>AP025040.1:19334496-19379402 GCA_036186865.1 Eustoma russellianum | reverse complement strand
AACACATCTCTGGATACAAATACAGATTTGTCATTTTTGCTCTGAAGAATATAGCCTTTCACATTCACAGGTATCCCAAGGAATATACAAGGTATGGATCTGGGTTTGAACTTTGGCACAAGCAAATGCTAGACATCCAAACACTTTGAGATGACTATATGTAGGTTATATCTGATGCACTATCTCATATGGAGTCTTATGCTGAGAATAGGTGAAGGTATTAAATTTATCAAATATGTGGCATGATGAAGGCGAAATCCCCAATATGTAATAAGTAAAGAAGCATGAAATCAGAGTTCTCTAGCCACAGCAAGAAGATGTTGAGCTTTCTCTCTACTACCCCATTCTGTTCGGGAGTATAGCTACAAGTGGTTTGCTGAATAACTCCATGCTACATATATAGAATTAAGACATTTTAAACTCAAGCCCATTATCACTTCTAACCACTTTGATATGCGCATTAAACTGAGTTGAGGCATAATGAAAGAAACTTTGCAAAATTTGCCTAGCTTCAGATTTTGTTTTGAGTAGATATATCCAAGTATATCTAGAACAGTCATCCGCTATTGTCAGAAAGTATTTTGGTTGTACATAGTGGGATGTCTGCAAGGACCCCATATGTCTACATGTATGATATCAAAAGGATGTTTAAAAACAGTAATAGACACAGGGAAAGGAGTTCTCTTTAATCTTGCTAAAGGAGAGAATGTACAATTATTTTATGAACTGTAAGATGAAACATTTGAATGCAACTTATGTATTTCTTGAATTCTGGCTGATGAAGCATGTCCAAGCCTGGCATGCCAGAGGTATGAATTAGAGTCTAAGATTGTTGAGGAGAGAACAGAATGCAACACAGATAGATTGGAAATTTCAGATTGAACAGGTAGGCTGGAGTCATACAAGTAATAGAGTCTTTGATGCTTCCTAACTGAACCAATTTGGTTCGTTGCAACATCTGTTCGCCAACTATCCTTCACCCGCTAGCGTGCCAAGCCCGTTAAGCGTACCAGACGTGCCAGACGTGCCAAGCATGCCAACTCCCTCGTGCCATCGAGCCAGCTTCTTCACTAATCCACCCGTAGCAAGCTGATGCATGTTTTCTGTGCTTTCTTCTGTTCTGTTAACCCATTATCTTCAACACCTCCTCTCAATTCTGACTTCTTGTAAATATTGCACACCCCTAGAGCTGAAGTCTGGAATTGCAGTCTGTGTGAGCTTGATGCTTTAGTGAATAAATCTGCCACTTGATATTCTGTCTTGACAGGTATTGGCTTAATTACTACTTCCTGAAATTTTTCTCTAACAACATGACAATCCACTTCTATATTCTTTGTCCTCTCATGGAACACATGATTCTCAACTATATAAATTGCACTCTTGTTGTCACAGAATAGTTCCACAGGCTGAACCTGTTCTACTCCCAGATCTTTCAACAGATAGAGTAACCATTGTATTTCACATGTTGCTGCAGCAAGTGACCTATAGTCTTCCTGTGAAGATGACCTTGATACAGTGGTCTACTTTTTAACTTTCCAGGATACTAATGCATTGCCAAAGAACATACAATATCCTGTGATAGATCTTTTGGTCTCTAAATAGCCACCCCAGTCTGAGTCTGCATAAGACTTGAGCACTTTTGACCCTATACTATGAAACAACAAGCCCTGACCTGGATTCCCTTTCAAATATCTCAACAATCTATAAACAACTTTCATATGCAATTCTGTAGGAATGCCTAAAAACTGACTTAATTGTTGAACACTATAAGATATGTCAGGCTTAATAATAGTAAGATACAACATTTTTCCAATTATTCTTCCATAACAGGATACACCAGGTATTAATGGTGAATCATTATGTTCAAACTTCAGATTTTGCTCCATAGGAGTTAATGCAGGTTTGCTACCCAAGAATCATGTCTCCTCTAACAACTCCATTGTATACTTTCTCTGACAGATCATGATCTGTTATATTTGGAATTTAGAAAATAATAATAATAATAATATATAATTAATATTTTAAATATAAAAGTGCAGGTGTGCGTGTGAGGGGATAAGGGATATGTGAGTCTATCTTGCCAATAATTAAGATATGATTTAATTTAAATTTGGAAATTTCCAAAATCTAATCCTAATCACCCACAAATTCCTCCCTTTACCAAGACTAAAACTCCCTGATTTTCTCCTTCTTCCCCATTCTGTTGCGGCAACAGTGAGGAAAGGAAAAAGAACAAGAAGTAAGAGGAGAAAAAGAGAAAAAGAGAGGAGAGGAAAAAAAGAGAGAAAAGAGGGAGAGAGAGAGAAGGAGGGCGAACAAGGTGGTGTCAAATCCAACAGAGAATTCATTCATTCTATTCGTATTTAGCGTCAATCGAGCTAGGTTGGCTATTCTCCCACAAATTTGGTACAAAATTAGCATGTTTCAATGATATATTAACGTGATTAATGTTTTTATTTGTTGAAGATGTTAACTTTATGTTTACTTATATTGAATAACATGAGATGGGCTATTTATGAGGGTTATGTGCACGTATGTGTATGAATTTGGTGGTAGGAATGGATCAGATTGAAAATACCCTTTGATGGAATTAAAAGGTGAAACTTTTCCTACTTGGAGACTTTCAAAATTTGTGTTTTGACCTTAGAATAGGTGCATATAGCCTGGAAATAGGGAAAAACTGGTTCTCGAGTTGAAAAGGCGACGGGATGGTGGCACGTGAGCTACAGTCCCTGCTGGAAGTGGCCGCGAGTGGCCCTCACGCGCAGGCGTGGCTTACACATGCTGTCTGAAAAAAAAGAAAGAGGCCGCTGTGGGCTGGCCTGCCAACAGAGTGCAGACTGGGCCAGACCCTTAACGGGCCGGCTGGTTGGCGGCTGCAAGACCAGGCCCGTTGTAATAATAATAATTCAGGCTAGCCAACGGGCCGGGCTGGATGTTAGCAGGCCAGACGGAAGACAGGCCGACCCATTAACTTAATAATATAAAAACAATAACAATGATCTAAAAGCCAGCAGCTTAGCGCGGGCCGCGCCAAGGGAAATACGGGCTGGGCCAGAAGAGGAGATTGGGGCCGACTCAGTGGAAGGAAAAAGAAAAGAAATAATGAATTAATTTAATAATTTATGGATTTAGAAAATAGTAAATAAATTAGTTTAAATCTCAGAAAAATATAATTAATTACTAGAAAATTCTAAATAAATTCCAGAAAATATAAAAGGCTAAAATTAAATTATTTTAACTAAAATTATGATTTTTTTAAAATTTAAATAATTAAAAATAATTAGTAATAAATAGAATTTAATAAGGAAAAAATATGAAAAAGAATAGTAGAAAATTCTAAAAAAATTTAAACGAGCTAAGAAAAAATACTAGTGGTGACAATTAATAATTTTCCATCATTCGAATATTTATAGAACCAAATATTGAGTGCTGAAGATGGTGGGGATGGACGGAAGGGCCCTAGGAGACTTTGTTATTGCATTCAGACCACGTGCATTGCATTTAGAGTGAGTTGAGATGTACGGGTCTCAGACACTCGAGTGGAGTGGGTTGTGGTGTATGGTCCACGAGCATTCGATTTTGGTGGATCGTGGTGTACGAGTCACGGGCATAGTTCAGGGTGGATTGTAGTGTACGGGCTACAGACATTCAGTAAGTCCCGGGATCATGCATTGCATATAGGTATAGGGTCATATTACGTGACATAATTCTGGTTGCCTGCGACACATGGGTGAAGGCATACATCAGGTAGTTGCGCATTTTTATGTGGAATGATTCACCTACCGCACTTACTCTATTTTATGCTTATGTCTTATCCTATTTGTGTCCTATGTGGCTATATCATTTTGGTATGCCTGTTTTGTATTTGTTTGAGGCGGACACCTACTGGGTGATTTTTGACACTCACCCCTACTTTTCCAGGTGAGCGGGGTGAAAAGCACGACCATATCTTTGTTGAGGATGGTGCAGACATAGCTGAGTGGGAAGTCTGATAGCCGCGTCTAGGACATGAGGGGACTTTGCAGTTGGACTTTCTGTTTATTGCATTGGTATTATCACAGACAATTCTAGTATTCTCTTTTATTTTAGATCATTTGAAAAGTGTTGACAATGTTGGGTCTCGATACTTATTCATTATGGTATTGGCGTTTATTTTGTCCTTGAATTTGAGTTATAATTAATGTTTCTGCAAAAGAAAAAATTCTACGTCACTTCTGACGTGTAAGAAGTTGAGTTGACGCCTTGTAGATCTCTTAGCAGACTACGGTGAATGCTCTATTCTCGATGCTAGGGCTCAGGAGCAGGGCACTACAGGTATTAGAGCTGAGGCTTCAGATCCGTCTTGGAAATGCAGGATTATCTAGATCACCAGACGTAAGTTAAGATCTTTAGTAAAATGACGATTTCACCCCTAATAAACAAAGTAGACTTAAGAAATGGTCTTAGACCTAAGTTATGATCGAGTTATGGGAGGTGTCTACCGATGTTGAGCTTTCCTTGTCTAACTACCGTTTTACATTCATACCCCTACATTAATTGTATAAGCATCCAACATTTTAACTTACACTTGACTAATCTGAATCCTTTTCATGAACTCGAATTCAAGAAAATGCCTCTACGCTGTGAGCTAGCTGGAAATGGAGGACATAATGGAGATGACCATCAGGGCCATGGGGTCATACCCCTAAGTTCTCGCGGATACTCTAGCCACTTTAACTACATTGGTGGCCTAGCAGCAGGTACAGATGGCTCACTTGCAGCAGCAGGAGGAGAAGCAGCAGCAGCCACGACCACTGCCACCCCAGGAGCTTTGATTTTTCTACCGGGAGATGAATAACTCCCGAATACCTATGTTCAGGGTACCTTATAGCCAGATGAGGCAGATGTGATTGTACAATTCCTAGAGGGTGATGCCGAGGAATGGTGGCAAGGTGTGGCACGCAGACGGACTCCACCGCCTACATGGACCCAGTTTAGGGAGGAGTACTGGAGGCATTGTGATCCTGAGAGTACCATTCAGAGGAGGATGACGGAGTTTCAGTTTCTTACAAAAGTGTCCATGACTATGGACCAGTATTCTTAGAGGTTCCATGCACTTGGGAAATACATGCCCGCCATTATAGATAATGAAAAGGCGAAGATGCTGAAGTTCAAGACAGGCTTGAACTCTTGCATCCAGCTGTTGATCATCTGTTCCTGACCTACTACATTTGAGGCTCGGAGTGTGTCGCAAGATCGAGGGTGATCTCGAGAGGGTAGTAGCAGTTGACAGAGCTAAAAGGCCACGAGAGGAGTTTCGTTCCAGGAGATCCAGATGACTGGGCGATCGTTTGGACCACCACAGCCGAGACACGGATCGGTGACTCAGCCATTGACGATTGAGGGTCCCATCGGGCAGTGCAGCAACTCAGGGCACTTGGATCGTCACCTCCAGTATGTGCATAGTGTGGGAGTCTACATGCAGGTCAATGTTCGAGGACCCCGAAGGTTTGCTACAAGTGTGGCAAACAAGGACATTACGCTAGCAAGTGCTCTACATTGGCACCAACACCTCTTCCACCACAGAATCAAATGCAGCAGAAAGGAAAGGGGAGGACCAACGCTCGTGTGCATGTCATGACTGACGCTGAGGTGGAGGAGGTTGGGGACGTCATCATAGGTGCCTTTAATTTAAGAAATTTAAATTTTAAAATTTTATTTAATAATTTCTTTCCGGTTTGGTGATTTGTGAGGTATGTATAACACAGAACATATTAGGTAAGGCAGTAATTAACAAAGTTCTAGCCTACGTCCTATTTCGATAGTGGTTCCAACCACTCATTTGTTGCGAGGAGGCTTGTCAAGACCCTGAATATTCTACCAGAATGGCTTGATATTCCTCATCGGGTTCAAGCCGCCGGCGATCAGGTGCTTGTATCTTATTATCAGTACAGGGGATGCTAGCTGGAGATTAATGAGTTGGACTTCTCTACAACCCTAATTCTGATCCAGATGCAAGATTTTGATGTTATACTGGGCATGGATTTCTTGGCTAGGTATCATGCTACTATCGACTACCGTCAGAGATAGGTTCGCATGCAGACTCAGGATAAGCAAGAAACTATCTTCCAATGGGATATCAAGTTGAAAAGGCATCCAGAAATATTTATATGACCGCAACACAGGCTTCTCGAGCATTGAAGAGAGGAGCTGAGAGTTTTCTTGTTTATGCTCTAAATGCTAATGCTGAGACTCCATCTATCAAGGATATCCCGGTAGTACGAGAATTTAAGAATGTCTTCCCTGATGAGCTACTAGGTTTGCCACCAAGCAGAAAGGTGGAATTTGAAATCAATCTTATATCGAGTGCTGAACCTATCTCCAGAGCGCCGTATCGTATGGCTCTAGCAGAACTCAAAGAATTGAAGGAGCAACTAAAGGAAGTTCTCGACCGAAAGTTTATTCGCCCCAGTGTCTCACCTGTAGGATCTGCAAGGCACCACTAGAAGGGGGGGTTGAATAGGTGGTGCGGAAAATATGGTTTTTAAAATTTCTTTAAACCTAACCAATTCAAGTTCTGAAAACAGATTCTGTTTTCAGGACCAGTTTTAAAACGTTTTAAAAACTAGGTTAGAGGTCTCCAAAAATTATGAAATTTTGAGAGAACTTAGCCTCAGATGTTGTGAGGGTCCCCTAAAAATTTCAAATCAAAATTCAAACTTTAACCCCTTCAAAAACCGTTGGCACTCAGATTGTGCAAATCTGCCAGAACCGGTAGATGGTTTTGAAAAATTAATTCCTATTTGTATGAATGTCCAAATGATCTGAAAATTTGACCAATAACTCTTCACACACTGTATTTAAATGGGTTGAAACAGTTTTTGAAAATTCCTTTGGGAAGTAGGTCAAATACACCCAAAGTCTCAACCTTTGCAAGTCTGAAAATCAGACTGCACTAGTCTCAGAACTTTTGATGTTTGAATGACTTATACTTGTCCAAAAGGGTTGAAACTTGTGCCAAATTAACCCTAGAACGTTTATGTATGTTTCTGGAAATTTTTATAATTTTTAGAAAACGTTTACTATTTTTGCGAACGTCAACAATATAAGTAAACAGCGCAGAAACTGAAACGTAAATGCAGAAAGTAAATTGCACCAAGAATTTTATACTGGTTCGGTTATAAACAACCTACTCCAGTCTTCAAGGAACACTTCCTTGGTTCACACTAATTTCACACACGCAGTACACCTTACCGCAGGGTTGATAGAGTTACACCTTAACTCCAACCCTTTACAAACCTTGTATTGTGAGTACAATTTGCACGAACACCACCACCTCGCTAGAATGAAGATTGATCACACCTTGATCAATCTTTTACAAAGATGTATGAATGGTGGTTTCTATGAAGCCTATTCAAGAATGAAAGAAATAAAGTACAATAGGCTTTTTACAAGAGAAGAAAGAAAGAAAGTGAAGGAGAAGAAGGCTTTTGCACTTTGATCACTTTTGAATGTAATTCTTGGTCTTGTTTTGTTTGTTCTTCTCTTCTCCTTATAGAATGTCCAGGCCGTCCCCCTAGGGTAGTCTCCCCATCTTGAAAATTTCCTTTTAAGTGCTTGAGAGGGTGTGAGACATCATGGTGACAAAGTTTGCTTGCTTGGCATCATTCCATGGACATCATTTAGTCATGCTTATTGTCATCTTTTATTGGCTCAATGTTGTCATCATTTGATGACATGGATATTCTGAAAAAAACACTAATATATGCCAAATAATCAATTATTAAATCATGCCATAATAGTCACAATTTGTCATAAAGTGTGAGACACAAAAATCCTTCTTCCTTCTCAAAAAATCGGCCACATCAAGGTGTTTCAATGCTGAAATTTTCAGCATTACCATGAAATAAATCTGGATTTCTTCCATTTTTCTTTGAATTTCTTCCATAAAAATTCATCCATTATTTAAGGTAAGTCTTGCTACAAGATGAGAATGAATTTGGACACAATAAGGGTGTCAATTCGGCCACAACCTTTCACACATGCTGAAAAATTTCAGCATGTGTGATATGAAGAATATCACACTTAATACAATTCAAATCATTTCCATAACTCCTTTGATTTATTCCTTAATGAAAAAATTGACAATTATCTTCCTTAACATGAAGAAACGGCCACAAGGTGTGACATGCTGAAATTTTCAGCATGTGACATAAGAGAGGTGTATGTTGAAAACTTACCTTTTGTAGCTTCTCTCTTTGATTCATCAACATTGTATGATTGATTCTTGACCAATCAACATGCCAACAAGGCTCCACATGTGCTCCATCTCAGCTGGGTGACGTTTTGAAGTGTATACATGTGCTGAAATTTATTTTTGCTAACTTTGAAAATAGTGCACATTTAATATACACATGTAATATTCCAATCAGCCCTTAATTTAATTTTCTAGAACACTTTAAGATGTATATTATATGTAAAAAGTGTCTAGATACGTGCCACATCATGTTCAAGAAAAACGTTCCATGTCAAGTGCGTAGAAAACCGAATTTTCGATATTTATCGATTACCCGATTTTTCTCTAATTTAAATTCCAACTTTTGCACATGCTATATATATTATGTTATACATAATATATATAATAATACTTTAATTTTCAGCACTTGGCTGATTTAAAGTGGTACCATAAACATGTGACAAAAATAAAATTGGAATCTTCACATTTTGGCCTAAATGTGGGATGATTTGTGTGTGCCAACATGGAAAGTATTTTTGTCTCAATATACAGTGTATGGCACGAAATTTTTAATAAATTTTGATGTATATGGGCTGGCCATTTATTTATGGCAAGTACGTGACACGTTGGCGAAGTTTCGGTATCGCCCGATACGACAAATTTCGGTTTAGAACCTTTTATCGTGTCGTATTTAATTTGTCATCACCATATCTTATATATATATATAAGATCTGAATATACTCATAAATATGAGTTAAGTATAGTGGTGTGACGTAACGTACGTTCGTAAGATATATAACGTGTCGATAGTACGTTGGAATAAATGTGTATGTGCCTTTTAAAAAATCTGAAAATAATATATATTATGTATATATGGCGTGTGAAATTGATGTGGGGAGGAGGAGAGAACTTTCCTTCCATAGCCATGTTGCCTTCATGTCTTTTCCAAATGCATCTTCCTTTAATGAACTACTTAGTTTATTAAACTAAGTACTTCACTTAATGAACTACTTTAGTTCATTAATTGTGGCACCTGAAAATAGTATAAACTCAACAAATGTTCGCCATATGATGTAAGCTTTAAAGCTTCA
Source organism: Eustoma russellianum (assembly GCA_036186865.1). Taxonomy (NCBI): domain Eukaryota; kingdom Viridiplantae; phylum Streptophyta; class Magnoliopsida; order Gentianales; family Gentianaceae; genus Eustoma; species Eustoma russellianum. The sequence continues at coordinate 19,370,093 of AP025040.1, read as the reverse complement.
TGGCTCGTTAGTTCGGCAACATAATATATAAGCTAAATAAGGCAAGTTATCATGCATACATGTACACTTGTGTATATATATATATATCCAACGTTATATATATATATATATTCAAATTTCTTTATTTTGAAATCACTCAAACCCTCATATTTCTACAATCTCCCCCTTTTGATGATTTTCAAAATAACTAGTGTACATGATTTAAGTGTTATCTCCCCCTTGAATTATGCACAGATTTGAAATTTGAATTTCGAATTTCAAATCCGGCTCCCCCTTGATTCATGCAATTAGATCAATCAGTGATCTCTCTCCCCTTAAATCTCTCTCTCTAATCATCTCTCTCCCTTAAATCTCTCTCTCCCCCTTAAATCATGCTTCTCTCTCCCCCTTTATTTTGGAAAGTTAATCAAAAGATTCCTGTCAAAAAGGAAAGTAAATCAATGATATCGCATTAAATCACATCAACAGGAAGCATGCCTAATTTAGAACGGAGAGATTCAAATGTGGCTTGATTTAAGGCCTTTGTAAATATATCCGCTACTTGCGATTCTGTGCGTACGTGATCTATGACAATATTACCATTGTTAACGTGATCACGAAGAAAATGATAGCGAACTTCTATATGCTTAGCCTTAGAGTGTAATACGGGGTTCTTAGACAAATTTATTGCACTCATACTATCACAATATATAGGAATTTTATCTACGGTAATTCCAAAGTCCGAAAGTTGTTGTTTTATCCACAACAACTGTGTGCAACAAAGGCTAAGAGCCATATACTCAGCCTCAGTAGTGGACAAAGCAACACTTGCTTGCTTTTTGGAAAACCATGAAATAAGGGAATTTCCTATAAATTGGCAAGTTCCGCTCGTGCTTTTTCTATCTATTTTGCAGCCACCATAATCTGCATCAGTATAAGCATGTAAGTCGAATGTAGAATCCTTATCGTACCAAATACCTAAGGTGGGCGTGTGCTTAATATAGCGAATATTCTTTTTACCGCATTTAAGTGTGACACCTTAGGTTGACTTTGAAAACGAGCACACATGCATACGCTAAACATGATGTCAGGCCTACTAGCAGTTAAATATAGTAAAGAACCTATCATAGATCTATATAATCCATTATCAACATCTTTACCATGTTCATCTTTGTCTAATTTAGTAGTGACACTCATAGGCGTGGGGGATGGTTTCAAATTTTCAAAATTGAATTTCTTGATCATGTCGTTTACGTACTTAGCTTGGCTTATATGAATTCCTTTACTCGTTTGCTTAATCTGCAAGCCAAGAAAATAATTAAGTTCACCAACCATAGACATTTCAAATTCAGCTTTCATACAATTTTCAAAATCCTTAACAGTCTATGTGAGGTAGAACCAAAAATAATGTCATCTACGTAAATTTGAATAATAAGTAAATCTGATTTTTCTTGTTTCAAAAATAGTGTACTATCTATAGTACCACGTTTAAAATTATTTTCTAAAAGAAAAGTAGCAAAACGATCATACCATGCTCTAGGCGCTTGCTTTAGTCCATATAGTGCCTTCTTTAGTTTGTACACGTGATCAGGATGTTTCAAATCTTCAAAACCGGGTGGTTGCTTCACGTATACTTCTTCTTGTATAAATCCGTTTAGAAAAGCACTTTTGACGTCCATTTGATACAATTTAAAATCTTTCATGCAAGCAATAGCAAGTAAGAGTCGTATGCTTCTAAACGTGCTACGGGTGCAAATGTTTCATCGTAGTCTATTCCTTCTTCTTGATTATATCCTTGAGCTACGAGTCTTGCTTTATTTCTAACGACCTTTCCTTCTTCATTCATTTTTTGTTCCTAAATACCCACTTTGTGCCTATTATTGTCTTATCTTGTGGTCGTGGCACTAAATCCCATACATCATTTCTAACGAATTGATTAAGTTCGTCATGCATAGCATCAATCCAAGATGAATCACTCAAAGCATCATGCACATTTTTAGGCTCAATTTCAGAAATCATAGCATGAAATTCATTTATTTCATCCGAAGTGATTCTTCTACGTGGTCGCACACCGTGAGTGATGTCGCCTATGATGAGATCATGTGGGTGATCTCTATGCCATCTTGGTTGATTATTTTCTAAGTTATCATGCATTTCTATATGATCATGCATTTCTAGTGTTTCATTCATCTCATGCATATCAAAAGATCATTTTCTTCATCCAAAACGGGTTTCAATTCAAAATCATCATCATATTCCTTTTCTTTATCAATCTCTCCAAATTCATTGAATTTAACATGAATAGATTCTATGATTTGTCTAGTGAGAGGATCATAACATCTATATGCTTTTGAATTTATGGAATACCCAATAAAAATGCACTCAATCGATTTGGATTCAAATTTATCTAAGTTATCTTTTGTATTCAAGACAAAACATTTGCATCCAAACACACGAAAATAATCTATCTTAGGCATGCGATCATTCAAAATTTCGTAAGGCGTCTTGTTTATTTTCTTTCTTATAGATAGGCGATTTACAATATAGCATGCACAATTTACGGCTTCCGCCCACAGAAATCTAGGCAATTTATTTTCGCAAAGCATGTTCTAGCGATTTCTTGTAGTGTGCGATTCTTTCTTTCTACTACTCTCATTTAATTGTGGAGTTCTAGGTGGCGAAAACTCATGTTTAATTCCTTTTTCTTCACAGAATGAAATCATCTCTTTATTTTTAAACTCACCGCCTCTATCGCTTCTTATTCTTTTCACATTTACGCCGTATTGATTTTCAAGTTGTTTAATTAATTTAGCGATTTCTACGGCGCTATCATCCTTATGTGCAAGAAAAAAGTCCAAGTATAACGAGAAAAGTCATCAACAATTACACATGCATAGTGACGCCCACCAAGGCTTGTAGTACGACTAGGACCAAACAAATCGATATGCAATAGTTCTAGTATTCTAGTCGTGCTTATCTCATTTTTAGGCTTAAGTGACTCACGTGTTTGTTTGCCTTTTATGCAAGATTCACACAACTGAAAGTTGTCTAAATCAAGCTTAGGCAATCCCCGTACTAGGTCTTTCGTTGCAATTTTTCTAGTGTAGAAATACCTATGTGTCCTAAACGTCTATGCCACAAATTCACATTGGGTTCATTTGACATAAAACATTTAACTTTGGCATCTACTACATCATCCATAGATAGTGTGAATATATTTCCTTCACGTTTTCCTTTTAAAACAGTTTCTCCATTTTTATTTATTATATTACAGTAAGGGTGAGTAAAACACACATTGAAACCATTGTCAACAAATTGCGAAATACTAAGAAGATTGTAAGATAAGTTGCTTACCAAAAACACGTTGGAGATTTGAAGTGTATCCGGATTTCCAATCGTACCTTTACCAATGATCTTGCCTTCATTGTTGTCTCCAAAGGTCACGGATCCGCCTTTTGTGACCTTCTTTAATTTGGAGAATAGGCTCGGGTCACCTGTCATGTGCCTCGAGCAACCACTGTCAAGGAACCACTTTATTGATGTCTTTTGATGAGTGGTCTCCCTGCAATGTAAAAAGGTGATTTAGGTACCCTTTTAATTTTGGGTCCTTTCGAGTTAGTTAATCACCTTTTAGTAAAGGTACCTTTCGGTACCCATACTTGGGTGATCCTTCTCGGTCTATCAAATGGCAAGAAAGTAGATGAAGGTGCGATATAGTATACATGTGGTGCATGTACTTTGGGTCTTTGCCCAAGGACTCCCCTATACTCATTGTATGAAGGACGTTTGTGATATGTCCTTGTGTGTGTGTGCGTGTCGTGGATGATATGTATTCGTGTATGCATTGATCTCTTCTTCTCATATCTATATGGTACAACATTATATTTCACATGATATGAGGGAGTGGGGCGTGTGGAAGGGGGTGCTTTTTGCGTCATCTTAGACGCCACTTGATGCTTAGGGGTGTCTACCTTTTTAGACACAACAAACTTGGTTGGTTTGGTTGATACTTCGTTAGTATCAACGTACCCCAATCCAGTTTTGTCACTGTCATGCTTTTGCGATAATATGATGCGATGCAGCATGTTTGACCCTGTATCGAATTGTTTCATCATTTTCTCTAAATCTGTATTCCTTGATTTCAAATTTGAAATCTCGGATTTCATTTCATTATTTTGAGAAGTTAATGATGAGATCTCGGTTTTTAATGCAGTGATGGCACATGAAGACTCTTTCTTTGAATCGCTTAATTGAGCGACAAGATTCTCGTTAGAAGATTCTAACAGTTTCTTGTCTTCAATTAAACGTTTCTTTTCTTTTGCGAGAGTCTTAGTAAATTTATGTAACTCAAGATATTGACTAAAAATCATCGTAAGAAGGTTCAGAGTCAGAGTCAGAGTCAGATGATACCTCATTAGACGCCTTTGAAGCGAAGCAAACTTGAGCGGTCTCCTCTTCGGTCTCAGTTTCAGAGTCTGATGAGTCACTCCATGTGGAGGCCTTTAGTGCACGTTTCCTTTGTTTAGGATCTGAGACGGGTCTATTTTTGTTCCGCTCCTTGTCAGGGTACTTATTAGTTTGCTTTTCTTTGTTTGGGCAGTCATATGATAAGTGTCCGAGTTTGCCGCATTCATAACATTTAATGTCCTTATCATTTGACTTGTTTTTATTTCTCTTAGATGTAGTGCCCTTGTTTTTATTTCTAAATGATTTTCTCATGAATCTTCTTAGTCCTTTTGCCAATAGAATTAAGTCATCATTATCCGATTCGGAATCACTATCATCTACGTGATCGGAGGGAGGGGAGACGTATTCATTTGATTTAAAAGCAATTGTCTTACCTTGTTTGGTTGATTCCGATTTCCGAATAATGAGTTTGTTTTCATACACTTTTAGTGAACCAATGAGTTCTTCCATTTTTATTGACTTAGTCTCCTTGCTTTCTTCTATGGCAGTCACTTTAGGATCCCATTCCGAAGGGAGGCTCCGTAGGACTTTCTGTACTTTTCCTGCGTTGTAAAAGCCTTACCAAGAGACTCAAGAGAGTTATAGATGTTAGTCAAACGAAGATCCATATCAACAATTGACTCATTAGGCAACAACTTGAAAGACTCAAGAGTAGACATAAGCATATTAATTTTAGACTCTTTTACTTGACTCGTGCCTTCGTGTTTCATTTCTAAGATTCTCCACATTTCTTGTGCACTCGAACAATTGGACACATAACTAGACTCACTCTTACTTAAGCCATTTAAGAGTAATTGCATGGCCTTAGCATTCATACTCAGTTTCTTTTTGTCTTCACTAGTATAGTCTTGTCTCGTTTTAATTACTTCTAGTGTGACTCCATCTACAATGGACAATTTAGACGGGACATATGGACCATCTTCAATTATTGACCAAAGGTCTATGTCTATAGCCATAAGAAATTTCATCCTAAGTTTCCATTGAATAAAAGACTCACCGTCAAAGAGTGGAGGCCTTTGGCTCGACATACCTTCTTGTTCGGTTTTGAGATTTGTGGATGCCATCTCACTGAATCGTTGGATTCCTTGTCGTGAGTATTCCTGCGCTCTGATACCACTTGTAGGATCTGCAAGGCACCACTAGAAGGGGGGGTTGAATAGGTGGTGCGGAAAATATGGTTTTTAAAATTTCTTTAAACCTAACCAATTCAAGTTCTGAAAACAGATTCTGTTTTCAGGACCAGTTTTAAAACGTTTTAAAACTAGGTTAGAGGTCTCCAAAAATTATGAAATTTTGAGAGAACTTAGCCTCAGATGTTGTGAGGGTCCCCTAAAAATTTCAAATCAAAATTCAACCTTTAACCCCTTCAAAAACCGTTGGCACTCAGATTGTGCAAATCTGCCAGAAACGGTAGATGGTTTTGAAAAATTAATTCCTATTTGTGTGAATGTCCAAATGATCTGAAAATTTGACCAATAACTCTCACACACTATATTTAAATGGGTTGAAACAGTTTTTGAAAATTCTTTTGGGAAGTAGGTCAAATACACCCAAAGTCTCAACCTTTGCAAGTCTGAAAATCAGACTGCACTAGTCTCAGAACTTTTGATGTTTGAACTTATACTTGTCCAAAAGGGTTGAAACTTGTGCCAAATTAACCCTAGAACGTTTATGTATGTTTCTGGAAATTTTTATAATTTTTAGAAAACGTTTACTATTTTTGCGAACGTCAACAATATAAGTAACAGCGCAGAAAACTGAAACGTAAAGCAGAAGTAAATTGCACCAAGAATTTTATATGGTTCGGTTATAAACAACCTACTCCAGTCTTCAAGGAACACTTCCTTGGTTCACACTAATTTCACACACGCAGTACACCTTACCGCAGGTTGATAGAGTTACACCTAACTCCAACCTTTACAAACCTTGTATTGTGAGTACAATTTGCACGAACACCCACCACCTCGCTAGCATGAAGATTGATCACACCTTGATCAATCTTTTACAAAGATGTATGAATGGTGGTTTCTATGAAGCCTATCAAGAATGAAAGAAAATAAAAGTACAATAGGCTTTTTACAAGAGAAGAAAGAAAGAAAGTGAAGGAAGAATGAAGAAGGCTTTTGGCACTTTGATCACTTTTGAATGAATTCTTGGTCTTGTTTTGTTTGTTCTTCTCTTCTCCTTATAGAATGTCCAGGGCCGTCCCCCTTAGGGTAGTCTCCCCCATCTTGAAAATTTCCTTGTAAGTGCTTGAGAGGGTGTGAGACATCATTGGTGACAAAGTTTTGCTTGCTTGCATCATTCCATTGGACCATCATTTAGTCATTGCTTACTTGTCATCTTTTGATTGGCTCAATGTTGTCATCATTTTGATGACATGGATATTCTGAAAAAAAACACTAATATATGCCAATAATCAATTATTAATCATGCCATATAGTCACAATTTGTCATAAAGTGTGAGACACAAAATCCTTCCTTCCTTCTCAAAAAAATCGGCCACATCAAGGTGTTTCAATGCTGAAATTTTCAGCATTAACCACATGAAATAAATCTGGATTTCTTCCATTTTTCTTTTGAATTTCTTCCATAAAAATTCATCCATTATTTAAGGTAAGTCTTGCTACATGATGGAGAATGAATTGGACACAATAAGGGTGTCATATTCGGCCACAACCTTTTCACACATGCTGAAAAATTTCAGCATGTGTGGTATGAAGAATATCACACTTAATACAATTCAAATCATTCCATAACTCCTTTGATTTATTCCTTAATGAAAAATTGACAATTATCTTCCTTAACAAGAAGAAAACGGCCACAGGTGTGTGACATGCTGAAATTTTCAGCATGTGACATAAGAGAGGTGTAATGTTGAAAACTTACCTTTTGTAGCTTCTCTCTTTGATTCATCACATTGTATGATTGATTCTTGACCAATCAACATGCCAAAAAGGCTCCACATGTGCTCCATCTCAGCTGGAATGACGTTTTGAAAGTGTATATACATGTGCTGAAATTTATTTTTGCTAACTTTGAAAATAGTGCACATTTAATAATACACACATGTAATCTTCCAATCATCCCTTATTTAATTTTCTAGAACACTTTAAGATGATATATATATGTAAAAAGTGTCTAGATACGTGCCACAATCATGTTCAAGAAAAACGTTCCATGTCAAGTGCGTAGAAACTGAATTTTCTATTTATCGATACCCGATTTTTCTCTAATTTCAATTCCAACTTTTGCACATGCTATATTATTATGTTATACATAATATATATAATATATACTTTAATTTTCAGCACTATGGCTGATTTAAAAGTGGTACCATAAACATGTGACAAAAATAAAATTGGAATCTTCACATTTTGGCCTAATGTGGGGATGATTTGGTGTGTGCCAACATGGAAAGTATTTTTGTCTCAATATACAGTGTATGGCACGAAATTTTTAATAAATTTTGATGTATATGGGCTGGCCATTTATTTATGGCAAGTACGTGACACTTTGGCGAAGTTTCGGTATCGCCCGATACGACAAATTTCGGTTTTAGAACCTTTTATCGTGTCGTATTTAATTTGTCATCACCATATCTTATATCATATGATATAAGATCTGAATATACTTATAAATATGAGTTAAGTATAATGGTGTGACGTAATCATACGTTCGTAAGATATATAACGTGTCGATAGTACGTTGGAATAAATGTGTATGTGCCTTTTTAAAAAAAATCTGAAAATACATATATATTATGTATATATGGCGTGTGAAATTGATGTGGGGAGGAGGAGAGAACTTTCCTTCCATAGCCATGTTGCCTTCATGTCTTTTCCAAATGCATCTTCCTTTAATGAACTACTTAGTTTATTAAACCTAAGTACTTCACTTAATGAACTACTTTAGTTCATTAATTGTGGCACCTGAAAATAGTATAAACTCAACAAATGTTCGCCATATGATGTAAGCTTTAAAGCTTCATGGCTCGTTAGTTCGGCAACATAATATATAAGCTAAATAAGGCAAGTTATCATGCATACATGTACACTTGTGTATATATATATATATCCAACGTTTATATATATATATTTATATTCAAATTTCTTTATTTTGAAATCACTCAAACCCTCATATTTCTACATCACCCTGGGGAGCCCCTGTTTATTTGTGAAGAAGAAGGATGGAAGTATGCAGCTATGTATCGATTATCGGGAGATCAAAAAGATCACCATCAAGAACAAGTATCCTCTAACCCCGGATCGAGGACCTCTTTGATCAGTTAAAGGGTGCTAAGATATTCTCTAAAATTGATCTTTGATCTGGATATCATCAGTTGAGGATTATAAGCAGAGGATGTAGCGAAGACTGCTTTTCATACTAGATATGGGTCACTATGAGTTTTTAGTGATGCCATTGTTCTGGACTAATGCTCCAGCAGCCTTCATGGACCTTGATGAACACGGTGTTCAGGGATCAGCTTGATAAGTTTGTGGTGGTCTTCATCGATGATATTCTGGCATATTCCCTTGATGAGGAGTCACACGTAGAGCATTTAAGGGAGGTTCTAGAAGTCCTCAGGCAGAAGAATTTGTATGCCAAGTTTAGTAAGAGCAAATTTGGCTGAAGAGTGTTGCTTTCTTGGGACACGTGGTTTCAGAGGAGGGAATTTCTGTACATCCCAATAAGATTGAGGCTATTACTGAGTGTCCCTAATGTAACTGAAGTACAAAGTCTTCTGGGTTCAGCCAGATATTACAGGAAATTCGTTGAAGGTTCTCATTGATAACAGTGCCCCTGAGCAGATTGACACAGAAGAAGACAAACTTTGAATGGACCGCTGATTGCGAGCAGAGTTTTACTGAGCTGAAACGGAGGTTGACCACAACCCCTGTATTGGCGCAACCCTCCGATTCAGAAGGGTTTGTCATATACAGTGATGCATTAAAGAACGGGCTAGGTGTGTGTATATATATATATATATATATATATATATATATATAATTTCAAGTTTGATTTCAAATGCATTAAAATTGCTGTCTAACTCTTTCATTGCAGGATGTGTCCTCATGCAGAATGGCAAAGTTATTGCATATGCCTCATGCCAAGTTGAAGACATATGAGCAGAAACTATCCTACTTATGACATGGAACTAGCTTTAATGGTTTTCGCACTTAAGATTTGGCGTCACTATCTTTATGGAGGGAAGTACAAAGTATTCACCGATCATAAGAGTCTGAAATATCAGTTCACGCAGAAGGAGTTAATATGCATCAGAGGATATGGCTTGAGTTGCTAAAGGATTATGATTTGACTATCAGCTATCATCTAGGGAAGGCGAACCGGGTTGATGACATATTGAGTAGGAAGTCGAGTCACCCCAGGCAGACACCATTGGAGAGAGAGATCGCAGAGTTTGATTTGGATATCATGGATGCTACGGCTAATGTTCTGGTGACTCTAATTATCACCCCATCTCTGGTTGATCAGATAAAGGAGGCTCAGAAAGAGGATGTGACACTCAAAGGTATTCGTGAGAAGATGATGACCAGTCAGGTTGATGGCTTCTAGATTCATGATGACGGTAGGATTTGGTACCAAGGGAGGCTGTGTGTGCATGATGTTGAGGATCTAAGGAAGGAGTTGTTCAAGGAGGCACACAATTCGAAGTTGTCGATTCATCTTGGTACTACAAAGATGTATAATGATCTGAAGAAGCACTATTGGTGGAGTGGCATGTACAGACATGTAGCTGAGTTTTGTTGAGAGATGTCTCATTTGTCAGTGGTTAAAGCAAAGCACCAGAGGACGAGAGGTTTGATAATGCCGTTGGAGATACCAGGGTGGAAATGGAAGCAAGTGATGATGGATTTTATTGTAGGTCTCCTGAAAACAAGAAACGACAATGACATGATCTGGGTGAATATTGACCGATTGACGAAGTCTACTCACTTTTTACCCGTGCCAAGTGATTGTGACACTAGAAAGATTGGTGACGTTGCACATCGATCATATTGTCAGTCTTCATGGAGTTCTAGTCAGTGTCGTCTTAGACTGTGATCCGAGATTCACTTCCAGGTTTTGCTCAGCTTCTTAGAGAAGGTTGGGAACGGAGCTATGTTTGAGAACTGCCTTTCATCCTGAGACAGATGGGCAGTCCAAGAGGACCATTTAGATTTTGTAAGACATGTTAAGGGCGTGCGCTCTAGACTTCAGGGGGAACATATATGGTGTGATCAAGTTAATTGAGTTCTCTTACAACAACAGTCACCACAACGCCATAGGCATGGCACCCTTTGAGGCGCTTTATGGACGTAAGTGCAGGTCCCCTGTTCATTGGTACGAGGTTGGTGCACATACTATTATCGGTCTTGAGTTGGTTGGGCAAAAAAGGAGAAAGTAAAGATGATTCGTGACAGACTCAAGGCTGCTCAAGACAGGAGCAAGAGTTGGGCTGATTCAAAGAGACGTCCTCTAGAGTTTGCTGTGGGCAAAAAGGTCTACTTGAGGGTGTCGCCCATGAAGGGGGTTACCCGACTTTGTTTGAAGGGTAAGCTGAGGTCTCGCTACATTGGTCCATATGAGGTACTCGGGAGGGTTGGTACCTTAGCTTATCGACTGACGTTACCCCCTGCCTTGGCTCAGGTACACAGCGTATTTCATGTTTCTCAGCTGACGTAATATGTTCCGGCTCCGAGCCATGTTCTGGACACGCCGTCGTTGAGGATTCGACTGGATATGACATATGAGGAGACTCCTATCAGGATCGTAGATCGTAAGGACCAGGTATTGAGACACCAGATTATCCCTTATGTTAAAGTTTCAGTGGGTCAATTATATGGAGCACGAGACGACTTGGGAGCTCGAAGAGCTTATGCGGGAGAGCTACCCCAGCCTCTTAGAATAAGGTACGTCAAGTTTCAAGGACAAAACTTCTTGTAAGGAGGATATGATGTTATATTCAGAATTTAGAATAATAATAATAATAATAATAATAATAATAATAATAATAATAATAATAACAACAACAACAAAAATATATTTAAAATTAACATTTTCAATATAAACATGCAAGTGTGCATGTGAGGGGATGAGGGATGGGGGAGTCTATCTTGCCAATAACTAAGATGTGATTTAATTTAAATTTGAAAAATTTCCTAAAAACTAATCCTAATCACCACTAATTCCTCCCCTTACCAAGACAAAAACTCTCCGATTTCCCCCTTCTTCCCCATTCAGTTGCGGCAACACCAAGGAAAGGAAAAAGGACGTGCAGTAAGGGGAGAAAAAGAGAAATATAGAGGAGAGGGAAAAGAGAGAGAGAGAGAAGGAGGGCGAGCAAGGTGGTGTCAAATCCAACCAAGAATTCATTCATTCTATTTGTATTTAGCGTCAATCGAAGTAGGTTGCTTATTCCCCCTCAATTTGGTACAAAATTAGCATGCTTCAATGGTATATTAACATGATCAGTTGTTATTATTTGTTGAAGAAGATAACTTTATTTTTACTTATATTTAATAGCATGAAATGAGCTTTTATGATTGTTATGTGTGCGTATGTGTATGAATTTTGTGGTAGGATTGGATCGGATTGAAAATACCCTTGAAGGAATTAAAAGGTGAAACTTTTCCTACTTGGAGCCTTTGAAATTTGGCCTTAGAATAGGTGCATATAGCCTGGAAATAGGGAAAAAATGGTCTGGAGTTGAATAGGCGGCCAGAATGGTGGAAGTAGCTGCGAGTGGCCCTCACGCGCAGGCATGGCTCACACGCACTGTCTAAAAAGAAAGAAAGAGCCCGCTGCAAGATGGCCTGCCAGCCGCGTGTAGACCGTGTGGGACCCTTAACGAGCCGGTTAGTTGGCGGGCTGCAGGACCAGGCCCGTTAATCTGATTATATAAAAAATAATAATTCGGGCGGAAGAATAGGCCGACCAACAAGCCGGGCCGGATGGCCAGCGGACCGGACCAAAGGCAGGCCAGCCCATTAACTTAATAATATAAAAATAATTATAATAATATAAAAGCCAGCCGCTCAACGCAGGCCGGGCCAGGGGAAAACGCAAGCCGGTCCAGAAAAGGGGATTGGGGCCGACCCGATGGAATGAAAAACGAAAAGAAATAACTAATTAATTTAATAATATCTAGATTTAGAAACTACTAAATAAATCATTTTAAATCTCAGAAAAATATAATTAATTACCAAAAAATTCTAAATAAATTCCAAAAAATTTAAAAGGTTAAAATTAAATTATTTAACTTAAATTCTGAATTTCTTTAAATTTAAATAATTAAAAATAATTAGTATTAAATAGAATTTAATAAGGGAAAATAGGAAAAACTAGTAGAACATTCAAGAAAATTTAAACGAGCTAAGGAAAAATACGTGTGCTGATAAATAATAACTTTCCATCATTCAGATAATTTACGGAATCAAATATTGAGTGCTAGAGATGGTGAGGGTGGACGGAAGGGCCCGAGGCGACTTTGATATTGCATTCATAGCACATGCATTACATTTGGAGTGGGTTGAGATGTACGGCTCTCAGACACTCGAGTGGAGTGGGTTGTGGTGTACGGGCTACAAGCACTCGGTTATGGTGGATCGTGGTGTACGGGCCACGTACATCGTTCAGGGTGGATTGTAGTGTACAGAGCTACATGCATCCAATAAGTTCCGTGACCATGCATTGCATATAGATATAGGCTCATATTGCGTGACATAATTCTGGTTGCGTGTGACACGTGGGTGAAGGCGTGCATCAAGTAGTTGCACATTTTTATGTAGAGTGATTCACTTACCGCACTTACTCTGTTTTATGCTTATGTCTTATCCTATTTGTGTGATATGTGGCTATATCATTTTGGTATGCGTGTTTTGTACTGGTTTGAGGTGGGCACCTACTGGTGATTTTTGTCACTCACTCCTATTTCCCCAGGTGAGCCGGGTGAAGAGTACGACCATATCTTTGTTGAGGACGGGGCGGACATAGCTGAGAGGGCAGATTGATAGCTGCGTCTAGGACATGAGGGGACTTTGCAGTTGGACTTTCTGTTGATTGGATTTGGATTATCACAGACAATGCTGGTATTCTCTTTTGTTTTAGGTCCTATGAAAAGTGTTGACAATGTTGGGTCTCGATAACCCAGAACTTATTCATTATGGTATTTATGTTTATTTTGGCCTTTAATTTGTGTTATAATTAATGTTTTTGCAAAAGATAAAATCTAGGTCACTTCTGAAGTGTAAGAAGTTGAGTTGATGCCTTTTAGATCTCTTAGCAGACTACGGTGGATGCACTGTTTCCGATGCTAGGGCTCGGAAGCGGGATGCCACATGATCCCCCGTTGAGACATTGCAACCTCCAGACCCAGAAAGTATCTTAGGATTCCTAAATCTCTTGTCTGGAATATATAATGTAAATGGCCTTTAAGTTGCTGTATCTGGAACATAGAATCACTGACCACTATGATATCATCAACATAAATGATTAACACTATAAAAGAATCTGGAGATTTCTTGGTAAACATGGTATAATCATTCTTAGACGGTTGGAATCCTTGAGACAACAAATAAAGAGTAAGTTTTTCATTCCATTGTTCGCTTGTCTGTTTATGCCCATATAATGATTTCTGAAGTTTACAAACAGCATTAGAGAAAGAAGATCGAACTCCTGGTGGTAAATCCATATAAATCTCCTGATATAAATCACCATGAAGAAAGGAATTATTGATATTCATTTGATTCATATGCCAATCATTCATAGATGCCAAAGCAAGAAGGAGACGTACAGAAGTCATTTTGGCCACAGGAGAAAAAGTATCAGCATAGTCTATACCTGGCTGTTGAGTGTAACCTTTAGCTGAACCATCAGCCTTTCTTTTTTACTTTGTAGACACATTTACAGCCAATGGGTTGTTTCCAGGTGGCAAGGGAACAATGGTCCAAGTGTTGTGGCCTGCAATGCTGCTAACTCTACTTGCATAGCATGTTGCCAGGCTACTGATGCTGCTGCCAGGTTCCTGCTCAATGCTTATATTAAGAATTTAGGACCTGTATTCAAGGGCCAAATCATCAAGAGAGCAATAAGACTGCATATGATATGGCTGACAGAAAGAAGAGTAAGGTGAATAAGCAAGATTACAATAGTAATCTTGTAAATAAGCGGGAGCATGTCTTCGTCTGGTAGGTCTGTGATAAGAAGGCTCATATGATGGCAATGCATATGATGATAATAGAGGTAAATGCACTTGCAGTTGTGCAATAGGAATTTGATCAGGAGAGGAGGAAGCATGATCATTAGTAGAGGATGATGATGCTGGTGACCCTGGAGATAATTCATGATTATCTGAATGTGCTAGATTAGGTGTAGATGGAAGAATATGTAAAGGATTTAGCTGAGGAGGAGTATGGGATGATGATGATTATCAGCTAAGCCAGGAGGTACTGGCACTGATGTTTTTGGTGAAGAAGTAACATTAGAAAAAGGAAAAGAATCCTCATGAAACAACACATCTCTAGATACAAATACAAATTCAGGATCAGTTGTCCAGGAGGATGATTAGTTCAGCTAGGAAGCATCATGGACTCTATTGCTTGTAGACTCCAGCCTACCTGTTCAGAATGAAGTTTCAAATCTGTCTATGTTGCCTTCTGTTCTCTCCTCAACAAGCTTAGACTCCAATTCATACTTCTGGCATGCCAGGTTTGGACATGCTTCATCAGCCATAATTCAAAAAATACATAAGTTGCATCGAGATGTTTCATCTTACAGTTCAGAAAATAATTGTACAGTCTGTCCTTTTTCAAGATTAAAGAGAACTCCTTTCCTTGTGTCTGTTACTACTTTTAAACTTCCTTTTGATATCATACATGTAGACATATGGGGTCCTTACAGACATCCCACCATGTACAACCAAAAATACTTTCTGACAATAGTGGATGACTGTTCTAGATATACTTGGATATATATACTTAAAACAAAATCTGAAGCTAGGCAAATTTTGTAAAGTTTTTTCATTATGTCTCTACGCAGTTTAATGCTCATATCAAAGTGGTTAGAAGTGATAACGGGCTTGACTTTAAAATTTCTGACTTCCATATGCAGCATGGAGTTATTCACCAATCAGTGAGTTTACTCAGTGAGACAAGATTAAAAGAGAATGAAGGCACATGTAACACATTCTTCAGAACAAGGCCATTGTGAAGCTTAATTATTCCTCTGTGAGTTGCATCAACTGTGATATTATTTGGAAGCTTAATGGTAACATGACCAATAGAATAATAAGAGTGAAACAATGTCATAGAGCAAGAGATATGATCAGGGGCACCTGAATCCAGAATCCACACACGATTAATATTTGCAGAACACCTACCTGTAGGGACATCAACCTGCGCAGTCATTACAGCACCTTGGGACTCCTTGCTCACTGCTGCCCTTGAAACAACATCATCAACATCTAACAATTTCAAAAGCTTACTAAACTACTTTGGTGTGAGACCAGGAGTTGTTGAGAAATATGTTTCGATAATTTTCAAAGTCATGATTTTAAGTGGTGAATACTTAGAAATGTCACATATGGTGTTATAAGTGATTAAAGGATGAAAAAGTGAAGAAAAATGGCGTAGATCTCTCAGGCAGAGACACATGGATCGATCGATGTACATAATCTCCATACATGGATCGATCCATGTTGGACTGAAAAGAACCAAAAACTTACTGTGAGATGTCGATCTCTCACGTGGATCGATCGACGTACGTCAGCCCCTCACATGGATCGATCCACGTCTCACAGAATGTTTAGGGTTTTTAGAAATATTTTTCTAAAATGTGTTAAAATTGTTGTTTTCATTTGTATATGATTTATACATGCTCATTATGTGAATCTTATGTGATTTTGATGATTTTAAATGTATTGTGAATAACGTGCCTTGGAAGTTTCTACGACTTACCAAAAAGGGCAAAATTGATATTTTGAGTTTTGTAGGAACATCACAAGGTGAAAATATTTCAAGGGTGCATTCTTATACTATTTATCATGACAAGTGTGATATCTTGATTATTTCTGATCATCAGGGACATTTCTGGAGTTTTCATATACCAGGGGTATTTTGGTCATTTCACCTCTGAGGGTATTTTAGGTATTTTCACTCAAGGAATCTTTTGAGCATATTATTATCTTCATTTTGGAGCTGATTTATTATTAATTTGAAGATGATATGGTGATTCTTTATTTTATTCTCTCACATGATGATATTATTTACTATAGCTGGATATGTGACGATT
Source organism: Eustoma russellianum (assembly GCA_036186865.1). Lineage (NCBI taxonomy): Eukaryota > Viridiplantae > Streptophyta > Magnoliopsida > Gentianales > Gentianaceae > Eustoma > Eustoma russellianum. Next base: position 19,353,356 of record AP025040.1, on the reverse strand, counting down.
TTAGATGTCACACTCCATTTTTTCTTGAAGTCCATCTTATATATGTTATAAGAGCACATATTATTCTTCATTATTCATAGTTTTTCAAGGTGTTAAAGGTACGGAAATGATCTCAACATATAAGAAGAAATAGTGGGAATTTCGGTGTTACACGTTGACATAATCTTGTCAACTATTATCTATTTAATTGCTTCTTCAAAAATCTGAGTTGCTACACATATATATGTTGAAAAACATGCATATGCAGTTGGATATGATGTGGAATTCATTTTATGGCTTGGTGACAAGTGGACAAACAAAAAAGGAGCTAGTTGGCAAAATTGTCAACTTGGATTTTTTAAAAAAATAGCCAACGGCTATGGCTGGTCATGGCAGGATTTTTTGAGTCAAAATGAAGAATTCACATGACCTATTCTTGTGCTTGATGTTGGAGATATTTTTGTGGTGTTATCCTTCCTTATTATCTACAATTTACAAAGGATTATTAAATTTATTCTTTTGAAAGTAGCCAACGGCTACTTGCACATTTTGGAGCTGAATTTTTAAGTTTGAAATGGTAAATGCTCACATGCCTATTATCTTGCCAAAGAGTTGAGAAGATGATGGAGTTGTTATGGTCATATTATCTTCACATTTTCAAGATAATTCCAAGTCATCTTTTGGAGCTTAAACTCGGCCAACAAGGTGATGCCAAGGTGGACCAATTATGTTGTTTTATTTTGCCAAGTGTACAAGGCCAACCAATGATGAGAAGACATTTGGACTTGATGATGAAGAGGGTGACACATTGGAAATCCTATCTCTAAGGCTCATCTCACACTATAAATAGAGGCAATGGTGAAGAAGATGAAACACACTTCAAGCTCACAAGCATTTGTTGAATTGTCTAACTATCATCTTCTTCTTGTTGTTGTTCTTGTTCCAGTCTTTGTAGCTAAGATGTTCTTGGTGTTTTTGTTGAGGTACAAGCCTCTTGAGCTTCATTTTTAAGATTGATTAGCCATTCTTATAAGGCTATATCAGTAGGTTGTAGAGGAGTTGCAACTAAGTGTTTCTTAGAAGGTGATTATCCAAGTCTTGAATAGGGTTGGTGTATAACTCAACGATCAAGCTTGGTTCTTGTTGTAAGGTGATTCATTTGATAGTGAAAACCAAGAAAAGGTATTCCTTGGTATTGGAGTAGGTCACATTGACCGAACCAGGATAAATTCTCGGTGTTCTTGTCTTGTTTCTTCATTTATGTTTTCTGTCCGTTTTTACTGCAGATTTCACACAACTTCTCACGTTTTGAAAAAATAGTTAAACATTTTCAAAATTCTTGATTTTTGGTGGAGTTATACTCCCAACTGTAAGCTTTCGTTTGCAACAAGAATCACTTGATTTGAGCAAGGAAAAATTAGTCTTTCAGTCTTTGCAAGATAACTGCTCCAATCTGGCTGCAATCTGATCAGTTTTGAGAAAACTTAAATTCTGTATTTATCAAGAATTGTTTAAGATGAGGGCGTTTTGTAACCTTCATCTACACATCCTAAGGAGTATTTTCATATAAAGCTCAACCTGTTTGGTTGAGTATTCAAAGAGAAACACTATTTCCAAAATCAGCAACATTCTGTCCAATTCTGTCCAGATTGAAATCTTAATCGTTTTATTTGTTTGAAGGGCCAAACAATCTTATTTTTGTCTGATTTTTGGACAGAGTCTTGTTAACATATTGAAGTTAAATTCTGGAAAGTTTCATAATTCTTGGAGTTGTGTACAATTATTTTTGAGTTTTTCCAAAACGGGTTCTGAATCTGAGGTGGTCTCAGATTCTGCTTTCAAAAGGGATTTTTACAAAGGGTTGTAGTGTAATTTCTGCTAACCACTATTCACCCCCTCCTGTAGTGGTGTTTATTGCAGGTGCACGGTCCAACAATTGTTATCAGAGCAAGTTCAACACCACTCAAAAGAAGCAAGATTCAACACCGTACAAACAAGACAAGGCTAAGAAGTAAGAACTCATAGTAGCCTGCTAATCCCAAATCAAGAAGGTTTTGAGTATTTGAACACTTCAAGAAGGTTTGGAGCATTTGTATCCACTTGATTAAGATTCAAGGTTTTCATCTTAAATCATACACCATGTCATCAATCTCTCATAAAGGAGTGTACTCAAAGTCTACGAAAGAGGTAACATCTACTCCTGATTTTGATTCTGATAATGAGATGACTTTCAATGAAATGTATGATGAATTCATGAAAATGCATACTCATCGTAAAATGTTGTCAAAAGAGAAAAAGAAACCAACTAAAGAAAATGACAAGTTGAAGACAACCAACTTGGAACTTTCTAATCAATTAGAGTCTTTCAAACAAGAGTCATCAAATACTCTTGATTCATTAAAGACTAAAATTGAGTCATCTAGAAATAATGAACAAACCTTAAGAACCGAAAATAGTGTGTTGAAAATCAAGATGCATGATTATGAAAATGAAGTGTCTACACTTAAATCATGCAAACTACACTTAGAGAAAACCTTAGAACAGTTTAAATCCAGTACAAACATGTTAGACACACTCATATCGTCACAAAAATATGGAAATGATAAAACTGGATTAGGATATATGTAGAGATAAGAGGGTTTGAGTGATTTCAAAATAAGCAATTTGAATGTTTATATATATGTATAAACGTATACATATATAAATGTGTACATGTATGCATGATAACTTGCCATTACTTGCCTTATTTAGCTTATATATTATGTTGCCGTACTAACGAGCCATGAAGCATTAAAGCTTACATCATATGGCAAACATTTGTTGTGTTTATACTATTTTCAGGTGCCACCATTAATGAACTCAACTAGTTCATTAAGTGAAGTACTTAGTTTAATAAACTAAGTAGTTCATTAAAGGAAGATTCATTTGGAAAAGGCACAAAGGCAACAAGGCTAAAGAAGGAAAGTCTTCTCCTCCTCTCCATCCATTAATGTACACGCCAAATACACATATATCATACATATTTTCAGATTTTTTAAATAAAGGCACATACACATGTATTCCAACGTACTACCGACACGTTATATATTTTACGTACATACGTTAACGTCACACCACTATACTTAACACATATTTATGAGTATATTCAGGTCTTATATCATATGATATATAATATGGTGATGACAAATTAAATACGACACGATAAAAGGTTCTAAACCGAAATTTGTCGTATCGGGCGAATACCGAAACTTCGCCAACGTGTCACGTACTTGCCATAAATAAATGGCCAGCCCATATACATCAAAAATGGATGATGATTTCGTGATATACATGATTTATTCAGCCAAAAATACTTTTCATGTTGGCACACACAAATTACTCCACATTTAGGCCAAAATGTGAAGATTCCAATTTTAATTTTGTCACATGTTAATGGTACCACTTTAAACCAGCCAAGTGCTGAGATTTAAAGTATATATTATATATATTATATATAACATGTGCAAAAGTTGGAATTTAAATTAGAGAAAAATCGGGTAATCGATAAATATCGAAAATTCGGTTTTCTACGCACATAACATGGAACGTTTTTCTTGAACATCATGTGACACGTATCTAGACACTTTTACATATGATATATATCTTAAAGTGTTCTAGAAAATTAAATTAAGGGCTGATTGGAATATAACATGTGTGTATTATTAAATGTGCACTATTTTACAAAGTTAGCAAAAATAAATTTCAGCACATGTACATACACATTCCAACGCCACCTACAGCTGAGATGGAGCACATGTGGAGCCTTGTTGGCATATTGATTGGTCAAGGATCAATCATACAATGTTGATGAATCAAAGAAAGAAGCTACAAAAGGTAAGTATTCAACATATACCTCTCTTATGTCACATGCTGAAAATTTCAGCATACTACACATATATTGGCCGATTTTTTGACATTAAGGGTGACATATTTTGTAATCTTTTATTAAAGGATTGATTGAAGATGTTATGGAAATGATTTGAATATTATGTAAGGTAATCAAGTGTGATATTCTACATATCACACATGCTGAAATTTTTCAGCATGTGTGAAGGTTATGGTGGCCGAATTCTTCACCCATTTTGTGTCCAAGTTCATTCATCAATTGATAGCAAGACTTATTATATATGGTTGATACATTTTTATGATAAAAATTCAAAGAAAGATGGTAAATAATCTGAATTTTATTTCATAATGCACATGCTGAAAAATTCAGCATGGCAAGGTGATAATGACCGATTTTTTGCTTTGAAAAAGGAGAGATTTCTTGTCTTGCAATTTATGATGGAATTTGTGATTTATGGTATGAATTAATGGTTGATTTTTTGGCAAATTTTAAGTGATTATTTCAGATTTTCCAAGTCATCAAATGATGACAACATTGAACCAATAAAGAGGTGCCAAATAAGCAAAGACTAAATGATGGTCCAATAGAATGATGCCAAGTAAGCAAGCATTGTCACCATGATATCTTACACTCTCTCAAGCACTTAAAAGGAAATTTTCAAGAGGGGGAGATGGCAAGAGGGGGACGGCTGGACTCTATAAGGGAGGAAGAGGAGAACAAACAAATACAAGAACAAGAATTGCATTCAAAAGTGATCAAATTGCCAAGCTTCTTTTCTCCTACATTTTCTTTCTCTCTTTTCTTGTAAAAAGCCTATTGTACTTTACATCTTTGAATCTTGAATAGGCTTCATATAAACCACCATTCATTCATCTTTGTAAAAGATTGATCAAGGTGTGATCAATCTTCATTCTAGCAAGGTGGTGGTGTTCGTGCTAATTGTACTAGCAATACAAGGTTTGTAAAGGGTTGGAGTTAAGGTGTAACTCTATCAACCCTGTGGTAAGGTGTGTTGTGTGTGTGAATAGTGTGAACCAAAGAAGGTGTTCCTTGAAGACTGGAGTAGGTTGTTTATAACCGAACCAGTATAAAAATCTCGGTGCAATTTACTTTCTGCATTTACTTTTCAGTTTCTGCACTGTTTATCCGTATTGTTTACGTTCGTAAAAATAGTAAACAATTTCAAAAAATTATAAAAATTCCCAGAAACATACCTGCACGTTCTAGGGTTAATTTGGCACAAGTTTTAACCCTTTTAGACAAGTATAAGTCAATCAAACATCAAAAGTTCTGAGACTAGTGCAGTCTGATTTTCAGACTTGCAAAGGTTGAGACTTTGGTTGTAATTGACCTACTTCTCAAAAGAATTTTCTAAAACTGTTTCAACTCATTTAAATATAGTGTGTGAAGAGTTATTGGTCAAATTTTCAGATCATTTGGACGTTCACACAAATAGGAATTAATTTTTCAAAACCATCTACCGTTTCTGGCAGAATTGCACAATCTGAGTGCCAACGGTTTTTGAAGGGGTTAAAGGTTGAATTTTGATTTGAAAGTTTTAGGGGACCCTCATAACATCTGAGGCTAAGTTCTCTCAAAATTTCATAATTTTTGGAGAACTCTAACCTAGTTTTAGAAACGTTTTAAAACTGGTCCTGAAAACAGAATCTATTTTTAGAACTTGAATTGTTCAAGTTTAAAGAAATTTTAAAAAGCACACTTTCCGCACCATCTATTCAACCCCCCCCCCCTTCTAGTGGTGCCTTGCAGATCCTACAATATAAAGAAGAAGATGACAAAGTAGGTAGAAAGACTAAGTTTGTATCTTCAACTACTAAATAGCCTTATAAAGATATAAAAACAACTTTGCCTGCTAAATCTTCTTCTACTCCTTCTTCTGTTTATTCTAAGGCAAAAATGCAACATACACCCATAAAAGCACACACACATAAACATACATCTAGGCCAAACTTTGCATCTAGACAACCTAGAAATTATGACTATATGTATACAAATGCAACTAGACATAATAAAATGCATCCAACGTATTATGAGGCGAAGTATAGGCAACACTCTTATAAGTCTTATAGAAATGCCTATAACACACTTATATAGTAACATTCAAGAAACAAAATCGCATGTCTTGTACACATTATAAAAATCGGCCTGCATATAATGATTATCAACCATAGCGCAACGTGTATAACAATGCATCTTCACTTATATGGAATGATCATGTATATGCTAATCCTTCTTATTTCCCAAATTATAATCATGCTAAAAATGTGCCTAAAAGGTATGTTCAAGTTTCGATACCTAAGGGATATCTAAACAAGAATAGTGCCCGTAACATTCAAGGACCCAAATAAAGGGTACCTAAAACTTTGTCTCCATTGTTAGAAAAACGTACGGAATGTAAGGAGGCAAAGTCAAAGAATCTAAAAACCAAATGGTTTTTAGATAGTGGATGTTTGAGGCATATGACGGGGAACCCCAAACTATTCATTGAATTGGAACATATCAAGAATGGTGGAAAAGTAATATTCAGTGACAACAACAAAGGACAAGTTGTTGGAAAAGGAACAATTGGGGACCCTAACACATTTCAAATACGAAATGTGTTGTTAGTAAGCAATCTCTCTTATAATTTACTTAGTATTTCTCAACTTATAGATTGTGGTTATAATGTCTCTTTTCTTCCCGATTCTTGTGATATAATGAATGAAAAAGGAGAAACGGTTTTAAAAGGAAATAGAGATGGTAACATTTATACTCTTACCTTAGATAACATGTTAGATGCTAAGGTTAAGTGTCTAATATCACATGACTTAGATGTGAATTTATGGCATAGAAGATTAGGCCATATAGGGATTTCAACCATTAAGAAATTATCTAAGAAGAATTTAATTAGAGGAATGCCTAAGTAGGACTTAGATAATTTTCAAATGTGTGAAACATGTATTAAAGGAAAACACACTAAAGAAACATTAAAACCGAAACATGAAGTGAGTACTAGTCATGTACTAGAATTGCTTCAATTAGACTTATTTGGTCCAAGTAGGACAAGAAGTCTACATGGACACTACTATGTGTATGTCAGAGTATATGATTACTCACGCTACACATGGACATTGTTCTTAACACACAAAGACGATACTCCATTAGCAATCGAAATCCCTATTAAGGAACTTGAAAACATTTATGAAGAAAATGTTAAAAGGATTAAAAGTGATAGAGGTGGAGAATTCAAAAACAAAGACGTAATCAAATTTTGCGAACTATATGGAATTAAACATGAATTCTCACCACCTAGAACACCACAACTCAACAGAGTTGTTGAACGTAAAAATCGAACAATTCAAGAAGTTGCTAGAACAATGTTATGTGAAAATAAATTACCTAAATATTTATGGGCTGAAGCTGTTAGTTGTGCATGCTATATTATAAATAGGCTTACTATTAGAAACAAATTAAATAAAACGCCTTATGAATTGCTAAACAATAGACAACATAAGATAGATTATCTTAAAGTATTTGGATGTAAATGTTTTGTGCTGAACACTAAGGATAATCTAGATAAATTTGAACAAAAGTCTATTGAATGCATATTTGTTGGTTATTCAACTAACTCAAGAGCATATAGGTATTATAATCCTGTATCTAGAAAGATAATTGAATCCATGCATGTGAAATTCAATGAAAATGCATGCTTTGAAGTTAGTAATAATCAACATAGACAAGAAACCAATGTTGAAAATATGTATGATGATGTATTACTTGAGCATGTACTTGATCATCTAGAACCAACTCCCCCTAAACAAGACATGCATGAACCCTTAGATGAAATAAATGAAGAGACTTTGCAATTGGAAGATACAACTAATGATCTAATTACATATGATAATGTTCATACTAATGAAACATTTGAACAAGATGAGGGTGAACCTAGTCAATCTAGGAATTGGTGGCATCCTAGAGAACTAATCATTGAGGATCCAAGTGTTGGGGTTAGAACACGTAGAAATATAAGTCAACTTGAAGGACATAGCTTAATCTCACAATTAGAACCTAAGAATGTAAAGGAAGCCTTAGGTGATATATCTTGGATAAATGCTATGCATGAAGAATTAAATCAATTCACAAGAAACAATGTGTGGGACTTAGTACCTAAACCCGAAAACAAGTCAATAATAGGAACGAAATGGGTGCTTAGGAATAAAATGGATGAACAAGGAAAAATTACAAGAAATAAGGCTAGACTAGTCGCACAAGGTTATAATCAACAAGAAGGAATAGATTATGAAGAAACCGTTGCACCTGTTGCACGACTAGAAGCAATTAGATTGTTACTTGCGATTGCAAGTCTAAGCAATATTAAGCTCTTCCAAATGGATGTCAAGAGTGCATTCTTGAATGGATACATCCAAGAAGAGGTGTTTGTCAAACAACCCCCTGGATTCGAAGATCCAAAGAATCCCAACCATGTTTATATGCTTAAGAAAGCTTTATATGGTTTGAAACAAGCTCCAAGAGCTTGGTATGATAGATTTGCAAACTTTCTTATTGCAAATAATTATCAGAGGGGGACCATCGACAACACATTATTTCTAAGAAGAAAAGATAATGACTTGTTAATTGTTCAAATATATGTAGACGATATTATCTTTGGTTCAACCAACCCTACCTTAGTAAAAGACTTCGAAGAGTGTATGAAGTCAGAATTTGAAATGTCAATGGTAGGAGAATTGAACTACTTCTTAGGCTTTCAAATCAAACAAACCCCTCAAGGAATTAACATTAGCTAACTTAAGTATGTCAATGATATGATTAAGAAGTATGGCTTTGAAGATTTGAAACCTACAACTACCCCCATGAGTGTTAGCATCAAACTTGATAAGGATGAAAATGGTAAACCTTTTGATGACACACTTTATAGGTCTATGATTGCATCACTGTTATACTTAACTGCATCAAGGCCTGACGTCATGTTTAGTGTATGTATGTGTGCTAGGTTTCAATCTTGTCCTAAGGTATCACATTACAATGCAGTGAAAAAGATCTTTAGATATCTTAAGCATACACCTCACTTAGGACTTTGGTATGATAGAAATGCTAAGTTGGAATTGTACGCATATAGTGATGCTGATTATGGTGGTTGCAAGTTAGATAGAAAATCCGCTAGCGGTACATGTCAGTTCATAGGAACCAACTTGATCTCTTGGTTTTCTAAAAAGAAAGCTAGTGTAGCTCTTTCTACCACTGAAGCCGAGTATATTGCTTTGAGTTTATGTACTACCCAAATACTTTAGCTTAAACAGCAACTTAGTGATTTTGGCATTAAAATGAAAAAGATTCCAATTTTCTGCGACAGCACAAGTGCGATCAATCTTTCTCGGAACCCGGTGCTTCATTCTAAGGCGAAACACATTGAGGTGCGATACCACTTTCTTCGTGATCATGTTCAAAATGAGGATATAGTCATAAACCATATAAGAACTGATCACCCAATCGCAGATATCTTTACCAAACCCCTTAATCAAGCCACGTTTGAAAACTTACGAGCCAAATTAGGTATGATGACTTACGACACCATTGTATAGTTCTATCTTTTGCATGATTAATATGAACATGATTTTAGTTGGTAAGTCATGATTTGGTATGATAAGTTTCAATTGGTATAAGTTGAGTATAGGTTAAGGGGGAGAGTATAAGTTGAGAGGGAGCATAACTATTTAAAATTTTGTTGAAAACAAAGTTTGAAAACAATTGGTAAGATTTATGATGTTAAACAAATGGTTATGAGTTGTGACATTAAAATCATGTTAAGTTATTTTGAAAATCATCCAAAAGGGAGAGAATGTTGAGAAATATGTTTGGATAATTTTCAAAGTCATTAAGTCGTGAATACTTAAAAATGTCACATATGGTGTTATAAGTGATTAAAGGATGAAAAAGTGAAGAAAATGACGTGGATCTCTCAAGCAGAGACACATGGATCGATCGATGTACATCATCCCCTAACATGGATCGATCCATGTTGGACTGAAAAGAACCAAAAACTTACTGTGAGACGTCGATCTCTCACGTGGATCGATCGACGTACGTCAGTCCCTCACGTGGATCGATCGATGTACGTCAGCCTCTCTCATGGATTGATCCACGTCTCACAGAATGTTTAGGGTTTTTAGAAATATTTTTCTAAAATGTGTTAAAATGGTTGTTTTCATTTTTATATGATTTATACATGCTCATTATGTGAATCTTATGTGATTTTGATGATTTTAAATGTATTGTGACTAACGTGCCTTGGAAGTTTCTACAACTTACCAAAAAGGACAAAATTGGTATTTTGAGTTTTGTAGGAACATCACATGGTGAAAATATTTTAAGGATGCATTCTTATACTATTTATCATGACAAGGGTGATATCTTGATTATTTCTGACCATCGGGGTCATTTCTGGAGTTTTCATATACCAGGGGTATTTTGGTCATTTCACCCCGAGGGTATTTTTGGTATTTTCACTCAAGGAATCTCTTGAGCATATTATTATCTTCATTCTGGAGTTTATTTATTATTAATTTGAAGATGATATGATGATTCTTTATTTTATTATCTCACATGATGATATTATTGACTATAGCTGGATATGTGATGATTTGAGATGTCACATTCTATTTTTTCTTGAAGACCATCTTGTATATGTTATAAGGTGTTAGAGGTGCGGAAATGATCTTAACATATAAGAAGAAATAGTGGGAATTTCGGTGTTATAGGTTGACATAATCTTGTCAACTATTATCTATTTAATTTCTTCTTCAAAAATATGAGTTGCTACACATATATATATGGTGAAAAAAGTGCATATGCTGTTGGATATGATGTGGAATTTATTTTATGGCTTGGTGACAAGTGAACCAACAAAAAAGAAGCTAGTTGGCAAAATTGCCAACTTGAATTTTTTTCAAAAATAGCCAACGGCTAGGGAGACACGGAGAGGGGAAAAAAGGAAAGAAAAAGAGAGGAAAAAAAGAAGAAAAAGAAGGCTTTGTTCAGTCCAATCCCGATTCCAAATACAGTATAGTATAGTTCAGGAAATGTAAGTAATCTCATCATATTTTCTATGTTTTTGGAAAACACTTGTTATATTTTCCATATTCTATCTAGATCATGCATGTTATATTTTGGTCTTCATGTTTAATTAAGTGTATGTGTATGTGTATATATATGTAAATATTTCTCGTGCATGTCGTTTATCCATATGTGCATATGTTATATATGTATGAATTACGAAGCGGTCTACATATGTTATGATTATGTATATGTATATTGGTTATATATGAATTATGCAAAAAAAATGTCATTTGTATTTTTGTTGTAAGTTATGGATGTGTAAATGTAAATACTTACTTTGAGTGCCGTTGTTTTTATTTTGTGTGCGTAGTTATATTTTTTCGTGCTCAGTTAAACCAAAAAAGAATGGGTCAAGGCCGAAAGAGTATGGGGTTCAAAGGGTTGAGGTGAAAAATGGAAGGTTTGTATATTTATAATGCATAAATGAGTTAAAGGAAAAAAACACTTTGCTATTTTATGTGTGGGCCGAGATTGCTTTGCCCTGCAGGAGTATGGATATTGTCCAGGTTGTGAAACTTGGGCTGGATCCAAAATTGGGGTAAACATATATGTTGGGACTTAAGATTATAGTTTGATTTTAAGTGGGATTTCAATGGGATTTTGTACAAATTTGGAATTGGTAAAAGTTGAGATTTTTACACAGTTTGGAGTGGATGCGCGTGGCCGTGCTTCTCCCGATGCGTAAGGGTGCGTGGCTCGTCCTTCCGATGTGATTTTTGCGGCCGCTTGTTCAGCATGAGTGATTCTAGTGGTTTGAGGTGTTGTTTGTGAAAAAATGTAGGTGGCGTCCATTTTGGAAGGAGAATGGGGTGCAGGAAGTGGGGTGAGCGTAGTATGGGTTTTATGGTGGAGAAAGGAGGCTAGGATGAGGGTGTTAAGAGCAGTGGTGATCTAATGGTGTTACGCAGTATGGTGTTGAGGGTGATAGAGGTGGGGTGAGATGAATTGGGTAGTGGGCAGGGGAAAAAGTCGGTCGAAGGATGTGCATATACGTATATACATTTTTATACACATATATGAGCATGGGCATATATAAGTATATATGAATGCAGATAAGATGGTAAATATTGGTATATAGAACACATTGGATTATTTGGTATATTTTGACATTGATATAGTTGATATCTAATATTTTGGAATTTTGGAAAATATCGAACATTTCTACAAAACTTTTGGATATTTAGAAATTGCATTGCATATTTTGAAAGTTCACCTCTACAATGTGAAATATATTGTTAAGCCGGATTGATTCCAAACAAAGAGAGCGCCCGAGCATATTAGCTATTTCATATAGAGAGCTCGGACATATTGGCCGCCATTAGGGCGTCTCGGCGTATTGTCTATTTTGATATAGATCGCGAGGGCATATTCGTAAGTTTTACAGTATAAGTCACTTGTAGAAAAAGTGTTATAACTATTGCATTGGATTTGGATTTGGATATAGACTTTGTGTTAATGCAAGAATTGGTTTTGATGATTTACACACAAGAAGAGAGAAGGTTCAAAAACGAGTGTGTTTGAAATATCTTTAAATAATAGAAAAAATGTCTTCCGAGAAATCAAGCGCTCTATGGAGCGCTACTTCTGAGGATAGAAAGTTTCAAACTGAGCCTAATAGCGCTCTAATATGTTAGAGAAATAAAACTAACTTGTTTAAGGAGATTGAGAAATAAAACGCTCTATGGAGCGCTACTTCTGAGGACAGAAAGTTTCAAACTGAGCCTAATAGCGCTCTAACAGATCATAGAAATAAAACTAACTTGTTTGTAGAGTTTCAAACGCTTTATCGAGCGTTTCAGCTTTAGATTATGATATTAAGCCTTCAGGACAGAAAGTTTCAAACTAGGCAAATAGCGCTCTATCAGGAAAGACAAATGAAGTTATTAAAGTTTCGAACGCTCTATTGAGCGCTACATTCACAAAGACGGATGCGCGAAAAACTGAAGTGACTTTCTCTCTCCTGTACTTTATGTTTGAAAAAAAACACTTTTTGTATTCCCTATGCTATCATGACTTTTGTGGCTACTTTTTGAATTACATATCCTTGGTTGATGAGAATATCTCACTATTTTAAGCTTTATGCACAAGACTTCCTCAAGAAGTCTTGATTTAATCCCAAGAAGTCTTCTCAAGGTGGTGATGTGTCAATACATGAGAGGATGGCATGTTTTCTCTTCTCTCTCTTTCCAACGGACGAAAATTTGAAGCTATAAGGGTTGAAGACTCCATTTTTGAAGATCAACTATTCATCTCAAGCTCTCAAGTCTTCATTGTATTATTTGCTCTCAAAATCATTGTATTATTACTCTATTGTTGAGAGTGTGTTGTAAAAGAAGAAGTGTTCTTCTTAGTGAGGATTGTGAGGAGTAAGATTTGAGTTGTTGGTCAAGAAGCAAGGTGACTTCTTGTTTGGTCGAAAATCAAGCTTCAAGAGCTAGTTGATGGTGTGGAGGCTACATCATACTCCATAGAAGATTTCTTTGGTGCAAGGAAGATCTTAAGGAGGCTAGGCTTCAAAGAGGTTGTTTTTCGTGTTTCTTGAACTAGGGTTGAAAAACCTAGTTTGTTCTTGTATTTATTTTGATTGTTGTTTCCCCCCAAGAGAAATAACAATCTCTTGTTTAAAAATCCTTCTTGTTCAAAGCAAGAAGGTAGAGGAGTAGAGTCTTTGACTTGAACCTCTATAAATTTGGTGTTCTTTCATTTCCGCAAGTTATATTCTTCAAAGAACACATCAAGTATTGGTTTAGTTACTCTCATTGCAAAAAGAATCGAAAAAGAACCATACTTAGATTAACACACTATTCAACCCCCCCCTTCTAGTGTGTTTCACGGACCTAACAATTGGTATCAGAGCCTAACCTTGATTGTTTGGTAGTCAAATAGCAAGGCTTGATCCTATCTAGTATGGAGGAAACACCTTATGCGTGGGAATATTCGGGTAGTGAGTCTTCTAAAACAAGAAGAAGAAGACAAGAAAATTTGATACCTTCCGTTTCAAACATCCATACCAAAGTACCCATGTTTGATCCAAATAATTATTCTCTATGGAAATCCAACATGGAGACTCATCTTAGGGGTTGTGGTTATCGGATTTGGAAAGAAGTTACAAAGGGCTCAAAGGCCCCTATTGATTATGACAATCCAACTCAAGAAGAGGAGTTGCTATTCGCTATAAATGGAAAGGCTCTTGACATCTTGAATAGTTCTCTAACTCCAAATGAGAGAGCTAAAATTCAAGGTGTTCAATCGGCTCATGAAGCATGGGTGAAGTTAGAATTGATTCATGAAGGTACCTCTCAAGTTAGAAAAGCAAGGAGGAGAATGTTAATGAAACAATTCTATAATTTTTCCGTTCCCAAGGGTGAAAAGATAGAGGATACTATTCAACGGTTCACTAAGCTTGTAAATTTGCTTAATGCGGTGGGAAAGAAGATTGAGCAAGAGGATCTTAACCACCGACTTCTAAATAGCTTGGGAAGAGAGTGGAATCCAAAGGTGACGACTATAGAAGAGTCAAAGGATCTTGAAACTCTTACATTGGATGAATTGTATGGGAATCTTATGACTCATGAGATTCAACTTGAGGAACAAGAGAAAAATGATCCTATCAAACAATCACCTAAAGCGTTGGTATGTGATACGGATGATTCGGATGATGAGTTTGGACTTCTTGTGAGAAGTTTCAAACGGTTTGCTAGAAAGAATGGAGATGAGGCAAAAAGATTTATCAAAGGAACTCTATCCAAGGATAAAGATAAAATGAAGGACCAAGATAACAAATGTTTCAAGTGTGGAAAATATGGTCATTACATGAAGGATTGTAGAGTGAAGGATCCTCATCCTAAAGATAAGAAAGCTATCTATCAAAAGAAGAAGGCTCTTCAAGCGGAAGTAGCTCATTGGGATAGTCTCTTATCCGACTCCGAAGGTGATCATGATGATGACAAGGATCTTGCCCTTATTGCTATGAGTGATGATGATCTTGATAGGGAATATTCTTATTTCATGGCCATTGAAGACGATATGGAGGTATGCTCTAGATCTTCTCATTATAAATTGCAAGATGAACTTGATGACATGATTGAGAAAAATGACTTGTTAAGTTTAAAATATAAGCGTGTCAAACGAGACTTTAGAGAATGCATTAATGAATATAATGTCACACTTGAAAACAACATTGCATTGCAACTTGAGCATGATTTACTTATGACTATGTATGAGAGTGTTGCTAATGAGAATTGTTGTTTAAAATATGAAAGTGAAATTCATTTGAGCACCATGGAAAAGATGTTTGAAGGGAAGCATGCTTTAAACAAGATGTTGATTAGTCAAAGAGCTAGCATTGATAAAACCGGTTTAGGCTATGATGCATCTAGCGTGAGCATGAAACCTTCTACTATGCCCTTGATAAAGTTTACAAAACCAAGTGGTGTTGTCACTCCCTCATTCAAAGAATCAAAATCGTCTTTGAAAAAGCAAAGACATATGCCTCATAGCAAGGCAAAAGAAACCAAGGTATCAAAACCTTTGGTCAAGTCCGTTGCCAAAACCTCTTCCTTGATACCACGGAAAAACATGCATAAAAATGAATCACGGATTATGCCTATACATAAACATTATGATCATTCTAATTTTCACAAACGTGTTCCTACATGCTTTTATTGCAATAAGAAAGGTCATGTAGAAAGAATGTGTAGGGCTAAGAAAAATACACATCTTGTATGGGTGCCAAAGGGTCAAGTGCATAATACTAACCCTCTCGGACCCAAAATTAAAAGGGTACCAACATCATATGTTGATTTTGTAGGCACTCGTACTAAATGGAGACCTCAAGGACAAAGACGTCCAATGGGTCGTGGACAGTGGGTGTTCCAACCATATGACGGGAAACAAAAGATTGTTTCATAAGATCACTATGCAAGATGGAGGAGTAGTCCACTTTGGAGGTAGCAAAGGCCAAATCAAAGGACATGGTAAAGTGGGTAACGATTCCTTCTCTCTTAGTGATGTACATTATGTGGATGGGCTTAAGTACAATTTGATAAGTGTGAGCCAATTGTGTGATACAAATTTTGAAGTTACATTTGTGAAAGCAAAATGCATTGTGAAAAGAGATGATGTTGTTATGTTTAAGGCCTTGAGGGACAAAAACATTTACAAACTTAGCATAAATGACTTGGTTTCACAAAATGTTTCATGCTTAGTAGCTAAAAATGATTTGGCACAACTTTGGCATAGACGCCTTGGACATGTTTGTTTTAAAACTTTTAAATATATTTGTGAAAATGAAAAAGTTCGAGGGCTTCCCAAAATGAATTTTGAAAACCAAGAACTTTGTAGCACTTGTCAAAAAGCAAAGCTTGTGAAAACAAGCTTTAGGCCCAAGACAAATATTTCCACCTCCAAGCCTCTACAAATGTTACATATGGATTTGTATGGGGATATTGGTACAAAAAGCTTGGGTGGCAAACATTACACATTTGTGGTTGTAGATGATTACACTAGATATACATGGGTAATGTTTCTTGCAAAGAAAAGTGATGCATGTCATGAGTTTGTTAATCTATGTAGGCAATTGGAAAATTACATGAGTGACACCATTAAGACCATTAGAAGTGATCGTGGTGGTGAGTTTGATGGTGAGTTTCAAAAGTTTTGTGTATCCAAAGGATATGTACATAACTTTTCGGCTCCAAAAACTCCCCAACAAAATGGTGTGGCTGAACGCAAAAATAGAACTCTACAAGAAATGAGTAAGGCAATGCTCAATGAGTTTGGCTTGCCTAAGTATTTTTGGGCCGAAGCGGTTAATGCCGCTTGTCATGTAATTAATCGCGTATATTTGAGACCATATTTAAATATGACTCCTTATGAACTTTGGAATGGCAAAGTCCCCAACATTGGGTATTTCAAAGTGTTTGGTTGTAAGTGTTTCATACTCAATACTAAAGTCACTTTGGATAAGCTTGATTTCAAAGCGGATGAGGGCATATTTTTGGGCTATGCATCAAATAGTAAAGCATTTCGTGTTTTCAACAAAAGAAGCAAAAAGGTGGAAGAGTCTGTTCATGTTAAGTTTAGTGAATCACTTAGTGATGAAACTAAACTTAATGATGAACATGAAGATGTTGAAGATAAAACTTCTCAAGAAGAAGAGCTTGATTTTATTCCAAGGGTTGTTCATCAAGAAGAGATTGTTGATGAACCACCTAAAGGAAAAATCTTCATTGACTTGAAAATTGACCCTATTGAAGGAAGTCGTCCACCTAGTGTTAACAATCATAGTGAAACAAATAGTAACGCTTCACACGCACCTTTTGAGGAAACACAAAATGTGGTCAATACATCTCATTTTCCGGAAAATGATGAACATATTGAAAACGATCATTTGTCTCTTTCAGAAAGTGATCACGTGGAAGTTGGAGGAGATGTATCCAATCTTCCTAGGTCATTTAAGCACAAAATTTCACATCCTCATGAATTAATTATGGGTGATATAAATCGAGGTATCACTACTAGAAGACAATTTAGAGAAAATGCATTTGTTTCACTTTTAGAGCCTAAGAATATTAAAGAAGCACTTCTTGATGAGGATTGGATTTTAGCTATGCAAGAAGAGCTAAATCAATTTGAAAGAAGTGATGTTTGGGAATTGGTTCCAAAACCTCATGATCATCCCATTATTGGAACAAAATGGGTATTTCGTAATAAAATGGATGATCAAGGTAATGTCACAAGGAATAAGGCTAGATTAGTTGCTCAAGGTTATCGTCAAGAAGAGGGAATTGATTTTGATGAAACATTTGCACCCGTAGCACGACTTGAAGCCATAAGAATGTTGTTAGCATATGCTTGTTATAAGGACTTCACGCTTTATCAAATGGATGTTAAATCCGCCTTCTTGAATGGAATTATTCAAGAAGAAGTATATGTGGCTCAACCTCCCGGATTTGAACGTCATGATTCTTTACATCATGTTTATAGACTTAAAAAGGCACTCTATGGCCTTAAACAAGCTCCTAGAGCTTGGTATGATAGGTTGAGTACATTTCTTCTTAATAATGGGTTTTCAAGAGGAAAAGTGGATACTACTTTGTTTATCAGAGAGCAAGGTAAACATCATTTGCTTGTTCAAGTATATGTTGATGATATTATTTTTGGTGCTACTAACAATCTTCTTTGTGAGCAATTTGCTAGTTTGATGCAAGGTGAATTTGAAATGAGTATGATGGGAGAACTTACTTATTTCCTTGGACTCCAAATCAAACAAACCCAAGATGGAGTTTACATTTCTCAAACCAAGTATACAAAAGACTTGCTCAAAAATTACAACTTTGGTGAAGGTAGAAATGTAAACACTCCCATGAGCACAAGTTTGAAACTTGACAAAGATGAAAAGGGGAAGCAAATTGAGGTAACCTTGTATCGTGGCATTATTGGTAGTCTTCTTTATTTAACTGCTAGTAGGCCTGACATCTTGCATGCCGTATGTTTATGTGCTAGATTTCAAAGTGATCCTAGAGAAATGCATCTCATTGCGGTAAAACGTATATTTCGCTATCTTAGAGGAACTTTGAAGTTTGGTTTATTTTATCCTAGAAATGCATGTTTTGATCTTAGAGGTTATAGTGACTCCGACTATGCCGGTAGTCTTGTTGATAGAAAGAGCACATCCGGAACTTGTCAATTTCTTGGGGATTGTCTTGTTTCCTGGTTTTCCAAGAAACAAAATAGTGTTGCTCTTTCTACTGCGGAGTCCGAATATGTTTCGGCCGCATCATGTTGTGCACAATTATTGTGGATGTCACACACATTAAATAATTATAATGTTCATTTTTTAAAAATACCTATTTTATGT
>AP025040.1:19285732-19334486 GCA_036186865.1 Eustoma russellianum | reverse complement strand
TAAATAATTATAATGTTCATTTTTTAAAAATACCTATTTTATGTGACAATACTTCCGCTATAAATATTGCACAGAATCCTGTTCATCATAGTAGAACCAAACATATTGAAGTGAGACATCACTTCATTAGGGACTGTATTCAAAAAGAATTTGTTTGCGTTGAATTTGTTCCTACTAGTGATCAACTAGCGCGCATATTTACCAAACCATTGCCAAGTGAAGTGTTTGAGTCTATTAGGAGTAGATTGGGGTTACTCAATATAAACTAAATTTTAAGTTAAAATGAACAAACAACATTAGAATGTCATGAGACTGAAATGACATCCGGGGAATTCAAGCGTTCAATGTAGCGTTGAAAATATTGTGTGAAAGACTAGCCCTAGGAGTGGTTTTCATTTATTACAGCCGGTTATTGAAAAATCAATAACTTACTCCCAACAAATTGAAACGAGCGCCAAAAATTCCCCCCCAAAATTTCCCAAAACTGACGGTGGTTTCAGTTTCTCTCTGCGCAATTAATATCTAGAATTGATGAAAAAGTTTCCTCAACTTCTACATCTCTTCATTCTCAAAACTGTAAATGCAATAACTTCTACCCATTGGATTTACTCTTATCGCTCAACACCCGTAAAACCTCCTCCCTGCTTCAGTGATTTTCCATCCGTTAAGCGCTAAATTTTTTTCTCTTCCTTTCTGAAATCAAAATGGCTTCATCTTCCAAACAAACCGGATCGAAGAAGGGTAAAGGAAAAAAAATCCAAATCTCAAAAAGCTTCCGCAGTCTTTGATGAAAGTGAACAACTAATCGAAGTTCGAAACAGTTTGAGGTTGGAAAATTTTCCATGGTTTGCCAAGGATACCGCTGAGATTCACGAACAGCCTTATGGAATGGGAGTTGGTGTCCACCTCAACAGGTATTCTCAGTTGCTTTTTGAGGAGTGGGATGATAATAGCAGGCCTATTTCTCCACTTAAAATTGTAGAACTTACGGAATTTCGAACTATTCCTGAGGTTCAAGATGTTGTTGTGTTGTTAGAAGCACAAGGTCTTGACCGATTATGGTCTCATGACAAGATGAAAGGATATTCTCTTAAATATACCTCAATGTTTTATGCAAATTTTTGGGCTAAGTTTGGTCCTGAAGCCGAATTGATATCCTTGAATTCTGTAATTGACGGTCCTCCCCTGTCTTTTTCAATTCAAACGCTCTGTGATGCGCTTGGTGTCAGAAATGAAGGCGAAAGCGTATTTGCTGATTATGGTTGGCCTTACACGGTATCTGAAACAGAGGTAAAAACTAACCTAGGTTTCCTACCTTCCAAGAAACTTCAAAAAGTGCCTTTAACTAGTAGAGTGATGTTAGGCATTGTTATGGCTTGTATCAATGGCAAGGTTAATAGAAATCCTAGCAATATGGATTTTTATGTCACCTATTGCATTCTAAATGGACGTCAAGTGAACTTTGGGTGGATTTTTATGACAACTGTTACAGCTGCTTTATCCAAGTCCTCTAGAACTCTTCCTTATGCCAACCTTATCTATGTTCTGCTTGACCATCTGGGCATTGATATCCCTCCCATTTCCCTGGATCACATCAGTCAGAAAGACTGGTATGATGCCATGAACATTGCCCAAATCAAAAACGCTCAGAAAAATAGAAATCCCACAGACAGTTCAACCACCAGGGATGACGCTGAAAGGTCGCATGTTGAGGCTTCTATTCAAGAAAAATTCTCTGCCTTGGAACATGACTTGAGCGAGTTACAGGCAGCCCACAGCAAATTAGCACAGGACCACTCCCTCCTCAGTGCTTGTTATGAGTACTTGAAATCCAAATTGATCAAGGCTAAGCTTTTCAAATCTTTCAAACATGAACCAAAATTTGGCTAAGTTTTTGATGATTTAGGGGGAGAATGGTTTGTGGCTATGAGTATGTATGAGTATGTTTGCTGGGGTGTAATGGTTTGGTTTGTGGCTGAGTATGTTTACTGGGATGTATTGTGTGGGTCTGTTGGTTTTTCTGCTGGTCCAAGCTGATGGTGTATGAAGTTTATGTTCAATTGTCCCTGCTGCTGTGTCCTTTCTGCTGGTATCTAATGATGATAGTGGTGCTACTGAATTGAGAGTTGGAGGTTATGTTGTTTGTTTGGTTGTAAGAACTAAATGTTTATGATGGCTCTTTTTTATGGCATAACTCTGTTTTGTGAGTGTTAGCAGTGTTATATGTGGTTTTATGGTATATAGCAGCAAACAACAATGTGGACATTAGCTATGTTTTAAGAGTATTATTTTTTTGTTTTGTCTATCTCTGCATGATGCATATACATGTAGTACTTTCTATGCTATGCTTCTATATTTTTTTTTAAAAAAAACATATTGAGGTTAGAAGATAAAAACTATGAGTGAAAAAGGCACATAGAAAGGGGGAGCATTAGATGCATCTAGTGAGGGGGAGTTTATTGTGAAATCATCAAAAAGAGGGAGATTGTTAATGCAAGAATTGGTTTTGATGATTTGCACACAAGAAGAGAGAAGGTTCAAAAACGAGTGTGTTTGAAATATCTTTAAATAATAGAAAAAATGTCTTCCGAGAAATCAAACGCTCTATGGAGCGCTACTTCTGAGGACAGAAAGTTTCAAACTGAGCCTAATAGCGCTCTAACATGTTAGAGAAATAAAACTAACTTGTTTAAGGAGCTTGAGAAATCAAACGCTCTATGGAGCGCTACTTCTGAGGACAGAATGTTTCAAACTGAGCCTAATAGCGCTCTAACAGATCATAGAAATAAAACTTTGTTTGTAGAGTTTCAAACGCTTTATCGAGCGCTTCAGCTTTAGATTATGATACTAAGCCTTCAGGACAGAAAGTTTCAAACTAGGCAAATAGCGCTCTATCAGGAAAGACAAATGAAGTTATTAAAGTTTCGAACGCTCTATTGAGTGCTACATTCACAAAGACGGATGCGCGAAAAACTGAAGTAACTTTCTCTCTCCTGTACTTTATGTTTGAAGAAAAAACACTTTTTGTATTCCCTATGCTATCATGACTTTTGTGCCTACTTTTTGAATTACATATCCTTGGTTGATGAGAATATCTCACTATTTTAAGCTTTATGCACAAGACTTCCTCAAGAAGTCTTGACTTAATCCCAAGAAGTCTTCTCAAGGTGGTGATGTGTCAATACATGAGAGGATGGCATGTTTTCTCTTCTGTCTCTTTCCAACGGACGAAAATTTGAAGCTATAAGGGTTGAAGACTCCATTTTTGAAGATCAACTATTCATCTCAAGCTCTCAAGTCTTCATTGTATTATTTGCTCTCAAAATCATTGTATTATTACTCTATTGTTGAGAATGTGTTGTAAAAGAAGAAGTGTTCTTCTTAGTGAGGATTGTGAGGAGTAAGATTTGAGTTGTTGGTCAAGAAGCAAGGTGACTTCTTGTTTGGTCGAAAATCAAGCTTCAAGAGCTAGTTGATGGTGTGGAGGCTACACCATACTCCATAGAAGATTTCTTTGGTGCAAGGAAGATCTTAAGGAGGCTAGGCTTCAAAGAGGTTGTTTTTCGTGTTTCTTGAACTAGGGTTGAAAAACCTAGTTTGTTCTTGTATTTATTTTGATTGTTGTTTCCCCCCAAGAGAAATAACAATCCCTTGTTTAAAAATCCTTCTTGTTCAAAGCAAGAAGGTAGAGGAGTAGAGTCTTTGACTTGAACCTCTATAAATTTGGTGTTCTTTCATTTCCGCAAGTTATATTCTTCAAAGAACACATCAAGTATTGGTTTAGTTACTCTCATTGCAAAAAGAATCGAAAAAGAACCATACTTAGATTAACACACTATTCAACTCCCCCCTTCTAGTGTGTTTCACGGACCTAACACTTTGGACCGGTTAGCCGGATTTGGATTTGGATTTTGGTTTTGGACTTCGAAAAATTTGGTTTTAACTTGGCATTGCATCGATTTTCAAAAATTGCATCATATACTGACTTGAACTAACTTTTGGTTAGTAATGATACGTGACTTTGTTGAATTTATCCTTTGGTTATGTTTTTACGTGTTTAGGGGTAATTTGGTAATTTTATTTGCAAATAAGAAGCATGTTATTTTCTATAATGTTCTTTGTTTTTATGATCCTTGCTTCTTCGTGCATGATCCCATGGTAAATATGGTAAGGTTACTTGCTGGTGAAGTGCCGCTCATACAATACTTTCTCATTATTTTTCAGATGACCAGGAGTACGACTTTGTTTATTTTGAGGACGACCAGGAGTGAGGTTTTCGAGACGAGGCTCTACGAGGATATCTATGGGGATTTAGTCATGACTCATTATAGATTTGACTTTGATGTATTTCCAGAGATTTAGTTGATTACCTTTGGTTGTGTAAGACTGTTGTACCGTTTTTTTTATGTTGTCAAGACGTTACTACTTTATTTATAAATGATATTTTTGAGGAATAATTTTATGTCTTCCGATGACATCAGTTTGTGTCTCGTTGTTGACGTGTATTTGTATCCATTTCGACGCCTTGTATTTTTCTAAGCGAAATACGGTGGATGAGTAGTTCCGAGTACTAAGGCTCGAGATGGGTCGCTCCACTTTTAAGCCATTATATCCAGACCCTTCTTTTTCAAGTCTGAGTGTATCGGATATCTAAATTAAGCGATTCTTCAAATTTCTTGCCATCTCAAAAAAGTTGTACAAGTCAGACAAGACTTAAGTAGGGATTCATCAAGATATTGATGAAACTTTATGCTAATGCTATGAATGTTTCTTAACGAGGCATCTAATATGTGTAATCATGGTATTAGCGCTGGTTATCTTTGGATAAGATTTTATGATCGTTTAAGTAGTCAAAATTCTAGTATCCTACATTCTATGAATAGTGATAATTTCTTTGATATCCCTTTTCGATAATGAAGATCTTGTAGAAGAAAATTCTGTCAAAATGGTATCACTTCCGATGAGGATATGATGTGAAATTATTCAAAGCGAGAGGATGAACGAACTTAGGGAACAAATACAAGATTTTACTACTTTACTCAAACCGAAATTCAGTTTGAGCCCTCGTCTGACCCCTTCTCCGATTTCTTTGGAATCACCCCATTGTGTCAACTCTGCTTCACAGTAATGATTATAATGATCTTTGTCCCCAAATTCAAAACAGCCCAATTCAGCAGGATAACGCTATTAATAATGTTAGAGTCTAAACTTGATTTAACAACAAAGACGAGATCACGCAACGAACCCTTATGCCAAAATTTTTGTTCCTGAATCCAATTTCAAACAAACTTCTCATGTAACAATCACAGTTAGCAAAAGTGTTTGAAATATCAACCACTTTTTGCCTGACATCAACAGCAAGAACAAGTTATTTTTTCTCAATCGAACCAAAATATTCAAGTTCCTCAAACTTTCCCATTGAAAAATCCGCTGTTTGCCCAACTCAATCTACCCATTTCTAGAATGAAAGAACTTTTGCACCAACACATGGTCCAATACGATCAGCGTAGTTCAATTCTTGAACATCGCACTTTTAGTATTGAGCGAAGACCTTTCTATATAGAAGAGCAACTTGGACAAATCGTTTCTTTTCTTAATAAGTTTAGAATTGAATTGTCTGGCAAGCTTCATTCTCAACCAGTTGTCAACCCTAGAGAGAAGGCTAGTACCGTCTTTTACACCCCACAATAAAACCATCACTCCGAAAAACAGAATAAATCTTGGGGAAGTCCTAAAATTATTCGAGAGAAATAGAAAATTAATCATGTCATAACTCTAATGGAAGTTGCAAAAGAAAAAATGTTGAAAATCCAAAGAAACCCACAGGGGGGCCAATTATGCCCCAAGTCTAACAAATCATGTACCTTCACAAGAAACTATTCTGTGAAGAAATTGATATAAGAACTCAACAGAAAGGATCACTATCAACCAAGAACATCGAATTAACAAACAAGAATTTTATTGATCAGAAAAGGATTGAGAGGAGAGGAAGTACAGAGAAAGAGCAAAAGCGAAAGCTTCAAGGAAGAACATGTTGTAACCGTGATTTAGAAAAAGAATAAAAAAAATTATTTAAAATAAATTAAAAATCTAATCTTATCTAAATATATCTATAACTTCTCCCCAATCCACTCCCCCTAACCCCTTAATTTCCGCCCACTCCCCTTAATTTCTCCCCATCTCCTCCTTTAAGCTTCAACCGTTTTCCTCACCCCATACACACACACAATAGGCTACAACATTAGGAAAAAGAGAGAAGAACAAAAAGGAAAGGAAACAAGAGAAAGGAAGGAAAGAGAATTGGTTACCCACACCAAATCCAACCACCGTGTCTAGGAATTCGTCGTTGGAAAGGTAGGTTACCCTCCCCTCTGTCAGATTGCTTTAGACTCCCTCGCATTCTGTTTTGGAAATTACTAGATTATCACTGCTATGTGTACTGTTTATATGTTTATCATGATTTCTTTATGTTTTGGTATGTTTTGGTATGGAAATTTCATGTTTGACCTTAGATATAGATCACATAGCACGGAAATAGGTTGGAATGGGTTCAGGGCATCGAAAAATGCACCCAGAGGCGGCGCGTGTAGCACACGTGCGGCTGCAGAGGGCGGCGCGTGTGGCCCACGTGCGCCCCTGAGCGGCACGTGTAGGTCACGCGCTGATATGTTCAGCGTCAGTGCGTCCGGAGCGGTAAATAGAGTCCAATGGAATTGGTTTGGAGTAAATCGGAGTTAAAATGAAAAAGTTATAGATTTTTGAAGAAATTATAATTAAAACAAAAGACACCAGGCTTGGCGGCCGCAGGGCCAGCCGGCCAACTCTAGATGGCAGGCCGCTGCCAAAAAAGGCCAGGCGAAGCCCATATGCCTGCTATATATTAAAAAAAAATGTAAAGTGGAGGCGGGTTGGAGGGCCAGCCGGCTGGCTGCCTCCTTAGCGGCCCGAGCCTGCTTGAATTAAAAGACCAGAAAACGCAAAAAAAAAAGGGGTTGCTGCTGGCAGGCCGCTGAGAAGCGGGCCTGCTGGAATAAAGGGCCGGACTGAAGCAGTTAAAGGGCCAGGAAGGAAAAAAATGACAAGGGGGCCCTGAAATATTTGCTTTACAATAATAATAGTTAAAAAAATAAAATTAATTAAATAGTGGCTATTTGATAATTAATAAAAATGAAGAATTCAAATAAATAAATAATAAAAAAACTGGGTGCCGAGATTTTATGAATTAAATATACACATGTATATAATTAATGCCGAGATTCAATAAATAATATATATATATATATATATATATATGTATATAATTAATGCCGATACTTAATAAGATAAATATATATATCATTAATTAATTTAATTGAAAAATAATGTTTTAAAAGTAAGAAATTTACAAACCCATTAATCAAATTAAATAAATAAAAATAGTAAGGCAAGATAAAAATATATAAATAAAAGAATAAAGTGCTTGAAAGCATAGGAAAGATAAAATAAAGTGTAGAAACCTAAAATAAAGTCTAGAAAGATAAAATAACGGTAGAATATAAAATACAGTAATGAACCCCACGCAACATAGAGTAACTACACAATATAGGTAATACGCAACATAGAACGGAGCATGCAACATAGGACAAACGGAAGTGTGCAAGTGTGACGCATTCATGGCACGAGCATTTCATTTGGCCTATGAACGTGTGGCCTGACGAGGCGTGTGATGAGTGTTGGTAATAATGGTTACCTTCACCTAATAGGACCCGGGATATGCATAGCATATCATGGAAAAGAAAGAGCCTAACGTATGATATTAAATGACTGCGTGTGACACGGAAATAGAAGTGCATGCATCATGAACTTACTCATTGCATTTATTATTTTTTTGATTACTTGTATTGTTATTAAGTTGTTTCAGCACTACGTTTGGGGATACGGATCGGGTCGGGTATGAGTTATTTCCTTATTTATGTTTTATTTGCTTTATTATTTATTTGTTTATGCTTTATTGCTTTATTTATCTGCTCCATGCTTTACGTGTTTTATGTGTTTACCCGACTCAGTATGTGACAGTCCCTTTTCGGTAGAGACGGATAACCTACGAGTGACTCCCATCACTCACCCCCCCACCACCCTCCACAGGTGAGCAGGATTAAGACTATATATATGTATCGAGGATGAGACAGATTACGCAAGCTGGGAAGAGTGAGCTGGGCTCGAGAAAGGATCTTGTTGACCGGGAGCTTGTTCTTGGGATATCAGATAGACCTCCACCTAGGTTTATTGTACGATTTAGTATTTCATACTTGACTTAGCGGGTTTCGTCAACCCTTGTAGTTGATTTTATTCTGATGGATTTAATTGAATAAAGTCGCTTATTTCTTTAATTATCGTTTCCGTGAAAAATTTCCACGTCAGTTCCGACGTGTAGAGAAGTTTGAACGACGCTTTGTAGTCCTAGTAGTAGGCTACGGCGGGTGCACTGCTCTCGATGCTAGGGCTCGGGAGCGGGGCGCTACAGGTGGTATCACGTAGGATTAACTAGATCACTTAGATTTAAGCTACGATCTTTTCTTAAAATGACGATTTTACCCTCGAGCAACCAAAATAGGGTTAAGTGATGATCTAAGACATAAGTTATGATCGGGTTAAGGGGTACGAGAGTGAGCGATCGTTTTTCTACGTAATTACTATTCTGCCCTAACTTTTAGCATGAATTCTATAAATGACAGAATTTCTCAAATTACCCGAGAGCATTTGCATATAACCCCCTAAGTGTTACAAATTCCCAAAAATACCCCCTAACTTAACATGTACTTAAGTAAACATATTCAATCGTTCTAAATTTCAGGAAATGCCGGCAAGACATAAACAAACCGGTAATAAAAGAAACGGTGGTGAGAACCGCCAGAATCAGGGGATCATCCCCAAACACTTGAAGATACCATAGTCACCATGACCAACACCTTAACACAGTAATACCAGCTGTTGAACTAGCAGGCACTGCCTCCACCACCGACTCGGACAGGAGATTCTTCGATATAGAGATGCGGAGGAGTGGTGGCACAGCACAACTGAAACCACCGATCACTTTGATCTAATTTTGAAATGAGTCCAAGATGTATTAAATGCCGAGAATATGATCTTCAAAGAATGGCTCTAGATCCATGACGAAAATGAAGATTTAGGCTATGATATTAGAAATTAAGTTACGATTTTACCCCTAAGCCACAATCTTAGACATAAGTGATGATTTGAACATAAGCCAAAATCTTGCACATAATAACGATTCTGATTAGGAGTTGACCTTGGACATAAGTACTGAAGGTAGTCATAAGCATTGATTATACACTAAGCATGATTTTAGAAATAAGGCATGACCCTAGACTTAAGAAATGATGATACTAAGGACAATCCTAAAATAAGTTATGACCATAGACCTAAGGAGAAGATCGGTTACGAAACACGTATACCTAGGGTATCCCATACAATTCTACCTTATCTAGGTTGATCATAAATCGTTAAGCCGTAATCTTAGTAACCTTAGTTGAATACCATATAATTAATTTGAATAAATTAAAATGTCAACAAGAACACCCTACTGTAAACGCTAGCGACATATTAATAGGTCAGGCAGTAACTCGAGCTGCTTCACCGCAACAACAACATAGGACTCGATACCATTCTGGTAAAGTAAAACGGGCCCATATCCCTACTTGGACGGTAGCATTAGGGCATATTTATGTATAAGCCGAGACAATAGCTGCTAGGAAATGAATTATTATGGCATGATAGATACTAAGAAATGCTTTATGGAGAAATGATAGAAGCTAAGTAATGTTTTAACATTATGATCAGTAGAGCTTAATGAAATGTATCGTATGAAAGAAGTTATTGTATGGGGTTAAGATGTTGAATGTAGTGTTATCAAAAATAAGTCAAAGATACTAGTCTCACTGGAGATCATGATTAATTGTGATTAGTGAGCTTTACATAATAAATATAGTGGAATGATTCGTCACCACAAAATCGTTGGTCAAGTGTTGATCTTGAGGTATTTGACTGGAGTCTGGTAGACTTGAATTAAAATAGAGCGGGCATGATCAAGTAGTGCCTACTTTCCATATGAAGCAGGATAAGATTAGTAGTTCAAATAACCAACTAACGAGGTACAGTGGAATAATGTGGCGCGCGGAAGCATGGTGAATCAGAACATCTTAAGTCGATCAATAATTAAGGTGCCATGTTAGGATTGGTCCAATTTAAGTTAAAGATTTTATCATGAGTAGGCAAACGTTAGACTTATAAGAAACTTTACATGGGAGAACTTATCCGGAAAAAAAAGATGACATATAGAGTTATACGAAATATTAGACTGATATATCCTTCAAGCAGATAAATATTTCATGTAAGTACGTACACCAATGTATAACTAAATTTTAACAAGTACTTAAAAAAATTCTACTGAAATCTCATTTTCTCGGTAGTCTACTAAACTTTACAAAACTGAATTCTTTTATGTATTTGTATTCCAATATGATGAAAATTTCAATTCTTTTGACAACCTTAAAAAAAATTTAAGCTACTGGTGTTCTTAAAAAATGATATGTTTATATATATTCCTTACTCAAGATTTCAAATTTCTGTTTCATCGCATCCATTTTAGTCAAATTAATGTTACCCGACTACTATCGATATCGCAAGCATTTTATCCATTAAAGTATTTTAAATGTTATTTACCCGCTTGCGATAAACTTAGTTAACTTTTGTGAAGCCAAAAAAAATAATAATAATAATAGCTTTCAAAATATATATTTTCCTTTAGAAAACGAAAAGTACCGTCTTCAAATCGTTTTATAAAACTTTATGTTACCACGTTTTCAACTGTAATAATGCCATTTCACCAAAATACTTTGCGAACAAGGTATATCATCGTTTTTATAAAAGGTCATTTGAAACACCACTTGCGAAAACGAGTAAATTATTTCAAATCTTGTTTAAAATAAATAAACAAATAAATACATAGGAATGGTATTATTTTAAAACGATTGGAATTATATTTCAAGTTATAGCCATGTAGACTTTTGTTAGAGAAAAAGTATGCTCATACACATATGGCGTATATTTGGTTGATGATATTCTCAAAGAAGTAAGGGCATCGATTTCGGAGTTCAATGGTTGAGCTATACATAATATATTTGGCATGTTCTAAGGGAGTATGAATTGATGAGCTTTGAGTTGTTCAGGGAGTTAGTTAGCTAATGGTGAACCGCGTCTTGTTGGTTATTGATTAAAGAAAAATGTCCCAATTGAAGCATGGTATAACAAGGTGATGCAGCAGGACGTGGTGTAGTAGAATGCCCAACGTTGCTTAAGATATATATTAGGCAATGCTGGCAACATCTTAAGTTAAATGGTAGCACAATGACGAGTTACGATTGAGATGTAGGTTTAATGTTATATATGGAATTTGAGACTACAACTAGTTTCAAGCGAAGATCAAATGGTACTACCATGTGATATAGTAAATTTATGGTTTATTTTAAACTTATTAAGATCTTGTTGACAGCTTAAAAGAATAAGTCACAATGGAAATAAATGAGGAGTTAGATGATCTAAACATTTGATCTATGGGATTTGTCATAAGAAAATTTAAATGTAAAAGACAACTACATAAGTTCAATAATGTATATTTAGCGACAAAAGTTAGCATTGAGATAAATAATCGCCTAGCGGTAAGGTTGACACGACGACTATAGGGTGATAGCGAGTGTATAGAATATATTCAACCTTATCAAGGTGTTAGTAGCAACTAAGAATATGACTAATAGGAAAATACACAAGTTTCGAGGACGAAACTTTTTGTAAGGGAGATAGGATGTTGTAACCGTGATTTAGAAAAAGAATAAAAAATTATTTAAAATAAATTAAAAATCTAACCTTATCTAAATCTACCTATAACTTCTACCCAATCCACTCCCCCTAACCCCTTAATTTCCGCCCACTCCCCTTAATTTCTCCCCATCTCCTCCTTTAAGCTTCAACCGTTTTCCTCACCCCATACACACACACACACACAATCGGATACAACATTAGGAAAAAGAGAGGAGAACAAAAAGGGAAGGAAAAAAGAGAAAGGAAGGAAAGAGAATTGGTCACCACACCAAATCCAACCACCGTGTCTAGGAATTCGTCGTTGCAAAGGTAGGTTACCCTCCCCTCTGTCGGATTGCTTTGGAGTCCCTCGCATTCTGTTTTGGGAATTATTTGATTATCACTGCTATGTATATTGTTTATATGTTTATCATGATTTCTTTATATTTTGGTATGTTTTGGTATGGAAATTTCGTGTTTGGCCTTAGATATAGATCACATAGCACGGAAATAGATTGGAATGGATTCAAGGCATCGAACAACGCACCCAGAGGCGGCACGTGTAGCACACGTGCGGCTGCAGAGGGCGGCGCGTGTGGCCCACGTGCGCCCCTGAGCGGCGTGTGTAAGTCACGCGCTGATGTGTTCAGCGTCAGTGCGTCCGGAGCGGTAAATAGAGTCCAATAGAATTGGTTTGGGGTAAATCGGAGTTAAAATCAAAAAGTTATGGATTTTTGAAGAAATTATAATTTTAAAAAAAAAAGACACCATGCCTGGCGGCCGCAGGGCCAGCAGGCCAACTCTAGATGGCAGGCCGCTGCCAAAACAGGCCAGGCGAAGCCCATATGCCTGCTATATATATAAAAAAAATATAAAGTGGAGGCGGGCTGGAGGGCCAGCAGGCTGGCTGCCTCCTTAGCAGGCCGAGCCTGCTGGAATTAAAAACCCAGAAAACACGAAAAAAAGGGGTTGCTGCTGGCAGGCCGCTGAGAAGCGGGCCTGCTGGATTAAAGGGCCGGACTGAAGCAGTTAAAGGGCCAGGAAGGAAAAAAATGACAAGGGGGCACTGAAATATTTGCTTTACAATAATAATAGTTAAAAAAATAAAATTAATTAAATAGTGGATATTTGATAATTAATAAAAATAAAGAATTCAAATAAATAAATAATAAAAAAACTGGGTGTCGAGATTTTATGAATTAAATATACACATATATATTATTTATGCCGAGATTCAATAAATTAAATATATGTGTGTATATAATTAATGCCGATACTTAATAAGATAAATATATATATCATTAATTAATTTAATTGAACTAATAATGTTTTAAAAGTAAGAAATTTAGAAACCCATTAAACAAATTAAAGAAATAAAAATAGTAGGGCAAGATAAAAATATATAAATGAAAGAATAAAGTGCTTGAAAGCATAGGAAAGATAAAATAAAGTGTAGAAACCTAAAATAAAGTCTAGAAAGATAAAATAACAGTAGAAGATAAAATACAGTAATGAACCCCACGCAACATAGAGTAACTACGCAATATAGGTAATACGCAACATAGAACGGAGCATGCAACATATGACAAACGGAAGTGCGTAAGTGTGAGGCATTCGTGGCACGAGCATTGCATTTGGTCTATGAGCCGTGTGGCCTGACGAGACGTGTGATGGGTGTTGGTAATAATGGTTACCTTCACCTAGTATGACCTGGGACATGCATAGCATATCATGGAAAAGAAAGAGCATAGCGTATGATATTAAATGACTGCGTGTGACATGGAAATAGAAGTGCATGCATCATGAACTTGCGCATTGCATTTATTATTGTTGTGATTACTTGTATTGTTATTAAGTTGTTTCAGCGCTATGTTTGGGGATACGGATTGGGTCGGGTATGAGTTATTTCCTTATTTATGCTTTATTTGCTTTATTATTTATTTGTTTATGCTTTATTGCTTTATTTATCTGCTCCATGCTTTACGTGTTTTATGTGTTTACCTGACTCAGTATGTGACAGTCCCTTTTCGGGAGAGACGGTTAACATACGAGTGACTCCCATCACTCATCCCCCCTCCACCACCCTCCACAGGTGAGCAGGATCAAGAGTATATATATGTATTGAGGATGAGACAGATTACGCGAGCTAGGAAGAGTGAGCTGGGCTCGAGAAAGGATCTTGTTGACCGGAAGCTTGTTCTTGGGATAGTCAGATAGACCTCCACCTAGGTTTATTGTTCGATTTTAGTATTTCATACTTGACTTAGCGAGTTTCGTCAACCCTTGTAGTTGATTTTATTCTGATGGATTTAATTGAATAAAGTCGCTTATTTCTTTAATTATCGTTTCTGCGAAAAATTTCCACGTCAGTTCCGACGTGTAGAGAAGTTTGAACGACGCTTTGTAGTCCTCGTAGTAGGCTACGGCGGGTGCACTGCTCTCGATGCTAGGGCTCAGGAGCGGGACGGTACAGAAGAACTCTGCAAAAATTACACCCGGGTAGAAAATGATAACCGCCAGGATTTAAACACAAAATTTATGTCCTAGGAAGAACCAGTCCTGGAGGTGGAGACATGTATATCTCTTCACGAAGATCTTCATGCAGGAAAGCATTATTGATATCCATCTGATGAACAAGCCATCTCTTCCTGGCTACAAGTGCTAGCACCATTCTTACTGTAGTCATTTTGGCAACAGTAGAAAATGTGTCCTGGTAATCAACCCTATACTGCTGAGTGTAGCCCTTGGCTACAAGCCTAGCCTTGTATCTCTCAACACCTCAATCTAGTCTGTACTTAACCTTATACACCCAACCTACAACCAATAGGTGTTTTGCCCTTAGGGA
Source organism: Eustoma russellianum (assembly GCA_036186865.1). NCBI lineage: Eukaryota > Viridiplantae > Streptophyta > Magnoliopsida > Gentianales > Gentianaceae > Eustoma > Eustoma russellianum. The sequence continues at coordinate 19,319,785 of AP025040.1, read as the reverse complement.
GTGGCATGAGCTCACAGGTATAATTACTCTCCAATGCTGCTAATTCCTTGGCCATAGTTGCCTGCCACTCAGGTGAACTAACTGCCTCTGCATAAGAGTTAGGCTCCACATACTGACGAATACTTAACACAAATGCTTTGTACTGTGGATCTAGTAAATCATAGCACATGTAGTTATGAAAAGAATGTGGGTGAGTGAATTTATGTGTAGGAGAAATGCTGGGAGAGGTCACTTGATTCACTGGTAGTCCTGTAAATAGGCTGGGGGTTGTCTGGTACGTTGAGGTCTTGAAGGTGCTGGTAAGGGAGAACTTTCCTGGGGATAGTTACTCATGTATTGTGGGGAAACGGGCAAGTCAATTACTATATTACTAGGTAATGGTTGTGATGTAATCATAGAGCTATCATGTGCATGAGATGTTGGACTGTGAGTAGTTGCAGATTCACTAGCTATTTGAGCAGGTTGAATATTGGAAGGTATTGAAGATGATGGAGAAAGTGCATCAGGCACATATGTTGTATCTGGCACGTATGGGACTGAGGATGTGAGGTTATGATTGTCTGGAGGGTGAATTGGAAAGAAGGTAGATTGTGCTGAGAAGGGAAAGATGAGACAGGCACTGAAGGTGAAGAAAAAAGAAACGTGCCTTCATGGAATGTAACATCTCTAGAAATATATACAGATTTGGTTTATTATTGACAGTAGCGAGATACGTGACAGGTTGTGATGTCACATTCTATTTCTTTCTTGAAGATCTTTTTCTATATGTTATTGGAGTGTATTTATCATCATTTTACAGAGAATTTAATGGTGTTAAAGGTGTGGAAATGATCACAACATACAAGAAGAAATATTGAGAATTTTGGTGCTACATGCTGACATAATCTTGTCAACTATTATTTGTTAATTTCTTCTTCAAAAATCTGAGTTGATATACATGTATGCAACCTCAAAAACGTGATTTTACAGTTGGAGATGATGTGTTACTCATTTTATGGCTTGATGACAAGTGGACCAATCAAAAATAAGCTTGTTGGCAAAATTGCCAACTTGGAAATTTCATCTTTGAACCCAACGGTCATGGCTGAATTTTCAACAGATTTTTTGAGTCAAATTCAGCCTTCACATACCCTATTCTTTTGCAAGGAGTTGAGGATATCTTGGTGGTATTATCCCTTAGTATTATCTTCATTTTTCAAGCAAATTCCAAGTCATTTTTTATGGTAAAAATCGGCCATGCTGAAATTCCAAGGTGGACCAATCATTTTGCTTTATGTTCCCAAGTGTACAAGATGATTATATGGTCAACCAATGATGTAAAGACAATTAAGACTTGATGATGAAGATGGTGACACATTGGAGGTCTTACTTCAAGAGCCATTTCACACTATAAATAAGAGGCAAAGGTTGAAGAAGAAGAACACAGTTGAAGCTCACTTGAAAGCAATAGTTGATTTGTCTAGCTATCTTCTTCTTGTCATTCTTGTTCTATTCTTTGTATCCAAGGCGTTCTTTTTGTATTTGTGGAGAGCTACAAAACTCCTGAGCTTCATTTGTAAGATTGATTAGCCAAATTTATAAGGCTACATCAATAGGTGGTAGAGGTGTTGTAACTAAGTGTTGCATAGAAGGTGTTCATCCAAGTCTTGAATAGGGTTGATATTTAACCCAAGGATTAAGCTTGGTTCTTGTTATAATTTGGTTCATACCATAGTAAAATCTAAGGAAAGGTGTTCCTTGGGACTGGAGTAGGTCACATTGACCGAACCAGGATAAATTCTCGGTGTTCTTATCTTGTTTCTACCTTTCAGTTTTCTGCCCGTTTTTCACTACAGTTTTCGCACAACTTTTCACGTTTTGAAAAAATAGCTAAACAATTTAAAAATTTATGATTTTTGGTGGAGTTATACTTCAGGCTGTTAGCTTTCATTTTCAATAAAAATCACTTCATTTGAGCAAGGGAAAATTAGTCTTTCAGTCTTTGCAAGATAACTGCTCCAATCTGGCTGCAATGTGATCAGTTTTGAGGAAACTTGAATTCTGTTTTAATCAAGAATTTTTTAAGTTCAGGTCCTTCTTGAAACATAAAGTAGACATCCTAAGGAGTGTTTTGACATAAATATCAACCTTTTTGGTTAAGTATTCAAAGAGAAACACGTTTTTTAATTTCAGCAACATTCTGTCCAATTTTGTCCAGATTGACCATCTGAATCTTTTTATTTGTTTGAAGCGTCGAACAATCTTATTTTTGTCTAATATTTGGACAGAGTCTTGTCCATGCATTGAAATTAAGTTCTGGACATTTTCAAAATTTTTGGAGTTGTGTACAAGGATTTTTGAATTCTTTAAATACGTGTTCTGAATCTGAGGTAGTCTCAGATTCTGTTTTCAAAGGAGATTTTTATCAAGGGTAGTAGTGTAATTTCAGCTAACCACTATTCACCCCCTTCTAGTGGTTTTTATTGCAGGTGCACGGTCCAAACATTGGTATCAGAGCCAGATTTACACTACTAGAAGAAGCAAGATTCAACACCATACGAACAAGAAAAGGCCAAGAAACAACATTTCAAAGTAGACTGCTAATCTCAAATCAAAGGTACATACACCGGCCATAGTTTCTCACACAGGTGAGCTAGAAGGTATGTCCACACAACGTCCTCCTCTTTTCAATTGAAACAATTTCGTTCATTGGAATCTTAGAATGAGGCTATTCTTAATGGCTATAGACATCGATTTGTGGTCTATAGTTAAAGATGAGCCAAGCATTCCAATGAAAATTCTACAAGTTAGTGGAGTCACACAGGAAGTAGTAAAATATAAAAGCAAATGGTCTTCCGAAGTTAAAAAAATATCCATGAATGCTAAGGCTATGCAATTATTGTTAAATGGACTAACATCATCTGAAGCAGGATATGCGTCAAATTGCACAAGTGCACATGACATGTGGAAATCATTAGAATTAAAGCATGAAGGTACTAGCGGGGTAAAAGAGTCAAAAATAAACATGCTTATGTCTGAGCTTGAATCTTTCAAAATGTTGCCAAACGAATCCATAACATCTATGGATTTGAGGATTACTAACAGTTTCAATGCCCTTGAAGCTTTAGGCAAATCATTTACCAACAATGAGAAGGTTCAAAAGGTGCTGCGAAGCCTTCCTGCAGAATGGGATCCTAAGGTAACAGCAATCGAAGAAACAAAGTCAATCACTAAGATGGATGAATTGATCGGTTCACTTAGAGTTTACGAGGTAAAACTAAACCAACGGAAGCCCGAGTCATCTAAGTCATCCGGTAAGACTATAGCTTTCAAATCAACTGAATCACATGCAAATAATGATGATAGTAATAGTGATAATGATTAGACGATGGTTTAATATTGATAGCTAGAAAACTTAGAAAAATTTTCAAACGGCCAAATAGGAATAGACAACGATCTTCTTCTTCTTCTTCTTCTTCTTCTTCTTCTTCTCAACCTAAGAAAAATAACTCTAATAACAACAAATGGTATGATAAAGAGTTAAAGTGTTATGAATGTGGTCAAAAAAGACACATCTCTTATGATTGCCCAAAAAAGAAAAATGCCAACAACAACAATAATAAAAACAATAAACAAGACAAGGAGATGCAAAAATCAAAGGCAAAGGAGACCAAGTTAAGAAAAGGCAAACGAGCAATGAAGGCGAGCACGTGGAGCGACTCGTCTAACTCAGAATTCGACACTGAGTAAGCTCAAGTCTGCTTTGTATCCAACGAGGTAAGTTCTTCATCTGATGAAGATTCTAATAATGAAATGTCATTCGATGAAATGTATGAAGAATTTTTAAGGATGCATGCTCACTGTAAAAGGATCTCTAAAGAAAAGAAGAAACTAATTGAAGAAAATAACATGTTGAAGACGTCCAACTTGGAGTTTTCCGATCAATTAGAATCTTTTAAACAAGAGTCTACTAATACTCTTGACTCTTTAGAGATTAAAATTGAATCATATAGTAAAAATGAGAAAAAATTAAAAAAATGAAAATATCATGTTGAAGTCTAAGTTAGAAAGTTGTGAAAATGAGATAGTACAATTTAAATCTACTAAATTAAACTTAGAAAAAATGATAGAACAATTTAAATCTGGTACAAACATGCTAGATACACTTATATCATTTCAAAAATATGGAAACGATAAAACTGGATTAGGATATAAAGAAGAAAATGTCAAAGTAGATAAAAATACCAAGTTTGTTTCATTTAGTATGAAACTGCCATACAATACAACGAAATCAACTTTGCCTGCTACATCTTCTTCTACTCCTTCTTCTGTTTATTCTAAGGCAATAATACAACATGCACCGACAAAAGCACACACATATGAACATGCTACTAGGAAAAATTTTGTATCTAGACAACCTAGAAATTATGCCTATATGCATATAAATACAACTAGATATAATAAAATGCATCCAACTTATTATTAACCTAAATATAGGCAACATTCATATAAGACTTATAAAAATGCATATGAATATACATACATAGCACCATTCAAGAAACAAAATTGTATGCCTTATATACACTATCAAAATCGGCCAAGACATAGTACTTATCATCCAAGTTATAACATATATAAGCATGCATCATCTTTCAAATGGAATGGACAATTACATGAAAATCATTTGTATTATTCAACTTATAATAATGTCAAATATGTACCTAGAAGGTATGTCCAAGTTTGGATACCTAAGGTATATCTAAACAAGAATGGTGCCCCTAACATTCAAGGACCCAAATAAAAAATAACTTAAACTTTGTCTCCATTGTAGGAAAATCGCAAGGAATGCAAGGAGGCAAAATCAAAGAATCTAAAAACTAAATGGTTTTTAGATAGTGGATGTGCAAGGCATATGACAGGAAACACTAAACTATTCACCGAGTTAGAACATATCGAGAATGGAGGAAAGGTGACATTCGGTGACAACAACAAAGGAAAAATTGTTGGAAAAGGAACAATCGGGGACCCTAACACATTTCAAACACAAAATGTGTTGTTAGTAAGAAATCTTTCTTATAGTTTATTAAGCATTTCGCAACTTATAGATTCCGGTTATTATGTTTCTTTTTTCCCTGATTCTTTTGATATAACAAATGAAAAAGGAGAAATTGTATTAAAAGGAAATAGAGATTATAACATTTACACACTATCACTAAATAACATGTTAGATGCTAAGGTTAAGTGTTTGATATCAAATGACTTAGATGTGAATTTATGGCATAGACGACTAGGCCATATAGGAATTTCAACTATTGAAAAGTTATCTAAGAAGAATTTAATAAGAGGCATGCCTAAGTTAGACTTAGATAATTTTCACCTATGTGAAATGCGTATTAAAGGAAAACACATTAAAGAAACATTAAAAAACCAAAACATGGAGTGAGTACTAGTCATGTACTAGAATTGCTTCACTTAGACTTATTTGGTCCAAGTAGGACAAGAAGTCTAGGTGGACATTACCATGTGTTTGTCATAGTAGATGATTACTCACGATACACATGAACATTGTTCATAACACACAAAGACGATGCTCCATTGGCAATCGAAACTCTTATCAAGCAACTTGAAAATATTTACGAAGAAAATGTTAAAAGAATTAGAAGTGATTGAGGTGGAGAATTAAAAAAAAAGATGTAGTAAAGTTTTGTGAGTTAAATGGAATTAAACATGAATTCTCACCACCTAGAACACCACAACTCAATGGAGTTGTTGAACGTAAAAATAGAACAATTCAAGAAATTGCTAGAACAATGTTATGTGAAAATAAAGTACCAAAATATTTATGGGTTGAAGCTGTTAGTTGCGTATGCTATATTATAACTAGGCTTTCTATTAGAAAGAAATTGAATAAAACACCTTATGAATTGTTAAACAATAGAAAATCTAAAGTAGATTATCTTAAAGTTTTTGATTGTAAGTGTTTTATGTTGAACATTAAGGATAATCTAGACAAGTTTGAACAAAAATCTATTGAATGCATATTTGTTGGTTATTCAACTAACTCAAGAGCATATATGTGTTATAATCCTGCATCTAGAAAAATAATTGAATCCATACATGTGAAATTCAATGAAAATGCATGTTTTGAAGTTAGTGATAAAACTCAACATAAAAAAGAAAATAATGTTGAAAATATGTTTGATGATGATGATATATTACTTGAGCCTGTACTTGATCATCTATAACCAACTCCCCCTGATCAAGACATGCATGAACCCTTAGATGAAATAAATAAAGAAATTTTACAATTGGAAGATAATACAACTAATGATCCAATTGTATATGATAATGTTCACACAAATGAAACATTTGAACAAGATGAGGGTGAACCTAGACAACATAGGAATTGGTGGCTTATAAAAGATAAACATAACCACCCTAAAGAGTTGATCATTGGGTATCCAAGTATTGGGGTTAGAACACGTAGAAACATAAGTTAATTTGAAGGACATAACTTAATCTCACACTTAGAACCTAAGAATGTAAAGGAAGCCTTAGGTGATATATCATGGATAGATGCCATGCATGAGGAATTGAATCAATGTACAAGGAACAACGAGTGGGACTTAGTACCTAAACCTGAAAACAACTCTATAATAAGAACCAAATGGGTCTTTAGAAATAAAATGGATGAACAAGGAAATATCACATGAAATAAGGCAAGGCTAGTCGCACAAGGTTATAATCAACAAGAAAAAATAGATTATGAAAAAACCTTTGCACCCGTTGCACGACTAGAAGAAATTACATTGTTACTTGCTTTTGCAAGTCTAAGCAACATCAAACTCTTCCAAATGGAGGTTAAGAGTGCGTTCTTGAGTGCATACATCCAAGAAAAGGAGTTTGTGAAACAACCCCTCGGATTCGAAGATCCAAAGAACCCAAACCATGTTTACAAGCTTAAGAAAGCTCTATATGGTTTGAAACAAGCTCCAAGAGCTTGGTATGATAGATTTACAAACTTTCTTATGGCAAATAATTATCAAAGGGGCACCATAAACAACACATTGTTTTTTTAAAAAAAAAGATAATGACTTGTTAATAGTCCAAATTGTTGAGAAAAAGAGTTTGAGTGATTCACAAATACATGATTTAAATACCACGTGTTTAAGAAATGTATGACAAAATTTATTACTTGGCACGTTTTTGTGACATACATGCCTTATATGTTTTATATATATTGTTGTCGTGCTAACAAGCCATGAAGCGTTAAAGCTTACATCAAACGGCAAACATTTGTTGTGTTTGAACTATTTTCAGGTGCCACCATTAATGAACTAAACTAGTTCATTAAGTGAAGTACTTAAGTTAATGAACTAACTAGTTCATTAAATGGAGATATATTTGGAGAATACATGATGGCAACAAATTGAAGAATGGAAAGTCTCCTTATGCACCTATAAAAAACGCCATTTATACATACCTTATATGTTTATATTTTTGCTAAAAAGGCACAATACACATATATTTCGGTGTACTACCGACACGTTACATATGTTACAAATATACAACGTCACACCACTATATAAACCTCATATTTATGAGTATATTCAGGTCTTATATCATATGATATAAGTCATGGTGATGACAAAATTATAACGACACGTTACAAGGTTATAAACCGAAAATTGTCGTATCGGGTGACTATCGAAACTTCGCCAACGTGTCACGTACTTGCTATATAAAGATGGCCAGCCATATAATTTAAAAATAGCCAAAATTTTCATGGTTCACATGTTAAAATCATTCCATGTTGGCACACACAAAGCACCCACAATTAAGGCCAAATTATGGAGATTTCAAATTCAATCTTTTTTGTCACATGGGGCACCTATACCTCAGCCATTAGAGCTGAATATTTGATTTATTTTATCTATACTATGTGTGACATAATATATATAACATGTGCAAAAATTTTGAATTTAATCGGAGAAAAATTGCGTAATCGACGAAAGTCAAAAATTCGGTTTTCTACAAATATAACACATGGAACATTTTTGGCATGACTTGTAACATATATCTAGACACTTTTTACACATTCAAGACATGTTAAAGTGTACTAGAATATTCAAATAAGCGATGATTACAATTTACCTTATATTCAGCACATGGCAAGACTTGTTACATGCCTACTTCAGCCTAAATGGAGCCTATGTGGAACTTAGTTGGCATCTTGATTGGTGGAGAATATGCCACTCAAAGTTAGTGACATAAAGGAGGGAGCTACACAAGGTAACAATTCAAACATTTGGCAAATATAACACATGCTGAAAATTCAGCATGTGACAATGAGTGCTGGCCGAATTCTTGCTCTTAATGTTGGCTAATTGGCATCCCAAAATTGAAGGGATTAATTGTTGATTATTTGGAAGCATTTTAAACTCTTTTTGGCACATGTTTTATATTTTAATCTTACATTTTACAGCATACTAAATGGTGACAAGATTGGACCAATCATAGAGTGCCAAGTATGCAAAGCCAAGTCATCCATCCAATCATGTTGTGCCAAGTGAACAGGATGGTGTCATATCTGCACAAGGTAATCTTCCAAGGGTATTAAAGAGAATTCTCAAGGTGATGGAAGACCTAAAGGGGGCGGCCATTTTAATATAAAAGAAGAGAAGTAGTGCAAAGTGATTCAAGACAACTCTCATATTCTATCAAGTGCAAAAGTATCATCTACTCTCTTCTTCTACATTTCTTTATTCTTCTTCTTCTCTCAAGCCTATTGTTCTTATATTCAACATATTGAATAGGCTTTGTTTATACCAGCGTACATGCCTCATTTGTTGTAAAAGGTTGATCAAGGTGTGATCAAACCTTCATCCATTTGGTGGTGGTGTTCGTGATTCGTGTGGTTGATTGTATCGTTTGTAAAAGGGTGGAGTTGGTGTGTATTTCCAGAAACCTTTGTGGTAAGGTGTTATTTTGTGTTTAGTGATAACCGAAGAAGGTGTCCTCGAAGACTGGAGTAGGTTGATTTAACCGAACATTATAAAATCCTTGGTGTCGTTACTTTCAACGCTTTACTTTTAGTTTCCAGCATTTTGCATCATTTTCATTATAAGAGTAAAAATATCAAACAAATTTCAAAACGAGTACAATTTTGTAGAAATATAGCCACGCCTCTTAAGTTTCATTTGACGCAAGTTTCAACCCATTTGGACAAGTATAAATCAATCAAACGTTAATAGTTCTAAGACTAGTGCAATCTGATTTTCAGACTTGCAAAAGGTTGAGCACATCAATGTATTTGACATACTTCCCAAAGGAATTTTTCAAAACTGTTTCAACCTATTTAAATAAATATATTGAGGGTCTTGTCATTACATTTTCAGACCATTTGATGTCTCCAATCAATTGGAATAAAATTTTCAAATCGGAGTACTATTTTTGGCACATTTTTGCAATCTGACCAAAAACGTACTTTCAAAGGGTTAGGAGTTGAATTTAAATTTGAAATTTTTAGAAATTATTCAAAACATCTGAAAGTAAAATCTCACCAAATTTCATTATTTTTGGAGACCTGTAACTAGGTCTTTAAATCGTTTCAAATCAGAATCTTAAAACAGAAACAATTTTTTAAGTTTGGTTTCTGGTTCAAAACTTTTTAAAAACCAAATTTTCCGCACCTACTATTCAACCCCTCCCCCTTCTAGTGGTGCTATACAGATCCTACAAGTGATATCAGAGAGCAGGCACACTCACGACAAGGAGATCCAACGTCTCATGGAGATGGCAACCACTAGCTTCAAAACCAAGCAAGAAGGTATGTCGAGTCAAAGGCCTCCTCTCTTTTCTGGTGAGTCCTTTATCCAATGGAAACTTAGAATGAAACTCTTTCTTATGGCTATTGATATTGATTTGTGGTCTATAATAGAAGACGGTCCATTCGTTCCCTCTAAATTATCTACTGTTGATAGTGTCACACTAGAGGTTGTAAAACCGAAACAAGAATATATTAGTGATGAAAAAAAGAAGTTGAGTATGAATGCTAGAGTCATGCAATTAATTTTAAATGGGCTGAGTAAAAGTGAATCAAGTTACTTGTCTAATTGCTCTAGTGCTCAAGGGATGTGGAGAATTCTGGAAATGAAACACGAAGGGACTAGCCAACTTAAGGAGTCAAAAATAAATATGCTTATGTCCACTCTTGAGTCTTTCAAATTATTGCCAAATGAATCTATTGTTGATATGGATTTACGGTTGACTAACATCTATAATTCTTTTGAATCTCTTGGCAACGCTTTCTCTACTCAGGAAAAGGGTCAAAAGGTACTAAGAAGTCTCCCATCCGAATGGGATCCTAAAGTCACATCAATTGAGGAGAGTAAAGAAACGATATCAATAAAAATGGAGGAACTAATCGGATCTCTAAAGGTATACGAAAACAAACTTACATTAAGGAAATCGGAATCAACATCAAAACAAGGTAAGACTATTGCTTTTAAATCAAATGAATACGTCTCTACTTCTTCCGATCACGTAAATGATAGTGATACTGAATCAGATAATGATGATCTAATATTATTGGCTAAAGGTTTGAGAAAATTTATGAGAAAATCATTTAAAAACAAACCTATGGTTGTTTCGACTAAAAGAAATAAAAATAAAATTAATGACAAGGACATAAAGTGCTATGAATGCGGGAAACTTGGATACTTGTCATATGATTTCCCGAACAAGGACAAACAAACGAACAAAAACCTTGACAAGGATCGGACCAAAACTATACTCGTCTCAGAACCTAAACAAAGGAACTCAAGAAGAGCTCTCAAGGCCTGCACTTGGAGTGATTCATCTGACTCTGAGAATGATACCAAAGAGGAGACGGCACAAGTATGCTTTGCATCTAAAGTATCAAATGAGGTATCTTCTGAATCTGATTCTGATTCCTAACCTTCCGATGATGATTTGTTTAGTCAATACTTAGATTTGCATAAATTCACAAAGACTCTTGCAAAAGAAAAGAAACGATTAATTAAAGGCAAGGATTTGTTAAAATCTTCTAACACGAACCTTGTTTCTCAATTAAACGATTCAAAAGAAGAGTCGTCTTGCATAATCAATGCATTAAAATCAGAGATCTCCTCATTAACGACACAAAAAAAATGAGATGAAATCCGAGATTTTAAATTTGAAATCAAGGAATATGGATCTAGAAAAAATGGTGAAACAATTTGACACAGGTACAAACATGCTAGATCGCATCATTTCTTCACAAAAGCATGACAGCGACAAAACCGGATTAGGATACATTGAGAAAAATGAGGCACTAAATAAATCAACCAAATTCATTCCATCTAAGAAAATAGATGCGTCCAAGATAAATGTGGTGCCTAAGAATACGCCTAGACTCCCCCCTCCTTCATCTCATCGCGCTTCTACTTCATACCATATGAGATATAATTATGTACCATATAAATATAAAAAGAAACCATTGATGCATACACAACATTCATTCAACATGAATGCATCTAGATCAAGCACCATGCACAACAACACAAGAACATATCAAAGACGACAACATACAATGATCACAATGGAATTCTCGGCCCAAGGCCAATTGCATTCTCACTTCATGTCTACTATATTTTTTCTTCATCTATATTCTCACCATTTGTTAGGCCGAAAAAGGTCACCCGTGTATGGGTATTGAAAAGTACTCTTACAAAGAGGTGAAGGACTAACTCGTAAGGAACCAAAATAAAAGGGTACCTAAATCGTTGTTACACTTTGCAGGGTACACATACATCAATAAAATGGTTCCTTGACAGTGGCTGCTCGAGGCACATGAAGGGTGACCCGAGCCTATTTTCAAAGTTGAAAAAATCACAAAAGGAGGATCCATGACCTTTGGAGATAACAATGAAGGAAAAATCATCGGAAAAGGTACAATTGGAAGCCCAAGTACTCTTCAAATCTCCAACGTCTTCTAGGTAAGTAATCTATCCTATAATTTTCTTAGCATCTCATAGTTTCTTGACGACATTTTGATGTGTATTTCACTCACCCATATATTTCAACATAGTAAATAAAAAGGAAAAAGAGAAGGAAATATTTTTACGCTTTCTATGGATAACATGTTAGATGCTAAAGTTAAGTATTTTATGTCAAATGAACCTAACATAAATTTGTGGCATGGGCGATTAGGACACATTGGCATCTCAACACTTGAAAAACTTCAACGAAAGAATCTAGTACGAGGATTGCCTAAACTTGATTTAGAAAACTTTCAGTTGTGTGAATCTTGTATTAAAGGCAAACAAACACGCGAGTCACTTAAGCCTAAAAATGAAATTAGCACGTCTAGGGTTTTAGAATTATTACACATTGATTTGTTTGGTCCTAGTCGTATTAAGACTCTTGGTGGACGCCACTATGCATGTGCAATCGTTGACGATATTTCTCGCTATACATGGACTCTATTTCTTGCGAATAAAGATGATAGTGCCATTTGAGATTGCTAATTAATAAAACAACTTGAAAATGAATATGGTTTGAATGTGAAAAAGATTAGGAGCGATAGAGGTGGCGAATTTAAAAATAAGGACATGATTGCTTTTTGCTAAGAAAAAGGTATTAAACACGAGTTTTCGCCACCTAGGACACACCACAATTAAATGGAGTAATAGAAAGAAAGAATATGACACTACAAGAAATTGTTAGAACCATGTTGTGTGAAAATAAGTTGCCTAGATTTTTGTGGGCGGAAGCCGTAAATTGTGCATGTTATATAGTTAGTCGTTTTTCGATTAGAAAGAAAATAAATAAAACTCCTTATGAAATAGTAAATGATCGCATGCCTAAAATTGATTACTTTTGTGTGTTTGGTTGTAAATGTTTTGTTTCGAATACAAAAGATAATCTAGATAATTTTGAATCTAAATCAATTGAATGCATCTTTGTTGGATATTCTGTGAATTCTAAAGCATATAGATGTTATGATCATATCACTAGAAAAATTTTAGAATCTATTCATGTGAAGTTTAATGAATTTGACGAGTTGGAAAAAGATAAAGAATATGACGATGATTTTGAACTAAAGCCCGTGTTAGATGATATAGAAGAGAATATCATACATGATGAATATAATACACTAAAAATGCATGATCACTTAGAAATACATGAAAACTTAGAGAATAATCAACTAAGGTGGCATATAAATCACCCACAGGACCTTATCATAGGCGATATAACTCAAGGTGTCCGACCACATAGAAGAATAAATCCAGATGAAATAAATCAATTTCATGCTATGATATCCGAAATTGAACCCAAGAATATATTTGATGCTTTGAATAGTTCTTCTTGGATTGATGCTATGCATGATGAATTAAATCAATTCATAAGAAATGATGTATGTGATTTAGTGCCATGAGCACAAGATAAGACAATAATAGGCATAAAGTGGGTCTTTAGAAATAGAATGAATGAAGAAGGTAAAGTTGTTAGAAACAAAGCGAGACTTGTAGCACAAGGATATAATCATAAAGAAAGAATAGACTATTACAAAACATTTGCACCCGTAGCACTTTTAGAAGCCATACGATTATTACTTGCTATTGCTTGCATAAAAGATTTCAAACTCTATAAAAAGTGTATTTTTAAATGGATTTATACAAGAAGAAGTATATGTGAAGCAACCACCCGGTTTTGAAGATCTGAAACATCCTAATCACGTGTACAAATTAAAGAAGGCACTATACGGTTTAAAACAAGCACCTAGGGCTTGGTATGATCGTTTTGCTATGTTTCTTTTAGAAAATGGATTTAAAAGAGGCACCATAGATAGCTATTCTTGAAACAAGATAAATCGGATTTACTTATTATTCAAATTTATGTTGATGACATTATTTTTGGATCTACATTTCATAAACTTGTTGAAGAATTTTAAATTTGCATGAAATCCGAATTTGAAATGTCTATAGTTGGTGAATTGAATTACATTCTTGGCTTGCAAATTAAACAAACTAGTAAAGACATCCGTATAAGTCAAGTCAAATATGTGAATGACATGATTAAAAAGTTTAATTTTGAGAACTTGAAACCACCCCCACCCCTATGAGTGTCACCACTAAACTAGATAAAGATGAAAATAGAAAAGACTTTGATAATGGTTTGTATGGGTCTATGATTGGTTCTTTGCTTTATCTTACCGCAAGTAGACCCAATATCATGTTTAGTGTTTGTATGTGTGCACGTTTTCAAAGCCAACCTAAAGTGTCTCATTATAATGCTGTAAAACGGATTTTTCGATACATTAAGCACACTCCCACTTTACGAATTTGGTATAGTAAGAATTGTGAATTTGATTTGCATGCATACACTGATGCGGATTATGGCAGATGCAAAATAGATAGAAAAAGCACAAGTGGCACTTGTCAATTTATAGGAAATTCATTAATATCATGGTTTTCGAAAAAGCAAGCGAGTGTGGCATTATCCACTACTGAAGCTGAATACATGGCACTTAGTCTTTGTTGCACACAACTCTTATGGCTAAAACAACAACTTTCTGATTTTGAAATCACGGTAAATTGCATTCTCATTTATTGTGATAGTATGAGTGCTATAAATTTGTCTAAGAACCCCGCACTAAACTCTAAGGCAAAGCACATAGAAGTATGATATCACTTTCTTCGTGATCACGTGACAAATGTTGATATTGTTATAGAACATGTACGCACTGAACCACAAGTAGCCGACATATTCATCAAAGCACTAAATCAAGCCACGTACAAAAATCTACGCTCAAAATTAGGCATGATTTTTGCTGATTTGCTATAGATTGATATTTCATTCCATCTTTACATGCACTTTTGATTTTATTTCCAAAATAAAGGGGGAGAGAGAGTGCATGATTTAAGGGGGAGTGAGAGTGATTTAAGGAGAAACATGAGCATGATTGCTCAATTCAAGGGGAAGACAATTCAAAATTCAAAATTCGAATTTGAGCCCAATTAGAGGGGTTGCGGTCATATTTAAATCATGAACTAAGTTTATTTTGTAAATCATCAAAAGGGGGAGATTGTTGAGAAAAAGAGTTCGAGTGATTCACAAACACATGATTTAAATACCACGTGTCTAAGAAATTTATGAAAAAATTTATTACTTGACACGTTTTTGTGACATACATGCCTTATATGTTTTATATATATTGTCGCCGTACTAACAAGCCATGAAGTGTTAACGCTTACATCAAATGGCAAACATTTTTTGTGTTTGGACTATTTTCAGGTGCCACCATTAATGAACTAAACTAGTTCATTAAGTGAAGTACTTAAGTTAATGAACTAACTAGTTCATTAAATGGAGATATATTTGGAGAAGAAATGATGACAACAAATAGAAGAATGAAAGTCTCCTTATTCACCTATTAAAAACGCCATTTATACATACCTTATATATATATTTATATTTTTACTAAAAGGGCACAACACACATATATTCCGACGTACTACCGATACGTTACATATATTACAAACGCACATCAACGTCACACCACTATATACACCTTATATTTATGAGTATATTCAGGTCTTACATCATATGATATAAGTCATGGTGATGACAAAATTATAGCGACACGTTACAAGGTTATAAACCGAAAATTGTCGTATCAAGTGACTACCGAAACTTCGCCACCGTGTCACGTACTTGCCATATAAAGATGGCCAGCCCATATAATTTAAAAATAGCCAAAAAATTTGTGGCTCACATGTTAAAATTAGCTATGAAATCATTCCATATTGGCACACACAAATCACCCACAATTAAGGGCAAATTGTGGAGATTTCAAATTCAATCTTTTTTGTCACATGGGGCGCCTATACCTCAGCCATTAGAGATGAATATTAAATTTATTTTATGTATATTATGTGTGACATAATATATATAACATGTGCGAAAAGTTTTAATTTAATCGGAGAAAAATTGCGTAATCAACGAAAGTCGAAAATTCAGTTTTCTACGAACATAACACATGAAACGTTTTTGGAATGACATGTAACATATATCTAGGCACTTTTTACACATTCAAGACATGTTAAAGTGTACTAGAATATTTAAATAAGGGCTGTTTACAATTTATCTTATATGTGTAATTATTGTGCAATATTTGACAAAGTTAACCAAAATGAAATTCAGCATATGGCAAGACTTGTTACACGCCCACTTCAGTCTAAATGGAGCCTATGTAGAGCTTAATTGGCATCTTGATTCGTGGAGAATATGACACACAAGGTTAATATCTTTACCAAACCCCTTAATCAATGCACTTTTGAAAACTTACGAGCCAAGTTAGGTATGATGACTTATGATACGATTGCCAGTTCTATCTTTTGCATGATTTGCAAAATAAAGGGGGAGATAGAATAAGAACATGATTTTAGTTAGTAAGTCATGATTTTGATGGTTGAATATGGATGGTTGAATAATATGCTAAGTTTCAATTGGTATAAGGTTTGGAGCATAGGTTAAGGGGGAAAATATAATTTGAGGGGGAGCACATGAGCACATACGAGAGAATTGAGAGTTTGAAAACAATTGGTATAGAATTAGTGAAACAATTGGTAATTGGCGAGGTTTTCAAGACAATTCAATTGGTAAAAATGTGAAAGACATTTGGTTGTAAGTTTTGACATTAAAATCATGTTAAGTTATTTTGAAAATCATCCAAGAGGTTTTCAAGACAATTCAATTGGTAAAAATGTGAAAAACATTTGGTTGTAAGTTTTGACATTAAAATCATGTTAAGTTATTTTGAAAATCATCCAAAAGGGAAGAGAATGTTGACAAATATGTTTGGATAATTTTTAAAGTCATGATTTTAAGTGGTGAATGCATAAAAATGTCACACATGGTGTTATAAATGATTAAGAGTTGAAAAGTTGAGAAAAATGAAATCGATCTATCAGATCGATATACTTCGATCCCTCACATCGATCGATCTATATTTGAAAGTTCAAGACCTTACTGTGAGAAATCGATCTCTAAACCTGAGACACATCGATCGATCGATGTATACATCGAATCCTCACTTCGATCCCCATTGTAAACCTACTTTTTTCCACAATTTTGTTTCAATGAGCAGCAATGGTAGGGCAATCTTTCACAAAATGTATATAAAAAACTAACCAAAACATGAAAACTATGAACCTCATCAATTGTTTCAGGTATAGACCAATCTAAAATAGACTTCACTTTTTCGTGATCCATTTGAATTCTATGTTCACTCACAACATAACCTAAGAAGACAATTTGTCTCATGCAAAAAGAACATATCTTAACGTTAACAAATAAAGATTCATGTTGCAATGTTACCAAAACAGCACATAAGTGAACAATATGCGCTTCAAGATTTTTGTTATAGATCACGATATCATCAAAGTAGACCACCATAAATTTTCCAATGAATTTGTGAAAGACATAATTCATTAATCGTATGAAAGTGTTGGGTGCATTAGTTAATCAAGGCATCACTAACCGCTCAAACCAATCTTACTCTTGAATGCTATTTTCTGTTCAACTCCTTCACTAATATGAAGATGGTGGTAACCATTTTTAAGATCAATTTTAGTAAAGTATTTAGCCCCATGCAATTCATCTAGCATGTCATCAAGTCTAGGAATCGGGTATATTCATACTTTATTGTGATGTTGTTGATAGCTCTCCAATCCGTGCACATACGCCATGAACCATCTTTCTTTGACAACACAATGACAGAAACTAAACATGGACTCATGTTTTATTGAACCGGGCCCTGGCAAGCAAATCCTCTACTTGTCGTTGAATTTCTTTAGTCTCTTCGGGATTGGCTATATAGACATGCCAGTTGGATAGTGTAGCCCCGTGAATGAAATCAATTTGATGTTCAGTACCTCTAATTGACGGAAATCCACTCGTTTCTTCCTTTAGAAATACAATATGTATATTCTTTCAACAAAGAAACATTTTTTCTAGCCAAAGAAGATGATAAGAATTCAAGATTCAACAACAATTCTTTATGCATAAAGATGAAAACATGCTTTCATGCCACAAAGCTTGTTTAACTTCAGTCCTTCTTGTATAGAACATTTATTTCTTTATACCTTCCTTTCCTGCTCATGTGGTAAAATTTCTTTTCCAATTTCAGTAGGTTTAGACTCAGTTTTAGGGCTGCTTGTGACTGAGTTGGTTTGCATGAAGACTTGAGTTTTTGTAAAATGTTTTTTTAGCCTCTTGTTCATTCTTACCTTCCCTAGTTTCTGCCATTTGCTTTTGAATTTGTATGACTTTTTCAGGGGGCAGAAATTCAACCTATATTTTTGTCATGAAACATGAACACAAAACAATTTAGAAAACCATCACGCATTGCTCTTCTATCAAATTGCCATGGGTGTCCTAAAAGGACATGACAAACATGCATATTAATGGCATCACATAAAATTTGATGTTGGTAAGCACCAATAGAGAATGATAGTAAGACTTTCTTAGACACATACACATCACTACGATCATTCAACCATTGTAATTTATTAGGATGAGGGTGATCAATCATAGGCAATGCAAGCTTTCTGACTAAAGAAGTGTTAGTAACATTAGTATAACTGCCACCATGAATGCCCATAGTGTAGGTTTTGTCATTTACTTTGCAATAAATGTGAAATATGTTTTCTCGTTGTTATTTTCATGAAACTTTAGGTTGAGTGTTAACTAACAAAGAGATATTGATTTTTGTTCCTCATTATCTTCCACATAGAAATCATTATTTTAGTCCTTTTCATCATGCAAGTTATCAAATTCACTCACTCTTGACACATATTCTCCCATACCATCCAGATATATGGAGCGTTAATTAGGGCATTGAGATGATATACGACCTCTTTGTTGATATTTAAAACAAATATCTCTTTGACTTGAAAGAAGCTTTTACGATTTTTTGAGGAAGAGTTTCTTTTGAAGGTTCATGATTTGTTAGACTTGGGGCATAATTGGTTCCTTTGTGGGTTTCTTTGGATTTTCAACATTTTTTCTTTTGCAACTTCCATTTGACATGATTCATTTTCTTTTCTCCCGAATAAATTTAGGACTTCCCCAAGATTTATTCTGTTTTTCGGAGTGATGGTACTAGCATTCTCTCTAGGGTTGACTACTGGTTGAGAATGAAGCTTGCTACTCAATTCAATTCTAAACTTATTAAGAAAAGAAACGATTTGTCCGAGTTCAAGAATTGGACCACGCTGATCGTATTGGACCATGTGTTGCTGCAAAATTTCTTTCATTCTGGAAATGGGTAGATCGAGTTCGGCAACCAGAGGATTTTTCAATGGGAAAGTTTGAGGAACTTGAATATTTTGGTTCGATTGAGAAAAAAAAAACTTGTTGTCGTTGCTGATATCATGCAAAAAGTGGTTGATATTTCATACACGTTTATTAACTGTGATTGTTACTTGAGAAGTTTGTTTGAAACTGGATGCCGGAACAACAATTTTGGCATATAGATTTCTTGATGTAAATCTGTTAGTGTATGTGCCCTAGGCCATGATTTGGATATTTATGTTATGCATTTATTATTAATAAAAGAGGTTTTATTATCATTATTGTTGGTTAGTATGTTACACAATTTTGATATATGTTCCTGATTCATTATTGTTATGGAGATAAAATAATTTATAATCAGTATGAGTATTGATTTGATAATCATGAGATGATTATGTGTATGGTGATACGAATCAATCTCATAGATACTTGTTAGAGAACAGTGTATTGGATAGACCCATCATGAGATTGCTACATGGATTAGCGTCATAAGTAAATCTCATGATAGTCATGTTTTAATCCTTTGACTTGAGATTGTCATAGTTTCCAACATAAGGACTATTATATTTTGACATGATCAAACGTTATCCGTAACTGGATAATAATAAAGGTCATGATTGAATATGATAGAAATTATGTAGAGGATATTGAACAATCAAGATAGAATTTGTCCCTCTCTTTTGAGAGAGATATCTTTGGGCCCCTCGATTAGTGAGACTGTGAAATGCATGGCCGTGCTCAAATGAATTGATAGTGTGATCAATATCATTTGTTTTATTAGTCTACTTAGAGATCGAGTAATCATATGTTTGAACTATATAAGTATGACGCTGACCATGACTTATGTTCAAACTAGATATCGTGTGACAAAGGGATTAATGCATGTACTATTATTAGGCTAGTTGGACTTTACTCGTATTAATTGGGTAGTTGTAATGCCTTGCTAGAGGCCAATTACGACTTGTTGGTTTAATAGAGATTTAATCAACTGCCAATTAATATGTGCCTATCGGGTCACACAC
The DNA here is from genome assembly GCA_036186865.1 of Eustoma russellianum. Classification (NCBI taxonomy): domain Eukaryota; kingdom Viridiplantae; phylum Streptophyta; class Magnoliopsida; order Gentianales; family Gentianaceae; genus Eustoma; species Eustoma russellianum. The sequence goes on along the minus strand of AP025040.1, from coordinate 19,299,422 downwards.
AAGAATGCGTAAGGCTGATATTAATAATATTAATAATATTAATATTGGATATTAATTATTATTATTATTATCGTTTTTAATATTAATAATATTAATATTGGATATTAATTATTATTATTATTATCGTTTTTTTGTGATTATATATATATATGTATTATCGGACAATAACGAGAGAATCCATATCTGATATGGATTTTGAATATCCTGATAGAATCCGTAACTGATATGGATTTTGATTGGCATCAACTAATCCGATTAGGACTCGGATTTTGATGTCTACGTATGTGTATATATATTTGTGTATCTCGTATACACTACACACGAAAAAATACACAGAATCATAAAAGAAACCCTAGAGCCGTTTTTGTGAAAAACGAGTTCTTCAGCCGCGCCGTTTGAAGAGCTAGCACTCCGGACGGAAGCGTTCGTGTGGACACCGGCAGAGGGTGATCGTATTTTCGCACCTGCTTCATCTGCGTAATTCGGATCTACAAAGGTAATTTTCGAGTTTCTTTCATCGAATTAAACGAACAACATGGATCCTTGGTAGGAAATTGGAGATCAAGTTTTTGTTTTCCGTTGCGCGTTTTGCAGTGATCTCGGTTGATTTCCTAACAATGGTATCAGAGCCACTTGTTGTCTCGTTTAAATCGACTATATCATGCTTATGTGTTTACTGTTTTTCGTATGACATGATATGTATAAAACAGTAATTCGGATTTCATATGATGAGAGAAGAATGGTGTTTTTCAATTCGTTTTCATGAGATGATTTGTATATGGCGGTAATCGTTTGTCATGTGATGATCAAAACCGATTTTGTTTGTATTTGATATAATCACACGATATGTGTAAAACCTTATTCGAATCTCATCTGGTGATATCGGATTGATGTTTTCAATTCGTTTTCATCAGATGTTATAATTCAAGATTGTTATATATGATATAAAGTTTTCGTTTTTCATGAGATGATCAAAAACGATTATGTTTATATCGATATGAACAACCGATTGATGGTTCTGTTTTCGTGTTTCGAAAGACAGATTATCAATTCGATGATGATTCTGATTTCTAGTTTCGGATGAAGATTATCGATTTGATTAATATTCTGTTTTAAGGTTTTCGAATGACAGCCATCGATTCGATCGATGCTTCTATAAGGGTTTACACGTAATCAAAACAGTAAGATCGTTAATATGATTGACACGTCTATGTTAGAGTTTCGAAAAGAAAATTATCAATGCGTTTGATACTTTCTGTTTGGCTTCGAGGGGCGCTGCCCCTTGACCCCGCCTAGGGGCTCTGCCCCTCAGACCCCGACCAGGGGCGCTGCCCCTCGGAACCCCGCCCGCAAACCGGCTAGCGGGACCGCCGTATGCGTACGCCCTATAGTTCGTTACCGTGACGTTAAGAATGTCAATATATATTTATTTGTTATAATATGTTTGTGTAAAATATATTATAATTGTTCATGTCTTTGCATGGTGCATAGAATGGCCTCAGGACCTATGTGATTGACTTAGTCATATTTCTGTTTTGGGTTATTATGGCCTGCGTGCCGCTGTAGTTTTTGTTGTATTTTATTATACAATTAGTGAGGTTTTTCTTTATTATTGTAATAAATGAAGAATCAAGCTACAAAAGTGGTGATGGCGACACATACCAAGGACGAGTGGATTCCATGGAGATGGAGGCACGAGCTCAAGACAAGAAGATATGTATCATTGCAAATGTTATAATAGGAAGTCTTTCACAAAGGGTTTCCTTTATGATCTTCATTTGGTCTCATGAAGATCATATTTAGTTTGGCCATGCTATGTCACGTTTATATATTTATCATTTTGTATGAGATGCGTGGCTGATAGATTATATATGCATATAGGATGCTACGATATAATGATATGCAATGCAAGACATAAACTGAGTTGAACCCTCATCAATGATTTAAGTCTTTATGCCATCTATGTCTTAAACACCTATTAAAACTGGGATTGTATTAAAGTAGGTATTGCCAAAGCAATGTGCTTTAAACATTCCTAGCTACGCAGGATGAGTAATAGTGCTACTCATATGTTTAAAATTGGTTAGACTTAATTGGGCTATCAAAACGGTTTTGGGCCCAAGGCATTAGATGGAATCTAAAATACAATGATATATGATGTCATTATTCCATAAATTCTACGAGTTACATGAGATGTAATTGGTAAAGAAGTTACCTACCTAAATAACTTAATTTTAAGCGTCATGCCAAAGCTGAGTTTAGAATTAAGTCAACTATGGATCTTAGCTCACTAAAATATTTATTTTGAGGGTTATGTTTTAGTGAGAGTTTTATAAATTTTAACCTCATTATTAATAAATTGTTACTTTGCATGTTTTGTAGATCATAAATGGCTGCTAATAACAATTCCACCTTATCGCTGCGATCAATCCTTGAGAAGGAAAAATTAAAAGAATGTGGGACTAATTTTGTTGATTGGTTTCGAAACTTGAGAATCGTTCTCAAGCAAGAAAAGAAGTCCTACGTGCTCGATGACCCTGTCCCTGAACCACCTCCTGCTGATGCTTCTATTGGTGTTAAGAACAAGCATAAGAAGCATGTGGAAGATTCAAACGACATAGGATGTCTTATGTTGGCAACTATGTGTTCAGGACTTCAGAAAGACCTGGAACACTTAGAAGCTTATGAGATGAGTGTGCATCTCAAACAAGCTTTCCAACAACAGGCTAGGCAGGATAGGTTCGACACCGCTGTTGCACTTTTTGACTGTAAGATGTCTGAAGGTGAATCTGTTAGCGCTCATGTTTTAAAGATGAAAGGCTATATAGATCACCTTGCAAGACTTGGATATCCCCTGAGCTTGGAACTCGCCATGGATTTGATCCTACACTCATTGCCTAGCAATTTTTCTCAGTTCGTTATGAACTACAATATGAATAATATGGAAAAGTCCATTCCTGAGCTACACGGTATGCTCAAAACTGCTGAGGGGAATATCAAAAAGCCTACCCATGTATTGAGTGTCAATATCAAGCCTATGAAAAAGAAAGGTAAAGGCAAGGGTAAGCCCAAAGGTGCGAAGGGTGCAAAAGGGTCCAAGGGTCAAGCTAAACCGAAACCTGGTCCCAAGGCAAAGGTTCCTAAGGAAGGAACTTGTTTCCATTGCAACAAGCCTGGGCATTGAAAAAGAAATTGTGATGTTTATTTGGAGGAGTTGAAGAAGCTGAAGGGTAGTGCGACTACATCTTCAGGTATTTATGTTATAGAAATTAATTTATCTACTTCTTCTTCCTGGGTATTAGATACTGGATGTGGATCCCATATTTGTACAAATATGCAGGGGCTCAAAAGGAGTAGGATGCTGAAGAAGGGCGAGGTGGACCTACGTGTTGGCAATAGAGCAAGAGTTGCTGCTATAGCTGTAGGGACCTATGAGCTTGTCTTGCCCAATGGACTTTTGTTAGTTTTAAACAATTGCTTTTATGTTCCTACTATGAGTAGGAATCTTATTTCAGTATCTGTTTTGGATGATGAAGGTTATTCATTTTTAATTAAAAATAAGAAGTGTTCTATTTTTGATAAAAATGACTTGCTTTATTGTATTGCAAGTAGCTATAATGGCATTTATGTCCTTAACCTTGATGATTCCAATGACGGTAATATTTATAACATATCTTCAAAGAGAACTAAGCCAAATGAATTAAACCCTGCATATTTATGGCACTGTCGCCTTAGCCATATAAATGAGAAGCGCGTATCTAAACTCCATCAAGATGGATTATTAGATTCATTTGATTTTGAATCATTTCAAAATTGCGAGTCTTGTTTGCTTGGAAAGATGACAAAGACCCCTTTTACTGGACATAGTGAAAGGGCTAATGACTTATTGGGCTTGGTACATACAGATGTATACGGCGCAATCAGCATTAGTGCCAGAGGAAGATTTCAGTATTTCATTACTTTTACAGATGATTTCAGTAGGTATGGCTATGTCTACCTAATGAAGCATAAGCATGAGTCTTTTGAAATGTTTAGAACTTTTCAAAATGAAGTACAAAATCAACTTGGTAAGACAATTAAAACGCTTCGATCAGATCGAGATGGTGAATATTTGAGCAAAGAATTTGACCAACATCTAAGAAATTGTGGAATCGGTTCACAGTTGACTCCTCCAGGAACTCCACAATGGAATGGTGTTTCTGAAAGAAGAAATCGAACTTTATTAGATATGGTTCGATCTATGATAGGTCAAGTAGATCTTCCTTTATCTTTTTGGGGTTATGCCTTGGAGACAGCTGCATTCATTTTGAACCGTGTACCATCTAAAGCAGTTGAAAAGACACCATATGAGATGTGGACTGGTAAGAGACCCAGTTTGTCTTTTCTTAAGATTTGGAGTTGTGAAGCTTATGCGAAAAGATTAGTGTCAGATAAGCTAGCTCCAAAATCTATCAAATGTATTTTTGCGGGGTATCCTAAAGAAACTAAAGGGTACTATTTCTATATTCCCTCAGAGAACAAAGTGTTTGTTGCTCGAAATGGAGTCTTTTTGGAAAAGGAGTTTCTCTCCAAGAGAACTAGTGGGAGTATAGTACAACTTGAGGAAACTCAAGTTCCACAAGATATCGTTGAACCGTCTTTAGAGACAATTTCAGAACCACAAACAGTTGTGGAGCCTGAAAATGTAACACAAGTCCAACGCAGATCTGATAGGATACATCGTCAGCCAGAGAGATATGGATTTCTTGTGATTGATGATAGTGAAGTTATGCTCATAGATCAAGATGAGCCTACTACCTATCAGGAAGCTGTGTCTGGTCCAGATTCAGATAAATGGCTTGGAGCCATGAATTCTGAGATGCAATCCATGTTTGATAACCAAGTTTGGTCTTTAATTGATCCTCCAGAGGGTATTAAGACTATTGGTTGCAAATGGGTTTTCAAGAAGAAAACTGACGTGGATGGAAATGTGCAAACCTACAAAGTAAGGCTTGTGGCTAAAGGTTTCAAGCAAACTCATGGTATAGACTATGATGAAACCTTTTCACCAGTAGCTATGCTTAAGTCTATTCGAATTCTCCTTGCCATATCAGCATACTATGATTATGAGATATGGAAAATGGATGTCAAAACTGCTTTCCTTAATGGAAATTTACTCGAGGATGTGTACATGACACAACCTGAGGTTTTTGTAAATCCTAAGAATTCAAAGAAGGTTTGCAAGCTTCAAAGGTCCATCTATGGATTGAAGCAAGCATCTCGAAGCTGGAATCTTTGTTTTGATGAAACAGTTAAGAACTTTGGTTTCATCAAGAATGAAGATGAACCTTGTGTTTACAAGATGGTTATTGGGAATGCAGTAGTGTTTCTGGTCTTATATGTGGATGACATATTGCTTATTGGAAATGATATCCCTACCTTGCAAAAGGTTAAGGCTTGGTTAGGGAATTCATTTTCAATGAAGGAATTGGGTGAGGCTACATATATCCTTGGTATCAAGATCTATAGAGATAGATCTAAAAGGATAATAGGCTCGAGTCAGAGTACATACATAGATAAAATGTTGAAAAGGTTCAACATGCAAGAGTCCAAGAAAGGATTCCTGCCTATGTCTCATGGCATTCATCTTAGCAAGAATCAATGTCCTCAGACATCTGATGAGCGAGATCGATTGAATAAAATTCCTTATGCTTCTGCTATAGGATCGATCATGTATGTCATGTTATGTACTAGACCAGATGTCTCATATCCATTGAGCACAACCAGTAGATATCAAGCTGACCCTGGTGAAGGTCACTGGACAGCTGTCAAGAATATTCTTAAGTACCTCAGAAGGACTAAAGATGTATTCTTGGTTTATGGAGGTTTGGATGACGAGTTAGTTGTAAATGGTTACACAGATGCTAGCTTCCAAACCGACATAGATGATTTCAGATCGTAGTCCGGTTTTGTATTCACATTGAATGGTGGAGCTGTTAGTTGGAAGAGTTCAAAACAAAGCACTGTGGCTGATTCTACAACAGAGGCTGAGTATATAGCAGCATCAGATGCAGCTAAAGAAGCAGTTTGGTTGAAGAAGTTCATCACTGAGCTAGGAGTGGTACCTAGCATTGCAAATCCTGTGGACATTTATTGTGACAACAATGGTGCCATAGCACAAGCAAAAGAGACTAGGTCTCATCAGAGATCTAAACATATACTCAGACGCCACCATCTCATTCGAGACATCATCGATAGAGGAGATGTCAAGATATGCAAAGTTGACACAAACGATAACATAGCGGATCCATTGACTAAGCCTCTCTCACGGGTCAAGCATGATCAGCACACTAGATCTATGGGTCTCAGATATTTGTAGGCCTATTGCAAGTGGGAGATTGTTAGTGTATGTGACCTAGGCCATGATTTGGATATTTATGTTATGCATTTGTTATTAATAAAAGAGGTTTTATTATCATTATTGTTGGTTAGTATGTTACACAATTTTGATATATGTCCCTGATTCATTATTGTTATGGAGATAAAATAATTTATAATCAGTATGAGTATTGATTTGATAATCATGAGATGATTATGTGTATGGTGATACGAATCAATCTCATAGATACTTGTTAGAGAACAGTGTATTGGATAGACCCATCATGAGATTGCTACATGGATTAGCGTCATAAGTAAATCTCATGATAGTCATGTTTTAATCCTTTGACTTGAGATTGTCATAGTTTCCAACATAAGGACTATTATATTTTGACATGATCAAACGTTATCCGTAACTGGATAATAATAAAGGTCATGATTGAATGTGATAGAAATTATGTAGAGGATATTGAACAATCAAGATAGAATTTGTCCTTCTCTTTTGAGAGAGATATCTTTGGGCCCCTCGATTAGTGAGACTGTGAAATGCATGGTCGTGCTCAAATGAATTGATAGTGTGATCAATATTATTTGTTTTATCAGTCTACTTAGAGATCGAGTAATCATATGTTTGAACTATATAAGTATGACGCTGACCATGACTTATGTTCAAACTAGATATCGTGTGACAAAGAGATTAATGCATGTACTATTATTAGGCTAGTTGGACTTTACTCGTATTAATTGGGTAGTTGTAATGCCTTGCTAGAGGCCAATTACGACTTGTTGGTTTAATAGAGATTTAATCATCTGCCAATTAATATGGGACTATCGGGTCACACACAAGAATGCGTAAGGCTGAGATTAATAATATTAATAATATTAATATTGGATATTAATTATTATTATTATTATCACTTTTAATATTAATAATATTAATATTGGATATTAATTATTGTTATTATTATCGTTTTTTTGTGATTATATATATATATATATATATATATATATATATGTATTATCGGATAATAACGAGAGAATCCATATCTGATATGGATTTTGAATATCCTGATAGAATCTGTATCTGATATGGATTTTTATTGGCATCAACTAATCCGATTAGGACTCGGATTTTGATGTCTACGTATGTGTATATATATTTTTGTATCTCGTATACACTACACACGAAAAAAAATACACAGAATCATAAAAGAAACCCTAGAGCCGTTTTTGTGAAAAATGAGTTCTTCAGCCGCGCTGTTTGAAGAGCTAGCACTCCGGACGGAAGCGAAGCGTTCGTGTGGACACCGACAGAGGATGATCGTATTTTCGCACCTGCTTTATCTGCGTAATTCGGATCTACAAAGGTAATTTTCGAGTTTTTTTCATCGAATTAAACGAACAACATGGATCCTTGGTAGGAAATCAGAGATCAAGTTTTTGTTTTCCGCTGCGTTTTGCAGTGATCTCAGTTGATTTCCTAGCAAAATTCCCATGAAGAAAAGCATTGTTGACATCAAATTGGTGAAGATGCCAATTTCTAAGAGAAGCCAATGCAATTATGAGTCTAACCGTGGTCATTTTAGCTACAGGAGAAAATGTATCACCATAATCAATGCCAACTTCCTGAGTATACCACTTTGCAACTAGTCTAGCTTTATAGCTCTCAATGCTCCCATCAGCCTGCCTCTTGATTTTTTATATGCGCTTGCATCCAATTGATTTCTTACATACAGGTAACTAGTGTGAAGAAAAAAGGGTTTGAGTGATTTCAAAACGCATGATTTAAATAACGTGTTACAAAGAAATGCATGACAGATTTTATGACATAACACGTTGTTGCATAAAACTTGCCTTATATAGTTCATATATAATGTTGTCATACTAACGAGCCATAAAGCTTTAAAGCTTACATCAATGGCAAGCATTTGTTGTGTTTGATCTATTTTCAGGTGCCACCATTAATGAACTTAACTAGTTCATTAAGTGAAGTACTTAGTTAATTAAACTAAGTAGTTCATTAAAGGAAGTCATATTTGGAAAAGTCACAAAGGCATCAAGTTGAAGAAAGGAAAGTTCTCCACTCCCTCTCCACACATACACATGCCATTTATATATATATATATATATATATATATATATATATATATGTATATATATATATATTCAGTCCATCCATCAATGGTCCGTGCTGCAGCCTCGTTGGACCTCACGTCAGCTGCTTTGCGTAGGCAGTCAACATAACGTCTTCCAAATGGATTGGCACACTCACAGTTTTTTCTGCCTGTGCTCGATGGACTACAGGCAGGCAGGGTATGTTGGCTGTCCTTTTTCTTTTATTTATCATAGGCATTCGCCATGCTTACACACATATTGCTTTTCCATGTTCATGGTTTATGCTTGGCGAGGACGCTCGATCTGTTTTTCTATATGCTGCGGACAGTAATCACATGGATGTTTGGATTCATTGGCAAAGATGTACTGTTGCTGCCTGTGTTTTTCTTGGTGCAGGCAGCCTTGGTGGGTTCAATATCTTTACCGATTATTTTCTTGGGCTGGTTTTGCTATGCATCTGTGATATATACTTTGATTTGGCAACTGCATGTATTTTTATGTGTCGGCAATCTTGGATGCTTGCTATTTTCGGGGGTTTCAATCTGGCGGTATACTCATCTCGCGCACTTGACTCTGCCTTCATGGGCACGCATGTGGCGCGGGTGCATTGGCGTTGGCTAGCTCTTTATATCTTCCACTGGGATTGGCGTTTTCTGACACATCCTGCCTGTTTCCTAAGGGATCCAGGCAGGTTCGGTATGTCTGCTTATCTATTGCCCTGCATTTTATATTTTTTTCCTATTGTATCATAATTTCTGCTTGGCGCCTGCTATTTCATGTCTTGGATTATACCGGCCGCCGCCAAATGATGATTTGTCCTCCTTGTCGAACTTCACGCTCATTGACAAGCACACGCCTTGGTCTGACCCGCCGGAACTACAGGAGACAACACTGTTGCGTCATACTCTCGACGTTCGCCAACATCTACGCCAACTAGAAGACTATCAACATTTGTACTCATATTGCCATTCTATACATTTCGATGATGGTCCTATAAATATGTACGCTTTTTCCTTCGCTAGGGTTTTATCCACAAGGGTGGTTTTTCCTAGCAAGGTATTAATGCGGCATATCGTATATGACTGGAGATATGTCATTCTTAGTTCGTTATTTCATTTGTTCGCATACTCTGAACTGATGTAATATGGTTTTCCTCCGTCATAAGTGAGGCTTTCATTTTAATCAAATAAATGTTTTATAAAAAAATATATATATATATATTCAGTTTTTTTTAAAAAGACACATACACATATATTCCAACGTACTACCGACACGTTATATATTTTACGTACGTTAACATCACACCATTATACTTAACTCATATTTATGAGTATATTCAGGTCTTATATCATATGATATAAGTCATGGTGATGACAAATTTATTACGACACGTTAAAAGGTTCTAAACCGAAAATTGTCGTATCGGACGAATACCGAAACTTCGCCAACGTGTCACATACTTTGTAGGATCTGCAAGGCACCACTAGAAGGGGAGGGGGTTGAATAGTGGGTGCGGAAAATGTGGTTTTTAAAATAGCTTTAAACCAAAAACCCAACTTCTGAAAACAGTTTCTGTTTTCAGGACTAGTTCTTAAACGTTTTGAAAACTAGGTTGCAGGTCTTTAAAAATTCTGAAATTTGGAGAACACTTAGCCTCAGATGTTCTGAGTATCTCCTAAAACTTTGAGATCAAAATTCAACCTCTAACCCCTTAAAAAATCGTTGGTGGTCAGATTGCGCAAATCTGCCAGAACTGGTAATCTGTGTTGAAAAATTAATTCCTATTTGTCCTTAACTCCAAATGCTCTGAAATTTTAACGACTAACCCCTTCTTAGTTATATTTAAATGGGTTGAAACAGTTTTGAAAAATTCTTTTGGAAAGTTAGTCAAATACGATCAAAGTCTCAACCTTTGTAATCCTGAAAATCAGACTGCACTAGTCTCAGAACTTTGGACGTTTGAATGACTTATACTTGTCCAAAAGGGTTGAAACTTGCGCCAAAAGAACCTTAAAACGTGTGGCTTTGATTTGAAAAGTTCGTGATTTTTAACTATTTTTACCAAAGTGATTAAGAACGATAAACAGTGCTGAAACTGAAAATAAGTGCTGAAACTAAATAACACCAGGAATTTTATACTGGTTCGGTTATAAACAACCTACTCCAGTCTTCAAGGACACCTTCCTCGGTTAGCACTAATCACACAACACAAAGAACACCTTACCACAGGGTTGATGGAGTTACACACCAACTCCAACCCTTTGCAAACCTTGTATGAGAATACAATTGTCACGAACACCACCACCTTGCAAGTGCAAGAATGATCACACATTGATCAATCTTTTACAATGATAAAGAATATGTGGTGGACTATATGAAGCCTATTCAAGTATATGAATATGAGTACAATAGGATTTTAGAGAGAAGAAAGAAAGAGAGTGTAGAAGAGAAGGCTAAAACGTTTTTGATCTTTCGAATTCGCAAGGATTGTTCTTTTTTTATTTTTCTCTCTTCCTTTCCTTTTAACATGTTGGCCGACCCCGTTGTGTTGGACCGTGCACCTGCAATAAACACCACTAGAGGGGGGGTGAATAGTGGTTAGCGGAAATTACACTACAACCCTTTGTTAAAATCCCCTTTGAAAACAGAATCTGAAACCACCTCAGATTCAGAACTCGTTTTTCAAAAATTCACAAATAATTGTACACAACTCCAAAAATTATGAAACTTTCCAGAATGTAACTTCAATGAGTTAACAAGACTCTATCCAAAAATCAGACAAAAATAAGATCGTTTGACCCTTCAAATAAATAAAAAGATTCAGATGGTCAATCTGGACAGAATTGGACAGAATGTTGCTGATTTTGCAAAACGTGTTTCTCTTTGAATACTCAACCAAAAAGGTTGATCTTTATATCAAAACACTCCTTAGGATGTGTAGATGAAGTTTCAAAAAGGCCCTGACCTTAACCAACTCTTGAAAAATACAGAATTTAAGTTTTCTCAAAACTGGTCAGATTGCAGCCAGATTGGAGCAGTTATCTTGCAAAGACTGAAAGACTAACTTTCCCTTGCTCAAATCAAGTGATTCTTGTTGCAAATGAAATCTAACAGTCTGAAGTATAACTCCACCAAAAATCACGAATTTTGAAAATGTTTAGCTATTTTTTCAAATTGTGAGAAGTGGTGTGAAAACTGCAGTCAAAAACGGGCAGAAAATAGAAATAAAGAAACAAGAGAAGAACACCGAGAATTTATCCTGGTTCGGTCAATGTGACCTACTCCAGTCCCAAGGAACACCTTTCCTTGGATTTCACTATGGTATGAACCAAATTACAGCAATAACCAAGCTTGATCCTTGGGTTAAACACCAACCCTATTCAAGACTTGGATGAACACCTTTATGCAACTCTTGGTTGCAACACCTCTATCACCTATTGATGTAGCCTTATAGATTTGGCTAATCAATCTTACAAATAAGACACAAGAAGGTGTGTATAGTGTAGCTGGACAACAACTAGAAATGGAACACCTTAGCTACACAAAGTATGAACGAAAATATGAGAAGAGAATAGCAAGACAACAATCTTCAATTTTTGCTTTCAAGTGTGTGTCTTCTCTTCTTCACCTTGCCTTCTATTTATAGAGTGAATTGATGACATGTTCCCTCCAACTTTTAGACCATGTGATGGCTGAGAATTTTGAATTAAAACACCTCCATAATTATCTCCAACAACCTTGTCTCCATTAACTTCAAATTTGAAATTTCAAGTTGACAACTTTTGCCAATTAGCTTGCTTTTGGTTTGTCTTCTTGTCTCCAACTCATAAAATGAGAAAAACATCATCTCCACCTGTATAATCACGTTTTGGAGGCTGTGTATATGTGTACCAACTCAGATTTTTGAGGAGAAATCAACAAATAATTGTTGACAAGGTTATGTCAACATATAATATCAAAATTCCCATTTCTCCTTGACATATTGTGATGAATCTTGCACCAAGGACACCTTGTAATCTCTGAAAGATGATGATTAAGAACCTCCAATAACATATATATAAGAGTCTTCAAGAGAAAATAGAACGTGACATCGAATACCGTCACATATCCCGCTACCGTCGATAAAATCATCAAATGAGAGAATAAAATAGAAAACCACCAAATAATCTTCAAGAATATACTAAATGAACTCCAGAATGAATATAATAAGATACTCAAGAGATTCCTTGAGTAAAAATACCAAAACTGTCTTCGGGGGTAAAATGACCAAAATGCCCCTAGTGAGATAAAACTCCAGAAATGACCCCGATGGTCATAATTAAATATAATAACACCTTCTTCATAATAAATAAGATGATAATATCTTCTTGAATCATATTCACCATGTCGAGTACCTACAAAACTCAAAATACCACTTTTGCCCTTTTTGGTAAGTTGTAGAAACTTCGAGGGCATATTAGTCACAAGATATTATCATCATAAAAATCACATAATCACAACATGATAAACATATATAAATCATGTAAAAATAAAAACAACTATTTTATCACATTTTAGAAAAATATTTCTAACAACCCTAGACATCGTGTCATTTTTCTTCACTTATTCAACTCTTTCATTTATAACACCATATGTGACATTTTTAAGTATTCATCACTTAAAATCATGACTTTGAAAATTATCCAAACATATTTCTCAACATTCTCCCCCTTTTGGATGATTTTCAAAATAACCTAACATAATTTTAATGTCACAACTCATAACCAAAAGTTTAACCAAATGTTTTCAACTATGTTTTCAACGTTTAAATAGTATGCTGCTCTCCCTCAACTCATACTCTCCCCCTTAACCTATGCTCCAAAATTTATACCTATAAAAATTTAGCATATGATTCATCATGACTTACCAACTAAAACATGACTTACCAACTAAAATCATGTTCTTCTATCTCCCCCTTTATTTTGCAAATCATGCAAAAGATAGAACTATACAATGATATCGTAAGTCATCATTCCTAATTTGGCTCGTAAGTTTTCAAAAGTGGCTTGATTAAGGGGTTTGGTGAAGATGTCAGCGATTTGGTGATCAGTTCTTATATGGTTTATCACTATGTCCTCATTTTGAACATGATCGCGAAGAAAGTGGTATCGCACCTCAATGTGTTTGGCCTTAGAATGAAGTACCAATTCCGGGAAAGATTGATTGCACTTGTACTATC
>AP025040.1:19070322-19285722 GCA_036186865.1 Eustoma russellianum | reverse complement strand
GAATTCCGGGAAAGATTGATTGCACTTGTACTATCGCAGAAAATTGGAATCTTATTCATTTTAATGCCAAAATCACTAAGTTGCTGTTTAAGCCAAAGTATTTGGGTAGTACACAAACTCAAAGCAATATACTCGGCTTCAGTGGTAGAAAGAGCTACACTAGCTTGCTTTTTAGAAAACCAAGAGATCAAATTGGTTCCTATAAATTGACATGTACCGCTAGTGGATTTTCTATCTAACCTGCAACCACCATAATCAGCATCACTATATGCGTGTAATTCCAACTTAGCGTTTCTATCATACCACAATCCTAAGTGAGGTGTATGCTTAAGATATCTAAAGATCTTTTTCACTACATTGTAATGTGATACCTTAGGACAAGATTGAAACCTAGCACACATACACACACTAAACATAATATCAGGTCTTGATGCAGTTAAGTATAACAATGAGCCAATCATAGACCTATAAAGTGTGTCATCAAAAGGTTTACCGTTTTCATCCTTATCAAGTTTGGTACTAACACTCATAGGGGTAGTTGTAGGTTTCAACTCTTCAAAGCCAAACTTCTTAATCATATCATTGACATACTTAAGTTGGCTAATGTGAATTCCTTGAGGGGTTTGTTTGATTTGAAGTCCTAAGAAATAATTCAACTCTCCTACCATTGACATTTCAAACTCTGACTTCATACATTCTTCGAAGTCTTTTACTAAAGTAGGGTTGGTTGAACCAAAGATTATATCATCTACGTATATTTGAACTATTAACAAATCATTACCTTTTCTTCTTAGGAATAATGTGTTGTCGATGGTCCCCCTTTGATAATTATTTGCAATAAGAAAGTTTGCAAATCTATCATACCAAGCTCTTGGAGCTTGTTTTAAACCATATAGAGCTTTCTTAAGCTTATAAACATGGTTCGGATTCTTCGGATCTTCGAATCCAGGAGGTTGTTTTACAAACACTTCTTCTTGGATGTATCCATTCAAGAACGCACTCTTGACATCCATTTGGAAGAGCTTAATTTTGCTTATACTTGCAATCGCAAGTAATAATCTAATTGCTTCTAGTCGTGCAACGGGTGCAAATGTTTCTTCATAATCTATTCCTTCTTGTTGATTATAACCTTGTGCGACTAGTCTAGCCTTATTCCTTGTAATATTTCCTTGTTCATCCATTTTATTCCTAAAAACCCATTTAGTTCCTATGATAGACTTGTCTTCAGGTTTAGGTACTAAGTCCCACACGTTGTTCCTTGTGAATTGATTTAATTCCTCATGCATAGCATCTATCCATGATATGTCACCTAAGGCTTCCTTTACGTTCTTAGGTTCTAATTGTGAGATTAAGCTATGTCCTTCAAGTTGACTTATATTTCTACGTGTTCTAACCCCAACACTTGGATCACCAATGATTAGCTCTTTGGGGTGTTTATGTTTATCTTCTATAAGCCACCAATTCCTAAGTTGACTAGGTTCACCTTCTTCTAGTTCAAATGTTTCATTCGTGTGAACATTTTCATATACAATTGGAACATCCTGTAAGTTAGATAGATTATCTTCCAATTGTAAAATTTCTTGATTTATTTCACCTAAAGGTTCATGCACATCTTGTTCAGGGGAAGTTGGTTCTAGATGATCATGAACAGGCTCAAGTAATATATCATCATCATCAAACATATTTTCAACATTATTTTCTTGTTTATGTTGATGTTTATCACTAACTTCAAAGCATGCATTTTCATTGAATTTCACATGTATGGATTCAATTATTTTTCTAGATGCAGGATTATAACACCTATATGCTCTTGAGTTAGTTGAATACCCAACAAATATGCATTCAATAGACTTTTGTTCAAATTTATCTAGATTATCCTTAGTGTTCAGCACAAAACATTTACATCCAAATACTTTAAGATAATCTATCTTAGGTTGTCTATTGTTTAGCAATTCATAAGGCGTTTTATTTAATTTCTTTCTAATAGTGAGCCTATTTATAATATAGCATGCACAACTAACAGCTTCAGCCCATAAATATTTAGGTAATTTATTTTCACACAGCATTGTCCTAGCAACTTCTTGAATTGTTCTATTTTTACGTTCAACAACTCCATTAAGTTGTGGTGTTCTAGGTGGTGAGAATTCATGTTTTATTCCATATAGTTCGCAAAATTTTATTACGTCTTTGTTTTTAAATTCACCACCTCTATCGCTTCTAATTCTTTTAACATTTTCTTCATAAATATTTTCAAGTTGCTTAATAAGAGTTTTGATTGCTAATGGAGCATCGTCTTTGTGTGTTAAGAACAATGTCCATGTGTAGCGTGAGTAATCATCTACTATGACACACACATAGTAGTGTCCACCTAGACTTCTTGTCCTACTTGGACCAAATAAGTCTAAGTGAAGCAATTCTAGTACATGACTAGTACTCACTTCATGTTTCGGTTTTAAGGTTTCTTTAATGTGTTTTCCCTTAATACATGTTTCACACATTTGAAAATTATCTAAGTCTAACTTAGGCATTCCTCTAATTAAATTCTTCTTAGATAATTTCTTAATAGTTGAAATTCCTATATGGCCTAATCTTCTATGCCATAAATTTACATCTAAGTCATGTGATATTAGACACTTAACCTTAGCATCTAACATGTTATCTAAGGTAAGAGTATAAATATTTCCATCTCTATTTCCTTTTAAGACCGTTTCTCCTTTTTCATTTATTATATCACAAGAATTGGGAAGAAAGGAGACATTATAACCACAATCTATAAGTTGAGAAATACTAAGTAAATTATAAGATAGATTGCTTACTAATAACACATTTCGTATTTGAAATGTGTTAGGGTCCCCAATTGTTCCTTTTCCAACAACTTGTCCTTTGTTGTTGTCACCGAATGTTACTTTTCCTCCATCCTTGATGTGTTCAATTCGATGAATAGTTTGGGGTTCCCCGTCATATGCCTCGAACATCCACTATCTAAAAACCATTTGGTTTTTAGATTCTTTGACTTTGCCTCCTTCTTGCATTCCTTGCGTTTATCCTACAATGGAGACAAAGTTTTAGGTACCCTTTATTTGGGTCCTTGAACGTTAGGAGCACTATTTAGATATCCCTTAGGTATCCAAACTTGAATATACCTTCTAGGCACATTTTTAGCATTGTTATAATTTGGAAAATAAGAAGAATTAGCATATACATGATTATTCCACATAAGTGAAGATTCATTGTTATACATGTTGTGCCATGGTTGATAATTATTATAGGATGGCCGAGATTTATGATGGGTATAAGGCATGTGAATTTGTTTCTTATATGGCGCTATATAAGTGTGTTTGTAGGCATTTCTATAAAACTTATAAGAGTGTTGCCTATACTTAGGTTCATAATAAGTTGTATGCATTTTATTCGGTCTAGTTGCATTTGTATACATGTAGGCATAATTTATATGTTGTCTAGATGCAAAGTTTGGCCTAGATGTATGTTTATGCGTGTGTTGCATTTTTGCCTTGATATAAGTAGACGAAGGTGTAGAAGCAGGCAAAGTTGATTTTGTTGTATTATATGGTAACTTTGTACTAGATGAAACAAACTTAGTCTTTTTATTTACTTTTTCATTTTCTTCTTTATAGCCTAAGCCGGTTTTATCATTACCATACTTTTGTGATGAGATAAGTGTATCTAACATATTTGCACCCGATTTAAATTGTTCTAACATTTTTTCTAAGTTAAGTTTAGACGACTTAAGTTGTGTTATTTCATGTTCACAACTTTCTATCTTAGATTTTAACATCTTATTTTCCATTTTTATCTTATGTTCATCTTTCCTATATGATTCAATTTTATTCTCTAAAGAATCAAGAGTATTAGTAGACTCTTGTTTAAGAGATTCTAGTTGATCGGAAAATTCCAAGTTGGACGTCTTCAACTTGTCATTTTCTTCAACTAGTTTCTTCTTTTCTTTAGAGAGCTTCTTACCGTGAGCATGCATTCTTAGGAATTCTTCATACATTTCATCAAGTGTCATGTCACTATCAGAATCACTATCAGAAGAAGAACATACCTCGTTGGATACGAAGCAGACTTGAGCTTCCTCAGTTTCGGATTCTGAGTCGGATGAATCGCTCCATGTGCTCACCTTCATTGCTCGTTTCCCTTTTCTTGCCTTAGACTCCTTTGTCTTTGTCGTTTGAGCCTCCTTGTCTTTGGCTTGTTTATTATTATTGTTGTTGTTATTATTTTTCTTCGTGGGACAGTCGTATGAAATATGTCCTTTTTGACCGCATTCATAACACTTTAATTCTTTATTATTCCATTTGTTTATGTTATTCTTCCTAGGTTGAGAAGAAGAAGAAGAAGAATTACGTTGTCTATTCCTATTTGGACGTTTGAAAAATTTTCTTAGTTTTCTAGCTATCAATATCAACTCATCGTCTAATTCAGTATCACTATTACTATCATCGTTACTAGCATGTGTTTCGGTTGTTTTGAAAGCTATTGACTTACCGGATGACTTAGACGATTCAGACTTTCGTTGGTTTAATTTAACCTCATAAACTTTAAGAGACCCGATCAATTCATCCATCTTAGTGATTGACTTTGTCTCCTCGATTGCAGTCACCTTTGGATCCCATTCAGCAGGGAGGCTTCGTAACACCTTTTGAACCTTTTCACTGTTCGAAAATGACTTTCCTAAAGCTTCAAGGGCATTGAAAATATTAGTAATCCTCAAATCCATAGATGTTATGGATTCGTTTGGCAACATTTTGAAAGTCTCTAATTCAGTCATAAGCATGTTTATTTTTGACTCTTTAACACCACTAGTACCTTCATGCTTTAATACAAGTGATTTCCACATGTCGTGTGCGCTTGTGCAATTTGACACATATCCTGCTTCAGAAGTTGTAAGTCCATTCAAAAGTAATTGCATAGCTTTAGCATTCATAGACATTTTCTTTTTATCATCTGATGACCATTCACTTTTACATTTTTCAACCTCTTGAGTTACTTCACTAACTTGTGTAACTTTCGTTGGAATATACGACCCATCTTCAACTATAGACCATAAATCGATGTCTATAGCCATTAAGAATAGCCTCATTCTTAGTTTCCAATGAACAAAATTATTGCCATCAAAAAGAGGAGGGCGTTGGGTAGACATACCTTCCATTTCACCTTTGTGAGAAACAATAGCCATAGTATGTACCTTGGATTTGAGACAAGTAGTATATAATGAATCGTTGTTTCTTGGCCTTGTATGGTGTTGAATCTTGCTTCTTTTGAGTGGTGTTGGTCTGGCTCTGATACCAAATGTTGGACCGTGCACCTGCAATAAACACCACTAGAGGGGGGGTGAATAGTGGTTAGCGGAAATTACACTACAACCCTTTGTTAAAATCCCCTTTGAAAACAGAATCTGAAACCACCTCAGATTCAGAACTCGTTTTTCAAAAATTCACAAATAATTGTACACAACTCCAAAAATTATGAAACTTTCCAGAATGTAACTTCAATGAGTTAACAAGACTCTATCCAAAAATCAGACAAAAATAAGATCGTTTGACCCTTCAAATAAATAAAAAGATTCAGATGGTCAATCTGGACAGAATTGGACAGAATGTTGCTGATTTTGCAAAACGTGTTTCTCTTTGAATACTCAACCAAAAAGGTTGATCTTTATATCAAAACACTCCTTAGGATGTTTAGATGAAGTTTCAAAAAGGCCCTGACCTTAACCAACTCTTGAAAAATACAGAATTTAAGTTTTCTCAAAACTGGTCAGATTGCAGCCAGATTGGAGCAGTTATCTTGCAAAGACTGAAAGACTAACTTTCCCTTGCTCAAATCAAGTGATTCTTGTTGCAAATGAAAGCTAACAGTCTGAAGTATAACTCCACCAAAAATCACGAATTTTGAAAATGTTTAGCTATTTTTTCAAATTGTGAGAAGTGGTGTGAAAACTGCAGTCAAAAACGGGCAGAAAATAGAAATAAAGAAACAAGAGAAGAACACCGAGAATTTATCCTGGTTCGGTCAATGTGACCTACTCCAGTCCCAAGGAACACCTTTCCTTGGATTTCACTATGGTATGAACCAAATTACAGCAATAACCAAGCTTGATCCTTGGGTTAAACACCAACCCTATTCAAGACTTGGATGAACACCTTTATGCAACTCTTGGTTGCAACACCTCTATCACCTATTGATGTAGCCTTATAGATTTGGCTAATCAATCTTACAAATAAGACACAAGAAGGTGTGTATAGTGTAGCTGGACAACAACTAGAAATGGAACACCTTAGCTACACAAAGTATGAACGAAAATATGAGAAGAGAATAGCAAGACAACAATCTTCAATTTTTGCTTTCAAGTGTGTGTCTTCTCTTCTTCACCTTGCCTTCTATTTATAGAGTGAATTGATGACATGTTCCCTCCAACTTTTAGACCATGTGATGGCTGAGAATTTTGAATTAAAACACCTCCATAATTATCTCCAACAACCTTGTCTCCATTAACTTCAAATTTGAAATTTCAAGTTGACAACTTTTGCCAATTAGCTTGCTTTTGGTTTGTCTTCTTGTCTCCAACTCATAAAATGAGAAAAACATCATCTCCACCTGTATAATCACGTTTTGGAGGCTGTGTATATGTATACCAACTCAGATTTTTGAGGAGAAATCAACAAATAATTGTTGACAAGGTTATGTCAACATATAATATCAAAATTCCCATTTCTCCTTGACATATTGTGATGAATCTTGCACCAAGGACACCTTGTAATCTCTGAAAGATGATGATTAAGAACCTCCAATAACATATATATAAGAGTCTTCAAGAGAAAATAGAACGTGACATCGAATACCGTCACATATCCCGCTACCGTCGATAAAATCATCAAATGAGAGAATAAAATAGAAAACCACCATATAATCTTCAAGAATATACTAAATGAACTCCAGAATGAATATAATAAGATACTCAAGAGATTCCTTGAGTAAAAATACCGAAACTGTCTTCGGGGGTAAAATGACCAAAATGCCCCTAGTGAGATAAAACTCCAGAAATGACCCCGATGGTCATAATTAAATATAATAACACCTTCTTCATAATAAATAAGATGATAATATCTTCTTGAATCATATTCACCATGTCGAGTACCTACAAAACTCAAAATACCACTTTTGCCCTTTTTGGTAAGTTGTAGAAACTTCGAGGGCATATTAGTCACAAGATATTATCATCATAAAAATCACATAATCACAACATGATAAACATATATAAATCATGTAAAAATAAAAACAACTATTTTATCACATTTTAGAAAAATATTTCTAACAACCCTAGACATCGTGTCATTTTTCTTCACTTATTCAACTCTTTCATTTATAACACCATATGTGACATTTTTAAGTATTCATCACTTAAAATCATGACTTTGAAAATTATCCAAACATATTTCTCAACACGTTGTTGCTCTTCCCCTCTTGAAAATTATCTTCTAAGTCCTTGGAAGAGTATATGGCATCATTGTGACATGTCTTTGCTTACTTGGCATCTCCTCATTGGATGATCATTAAGCTCTTGCTTACTTGGCACTCATTGATTGGTTGGATGTTGTCATCACTTGATGACTAGACAAATCTGAGAATAATACTTAAAACATGTGCCAAAATAATCATAAAATAGTTACCATAATTCACAATATCATCACACAAAATTATCTAGGCAAATAACTCCAAAATACCATGTAAAAATCGGCCATAACACCACTTGCACATGCTAAAATTTCAGCATGTGTAACATTTACATTTCATTCAAAATATTGCCATGTTTACTTTGATTTAATCCTTGAAATCAATCACCATTTAGTGCAAGACATTCTTATCATTTTTGGACTAAACATTTATCATCAACAAGGCCTAGAAATCGGCCATATACATTCCCACACATGCTGAAATTTTCAGCATGTGTAATATTCAAAAATATTACCATTTTAATTTCATAATTAATTCAAAATACTTTCATACTATCTCCCAATTATCCACATGATTCAAGACAACAAAATATGGCTCATTAAAGTGAGAATTTTGGCCAACCATTTGTACACATGCTGAAAATTCAGCATGTGTCACAATTGTGACAAGATTTGAAATGTTACCTTTTGTAGTTCCTTTCTTTAAGTCACCAACATTGTATGCTTCATTCTTGACCAATCAAGTTGCCAACAAGACTCCACATATGCTCTAATTCAGCTGAGCTAGGCGTGTGAATGTGTAGATACATGTGCTGAATTTTATTTTTACAAACTTTGTAAAATAGTGCACATTTAATTATACGCACATGGTATATTCCAATCAGCCCTTAATTGAATTTTCTAGAACACTTTGAGATGTATGAAATATGTAAAAAGTGTCTAGATACATGTTATATGATATGCCAAAAATGTATCTAAACTTTTTGTCATGGCATATAACATGTATCTAGACACTTTTTACATACTTCATTCATTCTAAAGTTTTCTAGAAAAATCAATTAAGGGCTGATTGGAATATACCATGTGTGTATAATTAAATGTGCACTATTTTACAAAGTTTGCAAAAATAAAATTCAGCACATGTACAAAGCATGTCACACGCCTAAATCAGCTATGTTGGAGCTTATGTGGAGCCTTGTTGGCAACTTGATTGGTCAAAGAATGAAGCATACAATGTTGGTGACATAAAGAAAGGAGCTATACAAGGTAACATTTCAAACTTTGTCACACTTGTGACACATGCTGAAAATTCAGCATGTGTAGTCTAGGCTGGCCGATTTTTGTCACTTTATGAGGCATATTTTACTTCTTGAATTGAGTAACTTAATTGGGAGATAGTATGGAAGCATTTTGAATATAATATGGAATTAAAATGGTGATATCTTTGAATATCACAAATGCTAAAATTTTCAGCATGTGTGTAATGTATGTTGGCCGAAAATTAGGCTCTATTGGTGATCAATTTTTATTCCAAAATGGATGAAAATATTGTGTACTAAATGGTGATTGAATTCTTCTTTAATTTGAAGGATTAAATCAAAGTAAACTTGGCAATATTTTGAATAAAATGTGTATTTATCAAGAATTGTTTAAGGTCAGGGCCTTTTATAAACTTCATCTACACATCCTAAGGAGTGTTTTGATATAACGATCAACCTTTTTGGTTGAGTATTCAAAGAGAAACACGTTTTGCAAAATCAGCAACATTTTGTCCAATTCTGTCTAGATTGACCATCTGAATCTTTTTATTTGTTTGAAGGGCCAAAAGATTATATTTTTGTCTGTTTTTTGGATAAAGTCTTTTTAACACATTGAAATTAAATTCTGGAAAGTTTCATAATTTTTGGAGTTGTGTATAATTAGTTTTGAATTTTTCAAAAACGGGTTCTGAATTTGAGATGGTCTCAGATTCTGTTTTCAAAAGGGATTTTTCAAAAGGGTTGTAGTGTAATTTTCGCAAATCACTTTTCAACCCCCTCTAGTGGTGGTTATTGCAGGTGCATGGTCCAAAAATTGGTATCAGAGCGAGGTCTGCACCACTCAAAGAAGCAAGATTCAACACCGTACAATCAATACAAATCCAAGAAACAATTACTCTTTGTAACCTGCTTATTTTAGATTAAAGGTACATACTATGGCAATAGTTTCTCACAAAGATGAGTTGGAACATATGTCCACTCAACGCCCTCTTCTTTTTGGTGGCAATAATTTTGTTCATTGGAAACTAAGAATGAGGCTATTCTTAATGGCTATAGACATTGATTTATGGTCTATAGTTGAACCATCTCAGCTGTATGTGCATTGGAAGATGTATATACATGTGCTGAAATTTATTTTTGTTAACTTTGTAAAATAGTGCACATTTAATAATACATACATGTAATATTCCAATCAGCGCTTAATTTAATTTTCTAGAACACTTTAAGATGTATATCATATGTAAAAAGTGTCTAGATTCGTGTCACATGATGTACAAGAAAAACGTTCCATGTTATGTGCGTAGAAAACCGAATTTTCGATATTTATCGATTACCCGATTTTTCTCTAATTTAAATTCCAACTTTTGCACATGTTATATATTTTATGTTATACATAATATATATAATATATACTTTAAATCTCAGCACTTGGCTGGTTTAAAGTGGTACCATTAACATGTGACAAAATTAAAATTTGAATCTTCACATTTTGGCCTAAATGTGGGGTGATTTGTGTGTGCCAACATGGAAAGTATTTTTGGCTGATCATATCATGTATATCACGAAATTTACATCAATTTTTGATGTATATGGGCTGGCCATTTATTTATGGCAAGTACGTGACACGTTGGCGAAGTTTCGGTATTTGCCCGATACGACAAATTTCGGTTTAGAACCTTTTATCGTGCCGTATTTAATTTGTCATCACCATATCTTATATCATATGATATAAGACCTGAATGTACTCATAAATATGAGTTAAGTATAGTGGTGTGACGTTAACGTACGTACGTAAGATATATAACGTGTCGGTAGTACGTTGGAATACATGTGTATGTGCCTTTATTTAAAAAATCTGAAATATATAGTGTATTTATATATATATGGCGTGTTCATTTAAGATGGAGAGGAGGAGAAGACTTTCCTTCTTTAGCCTTGTTGCCTTTGAGCATTTTGCAAATGAATCTTCCTTTAATGAACTACTTAGTTTATTAAACGAAGTACTTCACTTAATGAACTAATTTAGTTCATTAATGGTGGCACCTGAAAATAGTATAAACACAACAAATGTTTGCCATATGATGTAAGCTTTAATGCTTCATGGCTCGTTAGTACGGCAACATAATATATAAGCTAAATAAGGCAAGTAATGGCAAGTTATCATGCACACATGTACACATTTATGCACGTTTATATATATATATATATATATATATATGCATTCAAATTTCTTATTTTGAAATCACTCAAACCCTCTTATTTCTACAATCTCCCCCTTTTGATGATTTTCAAAATAACTTGTATACATGATTTAAATGCTATCTCTCCCCCTTGAACTATGCACATATTTGAAATTTGAATTTCGAATTTCAAATCCGGCTCCACCTTGATTTGTGCAATTAAGATCAATTAAGATCAATCACTGTCTCTCTCCCCCTTAGATCATGCTTCTCTCTCCCCCTTTATTTTGGAAAGTTAATCAAAAGATTCCTGTCAAAAAGGAAAGTAAAGCAAATAATATCACATCAAATCACATCAACGGGAATCATGCCTAATTTAGAACGAAGAGATTCATATGTGGCTTGATTTAAGGCCTTTGTGAATATATCCGCTACTTGTGATTCTGTGTGTACATGATCTATGACAATATTACCATTGTTAACGTGATCACGAAGAAAGTGATAGCGAACTTCTATATGCTTAGCCTTAGAGTGTAACACGGGGTTCTTAGACAAATTTATTGCACTCATACTATCACAATAGATAGGAATTTTATTTACGGTAATTCCAAAGTCCGAAAGTTGTTGTTTTATCCACAACAACTGTGTGCAACAGAGGCTAAGAGCCATATACTCAGCCTCATTAGTGGACAAAGCAACACTTGCTTGCTTTTTGGAAAACCATGAAATAAGGGAATTTCCTATAAATTGGCAAGTTCCGCTCGTGCTTTTTCTATCTATTTTGCAGCCACCATAATCTGCATCAGTATAAGCATGTAAGTCAAATGTAGAATCCTTATCATACCAAATACCTAAGGTGGGTGTGTGCTTAATATAACGGAATATTCTTTTTACCGCATTTAAGTGTGACACCTTAGGTTGACTTTGAAAACGAGCACACATGCATACGCTAAACATGATGTCAGGCCTACTAGCAGTTAATATAGTAAAGAACCTATCATAGATCGATATAATCCATTATCAACGTCTTTACCATGTTCGTCTTTGTCTAATTTAGTAGTGACACTCATAGGCGTGGGGGAGGGTTACAAATTTTCAAAATTGAACTTTTTGATCATGTCATTTACATACTTAGCTTGGCTTATATGAATTCCTTTACTCGTTTGCTTAATCTGCAAGCCAAGAAAATAATTGAGTTCACCAACCATAGACATTTCAAATTCAGCTTTCATACAATTTTCAAAATCTTTAACGAGTCTATGTGAGGTAGATCCGAAAATAATGTCATCTACGTAGATTTGAATTATAAGTTAATCTGATTTTTCTTGTTTCAAAAATAGTGTACTATCTATAGTACTGCGTTTAAAATTATTTTCTAAAAGGAAAGTAGCAAAACGATCATACCATGCTTTTGGCGCTTGCTTTAGGCCATATAGTGCCTTCTTTAATTTGTACACGTGATCTGGATGTTTCAAATCTTCAAAGCCGGGTGGTTGCTTCACGTATACTTCTTCTTGTATGAATCCGTTTAGAAACGCACTTTTGACGTCCATTTGATACAATTTAAAATCTTTCATGCAAGCAATAGCAAGTAAGAGTCGTATAGCTTCTAAACGTGCTACGGGTGCAAATGTTTCATCGTAGTCTATTCCTTCTTCTTGATTATATCCTTGAGCTACGAGTCTTGCTTTATTTCTAACGACCTTTCCTTCTTCATCCCATACATCATTTCTAACGAATTGATTAAGTTTGTCATGCATAGCATCAATCCAAGATGAATCACTCAAAGCTTCATG
This sequence comes from Eustoma russellianum, assembly GCA_036186865.1. Classification (NCBI taxonomy): domain Eukaryota; kingdom Viridiplantae; phylum Streptophyta; class Magnoliopsida; order Gentianales; family Gentianaceae; genus Eustoma; species Eustoma russellianum. Next base: position 19,273,009 of record AP025040.1, on the reverse strand, counting down.
CACATTTTTGGGCTCAATTTCAGAAATCATAGCATGAAATTCATTTATTTCATCCGAAGTGATTCTTCTACGTGGTCGCACACCGTGAGTGATGTCGCCTATGATGAGATCATGTGGGTGATCTCTATGCCATCTTGGTTGATTATTTTCTAAGTTATCATGCATTTCTATATGATCATGCATTTCTAGTGTCTCATTCATCTCATGCATATCAAAAGAATCATTATCTTCATTCAAAACGGGTTTCAATTCAAAATCATCATCATATTCCTTACCTTTATCAATCTCACCATATTCATTGAATTTAACATGAATACATTCTATGATTTGTCTAGTGAGAGGATCATAACATCTATATGCCTTTGAGTTTATAGAATATCCAACAAAAATGCACTCAATTGATTTGGATTCAAATTTATCTAAATTATCTTTTGTATTCAAGACAAAGCATTTACATCCAAACACACGAAAATAGTCAATCTTGGGCATGCGATCATTCAAGATTTCGTAAGGCGTCTTGTTTATTTTCTTCCTTATAGATAGGCGATTTACAATATAGCATGCACAATTTACGGCTTCCGCCCACAGAAATCTAGGCAATTTATTTTTGCAAAGCATGGTTCTAGCAATTTCTTGTAATGTGCGATTCTTTCTTTCTACTACTCCATTTAATTGTGGAGTTCTAGGTGTCGAAAACTCATGTTTAATTCCTTTTTCTTCGCAAAACGAAATCATCTCTTTATTTTTAAACTCACCGCCTCTAACGCTTCTTATTCTTTTCACATTTACACCGTATTGATTTTCAAGTTGTTTAATTAATTTAGCAATCTCTACGGCGCTATCATCCTTATGTGCAAGAAATAAAGTCCAAGTATAACGAGAAAAGTCATCAACAATCACGCATGCATAGTGACGCCCACCAAGGCTTGTAGTGCGACTAGGACCAAACAAATCGATATGCAATAGTTCTAGTATTCTAGTCGTGCTTATTTCATTTTTCGGCTTAAGTGACTCACGTGTTTGTTTTCCTTTTATGCAAGATTCACACAATTGAAAGTTGTTTAAATCAAGCGTAGGCAATCCCCGTACTAGGTTCTTTCGTTGCAATTTTACTAGTGTGGAAATACCTATGTGTCCTAAACGTCTATGCCATAAATTCACATTGGGTTCATTTGACATAAAACACTTAACTTTAGCGTCTACTACATCATCCATGGATAGCGTAAAAATATTGCCTTCTCGTTTTCCTTTTAAAATGGTTTCTCCATCTTTATCTATTATGTTGCAATAAGGATGAGTAAAGCACACATTGAAACCATTGTCAACAAATTGAGAAATACTAAGAAGATTGTAAGATAAGTTGCTTACCAAAAATACGTTGGAGATTTGGAGTGTGTTCGGATTGCCAATCATACCTTTTCCAATGATCTTGCCCTCATTGTTGTCTCCAAAGGTCACGGATCTGCCTTTTGTGACCTTCTTTAATTTGGAGAATAGGCTCGGGTCACCCGTCATATGCCTCGAGCAACCACTATCAAGGAACAACTTTATTGATGTATCTTTCGATGTGTGGTCTCCCTGCAATGTGGAAAAGTGATTTAGGTACCCTTTTAGTTTTGGGTCCTTTCGAGTTAGTTAATCACCTTTTGGTAAAGGTACCTTTCGGTACCCATACTTGGGTGATCCTTCTCGGTCTATCAAATGGCAAGAATGTAGATGAAGGTGCAATATAATAGACATATGGTGCATGCACTTTGGGTCTTTGCCCAAGGACTCTAAACTCGTTGAATGAAGGACGCTTTTGATATGTCCTTGTGTGTGTGTGCGTAGTGCGTGGATGATATGTATTTCGTGTATGCATTGTTCTTCTCTTTTCATATCTATATGGTACAACGTTATATTTCACATGATATGATGGAGTGGGGCATGAGGAAGGGGGCACTTTTTGCGTCATCTTAGACGCCACTTGCGGCTTAGGAGTGTCCACTTTCTTAGACACAACAAACTTGGTTGGTTTGATTGATACTTCGTTAGTATCAACGTATCCCAATCCAGTTTTGTCACTGTCATGCTTTTGTGATAATATGATGCGATGCAGCATGTTTGACCCTGTATCAAATTGTTTCATCATTTTCTCTAAATCGCTATTCCTTGATTTCAAATTTGAAATCTCGGATTTCATTTCATTATTTTGAGAGGTTAATGATGAGATCTCGGTTTTCAATGCAGTGATGACACATGAAGACTCTTTCTTTGAATCGCTTAATTGAGCGACAAGATTCTCGTTAGAAGATTCTAACAGTTTCTTGTCTTCAATTAAACGTTTCTTTTCTTTAGCGAGAGTCTTAGTGAATTTATGCAGTTCTAGATACTGACTAAAAAGATCATCATAAGAAGGTTTAGAGTCAGAGTCAGAATCAGATGATACCTCGTTAGATGCTTTCGAGGCAAAGCATACTTGAGCGGTCTCCTCTTCGGTCTCAGTTTCAGAGTCTGATGAATCACTCCATGTGGAGGCCTTTAGTGCACGTTTCCTTTGTTTAGGATCTGAGACGAGTCTATTTTTGTTCCGCTCCTTGTCAGGGTACTTATTAGTTTGCTTTTCTTTGTTTGGGCAGTCATATGATAAGTGTCCGAGTTTGCCGCATTCATAACATTTAATGTCCTTATCATTTGACTTGTTTTTATTTCTCTTAGATGTAGTGCCCTTGTTTTTATTTCTAAATGACTTTCTCATGAATCTTCTTAGTCCTTTAGCCAATAGGATTAAATCATCATTATCCGATTCGGAATCACTATCATCTACGTGATCGGAGGGAGAGGAGACGTGTTCATTTAATTTAAAAGCAATGGTTTTACCTTGTTTAGATGATTCCGATTTCCGAATAGTAAGTTTGTTTTCATAAACTTTGAGTGAGCCAATTAGTTCTTCCATCTTTATTGATTTGGTTTCCTTGCTTTCTTCTATAGCAGTCACTTTAGGGTCCCATTCCGAAGGAAGGCTTCGTAGGACTTTCTGTACCTTTTCCTGCGTAGTAAAAGCCTTACCAAGAGACTCAAGAGAGTTATAGATGTTAGTTAAACGAAGATCCATATCTACAATCGACTCATTAGGCAACAATTTAAAAGACTCAAGAGTAGACATGAGCATATTAATTTTTGACTCTTTTACTTGACTCGTGCCTTCGTGTTTCATTTCTAGAATTCTCCACATTTCTTGTGCACTCGAACAATTTGACACATAACTGGACTCACTCTTACTCAATCCATTTAAGAGTAACTGCATGGCCTTAGCATTCATACTAAGTTTCTTTTTATCTTCACTAGTACAGTCTTGTCTAGTTTTAACGACTTCTAGTGTGACTCCGTCTACAGTGGATGACTTAGATGGGACATATGGACCATCTTCAATTATAGACCAAAGATCTATATCTATAGCCATAAGAAAAAGTTTTATCCTAAGTTTCCATTGAATAAAGGACTCACCGTCAAAGAGTGGAGGCCTTTGGCTCGACATACCTTCTTGTTCGGTTTTGAGATTTGTGGATGCCATCTCACTGAATCGTTGGATTCCTTGTAGTGAGTATTCCTGCGCTCTGATACCACTTGTAGGATCTGCAAGGCACCACTAGAAGGGGGGGGGGTTGAATAGATGGTGCGAAAAATATGGTTTTTAAAATTTCTTTAAACCTAACCAATTCAAGTTCTGAAAACAGATTCTGTTTTCAGGACCAGTTTTAAAACGTTTTTAAAACTAGGTTAGAGGTCTCCAAAAATTATGACATTTTGAGAGAACTTAGCCTCAGATGTTATGAGGGTCCCCTAAAAATTTCAAATTAAAATTCAACCTTTAATCCCTTCAAAAACCGTTGGTACTCAGATTGTGCAAATCTGCCAGAAACGGTAGATGGTTTTGAAAAATTAATTCCTATTTGTGTGAACGTCCAAATGATCTGAAAATTTGACCACTAACTCTTTATATACTATATTTTAATGTGTTGAAACAGTTTTGGAAAATTCTTTTGGAAAGTAGGTCAAATACAATCAAAGTCTCAACCTTTGCAAGTCCGAGAATCAGACTGTACTAGTCTCAGAACTTTTGATGTTTGATTGACTTATACTTGTCCAAAATGGTTGAAACTTGTGCCAAATTAACCCTAGAACGTGTAGGTATATTTCTGGAAGTTTTTGTAATTTTTGAAATTCGTTTACTATTTTTACGAACGTAAACAAAATGTATAAACAGTGCAGAAACTGAAAAGTAAATGCTGAAAGTAAATTGCACCGAGATTTTTATACTGGTTCGGTTATAAACAACCTACTCCAGTATTCAAGGAACACCTTCCTTGGTTCACACTATTCACACACACAACACACCTTACCACAGGGTTGATAGAGTTACACCTTAACTCCAACCCTTTACAAACCTTGTATTGCTAGTACAATTTGCACGAACACCACCACCTTGCTAGAATGAAGATTGATCACACCTTGATCAATCTTTTACAAAGATGAATGAATGGTGGTTTATATGAAGACTATTCAAGATTGAAAGATGTAAAGAACAATAGGCTTTTTACAAGAAAAGAGAAAGAAAGAAGATGTAGGAGAAGAAGAGCTTGGCAATTTGATCACTTTGGAATGCAATTCTTGTTTTTGTATTTGTTTGCTCTCCTCTTCTTTCTTTTAAGGTTGCAGCCGTCCCCTATAGGCCATCTCCCCCTCTTGAAAATTTTCTTTTAAGTGCTTGAGAGAGTGTAAGACATCATGGTGACAATGCTTTGCTTACTTGGCATCATTCTATTGGATCATCATTTAGTCTTCGCTTACTTGGCACCTCTTTATTGGCTCAATGTTGTCATCAAGATGACATGGAAATAATCTGAAATAATCACTTAAAATGTGCCAAAAAATTAACCATAAATTCATACCATAAATCAAAAATTTCATCATAAATTGCAAGACCAACAAATCCTTCCTTTTTATTCCAAAAAATCGGCCATGATGTTCTTGCCATGCTGAATTTTTCAGCATGTGCAACCTTCCATTTCCTTCAAAATAATACCCATTATTCTTTGATTTTTCACAATAAAAATGAATCAACAATACATGGTAAGTCTTGCTATCAATTGAGAAATGAATTTGGACACAAAATAGTGCTAGAATTCGTCCATCCCCCTTGTACACATGCTGAAAAATTTTCAGCATGTGATATGTATAATATCCCCTTTTATTTATTTAAATTACATTCAAAACATTACCATATCTTCTTCCAATTTATCACCTAATAAAAGATGACAAAATATTTCACATTAAACATATAAAATTCGGCCACTTTAATGTTAGTATGCTGAAATTTTCAGCATGTGACATAAGAGAGATATATGTTGAATTGTTACCTTTTGTAGCTTCTCTCTTTGATTCACCAACAATGTATGATTGATCCTTGACCAATCAATATGCCAACAAGGCTCCACATTTGCTCCATCTCAGCTGTATGTGCGTTGGAAGATGTATATACATGTGCTGAAATTCATTTTTGTTAACTTTGTAAAATAGTGTACATTTAATAATACATACATGTAATATTCCAATTAGCCCTTAATTTAATTTTCTAGAACACTTTAAGATGTATATCATATGTAAAAAGTGTCTAGATTAGTGTCACATGATGTACAAGAAAAACGTTCCATGTTATGTGCGTAGAAAACCGAATTTTCGATATTTATCGATTACCCGATTTTTCTCTAATTTAAATTCCAACTTTTGCACATGTTATATATATTATGTTATACATAATATATCTAATATATACTTTAAATCTCAGCACTTGGCTGGTTTAAAATGGTACCATTAACATGTGACAAAATTAAAATTTGAATCTTCTCATTTTGGCCTAAATGTGGGGTGATTTGTGTGTGCCAACATGGAAAGTATTTTTGGCTGATCATATCATGTATATCACGAAATTTACATCAATTTTTGATGTATATGGGCTGGCCATTTATTTATGGCAAGTACGTGACACGTTGGCGAAGTTTCGGTATTTGCCCGATACGACAAATTTCGGTTTAGAACCTTTTATCATGCCGTATTTAATTTGTCATCACCATATCTTATATCATATGATATAAGACCTGAATGTACTCATAAATATGAGTTAAGTATAGTGGTGTGACATTAACGTACGTACGTAAGATATATAACGTGTCGGTAGTACGTTGGAATACATGTGTATGTGCCTTTATTTAAAAAATCTGAAATATATAGTGTATTTATATATATATGGCGTGTTCATTTAAGATGGAGAGGAGGAGAAGACTTTCCTTCTTTAGCCTTGTTGCCTTTGAGCATTTTGCAAATGAATCTTCCTTTAATGAACTACTTAGTTTATTAAACTAAGTACTTCACTTAATGAACTAATTTAGTTCATTAATGGTGGCACCTGAAAATAGTATAAACACAACAAATGTTTGCCATATGATGTAAGCTTTAATGCTTCATGGCTCGTTAGTACGGCAACATAATATATAAGCTAAATAAGGCAAGTAATGGCAAGTTATCATGCACACATGTACACATTTATGCACGTTTATATATATATATATGCATTCAAATTTCTTATTTTGAAATCACTCAAACCCTCTTATTTCTACAATATACACTTTTGCATCAGTATATCGAGAAGTTCAATACATCTAACAAGTTCGTAGAGTTCAACGATGCAGTGTCGCTCGTCTGAACTAGCTTCCGTTGTATACTGGGAGACGGTTGCTCCTCTGGTTGGGAACAGTCTATCGAACCGATAACGTCTTAAGGACAGAGTCCTGGACTCACCTCGGATCTCTACTCAGCTGAGCTGTTGAGTTTATTGCCGAGATGAGCTCTGCCTTGTGCTAAACCAGCTGACGGTGGGAGATCGCAGCACTGTTGTTGTACAGTGTTGCTGTGCTGAGCTTTGCTCTTTGGCTGAGAACATTCATCATTCTGCAGCACTGCCGTACTGAGCTCTTCTTGTGTGCTGAGCTTGGCTGAAGTGGCAGAAAGCACAATTGTTGGTTGTTGTGCAGGGGTTCTAAGGTCGGAAGGTCGGTGATTAGCCCAAAACGCAAATACATTTACGTTGACTGGACTGGTCAGATCTGTTTGATCAGTCTCATTTTAGTTCACCTCGGCTGGAAGGCTGATAGCACAGAGCCACTGTTCTGAAGTGTTGTTCAGTAAAAGTCGGTAGGCCGTTTGACGTTTTAGGATGCAAGCTCTATTATGCTATCTGAACTGTCTTGACTCCTCAGATTAGTCCAGCTTACCCTGAGCTCGGCAGGTCGGCCATTACTGTACAGAAGTCAGTTTGTCTGACTTGGATTATTTCCAACAATTCTTAAGACATTATTCGTTTTGATTATGTACTGATTCTAGTTTGTTTCTGAATCTAACAGAGACTAAATGGAGAACGCGAGTTCAAACTCAGTTCACGGCGCAGACATTCATAGCTCTGCTCCATTGGCACCAAATGCTGGGGTGCCGAAGAATGCTCCTGCACAAGGTCCTGCTGTGGCCCAAGTGGAGAATCTGGAGAAGTTTTGTGGGAACTTCTTGAAACGTTGGCAGCATAAGATGTTGTTCTTCTTGACTGCCATGGGGTTGGATTATTTCCTGACCAAGGACCCGCCTGTGGGGAGTTCTGAGGAGGACCAGACCCAAAATATGGAACACAAACTCTTTGTTGAGGCCTGGAACTTCAACAACTATGTTCGTTTGAGTCATATTCTTCGGTGCTTTGACAACTCCTCGTACAATTTGTACTGTATGTACAAAACCGCAAAGTCTTTGTGGCAGGCTTTGGAAAAGAAATACCGTACAGAAGATGCCAACACTAAGAAATTTATTGTCGACAAATTCTTGGATTTCAAAATGTCTGATTCTCGCACTGTTGTTTCTCAAGTTGAGGAGCTTCAGACGTTGGTAGCCGAGATGGAAGAGGAGGGAATGTTGCTCAGTGAATCTTTCGTCATACCTGCAGTGATTGAGAAGCTACCTCTTTCGTGGAGGAAATTCAGAAGCTATTTCAAGCACAAGATAAAGGAAATGACATTGGATGATCTGATTGTCCGATTCCGCATAGAGGAAGACAATCGCAGATCTTAACGTAAGCCACAGTCCAGTGCTGGTCAGGCCAAGGCCCATATTGCAGAGGCCAAGAAAAAGAAGGACCAACTCGGGTTGAACAAGAAAAGCAAACAGATCGCCATAAAGTTCACTAGGAAATGCTACAACTGTGGCATTTAGGGGCATGTCAACAATAAGTGTTTGAAGCCCAAAAAGAAGCAGACCAAGGCAAAGGCCAACATAGTCGATGCCATGGATGATCTAAACCCTTGTGCAGTGATCTCAGAGTGCAATGCTGTAGGGAACATGCGCGAATGGTGGCTTGATACTGGTGCCACGAGACATGTCTGCTCCAGTAGAGAGATGTTCACAGAGTACCAACCCGAAAACAATGTACAGGTTTACATAGAGAACTCGGCCTCTTCGAAGATTGAAGGCGAGGGCAAATTTGTTTTGAAGCTGACCTCGGGGAAGAATCTGATTCTGTAGAATGTGCTGCACGTCTCCGACATTCTGAAGAATTTAGTATCTGGATCTCTTCTAGTCATGCATGGCTTTAGACTATTGTTAGAGTTCAATAGGGTTATTCTTTCGAAAAATGGCATGTATTTGGAGAAAGGGTACTTGACAAATAGGATGTTCAAATTAAATGTCATCACTATTGTACCAAAGAAAGATTTGCTCGCAGAGGCTAATGAGAATGCTTCCTTTTCTGTTTACATGCTTCAATCTTCTTGTTTATGGCATTTTTATTTGGGACGTGTGAATCTAAGTCATTACAATGCATAGTTAATCTTGACTTGTTGCCTAAATTAAAATTTGATAATTAGAAATGCCAAATATGTGTTGAAGCGAAGATGGAAAAGACGTCATTTCCTTCAATAGAAAGGAACACTAAACCTTTGGATTTAATTCATACCGATGTGTGTGATTTAAAGGTTGTGCAAAAGAGAGGTGGTAAAAAGTATTCCGTAGCTTTTATTGATGATTGCACATGATACTGTCATGTCTATTTGCTAAGTAGCAAGGGTGAGGCCCTTGATGCTTTCAAAGAATATAAAAATGAAGTTGAGAATCAACTTAGGAAACGAATTAAAGCAATTCATAGTGATAGAGGTGGCAAATATGATGCACCGTGCAATGAATTCTGCTCAAAACATGACATTATTCATCAAACCATATACACTTCAATGAAATGGTATTGCTGAACGCAAAAACCAAACTCTAAAAGAAATGATGAATGCTATGTTGATAAGTTCGAGCTTGCGTCAAAACTTGTGGGAGGAAGTCGTTCTCTCAGCTAACGTCATTTTGAATAGAATTCCATCCAAGTAGATGGATGAAACCCCATACGAGCTTTGAAAATGCCACAAGCCTTGTTACAAATACTTGAAAGTGCAGGAATATCTTGCAAAGGTTGTTGTACATAAACTAAGACAAGTGAGAATTGGACCTAAAACGACTGATTGCATGTTCATTGGATATGCAACGAACAGTAGTGCATATCGTTTCTTGGTGCACAAATTGGATGTTCCTGACATACATGAAAACGTTATCATGGAATCAAGGAATGCAGTGTTCCTCAAAAATGTCAATTTCCGAGGAAAGACAAGAACATTGAAGAAACAAGAGCTAGTAAGCGAATGTAGGAGGCAATTCCTCAAGGGCATGAGGAGATTCGTCAAAGCAAGCGTGCCAGAGTGCCAACTTCGTTTGGACCGGATTTTCTCACCTATATGGTAGAAAATGAGCCAAGGAACTTTTCCGAGGCAATGTCCGCTCCAGAAGCTCCATTCTGAAAAGAGGCAATCATCAGTGAGATAGACTCGCTTCTTCAGAATCACACTTGAGAGTTGGTTGACCTTCCACTGGGAAGTAAACCAACTTGGGTGCAAGTGGATTTTCAAGAAGAAAAAGAAAGAGGATGGGTCTATTGAAAAATATAAAGCCAGGTTGGTAGCTAAAGGCTATCGACAGTAGGAAGGCTTTGACTTTTATGACGTATATGCACCAGTAACTAGAATCACTTCTATAAGGATGCTAGTTGCTATTGTGGCAGTCTATAACCTAGAAATCCGTCAGATGGATGTGAAGAGTGCTTTTCTGAATGGTTAGTTGGAAGAAGAAATCTATATTGAACAACCTGAAGGATTTATGGTTCTAGGACAAGAGTCGAAATTCTGTAGAGTTGTTAAGTCGATGTACGGACTTAAACAAGCGCCTAAAAAGTGGCACTTGAAATTTGAGCAAGCTATGTTAGCGAATGGTTTCAAGATCAATGAGTGTGACAAGTGTGTCTATATTAAGAACACACATAATGCATATGTGGTAGTATGTCTCTATGTAGATGACATGTTGATCATAGGAAGTACTCGGGACATCATCTTAAATACAAAGAAGATTGTGACGAGGAACTTTGACATGAAGGATATAAGAGTTGCTAACGTTATACTATGAATTAAAATTTCTAGGATAGCCGAAAGACTCGTGTTGTCACAAACTCATTACATTGAATCTGTTCTAAAACATTACAATATGCTTGATTTGAAACCAGCAAAGGCTCCACTCGACTTAAGAATATACTTAAGGAAGAACCGAGGCGATCCAGTAGCTCAATTGGAGTACTCATAAGTGATTGGAAGTTTGATGTACATATGAGTTGTACGAGGCCAGACTTAGCATGTTCAGTAAACAAATTGAGCAGGTTTACCAATAATCCAAGTGATGATCATTGGAATGCTTTGAATAGAGTAAAGAGATACTTGAAGTATATAATGAATCTTGGATTATATTACTCAAGATATCTAGCTGTATTGGAAGGCTATTGTGATGCCAACTGGATATCTGACAGTAAAGACTCAAAGTTCAAGAGTGGATATTTATTCATTGTTGGTGGAGGTGGTGCATCTTGGAAATCCATGAAGCAAACATGCATAGCTCGTTCCACGATGGAAGCGGAGTTTATAGCACTTGATAAAGTCATGGAAGAAGCTGAATGGCTTCGGAATTTTCTGGAAGACGTGCCCCGTTGGCCTAAGTCAATCGCTCTTATCAACATACACTGTGATAGTCAGTCAGCTTTAGGACGAGCATAAAGCAACATCTATAATGGTAAATCTCGACACATACGTCGAAGACAAAATACCATTAAGCAGTTGATCTCTAATGGCTTGATTTCCATTGATTATATAAAATCAAAGGAGAATTTTGCAGATCTGCTTACAAAAGGCTTGCCTGGAGATTGGATGTCAAGTTTGACAACCGGAATGGAACTAAAACCTATAATGCATGAATCTTTGTAACGGTAACCCAACCTTGTTGATTGGAGATCCTAGAATCTTGGTTCAATGGGACAACTAAGTTATGAAGTTCAGTAAGCACTTATACATTCTGTCAAATAAAAGTGCTATCTGCAGAGGAATGAGGGTAAGCTGAGGCTTTTAATGGTTCCTATATCTTGATATATCAAGTGGGGTATGGCAGAATACTCTTGATAGGAAACACCTATGTAAGTGTGAAGTGTGGTCGCTTCTATCAGGAATTTGTAAGACCAAAGTTCTCTAATACACTTTCTGAAACCGGGTGGTTCATTGCCAAAACAAACAGAATCATGAGAACCAAAAAAAGTGTTAAATGAAATGTTGTGTGAGTACTGTTGTATAAGTTCACACTAAAATCCAGTTAGTTCAAGACATTAAGTCACTAATCAGCCAAGTGGATTCGATAATATTTCACTAAGAAAGGTTCAAGGCCAAAAGCTACCTTGTGTGATGCAACTTTTTCTTGTTTGACTTCTCGGTAGAGTCTGTATAAACACTCTACATTAATTCTCATTCATGTGGGGGATTGTTGGAGAAATTTGAATGAAATTGAAATTGGACCAAGTTGCAAACTATGGTTAGCAATGTATTTTGATCTAATATTATGATTAGTTTCACTAGTGATAAGTGAAAACTAATGATTCTTTAAAGTATCTACACGGCGAGTAGATAATTGTACGTTTTTGAATCACTCAATTCCGATACCGGACGAATAAGGAATTGATGCTCAAAGTAAAGGGAAAAAATTCAGCTCAGCTCAGCCCGTACCTAGGCATGGGCTCATGTTACGGACTGAGCTGATGGGCTCAGGTTGCGGACTGGGCTATAGGCCAGGCTACGGTCTGTAGACTGCAGGGCAGGTCCTATAGGACCGGGTCAAATCTTATCAGCTAGGGAGGAGTTTGTTCCGTTCGAATTCTCCAGGTTGTTAAGATTAGGCTAAGGTTAAAATTTGAAAAGTTGTTAAACTTTAATCGGCCGAGCTGACTTGAATTTGTTATGATCTGATGGCTCAGATTGAACAGTTAGTTGATCTGATGGTTGAGGGCAGACCTGGTGCGGTTATATGATCCAATGGTTCATGCCAAGCTGGTAACTGATCCTACGGCTGAGGTTGGATTCACGTTAACAGATTGACCTCAGAATTTTCCTATAAATAGTGGTCTATCTCACCTTTGTGGTCACTCACTGAGAAATCCGATTTCCTTCTTCTCTTTCTCTGCAATCTCTTTCACTGCATATTCGTTCTCCCTCATATACATTTCTGCATTGTTATACCGAGAAGTTCAGGACATCTAATCGGTTCGTAGAGTTCAACGTTGCAGTGCTGCTCGTTTGAACTAACTTTCGTTGTATCCTGGGAGACGGTTGCTCCTCTGGTTGGACACAGTATACCGGAGCAATAACGTCTTAAGGACAGAGTCCTGGACTTACCTCAGATCTCTACTCAGTTGAGCTGTTGAGGTTATTGGCGAGCTGAGCTCTGCTTTGTGCTGAACCCAGCTGACCGTGGGAGATCGCAGCATTGTTCTTGTATAGTGTTGATGCGATGATCTCTGCTTTGTGCGGAGCTTTGCTCTTTGGCTGAGAACATTCGTTGTTTTGCAGCACCGCCGTGCTGAGTCTGCTTGTGTGCTGAGCTCGGCTAAAGCGGCAGAAAGCACAACTGCTGGTTGTTGTGCTGAGGTGCCTAGGTCGGCAGGTAGGTGATCAGTCCAGAAAGCAAATACAATTACGCTAATTGGACTGGTCGGATCTGTCTGATCAGTCGGACTTTAGTTCAGCTCGACTGGAAGGTTGATAGCACAGAACCACTGTTCTGAAGTGCTGTTCAGTTAAGGTCGACAGGTCATCTGACTGTTGAGGACGCAAGCTCTATTGCGCTATCTGAACTGTCTTGACTCTACAGATCAGTCCAGCCTACCCTAAACTTGGCAGGTTGGCCATTATTGTATAGAAGTCAACTTGTTTGACTTGAATTATTTCCAACACTAAGTTGGCTATAGGATTGATTATACTTTCCATCAGCTTGGACCTACAACTGCTCGTCTTCAGACATTTATCGTGAGGCTAATCAGCCTGCCGAATGGCTTACCAATCACTTTCGGTCAATCATCTCCTGCAAATTGAGCGGATGAGATCCTAAAAGGTTAAAAGTGAGGCCTCCAATCACGCGTCGTCACGTGTACAAAAACAAGAGAGTGCTGCAATTGTTTTTTTTTTAAAAAAACTGATTTTGTACACGTGGCGACGCGTGATTGAAGGCCTCATTTTTAGCCTTCTAGGATCTCATCCGCAAATTGAGGGCTATTTTTTGTCGAGATTTCGGGGGTGAAGTCTTTTTGCGTTCATGATTTTTTAACAAAGTTTTTGTTGGTTGTAACTGTATTATTACTTAGTTTGCATTTTGAGTTTTTTTAATGTGACCACGGAATTTTTCTGCCGTACGTGAAGAAAAACAATAAATTCCACAGGTACCTTCCTTCAGCACAAAAGGAGCTATTTTATTACGATATTGTACTATTTCTTTATTTTCAATGCATTATTCTCCGCATCACATTAATTGTAAAGGTGATCGAAAATCTATTAAAGGAACTTTGCCTATTAATTCGCTTCCAATTTTGTAAAGTAATAATATTTCTTATATAATTTAAAATAGAAACCGCATCAATATTTTTAGAAATTGATGGAGTGTGACTATTTTGCAAAGCATAAGCATCAATATAGTTTTTTTTTTTCAGTTTAAGGTGTATTACAGAGGAAAACAGGGGAAAAAACAACCAAGTCAATCATGTCGGTTTAGTAAGTTTCGGTCTAGAAGGTGAATGGACCATTCATGTTGATCAGCTAAACCGATACCTGAACACTTAGTGAAGACGTTTTGTTGGCAATCCCGTGATGATAGGAGCAGTAATTAGCAATCCCGCAATTATAGGAGTCAAAGATAGGAAAGAAAATATTATACTTAATTGTAACATAATTGTGATTGATTATAGTTTCCTTGTAAATACTAGTCATTGATGTATAAATCAAGTTGTACACTGAAATAGAATGCAATAAGAAATACAAGAAAATTTCTCAAATTTCTCTCTTCAGTTGCTTTTCGCTCTATTTGCTCTCAAATACACATGGTATCAGAGCAGGAGCTTTACTTGTGCAATCTTTGAGTCAAGTAAAATCATTGGCTCAGAGATTATACTCATCACTGCCTTTTTCTTACCATGATGAAGAACTGTAGCTAATCAGATTCAGACGAAAGGCTTTGAAATTGTGGTTTTTGTCATTGCCCGTACCACTCACCTTGAACTGGACTAGATCAAAGTTGTACCCTGATCTTATCAGCCATATACTTGCATATCCCAAAACGACAAAATGTCACAAACCCCCAGTACCGCTAAATCTAGCCAAGAAACACCAGAAAAAAACCTAAACTTCCATGCACAAATTGATCTCTTTGAGCAATTTGCTCGTTTTTTGCAACACAGTATGAGCATTCCCCAACCTGCGCCGACGATAGAGTACAGAAAAAAGAAGGGGCCATCGGAGCATCCACGATCAGGACCACCCTCATCGCGTGGAAAGGAAGACAAATCACAACAAGAATGCAGCTATTGCAAGAAAAAGGGACACAACAGGGAGAAGTGTTTCCAATTGCATGGATATCCGGAGTGGTGGGATGATTTTAAGCGAAAGACCCACAGTTCCGCCGCACACATTACCACAAAAGGTGGCACAGGCAGAGGAAGAATGCTGAGAGTCAAGGTCTCAGTAAAACAGAAGAGAAAAGGAGCTCAGCCATGGTGGCGGCAGTGGCCACAGCCAATTCCATCAACAGCGGCGCAGAGGAAGGAGGTAGACGGGTTAGGGATAACCCTAACCCGCTGAAACTGCCTTTAAATACTTCAGCAGATTTGCTTATTTCCCCCTGCCCCCTGCACTTAATGATATTACTAGTTCAGTCCCTACGTTTTCTGATAATGTCACCCTAACCCCTGATTTCTCTGAATGTTCCCTAGACACCCATAACCTCTCCAATATTTCCAAGATAACCCACGAAAATTTCAAATATACTTCTGCACCCCTCAAATCCATAACATCACACCTTGTAACCCCAGTAACCACTCTTGCATCCAAATCAACCCCTAATTCCCAATGTATCTTAACTCAAACCTTCCCTCAGTGGATATTCGACTGCGGTGCCACCGATACCATGACATGTGACCTATCTGACCTTATTACACATACTATACCCACAAAGACCACAGTCGAAACAACCAATGGTGCCTCTGTTCCGGTAGAAAGTGGAGGCACCATATCCGTTACCCCAAATATTACCCTTAATCATTGCCTTTACGTACCATCCTTATCCACCAAACTCTTATCTGCCAGCCAACTTACTAAGGCACTTGACTGTATTGTTCTCATGTATCCTAATTTTTGCATTGTTTAGGACATTCGTACGAAGACGATCATTGGGCGTGGTACTAAACACCAAGGGCTCTATTTTGTTGATGCGGTGGCGCAACGGGGACAGTCTAATCTTGCCATCGGGACATCTGCTCGACAGGTGTGGTTATGGCACCGTCAGTTAGGGCATCCTTCTTTTGGTTATTTACATCATCTCTTCCCTACGTTGTTTACCTCTTCATCAGTTAATGTTACTTGTGATACATGCATTCGAGCCAAACAAACACGTGCTTCGTATTTTGCCAATAATAAAAGAGTTGATCGTATGTTTTCTTTGATACATTTCGATGTATGGGGCCCCTCACCCTATAATACCCCTCTTGGCTTCCGCTATTACGTGCTATTTGTTGATGATTTTTCCCGAATGACCTGGTTGTATATTATGAAGTATAAATCTGAAGTTACTCAAAAATTCATCAGTTTTTTCAACATGATTCACACTCAGTTCAATACAAAAATACAAATTCTCTGCTCTGGTAATGGAGGAGAATATCTTGATACCGACTTGAGTCAGTTCCTTAACAATCACGGGATTATACATCAGACCACATGTCCCTACACACCAGAACAAAATGGTGTTGCTGAACGAAAAAATCGTATAATTCTTGAAATGACCAGAGCCATGATGTACGGCTCACATGTCCTAATGAGTTTTTGGCCTGAAGCTGTCTCTACCGCTACCTATCTTATCAATCGTCTACCCACCAAAATTCTTGGATACAAAACTCCTCTTCAGGTATTATCTTCACAGTATTCTATTCCATCACTTCATACTCTTCCTCCCCGAATCTTCGGCTGTACCATGTTTGTTCATACCCCCAAACACGAGCGTAAACTCGAACCATGTTCTGAAAAATGTGTTTTTGTCAGATATGACACTACACAAAAGGGTTACCGATGTTATAATCCTCATACTCATCGCATCCAAATAACCATGAACTGCATCTTTGTCGAAGTAGAATATTACTACAGCTCCCAATCTCGGGTTCAGGGGGAGAGTCCATCCATAGGAACCCTAGATTGGATGGTACCATCACCCATTTGCTCAGTGGATGTTCCAACATGGCAAGTAGATGGCGTCGACTGTGCTATAGCTCCCAACAGAATAACGCCGGAGGCATCAGAATCATGTCACAATGTGCCGTCTATGAATGAAGAGAATCAGGTAACAAATTCTGATACAAATAATGAACAGTCATGTCTTATACCTGATCATGAAGAATACACTGAGCCCACCACAAACACCAAAAACACACCTATGTCAGAAACGCACACTGATACTGATAATATTATTGAGCAGCAGGTGCGGATCTTACCACCCAGAGTCAAGCACGGAATACCTCCAGAATGGTATTCTCTGGGAAAAATCTCCAAAACATCCAGGTATCCAGTAAGTATCTCTATGGAAGGAATGACTGACATGGCTCGAGGATTCTTTATGTCTATATGTACAGAACATGTGCCACGAATAGTTGAGGAAGCTCAAAATAGATCAACATGGAGGGAGGTAATGGAAATAGAGATGACTGCTCTAGAAAAAAATCAGACGTGGGAAAAGTGTATGCTTCCATATGGAAGGAAACCAGTTGGGTGTCGATGGGTATTCACTATCAAACATAAAGCTGATGGAAGCGTTGAGAGATATAAAGCTCGATTGGTTGCGAAAGGATACACCCAGACATATGGAATCGATTATTCAGAGACATTTTCACCTGTGGCCCGAATAGACACCATCAAAGTACTATTTTCTGTTGCAGCGACCCAGAACTGGCCACTCCGCCAATTTGATGTCAAAAATGCCTTTCTACATGGAGATCTTAAAGAAGAGGTATATATGGACCCCCCTCCGGGCTTTACTGCAGGTTTCAAGATAGGAGAGGTGTACAAACTAAAGAAGACACTGTATGGACTAAATCAATCCCCTCACGCTTGGTTCGGAAGATTTACGATGGTCATGAAGCAAGATGGTTATCGGCAAAGCAACGCAGATCACACACTATTTACTAAACATAGACAAGGTATGGTAACATGCTTAATTATCTATGTGGATGATATGATAATTACAGAAAATGACACCGAGGAGATGACTCGTCTTCGGAAACACCTCTTCACAAATTTTGAAATGAAGGATCTTAGAGGACTTAAATATTTCCTAGGTATTGAAGTCTTGAGATCAGATACTGGAATCTATATATCTCAGCGAAAGTATATTCTGGACTTACTAACCGAGGTTGGAATGCTGGATTGTAAACCGTGTGACACTCCAATGGTAACAAATCATAAATTACAAGTGATCGATGTTGCTTCTCCCGCCGACAGAGGACAGTATCAGCGTTTAGTAGGCAAGCTTGTATATTTGTCACATACACGGCCTGATATTGCGTACGCAGTCAGTGTGGTTAGTCAGTTCATGCATGATCCCCAGGAACATCATATGGATGCAGTCAGACGCATTTTACGATATTTAAAGACCACACCAAGAAGGGACATTGTTTTTCGAAACAATGGGCACTTAAGGATTCAAGCTTATACCGATGCTGATTGGGCGGGGAATCTAGTAGACCGAAAGTCGACCTTAGGATATGTCACACTTGTGGGAGGTAATTTGGTAACCTGGCGAAGCAAGAAACAGAAGGTAGTTGCGCTTTCCAATGCTGAAGCAGAATTTCGAGGCATTGTAAAAGGAATCACCAAAGTACTTTAGTTACAAAAGCTGCTTAAGGATATTGGAATACAAGTGAATTTCCCTACCCCGTTACTATGTGACAATAAGGCCTCGATTAGCATATCTGAGAACCCTGTAAAACATGATTGGACTAAGCATGTTGAAATTGATCGGCATTTCATTAAGGAAAAGTTGGAAGGAGGAGTAATTGAACTTCCGTTTGTTCGGTCAGAAGATCAGCTAGCAGATGTATTGACAAAAGCTGTGAATGGAAGGGTGTTTGAGTTTGCATTATGCAAGTTGAATGTTGTAGATCCTACCATTCAACTTGAGAGGGAGTGTTGGCAATCCCGTGATGATAGGAGCAGTAATTAGCAATCCCGCAATTATGGAGTCAAAGATAGGAAAGAAAATATTATACTTAATTGTAACATAATTGTGATTGATTATAGTTTCCTTGTAAATGCTAGTCATTGATGTATAAATCAAGCTGTACACTGAAATAGAATGCAAGAAGAAATACAAGAAAATTTCTCCAATTTCTTTCTTCAGTTGCTTTTCGCTCCATTTGCTCTCAAATACACACTTTTCGTTTGTTTTGAACTATTCAATCCAGTCGGCTGATTTGTCAAATTACAACATCTGACGGACTGAACGCCAGATGAAAAACTATTACTCTGGCGGGCTGAACATTAATTATTTATAAATTTAATCGCCGGCTATGTTTGGAAAACTAATGATAATTTCCATACATCAAAATCTACATCATTATTAACTTACAACAAGACAAGGGAATGTAGAAATCTTCGTCTTACTTCCGCAATGAATCTTACACTTAAGAAAGAGCTCTAGACAAAAATCAATTATGTTGTTTGTTTGTTGGAAATCCGTTGAAGTTAAAAAAAAAAAAGGCATCGTGGACATTTTTGCTATAAATAGAACTGATTATTGGGCAGCACATAAACATTAATACTCATTCTTTCTAAATCTGAGGGCGTTTTCAAGAAGACCACAAGCAAATGGCAAAGCAGTTCTTCAACGTATGGTTTTGCGTTCTCGCTCTCGCCGGTGAGCCATTTTTCTTTTATATTATGAGAGTTGCATTAGCTTTATTACTCCTTCCTTCTGGTACAGTGCACATTTCTCATTGAAGCAAGATGTATATTCTGTCAAAATATTTATGATATTCTGCTTCTGATTATGCATGTTCAATAGTATATCTGGTGTTATATACAGTGAATGGACCACTTTTTATCAGATGGGTAAAGACTTTTTTTAAATCAATTCTGCACCTTTCATGGTGAAATGGAAACATCATTCTATTACACACTGTTGATGTTGCAGCTGCAATAATGATTGTGGAGAGCCGGCTAGATGCCTCTTTCATCAGAAAGCTTCCAGAGGAGGAGTGTAATGACATTGCTTGTTATGACAATGCGGATTGCCCTGAAGACTGCGGAGTCTGCGGCCCGAACCAAAGGTGCCACTCAATATTTTGTTACCAAGTCAGATGCTCTAGCGACGCGGAATGTGCTAACGTTAACTGTGGAGAATGCTTTGTGGAAGCCGAAATCTGCATGAATAAAAACTAGCAGTAACTACAGCATTGCTTCCAAGGGTTCCCATGTTGTTATCTTATGCTAGCATATGAGACTAGTCGGATTTTACAGTGTTCAATAAATAAATCTTAGTATCAAATTTATTGATCACTATAACAGTGTCATTAGACAAAGACACTGTATTAGTGTGTTTGATGTGTTTCTCTATTTGGGGATTTGTGTTTAAGATATGAAAGTTGATGTCTCCTCATTGATGCACCCAGTTCTGTACCCAGTTTGTCACTTTTGATGAATTGAATTTGGTGATATTGGATTTATGGTTTGACATAGTAAATCATTTTTTTAACATTACACATCATTTCCTTATAGGCAAAAGGTAATGTTTGTAGGATCTGTAATGCACCACTAGAAGGGGGTTGAATAGTGGGTGCGGAAAATTTGGTTTTTCAAATATTTTGACCCAAAAATCCAACTTCTGAAAACATTTTTTGTTTTCAGATCCTGATTTGAAACGTTTGAAAGACTAGGTTACAGACCTTCAAAAATTCTGAAATTTGAGAGATTCTACTCTTAGATGTTCTGAGTATCTCCTAAAAATTTCAGATTACAATCTAACCACTAACCCTTTGAAAACACGTTTGTGGTCAGATTGCACGAATCTGCCAAAAACAGTACTTCGATTTGAAAACTTTATTCCACTTAATCCGTAACTCCAAATGGTCTGAGAATTTAATGACAACCCCCTTAAGATATGTATTTTAATGGGTTGATTGGATGAATGTCTTGGCTTTGTTTACTTACTTGGCACAACTTGATTGTTTTTGTCTTGGCTTTGTTTACTTGTCACACTTTGATTGGTCCAACCTTGTCACCATTTAGTAGCTTTAAAAATATGAGATTAACATCTAAAACATATGACAAATAAGGTTTAAAACATTGCCAAATATTCAACAATTAATCCCCACAAATTTAGAAGAAAATTTGTCTCCATTTAAGACCAAAAAATCGGCCAATTAATGTCTCACATGCTGAGTTTTCAGCTTGTGTTTCATTTGCTAAAAGGTTTGACATGTTACCTTGTGTAGCTCCCTCCATTATGTCACTAACCTTGTGTGGCTTATTCTCCACTAATCAAGTTGCCAACTAAGCTCCACAAAGCTGGGGTAGGCGTGTATGATGTCTTCGACATGTGCTGAATTTTACTTTTGTAAACTTTGTCAAATATTACACAATAATTATACATGTATAGTATATTCCAATCAGGCCTAATTTGAATATTCTACAACACTTTAATATTTCTTGAATATGTAAAAAGTGTCTAGATACATGTTACATGTCATGCCAAAGAAGTTCCATGTGTTGTGTTCGTAAAAAACCGAATTTTCGACTTTTGTCGATTACGCGATTTTTCTCCTATTAAATTCAAACTTTTTGTACATGTTATATATATTATGTCACACATAATTGCATAAAATAACTTGAATATTCAGCTCTAATGGCTGATTAAAGTAGCGCCCCATGTGCTTAAAAAGATGAATTTGGAATCTCCACAATTTGGTCTTAATTGGGGGTGATTTGTGTGTGCCAACATGGAATGATTTTATGGCTGAGTGTACCATGTTAGCCAGAATTATCATTTTTAAAGTGTAGGGATTGGCCATCTATATATGGCAAGTACGTGACACGTTGGCGAAGTTTCAGTAGTCACCCGATACGACAATTTTTGGTTTACAACCTTGTAACGTGTTGTAATAATTTTGTCATCACCATGACTTATATCATATGATATAAGACTTGAATGTACTCATAAATGTGAGGTAAGTATAGTGGTGTGACATTGACGTACGTTCGTAATATATGTAACGTGTCGGTAGTACGTCGGAATATATGTGTATTGTGCCTTTTTATAATAAATCTGAATATATACAATTCATATATATAAAATCTTGTGATATAGTGTGGGAGGAGACTTTCCATTTCCAAGTTTGTTGCCATCTTAATGAACTAGTTTAGTTCATTAATGGTGGCACCTGAAAATAGTTCAAACACAACGAATGTTTGCCATTTGATGTAAGCTTTAACGCTTCATGCTTGTTAGTACGGCAACATTATATATAAAATATATAAAGCAAGTTTATCAAAAGCACGTGTCAAGTAACGAATTTTGTCATGCATTTCTTAAACACGTATTTAAATCATGTATTCGTAAATCACTCAAACCGTTTTTCTCAACAATTTCCTGATCTCGATGGTCTCTATCACCAAAGCTTTAAGATGGTTCATGGAGAATGTAAATCAGATTACTCAGCGGCTTTTTAGGTGAGAGGATCAGGACTTGGTGCCCACAATATGTCTGAGCCCAAATCTGCACTGATATAAAGAGCTGACATCAGAGGCTAAACACACGCACTATGGCTGTCACGATTCGAACAGGTAATCTTAGATACAATATATCACATTAGACGTTTCTCCATGTATGTTTTTGTTTCATTTCATGTCACTCACGAAATCATATAAGTTGTTAGAAATGGAAAAGATAATAACCCCTAGTCTCATTTTCACATAGATTGTTTTAATGGTTGATTTACCATTTTGTAATATCCTGAATTATAAGACTACATGTTCTACATGATAAAAACAAACGGATTATTTTACTAAATATTTGTCCTTAAATATAGAGTATGTGAAACAAACACCTAACTTTTAGTAAAACAAAATTGTACGTCAAATGAATAACTTTGGTTTTAACGAATACTTTCTTTACGTACTATTATTGTAGCGTCTCGCCCGAAACTAAGGTTCCGGCCTGATGCACCTGTCGTACTCTGCTATGAGAAGTACAAGACGTCGATACATATATACTCATGTCGTCATGTAACATGAATCAAAATAGCAGAAACAACATAAAGGTAAACAGACGATATGCAATAAAGTACAAATCGTCATCAAAATAATACAAGTTCCAAATATCTGATGTCCAAATGATACAATATAAAATAAGCATCGGTCTCTAAAACTAAGTCATGGCATACGTCTCCCTGTAGGATAGTCTATGTGAGGCTCATCGTCTACGTACTCAACCTCAGGAATTCTATCCCCTGTAAGTGATTTAAGGCAAGTATGAGCAATAAACAACATAATCGCCAAGCAAGTAGTCATACCAGACACGTCATGTGGATCATGCGTGAGGAGACATGATAACAAATAATGATATCATAATAACGAACATGATAAAGCGCATCTCCATTCACAATAAAATGGCATAATACAAGTATAAATAGAACATAAAGAATTTATATCATATCGTAAAAATCATAACTCTCTATCTAAGTCCATCAGTAACATACATGTCCATCGTTACATTCTAATCCATGTCTAAGGTCACAACTTATAACCATTATAGCTTCATGTATAGTCTACCTTCTTGATCAACTTAAGTACATAATAAATTTAAGGATGTTCAAGTCATAACCTAAGGGTACGTGCACAAATGTGATGCATAAAACGTGGCTTTTTTTCGGAAAGAGGAACTTTTATTTCATCGAAATATACACAAAAGTACATAATTCATTTCTAACATTAGCCTGCCACAGCTATATCATGATTACAACGTAACTGTTGTACATGAGTTTGTAAGCTAACTCGACTAAAGATATCTCGCACTACTTGGTGTGGAGACGGGAACTTTTGAACATGGCCATGAAGCAACTGATTTCGCCAATACCAAATGGATGCCACCACATCCCGAAATATATATCGCCATTCAAGTGTGCACTCTTGCGGTTGCCATGATACTTGAAGATTCTCCATAACCCACTCTGACGTATCCGTAGAACGAAAGAACGACATCCAAACATCCCTACATAACAGTGCTTTCCAAATCTGCCGAGCCCAGGTGCAATCGCGAAGTTCATGCAAATTGTGATCCTCTCTTTGTCCACATACACCGCAACAGCTATCAGAAGCGATATGACGCGTATATAAAGTAAACTTACTTGGCAATGAATTATGACAAATACGCCATAGTAGCAAATTGTAACGAGTCAGCCCTCTCATTGACCAAATCCGTTTCCATGGTATTTGCGGCTGCACTGTGTCTGATAAAGTTTGTAGTGCACAGGCACTTGCAACTGAAAACTTCCCCGATGAATTACCTATCCACTGAGGAGATTCTGTACCAATCGAATTAGGATACAAACCCACCCGTAATAGAGGGACTGTACTCTTGATGTGACGCCACAACAAAGATGCACCCTGAGGAACCCGTTCATTGAATAAGTCTCCGTACTTGCCCCTTAGAACTTGTACCCATAACAAGTCATGTCGTGTCAGAACCTTCCAGCCCAGTTTCGCAAGCATGGCAAGATTCATCTCACGCAATCGCTTTATATTCAGTCCTCCACTAAGTTTCGGCTTACATATGGACTGCCAAGTAATCCAGTGCACTGTCTGACTTTGGTCATATTCTCCCCAAAGAAAGCGACGGGAGATCCTGTCAATTTCAGCAAGTAAATTAACAGGTAGACGTACCGTCTGCATCACATACATGGGCATTGAAGATATCACGCTTTGAATCAGAATAAGCCTGGATGCCATAGATAAGTTCTTCATTTGCCACACACCCAATCTGGATCGGATCCTGTCAAGAATATAAGTATATGCTCTCCTTGTGCTTCGACCATGAAGTAAAGGTAATCCCAAATAATTTCCAAAATCGGTAGTGGTATGTAGCCCCATCCGTGTGAAAAGTTGCGGGTGGAAATGTGTTACAATATTTCTAGAGACAAGAACCCTTGACTTACTCACACTTACACTTTGGCCAGATGTGCAACAAAACTCTCGTATAATCTGCTCCATGATATTCGCCTGTGCGGTCGACGCTGCCCCAAACAACAATAGATCGTCTGCAAAAAATAAATGGGATATGGTTGGACCGTTGCGGGATGTACGAACAGGTACCCATAAATTTGCATCAACTGCGGCCTGGATTTTCTGGCTCAAAGCCTCCATGCATAACAAGAAAAGATATGGGGCAAGGGGGTCACCCTGGCGAATACCCCGCTGAGGGTGGATCGGGTCCAAACGCTTGCCATTCCATAATACAGACAATGATGAAGAAGTGATGGTAAACATAATTAACTCAGTCATCTGCGGAGAGAATCCAACCTTTAATAGTAAGTGTCTAAGGAACGGCCAATGTACCTTATCATAAGCTTTTTCCAAGTCGATCTTTAAAGCCATATATCCCGAACGCCCTTGTTTCATTCTCATGATATGCATCAATTCACGTGCC
The DNA here is from genome assembly GCA_036186865.1 of Eustoma russellianum. Taxonomy (NCBI): domain Eukaryota; kingdom Viridiplantae; phylum Streptophyta; class Magnoliopsida; order Gentianales; family Gentianaceae; genus Eustoma; species Eustoma russellianum. The sequence goes on along the minus strand of AP025040.1, from coordinate 19,247,596 downwards.
AAGATGACATTATTTGCTGCTTGCCGGCCCGGAACAAACGCATATTGTGTTGCAGAAATTATCTTACCAATAATGGATTTAAGTCGGTTTGCGATAATTTTCGTAATAACTTTAACCACCACATTTATCAAAGCTATTGGGCGAAAGTGTGATGGATTCTCTGGATGTGGCACCTTCGGAATAAGGGAAATAAGAGTGCTATTAATGCTGATTGGGAACCGTTGCTTATCGAATGCCTCCAAAACAAAAGATATAACCGACGGGCCAACAATATGCCAATTCTTCTGAAAAAATATCGGTGGCAGGCCATCCGGCCCTGGAGCCTTATATGCCCCATTTGGAATATCGCCGTCTCCACTTCCTCTGCTGACACCGGACGATTAAGCCACCTGCGGTCTGAGCAATTAAAAGCGGGCATAGTCACATTATCGAAACAACTAGCAGCACCTTCAGAACATGAATAAAGCCGCTGAAAATGATCTTGGACCAATGTTGCAATCACTGTCGGGTTATCTTGCCATACACCGTGCGAATCTTGAAGGCGGTGGAAAGTATTTAATTGACGGCGTGCTTTAACGGACAAATGAAAATACCTGCTGTTCTGTTCACCTTCTGATATCCAGTGTAAGTTACTTTTTTGAAGCCAAAAAATTTCTTCCTGCCGCAATATGTCTTGGTACTCTTCCCGCAGACGCATTTCGAGTTGGGACAGAAAGTTTGAGGGTCTAGCCGACAACGCCTGCTGAATTCCTGTCAATCGGGCTATACACCTCTTCCTGCGCTGAACTAGATTACCAAATACCTCTCTGCGCCAAGTTTCCATCCGTTGTGTGAAGTCGCATACTGTGCGGCCAAGATCACCGTCGTGCACCCGCCAAGCAGACTGCATAAACGATGCAAATAACTTATGCTCCATCCAACACGCCTGGAACTTAAACGGATGACTATCGCTGCTATTATGCAGCATATGATCCGTGGATAACAACAGAGGATTATGATCGGATGCTGTTTTTGGCAAGTGATGCAGCGATGCATGACTAAATCGGAAGTACCATTCCACATTTACTCAGCACTGGTCTAAGCGTTGTTCAATTCATGATCGGCCATGTTGATTATTAGACCACGTATATCGTGGCCCTGTGAAATCTAACTCCTGTAAATGGCATCCATCCACCATGCGACGCATTCTTTCAACCTCAGGACCATGTACATGACGACCTCCTCGTTTGTCTATCTGGTGTATTACTTGATTGAAGTCTCCAAGTAAAAGCCAAGGGACATTCAAACGTTTATTCATTTCTTCAACATAGGTGTATAACGTTTCCCGGATAGATGGCGCAGGTGAAGCATACACTAAAGACAACACCCAGGAGAGCGCACCCCCATCCATAAGCCCGACATTTAGAATTTGCGATGCGTAAGATAATACCCGTAGCTGGACACGAGTGTTATTCCATAGACACCATAAACCGCCGGAAAATCCTATTGCTTCAACCACAGCCATATGTGTGAAGTGTGTATTCCTCAGAACACGGCGACTGCGGCTACTCGGAACTCTAGTTTCACACAAGAACAAGATGTCCGGGTTATGATCGTGGACAAGTCGGATAATTACACGTTGCGTTTCGGGAGACCCTGCACCCCTGCAATTCCATGACAGGATCTTCATAGCAACTATTATTGTTGGAGATCTGCCTGACCTTCCTCCTGGTTAGGCAGTGATGTATCCACCAAATCCATAGAAGGAATATCATGATTCGAAACCATTGAGACAGCCACACCTTCATTAGCAATCTGCACTATGTCTGGTGGGTGCACTTTAATGAGATTCCTAAGGTCAGAGGATGATGCTTGCTTACTAACTGGAGGAGTGCTCGCTTGTCCCCCTTCAGTCATGTCATTTAGTACCATCATGCCAGCATTCGTGATGTCTTGCAGAGGGGTGGGTCTACTGAAGACAGATTCTCCCATACTCATGCTCGCTGTGTTACGAGTGAGCAACCTCCTATCTTTCCGTCCAGCTCCTATTTCCGACACATTCAACGTTGAGCGAGATGTTTGAACCCTGACCTTTGTAGGCTCTTTCAGCAGTATCCCTTTAGATTTCTTCTCGCAGGACTTCAGCATCTGTTGTTTTGTGGAAGTTCTCAGAATCACCCGAGGTCCTGTGTCCGGTATAAAACGAAGACTTTCCTCGATAGAGACAGCTGTATTATCCCTTATATCATCTTCCCCCTCTACAGCAATGGCCTCAAAACGAGAACCAGTCAGAGAAATCGGTATACTGGGGACAAATTTGGATGCTGATGAATAATTTGGGGCTTTGCGACCATCCCCTGCAGCGGCTTGGGACATTGAAGCTTTTTTCTGGTTATTATGTATCGCTATCATCCAAGGCCCAAAAGGTTCCGCAGATGAGTCCTGTTTTGGAGGTTGATGAATATTACCAAGAGGGACTTCTATAGTATCATGATCGTGTGGAGAGCAATCCTCTGAACGATGCCCATACCTTCCGCATTTGAAGCAAATTTGGTGTAAACTCTCATATTCAACTTTAAACTGGTGGCCATTGATAATCACAGTTGATATAAGCGGCTGGAGGAGATCAATCTCAACGCACACATGTGCATACTTCCCGCGTGAGACATTCATGGTATTACGATCGATTTTAACTACCTTTCCCAGGCTATCTCCCACTCGCATTAGCACGGACTCATTAAAGAACTCAAGAGGTAATCGCGGAATTCTTACCCAAACGAGCGTAGCAGATATGGTCGCAACCAATGGAAGAAAACCTGGACGAAGCTTAGAGATTGTTAAGTAGTGCCCCTGAATCGTCCACGGTCCGTTTTCTAGCACGTACATATAATCTTCCTTAGAGTAGAACCTGACAACGTAGTAACCATCCTCAAGATCAATAAGATGCAGACGCCGGTTTGTTGCCCACATGTCCGAGAGCCTCTGCTCCAGCACCCTGTATGTAACTGTCCTGCCTAATGGCTTTACAATGAGTGCACGCCTCCACGGATGCCATAATTCCCTACATTCTTCGGACGGCACATTGACAACAACCCGTCCTAAGCCCGCCGTGGAAGATCCATCAGGTGTGTCACAGAACTCTAACGGACTGTCACTCTCAATATGATCATGATGTCCATTTTCATCATCCTCTTCATCGTCACCTATATAGACATCGTCACCTGTAGGTAGCGGCGGTGGAGGAACATTATTCCGTAGTAGGTCAGCCCACACTTTACCCGACTGCCACGCCTGGCCAGAAGGAGAGGGTGGATCAGCGATCGCCTGACGTTTGTGTTTCTTCACACTACGATGAGGGGGATTGTCTTCATCCATCTTTAATACGCTTGATCATTCCTCCGATGCCGGAATTCTCTGCAGCGGTGAAGATCCAAGAATTTCGGAAAGTTTTCAGCGGTTACCCTTTGATTGCCGTAAAACATGGCTTTTCATAATCATAATATGACCATAAACGTTCATAATATGACATTTTCATGAACATAAAGACATGACGTATTCATAATTGGCTATAGCACTTTCATAAGAATAATAACGTACGACATACCGACTAATTTCCCATCTAGTACATGTACGACATAAAGCATAATAAATATATGCACATGTACTAACGGCGACGCGTTATGACGGAGGACCCATGTCCCAGACCCAGTGTTACACTCCCTCATAACGTAATCATATGCCACTGACATTTACCACCCCAGTACCGATGTCACATTGGCTAAACATAACATGATCATAATCATGACATAACATATCGTGTGCTGATGAAATCAATTGTCTCGCGTTCATTATTCATTTCCGCATATAATCTTTTAAAACATGTGATGCGATAAAATAACTTTTAAACTTTTTATTTCATGCCATAGAAATTCTAGCCAAGTGAAGGCTATTTAGGTCATTATGTAGGACCTGCAAGGCACCACTAGAAGGAGGAGTTGAATAGTAGGTGCGGAAAATTTGGTTTTTAAAAATGTTTTAATCCAAAACCAAAACTTCTGAAAACAGTTTCTATTTTCAGAACCTATTTTACAACGTTTGAAAAACTAGGTTACAGGCCTTCTGAGTATCTCCTAAAACTTTCAGATCAAAATTCAACCTTAACCCTTTGAAAAATCATTTGTGGTCAGATTGCGTAAATCTGTCAGAAACGGTAGTCTGATTTGAAAATTTTATTCCGATTAAATCATGGCTCCAAATGGTCTAAAAATTTAGTGACAAACCATTGACTATATGTATTTAATTGGGTTGAAACAGTTTTGAATAATTCCTTTGGAAAGTATGCCAAATATGTTCAAAGTCTCAACCTTTGCAAGTCTGAAAATCAGACTGCACTAGTCTCAGAACTATTGACGTTTGAATGACTTATACTTGTCCAAAAGGGTTGAAACTTGTGCCAAATAAAACTTAGAAGATGTGGCTATGTTTCTGCAAAATTTTATAATTTTTGAAATTTGTTTACTATTTTTAAGACTGCGATGAAATAGATGCAAAGTTCAGTAAACTGAAAGTACTGTGCAGAAAAGTAGAGAACACAAGGAATTTTATACTGGTTCGGTTAAATCAACCTACTCCAGTTTTCGAGGACACCTACCTCGGTTATTACTAAACAAAATAACACCTTACCACACAGGGTTGATGGAGTTACACATCAACTCCAATCCTTTACAATAGAAACAAGCACTCACAATGATCACGAACACCACCACCGAGCGGATGAAGGTTTGATCACACCTTGATCAACCTTTTACAATAATAGGGCGTGTATGGTAGTATGAATGAAGCCTATTCAATATGTTTGAATATAGATACAATAGGCTTAAGAGAGAAAGAAGAAGAAAGAAATGTAGAAGAAGAGAGTAGAGAGACTTTTTGCACTTTGAAATTCTAAGACTTGTCTTGTGTTTGATTTGCTCTTCTTCTCTTCTTTTTATCATAGTGTGGCTGCCCCCTCTAGGGCTTTTCTTCCCCTTGGAAATTCTCCTTTAAGTCCTTGGAAGAATGCCTTGTATAATTGTGACATCAACTTGCTTACTTGGCACCACTTGATTGGATGATTTTCTTGGCCTTGCTTACTTGGTACTTCTTGATTGGATGAGTTGTGTCATAACTTAATAGCTGAAAAAATCTTAGATAAAATGAAAAGCATGTGCTAAAATCAAGTTCAAAACATTGCCAAAAATTATACCATTAATCTCCTCGAACTAGGCTCTACATAAGCTTCTCAAAGCTGTAGTAGGCGTGTGTAATGAGCTTGAACATGTGCTGAATTTATTTTTGTAAGCTTTGTAAAATAGTGCACAATAATTATACACATATGGTATATTCCAATCAGCCCTAATTTAAATATTCTAGAACACTTTAATATGTATTTAATATGTAAAAAGTATCTAGATACATGTTACATGTCATGCCAAAAACGTTCCATGTGTCGTGTTCGTAGAAAACCAAATTTTTGACTTTTGTCGATTGCGAGATTTTTATCCGATTAAATTCAAACTTTTTGCACATGTTATATATATTATGTCACACATAATATATACATAATAACTTGAATATTCAGCTCTAAAGGCTGAGTAAAGTGGCGCTCCATATGACAAAAATGTTGAATTTGAAATCTACACAATTTGGCCTTAATTGGGGGTGATTTGTGTGTGCCAACATGGAATGTTATTATGGCTGAATATACCATGTAAGCCACAAAATTTGTGGCCATTTTAAAGTTTAGGGGCTGGCCATCTAGATATGGCAAGTACGTGACACGTTAGTGAAGTTTCAGTAGTCACCGGATACGACAATTTTTACTTTAGAACCTTGTAACGTGTCGTAATAATTTTGTCATCACCATGACTTATATCATATGATATAAGACCTGAACATATTCATAAATATGAGGTAAATATAGTGGTGTGATGTTAAAGTACGAATATATAACGTGCCGGTAGTACATTGGAATATATGTGTATAGTGCCTTTTAAAAAAAATATGAATATATATATAAATATATATATATAAACGTGTGATATGATAAGGAGAGGAGACTTTTCATTCTTCATTTGGTTGCCTTCATTCCTTTTTCCAAATATATCTCCATTTAATGAACTACTTAATTCATTTAACTAAGTACTTCACTTAATGAACTAGTTTAGTTCATTAATGGTGGCACCTGAAAATAGTTCAAACACAACAAATGTTTGCCATTTGACGTAAGCTTTAAAAGATTCATGGCTTATTAGTACGACAACATTATATATAAACTATATAAGGCAGGATTCTTTCAAAAACGTGTCAAGTCATAAAATATATCATGCATTTCTTTAGCATACGTTATTTAAATCATACATTTTTGTGAATCACTCAAACCCTTTTTCTCAACAATCTCCCCCTTTTGATGATTTACAAAATAATCTTTGTACATGATTTAAATTTGATCGCTCTCCCTCCAATCATGCACAAATTCAAATTTCGAATTTCAAATTTTGAATTTTTTCGCCCCTTAATTTATGCAATCCCAGAACCATTTGTCTTGCTTTCTCGTCAACCATTGGATAAAATGTCATCCGATCTTCTAAGTCGTTTGTGCCCCCGCCCCCGCCGAAAACGAGGTGGACGCCGAAAAAAGACTAGCTGTTGCTAGTGGTGATGTTGTCCCAGAACCACTTGTCTTGCTTTCTCGTCAACCATTGGATAACATGTCATCCGATCTGCATGCTGACACTCTGCCTGAGCCAAGCAGTGTGCAAGATATTTCCAAGTTAGGTGCCGATGCTGATTTTCCGCCGCAGCGAGAAACTATGGATCAATGTGACATTAGTCATTCTTCTGATACAGAGCTACAGGTTGATGATCAGCAGCCCGTTTTGTCGTCAGTGTCTGAGAAAATTGTTAGGAAAATTCAATTACTACCTCAATCCCCATCGAAAGATGTTCTAATTTCACGTCTGGAGGAATCGTCATCAGATGTAGGTTTTATTCTGGTGGTTCCATGTTGACGATGGAGAACGCGTAAGGATCTGCCGCCATTACCAACCTCAACAATTCTTACATGTAGTGCCACGCGGTCATCTCAGGGAAGTGATATTACTCTTTCTCAATGAATGTTTTTGATTTGGAATGTTCGAGGCCTACAAGCTTCCTTGCCAAGGTTGCATCATTTGATTCGTGAGCATAAGCTGAATTTGATTGCGATAATTGAGCCAAAGCATTCTTCCACCCGTCTTGTTAGGTTTGGTATGGAACTTGGCTTTTCTAATTCTTGTTCGTCAAGTTCTGAGCGCATATGGGTTTATTGGCGCGATTCCATGTTTCGGTAGTGGCGACCCAGGATGATGATTCTGTTCTTCATCTCTGTTTTGTTTATGTTCCACTCCAGCTATCTTTTACTTTTTCAATAGTCTATGCGAAGCATTCCCCCAGTGCTTCGTCGTTCACTGTGGAGGCCTTATGTGATTACTCTCAACATCTTTGTTCCCCCTGGATGGTAGGTGGGAATTTTAATATCTTTTGGTCTTTAGATGATCACAGTGGTCGGCCACATCCTTCACTAGCAGTCTTGCAAGATTTTAATAATTGTGTAGAATACTGTTCTTTGATGGCTCCATCTTTCCATGGATCTCAGTTTACTTGGACGGATGGCAGGGGCCTCAGTCGTGTTCGACATTGTCTGGATAGGCTATTCACTAATTCTTCATTTCATGATGCATTTGAAGACATGACTCTTACTCACTTGCCTCGGGTTTCTTCAGATCATACACCTCTCTTGTTCATATGTCGTGTGAGCAGTTTGACTGGTACTCGTGCTTTTCGTTTTTTAGATGCATGGTTGTCATATCCTGACTTTCTTAATTACAGAGAGGAGGCTTGGATGTCGTACCCGACCACTGGTTGTATGTATGGCTTTGATTCAAAATTGTTACGATTGAAGCAGGATATTAAACGCTGGAATAAGGAGGTTTTTGGCAATATTTTTTCCAAGTTAGCGCAAGCTGATACATCCGTATGACGAGCAGAAGTATTGTGGGATGCAGATCCATTTGATATTAATTGTTCTTTATATCATCAACCCAAGGCTGAGTACATCAGAGCATCTAATGAGGTGACACTGTTATGTAATATCGATGTCTTATTAAATTTCTATTCAAGTTTTTATTCTACCAAATTTTTATCGATATCGCATTTTTATTTTCTTTTCTATTATTTTATTTATTTTTCTACCGAACCAAAAATAGGGGTCGTAATGATTACAGTGAAGTTTTGGCAGATTTAGGGTATATATATAGATAGGTATTTTGTTTCCTGGTAGGTATAAGAAAGTTATATAAGATAAATTTCCTAATTAATTCCTGTCCCATATTTTCCTATTTCATCCAAATACTATGTGGTAAATTTTATCCATATCTAACATTTATTTGGTTTGCTTATTATGTTATTTTTTTATTTGTTTTCCTAAAGGTCTAAAGGTGCGGGTCATAACACTGCTGAGCTCCAAAACTTGCAAGAGTAGGGGGTGCACTGGCATCTGGTCAAGACTGTTATTTTCTTCTTTTTCGCCACTGATCTGAAATTACTTTCTCAATTTTAGAATTATTGAGAGCATCTGAAGTTATTCATGAGGTCACGTGTAAAGAATTGGTTGTTTGGGCCGGCCCCGTCACCTCATGATTCCAATAGAGAGCAAGTCTTTGGAAGAAGAGGCTGACATTGATGACGCGACTCCGACTCAGCGGGATGCCAAAAGAAGAAGAGGCATATGCCTCGAGGTTGTAGCGCAGCCATTCTTCAGCACAACAGAATAGCTTCAACCCTCAAAGTCATCCAATGCTGAGGTGTCTTTGCTATTAGATCAGCCAAACATAGAAGAGCAAAGGGAATCTTACTCCCAGGAGGAGAGCGTCAAAGATCCTGAGACTGCACAGCAGCTTAACAGCATTTTAGTGGCGGGTAGTCAATGCAAAGAAGCACAAGGAGCTGATACTCCAAAAGCTAGCAAAAGCATTCCATCGAGACATAGCACTAGAAAGTATGGTTTTCAGTTTCACCTTAGTGTTTGGCATTATTGGCTTTGTTGATACATTCTTTTGGTCTTTTGTAGTTTAGGGTCATGCAAGTGGAAGAAATGTGCAATCTACTAGCGAAAGAGAGAGAAACGGATCACTCTTGCCAAAACCTACAAAGAGCGCCTAAAAAGATCAATGAGCAAGAGGTTGAACTCAAAGTCCTTTAGAAGGAGAAGGAATAGTCTGACTATAAACTGGCCTCTTCATCCCTTGAGTCACCGGGTTTTAAAGTGATGATAGCTAGATTGCAGCAATCTTCGTCCTAGCTAAGTTATCAGCAGAGTCTCTAAAGGTAAGTTGTACAAGGCCAAGGAAAAGCTGATGGAATCTGGAGCGGGCAGTACAGAAGCAGAGCGCCAGTGGAACGAGCTAGCATCAAAAACTCAACAGCTGGAGCAGGAGTCTAACTCCTTTAATCAGAAGTTGATTGAAGCTGAAGAAGCTGCGATTGTTGAGTTCAAGGAGTCAGATATCCTGAGAGAGAATCTGGTTTGTCCACCAGAGTTATACTGTAGAAATAGGGTGCACAGAGGCAATCTCTGTATGTGCCGAAGTCGATCCCTCACTGGATAAAGAAGACCCTAGGCTAGTAGAGCCATACAGCTCCAAGAAGACTGACTCCAAGGAGCAGCACAAGCTTAGCAGGGGAGCTTACCTAAGGGAGAACCTAGACTAGACTCAGTTACATTCTGTTATACTTTTGTGCTCTTAAGCTTATACTTGTTTTTTCCATTTCACTACTTTGTAATAATCTTCCGACGAATGGAATGAAAAGTTTTTACATGTATTCTGTTACGACCCGCACCCCCAACCAGGAAGAAAGGACCAAGGAATTTGGGCTGATTAATGTAAGGTGTACCGAATAAAATTAATTCAATCGTTGTACCACAATAAGCAGTGTAGGTAAAATTATTTGCAAAAAGTAGAATAAATGATAAACCTTAAGTGGGAAATAATTTAGGCTAATACATTAAATGGAAATAAAGTAGTAACCAAAACTCTTTTCTATAGTTAAATAAATGAAAAAGGTAGTTAAGACATAGGAAATCAAATAGGTTGAAAATTTGTCCCAATCTACCCCAATATCCCATGGACTGCCCCCTACCTATTTAGTGTGAGTGGAAGATTATTTTTTATTATATCCATTAACATTAATCCTCCTACTTTATCTTAAGAAAAAACAAGTGTCGACCATATACTCATTTTCTTCCAACAAACCTCATTTTGTTAAGCTTTTTACAAGACACCTCACCTCACCCTTCACCCACATGTTTGACCGCCCACCCAACTAAAAAGACAAGGAATTTTCTTTCATTTTACTCCGCCTTTTTATTCTTCTTACACACAATCTTCCAACACCACATATTGTAAGACCTGTATAGCACCACTAGAAGGGGGTTTGAGTAGTGAGTGCAGCAAAAAAATTTTTTAAAACTTTTTAAATCCAATAACTCACTTCTGAAAATAGATTTTGTTTTCAGATCCTAATTTAGATTAACTAGATGACCATGTTGTAGACTTCCAAAAATATGAAATTTTGTGACAATATGCTCTCAGATGTTATGAATATTTCACAAAAATTTCAGATTAAAATTCAATGTCTAACCCCTTAAAAAACATTTTTACTCAATTTGTGTAAATCTGCCTAAAACTGTTCTTTAAAATGAAAATTTTATTTCCATTAATGGAAAAATCTAAATGATCTGAGAATTTGATGGTATGACCCTTAGGAGGTGTACTTTAGTGGGTTGAAACAGTTTTTAAAAATTCTTTTGGTAAGTACATCATCCACGTTGACGTTCTCAACCTTTGCAGATCTGAGAATCAGATTGCACTAGTCTCAGAACTATGAATGTTTGAGTGACTTATACTTATCAAAATTTGATGAAACTTATCCCAACTGAAAGATAAGACGCGTGGCTATGTTTCTGTAGAATTTGGTGATTTTTGGAATTGCTATTTTTACCATGAGTATGAAAACGATACTGAAAACTGAAACTGAAAGTAAAAGTGCAGAAAGTAAATAACACCAAGATTTTTATACTGGTTCGGTTAAATCAACCTACTCCAGTCTTCGAGGAAACCTTCCTCGGTATTCACTACAGACAAATAACACCTTGACACAAGGGTGACTGTGTTAAACAACAACTCCACCCTTTTACAACAAACAAACAAAAATAACAACACGAACACCACCACCGAACAAATGAAGGTGTGATCACACTTCGATCAACCTTGTATAAGAAATGAACGTATGTGGGTGGTATAATCAAAGCCTATACAGTATATGGAAGATAAGAATGATAGGTTTGAGGCTAAGAGCAAGGGAAAAGAATAAGAGAAGAAGAGAATAGTCTTCCTTGATCTTGATAGCATATGAACTTTGGCTTGCATTTTCTTGAATCATCTTGCCCCCTTTTTATAGTTGAATGGCACGCCTAGGGTGCTCATTTCTCCCCTGAAATTTGTCTTGAATGTATTTGAAGATTTCCTTGTATAATATGGTGACACATGGACGAATGACTTGTCTTTGCCTAGTTGTCACTTCATGATTGGCCATCGTTTATCCACCTTGGCACTCCATAAAATGAGCTGGAAATTCAACCAAAAATATGAAACACATGCTCAAACACACACAAGTTAAGAATCAAGATGTGTTTGCTCTACAATTTTGGAAGAAAATTGGTGCAAAATCAAGGCAAAAATCAGCCACACAAGACATGTGCTTAAAACTTCAACACTTTGTATAATTTTGAATTCTTCCCATGTGTGTCTTGAGTTCTTCAATGTCACCAATCACATATGTCTTATCCTCCACTAATCAAAGTGCCAAACAAGCTCTACCTAGGCTTCAAGAGGGTGTAGATGGCATGTGATCTTAGCTGCACCGTATGCTGAAATTAGTTTTCTAAACTTTGTCAAATAATGATGTATAATCTTCACACCGATGGTAAATTTCAATCAACCCTTAATTTATTTTTCTAGAATACTCTAATATGTCTTCGATGTGTAAAAACTGTCTAGATACATATGACACCAATGACAAAAACCTTCCAAGCATAGTAAGTGTAGAAAACCGAATTTTCGACTTTCGCCGATTACGCGATTTTTCTCCGATTAATCTCAACATTCTTAGACATGTAAAATATGCTATGTCACACATAATATACATAAAATAAAGTGTATTTTCAGCTCCTATGGCTGCGGTCAAAATGCCCCATGTGACAAAAATATTTAAGTTTGAATTTTCAACAAATCAAAGCATATCGTGGGTGATTGATGTGTGTAAACATGGTATGACTTTGGGGCTGATCTTGAGTGTATATAGGCTGGCCATCTTTATATGGTAAGTACGTGACATGTCATGAGGTTTGTTAGTCACCCGATGCGACAAGTTTCAGTTTATAGACTTGTGACAAGACGATATAATTTTTGTAACAAGATGACTTGTAATGTATGATATGAGACCTGAATATACTCACAAATATGATGTGTATATGGTGGTATGACATCGACGTACGTTTATGATGTGTATGACGTGTCGGTGGAACGTCCGGATAGAAACGTATACTTCGTGGTTATAAAAGAATATGTATATATATAAGTGGCGTGTGTGGTTAGTGTGAAGAGGAGACTTTCCGTTTCAAGTTTGTTGCCAAGTAGCTCTCTCCAAATGTATCTCCATTTAATGAACTAGTCAGTTCATTGCCTTAAGCATTTCATTAATGAACTAGTTTAGTTCATTTATCATGGCACCTGAAAATAGTATAAAAGCAACAAATGTTTGCCATTTGATGTAAGCCTTAAGGCTTCATATTACGTTAGTACGACAACATTATATATAAAGATCTAAAGAATATTTATCACGTACATATGTTAAGTAACACTTATTCATGCATTTCGTATACACGTAACATTTAAATCATGCATTTTCAAATCACTCAAACCCCAATTTCTCACCAATCTCCACCTTTTGATGATTTCCAAAATAAACTCTATTCATGATTTAAATGTGTTATAATCGCTCCCCCTACAATCATGCATACAATTTTTTTAAATTCGAAATTTGAATTTCATATCGGCTCCCCCTTAACTTCATCTCTCTCCCCCCTTAAATCATGCTTTTTTCTTCCCCTTTATTTTGTAAATTACATCAAAAGAAAACATGGTTAGAATCAAAAGCAATAACGAGCAATTAACACACAAAATCATGCATTTCTAGTGTGTTATACTCATCATGTATTTCTAGTGCGTCCTTAAGGATTATTGATTCAACCCTTTGCAAGCATAAATTTTGGTACCCAAACTTGGATGACCTTTTTTGGTCTTACAAAAGGTGAGAAGAAAGGTGAAGAAGCAATATAATATATGTTAGGAGCATTCCTATTTGGCCTATGGCCGAAATCATCAATGTGTGCATTATATGGTTTTCGGTTTTGATATGCACTTCGGTTTGTATGAATAGTTTGTGATCTAGATGCATTAGTTTGATCTGAGTGTCGCATTTGCATCAATGGCTTTCTTTCATATCTATATGGTACATGATAATACTTTGCTTGTGACGAAAAGAAGGAGTGCGATGAGATATAACAGGTGGTGTGCTGCACGTCTTCTTAGGCTATACAATTGTCTAAAATGCATGCGGTTTCTTAGATGAAGATAGAACAATGTTTGTAGACTTCTTTTGCACTTTATTATCTTCCATAAACCCTAATCCGGTTTTATCACTTTCATGCTTCTGAGAAGAAATAAGGTGATCTAACATGCATGTACCTGTATCGAATTGTTTTACCGTCTTTTCTAAATCTGTGTTTCCTAACTTCAACTTTGAAATCTCGGCTTTCATCTCATTATTCTTGGTTTTCAATGATAAAATTTTAGATTTTAATGCATTAATCATGCAAGATGACTATTCAGACACAAGACTCGTGTTAGAAGATTCTAATAATTTCTTGTCTTCAATTAACCGTTTCTTTTCTTTTGCAAGAGTCTTTATGAACTTATGCAACTCAAGATATTGACTAAACAAATCATCATAAGAGCATTTGGAATTAGAATCAGAGTCAGAACATTCCTCATTTGATGCCTTGGATGCAAAGCACACTTGTGTCGTTTCTTCTTCGGTTTCTTCAGTCTCAGAGTTGGATGAGTTACTCCATGTGGAGGCTTTGAGTGCTATTTTTGTATTCCTTTGCTTGGGTTCTTAGACGGGTCTATTTTTGGTCCAATTCTTGTCACGGTTTTTGTTTATCTGTTTGTCATTGTTCGGGCAATCATATGATAGGTATCCAAGTTTTCCACATTCATAGCATTTTATATCTTTATCGTTATTCTTATTTTTATTTCTCTTAGTTGAAGTAGGCTTAAGTTTGTTTCTAAACGATTTTCTCATGATATTTCTTAATCCTTTAGCAACGTGATTAGATCATCATTATCGAAATCCATATCACTATCATCTACGTGATCAAAAGTGGTAGAGACGTATTCATTTGATTTAAATGCTATAGCCTTATCTTGTTTAGAAGTTGATTCAAAATTTCTTAGAGTGGGTTTGTTGTCATATACCTTTAGAGATCTGATCAATTCCTCTATTTTTATTGACTTGGTTTCTTTACTCTCTTCGATTGCGATGACTTTAGGATCCCATTCGGATGAGAGGCTTCTCAATGCCTTTTGCACCTTTTCCTGTGAATTAAATACCTTGCCAAGAGATTCAAGAGAATTGTAGATGTTAGTCAATCTTAAATCCATATCGACAATAGATTCATTCGGTAATAATTTGAAGGATTCAAGAGTAGACATAAGCATGTTTATCTTGGAGTCTTTAACTTGACTAGTACCTTTATGTTTCATTTCAAGACATTTACACATTTCTTGGACACTAGAACAATTTAACACATGACTTGACTCACATTTACTTAAACCATTTAGAAGAAGTTGCATGGCTCTAGCATTCATGCTTAATTTCTTTTTATCATCACTAGTATATTTTTGCGTTGGTTTTACAACTTCTAATGTAACACCATCAATCGTAGTTATCTTAGACAGAACAAAAGGACCCTCTTCTATGATGGACCATAAGTCTACATTAATAGCCATAAGGAAAAGTTTGATACGAAGTTTCCACTGTATAAAATACTCACCATCGAAAAAGGGAGGCCTCATGCTTGACATCCCTTCTTGCTCGGTTTTATAACAAGTGGATGCCATCTGACAAAGATTGTTGAATCGTCTTGTAGTGAGTGTGTCTGGCTCTTATACCATTTGTAGGACCTGTAGCACCACTAGAAGGGGGGTTGAATAGTGAGTGCGGAAAATTTGGTTTTTAAAACTTTTTAAATCGAATAAATCACTTAAGAAAACAGATTATGTTTTCATATCTTGATTTAGATTAACTAGATGACCAGGTTGTAGACTTCCAAAAATTGTGAAATTTGGTGACAATGTGCTTTCAGATGTTATGAATATCTCACAAAAATTTGAGATTAAAATTCAAAGTATAATCCCTTAAAAAAATGTTTTTACTCTGATTGCGTCAATTTTCCAGAAACTGATATTCAAAATGAAAAATTTATTCATATTAATTAACAACTCAAAATGATTTGAAAATTTTATGGTATGGCCCTTAGGATGTTTACTTTAATGATTTGAAATGGTTTTTCAAAATGCTTTTTGTAAGTATGTCAACCACATTGAAGTTCTCAACCTTTGCAGATCTGAGAATCATATTGTACTAGTCTCAGAACTATAAACCTTTGAGTGACTTATCCAAATTTGATGAAAGTTGTCCCAAATGAAAGCTAAGACGTATGGATATGTTTATGCAAGATTTGATGATTTTTAGAAACATTTGCTATTTTTACCGTGAGTATGAAAACGATGCAGAAAACTGAAACTGAAAGTAAAAGTGCTAAAAGTAAATAACACCAAGATTTTTATACTGGTTCGGTTAAATCAATCTACTCCAGTCTTCAAGGAAACCTTCTTCGGTATTCACTGAACACAAATAATACTTTGACACAAGGGTGAGTGGAGTTAAACACCAACTCCACCCTTTTATAACAAACAAACAAAAACAACAACACGAACACCACCACTGAACAAATGAAGGTATAATCACACCTTGATCAACTTTGTACAAAAAATGAATATATGTGGGTGGTATAATCAAAGCCTATACAGTATATGGAAGATAAGAATGATAGGCTTGAAGCTAAGAGCAAGAGAAAAGAATAAGAGAAGAACAGAATAGTCTTGCTTGATCTTGATACAATATGAACTTTGGCTTGCATTTGCTTGAATCATCTTGCCAACTTTTTATAGCTGAATGGCACGCCTAAGGTGCTGATTTCTCCCCTCAAATTTTTCTTGAATGTCTTGGAATATTTTTGTATAATATGGTGACACACCCTTACTTACTTGGCGAAATATGATTGGACGAATGACTCGTCTTCGCCTAGTTGGCACTTCATGATTGGCCATCGCTTATCCATCTTGGCACTCCATAAAATGAGCTGGAAATTCAACCAAAAATCTGAAACACATGCTCAAATACACACAAGTTAAGTATTAATCAATCAAGATGTGATTGCCCCACAATTTTGGAAGAAAATAGGTGCATAATCAAGGCAAAAATCGGCTACACAAGACATGTGTTGAAAACTTCAGCACTTTGTAAAAATTTGAATTCTTTCCATGTGTGCCTTGTCTTCGTCAATGTCATCAATCATATGTGGCTTATTTTCCACCAATCAAAGTTCCAAACAAGCTCCACCGAGTCTCCAAGAGGGTGTAAATGGCGTGTGATCTTAGCTGCACTATGAGCTTTAATTAGTTTTGTAAACTTTGTCAAATAATAATGTATAATCTTCACATATATGGTAAATTTCAATCAACCCTCAATTTGTTTTTATGGAATACTCTAATATGTCTTGGATGTGTAAAAAGTGTCTAGATACGTGTGACACCAATGACAAAAACGTTTCAAGCATAGTAAGTGTAGAAGACCGAATTTTCGACTTTCGTCGATTACACGATTTTCTCCCATTAATCTCAAACTTCTTAGACATGTAACATATTTTATATCATAAATAATATAAATAAAATAAAGTGTATTTTCATCTCCTATGGATGAGGTTAAAAATGCCCCATGTGACAAAAATATTTAAGTTTGAATTTTCAACAAATCAAGACAAATTATGGGTGATTGATTTGTGTAAACATGGTATGACTTTAGGGATGATTTTGACATGTAGTGCACGAAATTTCTGAGTATTTTGAGTGTATATAGGCTGGCCATCTTTATATGGTAAGTACGTGACTTGTCGGTAATGATTCGGTAGTCACCCGATGAGACAATATTCGGTTTATGGACTCGTGACATGCCGATGTAATTTTTGTAACAAGATGACTTGTAATGCTTGATATGAGACATGTATATACTCACAAATATGATGTGTATATGGTGGTGTGACATCGACGTATGTTTATGATGTGTATGACATGTCGGTGGAACATCCGGATAGAAACGCATACTTCGTGGTTATAAAAAAATATGTGTATATATATAAGTGGCGTGTGTGGTTAGTGTCAAGATGAGACTTTTCGTTTCAATTTTGTTGCCAAGTAGCTCTCTCCAAATATATCTCTATTTAATGAACTAGTTAGTTCATTGCCTTAAGCATTTCATTAATGAACTAGTTTAGTTTATTTATCATGGCACCTGAAAATAATATAAAAGCAACAAATATTTGCCATTGGATGTAAGCCTTAACGCTTCATAGCACGTTAGTACGACAACATTATATATAAACATCTAAAGCATATTTATCACGTACATATGTCAAGTAACACTTAATTCATGCATTGCATAAACACGTAACATTTAAATCATGCATTTTCAAATCACTCAAACCCCAGATTCTCAACACTTATTTTTCATGCATTCTTACACACCATTTTCATTTTCTTCCAACATTCAAATATAGGATTTCTTTATATTATCATTATCCATCATGTAAGGAAAAGTGAACAAAGGTTCTTACACTTCCAATTTTCTACCCAATCCTACTACATGCAAAACTTACACACTTATTCCTTCTTTCTTTTCTCCCATAAGACAACATGATAAATATTTTTCCCCCACTAACCATCAAATTTCGGCCACTTACCCAAGGAAGGAGTAAGAAAAATTCAATTTCTCATTCCACTCCACCTCTTACACCATTCCATCATGCTTCATCCCCACCGAATTGCATTTCATGAATTCTTACACTACAATCATGCCTTCTTATCCCCAACCCAAACATGAAAATTGATTCCATTCTCCTCATTAACTTGCAAAAAAAATTCGGTCATAGCAAAGAAGAAAAGGAAGACATTTCACTCCACCACTTTCCCTCATTTCTCTCACTTAAACATACACAATTCTCCACTCCAAGGTTTCCATTCTTCATTTCAAGACACTCACCCCTCCCCTCCTCTCATATTTCAGCCACACCAAGCTTAAGGGAGACAAGACATCCTTCATTTCCACTTCACTCTTTCATTTCATCAAAATTTCATCAAGTAAAGTCTCTTTCCACTCCAACCTTCATTCTTACATTCAAGACAATTTTTCTCTTCCTCTCACATCCTCCAACCATGGCACTCCTCAAGGAAGAAGGAAGAAAATTCTTCCATTCTAAGTGAAGAAGAAAGCACCTAAGTGTAAGAGATCCTTAAGGTAAGAACCAAAATCACTCTTCTAAGCATTCTCACATCATCCATCTTCCAAAAAGACTCCATCTTTTTTCATTTTCTTCATCCAGTCGTGAGCCTATAAGGAGAAGGAAGAAGAGTTTTGTTAAGTTGAAAAGTGAGAAAACTTCAACGATTTTCAAAGGTGAGCCTTCTTAATAATTGATCTTGGAACTTTCTTAGTGTTCATCTTCCAAACATTTCTTTTCCATTACTTGTCCATGTAGGCCGAGAGCTTCACCAAAGGGGAAAAGAAGATATTTGTTTCCATTTTAAGTATAAATTCAAAGAAAAGACAAGTATTCTTATTGGTTTCTTCATGCATGTTGAAAGATATATCATTTATGTTCATTTATAAACTTGGATCATGCATGCATATGTTCGAAACATTTTTCTACTATGATCATGTAAAAAGTGTTCTTGCATGCTAAATATATAAACACTTACGTGAGATTCTTGAATAGATGCTTAATTGTCACCTTGATGATATGTAAAAGTGGCATGCATATGATATTTATGATATGCTGGGCCTCATATATGTATGCATGTCACTTGTAATAGAAGATTAGGTATGCATGCTCAATTCATGAAAACCGGTGGTATATGTCACACTTTCTTGAAAAGTGTGTTAAGAACCTCATTTCGCATCATTTTCTTATGTGTTTTTATGATGATCATCACATATGTGTTTTTTTCCATGATTTTTAGAGTTTATGCATGTTGATGGTCTTGATTTACCATGATTGTGAGGCATCACAATTTATGCTATTTTGCTTGGACACAAAAGATTGATTCTTCGATGATCATCATGTTTTGTGCATAACATCCATAGTTGGGGGCTATTTTGGGCTGCCACTTTAACCATGGTTTATCACCATCATTTTGATGTCTAATCTTGATGATGATGGTCTAAGGATGTGTATTTTCATGGTTTCTATCATCATATGTATTTGCATGTAACTTTCATCGTGATCATCATCATGATCAGGGTTTTTATGTTCATGTTTATGATGGAAACTTCCATGCATGAGTCTACATATGTTGAAACCAAAAGTTTAATGCATCATCTTGAAAGTAACTGCATAAGTCAAGAAAGCATGCATGTGGTTATGATAATGTTGAGTGGTTTAATAGGTATGAGCATCCTATATGCACGAAGTGATGAACAAGTTGAAAATCATGTGTGTTTGTGTGTATATGTATTCGGCCAAGTGGCCAAGATTGTGTGCCAATGATGTTTCTTGGATAACTATTAAATACATATATGTAAAGATATGCATATTTAATATTATATGTTTGGCTAACTAAATTATGGGGTAAATAAGTAAATTGAAGAAGTGTGAAAATGTAACAAGCTCAAGTATAAGGCTGTTTTGGTGGCTGATAGCCTTAAAGGGATAAAATGGTATTTTCTAAATTGCAAAACATGTAAAAAGGTGGGCTTCTTTGGAAAAGCCATGAAATAATATAAAAATTAGACAAGTTAAGATGATGATATTAGTGGATTGAGCCCAAAAGTGGGTTGTTTTGATGACAAAAACCATAATTCCTTAGAAAGGGGTATAAATGGGACTTTAGTGAAGTTTAAGACATGGAACATGAACTAATTTTGGAATCAACAAGTGTTGAAATTCTAGATAAGTAAAACGAGCCAGAACCAAGCATTCATGCAATGCATAATTTGAACAAATATTTGAAATGAAATGTTTTATCACACGAAACGTTTTTATGAGATGTCTTATCACGCATACAAACATGAGTCAGGGTTTTGAAACAAAAAGATTATACCACATGATATATTTTTGCGGAAATGATTGATCATGTGATATGTTTTAAAAGGATTTTAAACGGACTATACCATGAGACGACTGATCTCGATGACACAGTTATGTTATACGATGATATGATTCGCTGTTTCATAGCATATGTTATACGATGATATGATTCGTTGTTTTCACAGAATATGTTATATGATGATATGTGTGGAGGCCAGCCTGATGTCTGGTGTAGTAGAGAGGATGTCAGGGGTAACACATGTATGTTACCCTCACCACATGACGCTGGAACCTAGGTGAGAGGTTGGTGTCATGGGGCATATGTATGTTCCCTAGCCTATTGGCCGAGTGTAACGCCTTGTCTTAGACAAGAGATCTCCGCCTTACATATATACCCATGTTTTTGTTTTGGCCGACTGTAACACCGTGTGTGAGACCCGGGATCTCTGTCTTAACGAGTCAACATATAGATCCATGTGTATACGATGTAACATCGTGGTTTGACCACTGGGGTTCATATATTGTACATAAGACTATATGGGGAATCACTCAGTCCATCGTGTGTCATCGTTCGTATATGAAAAGTGCTACAGCCAAGTTTTAAAACAGTTCTGATATGAAGGTTACCAAAAATGATACGTTTTGAAATGTTTTTAAAAAAGAGTTGTTACAACTTCATCAAGCATATGCATACGCTCCGAGTCACCATATGGATTATATACTTAGACTATTAGTAGACTTGAGATGAACTTATAGGGAGTGATCTGGGACATGAACACAATCAAATGGGATTTAGTATAATACACGGATTAGAAGCGTATTGAACAAGAAGCAGAATGAAACTATATGAATAATTATGCAAGTTTCTCTGTGACTTATTTTTACGCACTTTACGTGTTTACATGATTCTTATGTTTACTTATCACTTTATTTGTAAACAGAGACGTGTTGTAGCGCCCTGGCTCGCTACCGACATCAGTACCAGTGCACCTCCGTTAGTCTGCTATGAGAACTACGAAGCATTAAAGCAGATCAAGCACACGTCATCCATGACACAAGATAAATCAACAGAAACGTCATAAAATTTAAAACTTAAAATGTAACATCAGTATAACAAAATGTAATACAGCGGAAGTGAAACATGTTCCAAAAAATGACTACATATCCTCTAATAAAAGTAACAACCGAAAACTATAAACTAAAGAGCTGGCATAGCCTTTTTCTTCAATGTCTATCATCTTAATGGGCTCACTCGCCGTCGTCTTTCACGAATATCATCTCATACTCGGGTTCATCCGAAAAGAGATGAAGTATCTATTCTTAGCGAAAAACAACGCTAGCAAGTAATCCGTCTATACACCTTACGGAACCACATACGATAAGTCACCAATACATGAAACAATGCCCAAAATAAGGTGCTCGGGTTAGCAAATATCATCATTAAAATTAAAACAACAGAAACAGATAGGTCACATAAACGAAACATAGATAAGGACTTAACACGCATCGAGAATAACATACTACGAAACATGTCAAATACACACCTTGTTCCAATCATGTGAAAACTTATGCTTCGTGACACATAATGCATGCATTTCTTCAAAATCATAGACTGAACTAAACAAAGACCCATGCATATGCCTTCTTTTACAAACATGCCATGCGTGTCATTTCACAAAATTTTCTTATTTCTTCTTATCATATTCCTCACGTAGCAGAGACTTTATACCCTGTGGGTGATCAATCCATAGCAAACAGAACTTTATACCCCATGCTGAAAGGTCCACGGCTCCACAACATATAAACTTTATACCCTGCTGTTGATTCACAAGTCACACTTTTATACCCTGCCACTGCAAGCGTGACTTTTATACCCTGCGATCAAACAGCGGCCGTAATCTTATCTTCTTTTACGTACACGTGCTTTTCGCAAAGCAAAACTCATGTCAACATGCAAAATGCTTATGCCGTGATGCAAATCCTTATTACAAGTCATATCAATCTCCTAATCATATACACACATACTTTACGCATTGATTACCGGGTCACAAACCTCACATGTATCTTAGCATAAATCACTCATACCATTTCACACCCTCTCGTATCACAAAGTCACCTCGAGTTCATACTTAACCTTTACTCTTTTACACCTAAGGTTACCCATCTCATGAAACGTCAAGCATACTTCTACAGTACCTCTTAAACTCATACACTAGTCCCAAGTGTCACACGAAAGTCCCTCAAACAACTTACCATTTATCCACTATGATTCTTAAAAATGCAACTTAAATTCTGTAGAACTAGCCACATCGATCGATCGATGTGGCCTTCTCATCGATCGATGTCAACCTCCTGGACATCGATCGATCAATATCCCTCATCCTAATTGATCGATGTTGTCAGAGAGTTTCAATTCTGCATCCCTGGGTACATCGATCGATCGATGTTCAGTTTTCCTGAACATCGATCGATCGAAGTCCCTCAGTTGATCGATCGATGTCTTCCAGAGAGTTGGAAAATCCTTCCAGGGCCACTTGGATCGATCGATGTCCTCCCTGGATCAATCCAAGTCCTTGTTTCTGCAACTTTTCACCATGTTTCACCCCAATATCAACCCAAACTTCAACCCTCTTCATTTCAAGCCTAAAGAACACCTAAATTTAATCCAAAAACATGAATCCAGCCCACATATACCCTCATGACCCCAGATTGAACCCTAAATACACCCCACGATATGAATCCTAGACTTCACACAATTCACTCCTTCGAACGATTTTGCAAAACGTTCTAACCAATCCCTAAATCAGCTGACACCCCCTTTACACTCGTCAAACCTTCCTCAAACCAACTCAATTCATCTAAGACACCAACAACAAGCATGATAGATTTTCACCAGGAAACAATACATATCAAAAACGATATCTTTAGGGCATATTTATCAAAATCAAGTAAATCGCTAATATTTCAAGAATTTGGCCAAAAGTTTGCAACTTTAACCAACCAACACACAAAGAAACACATAATAGGGCAATTAACATAGACGGGATGAAATTACCAATGTGTGGTCCAATTTTCTCTTTCTAGGAAAATAGGGCCTATTGAATCAAATTGCATAATGCGTATAGAAAGGTCACTTGTCTTCGAATCTAAAGATTCTTATGGTGGTTTGGTTGAACTTTGGGACAGATTGCACCTAGGTTCGGCCGCAATCTCTTCATCCTTTTTCCTATTTTCTCTTCTCCTTTTTCTCTCTTCCTTTGTTCACTTCCCTGCCGATTTCTCCCTCTTTCTTTTCTCTATAACCGACGGTCAAAAGGGGGAGTTATTCTAATTGTCGTAACTCTCTCAACATTTAATTGGGGAGGGGCAATTTCGGTATTTTGGGCCTAATTTTCTTAATTTTAGCTTTTTTATTATTTTTCCACCTAAAAATTCGTTTAACTAAGCCACATAATCATATATAATTATCAAAATTATGTTTTCAATCCGTTTTAATTATTTAACGCTAGGCTCGGGAAACAAGGAGTATGACATTCCACCTCTCTTACAAAAAGTTTTGTCCTCGAACATACCTTATGTGAAGAGTTGAGGATACTTCTCTTGCATCAGCTCTTCGAGTTCCCATGTGGCTTCCTGTTTCATGTTCCTTTCGGTCCATGATGGATCACTCGTCTCCTTAGTACTTGTTCCTTTCGGTCCATGATTTTCACCAGTACCTCTTCATAAGTAACATCACCATTTAGCTCCAACAGTTGTGCCTCAAGCAAATGACTCGGATCCATCACATATTTCCTTAACTGTGAGACGTGGGAGATGTTATGGACTTGCGCCAACATTGGGGGTAATGTTAGCCTATACGCCAAAGCTCTCATCTCCTCAAGTATCTCATAAGGACCAATGAATCAGGGACTTAAATTGCCATTCACTCCAAATCTCATAATCCCCGGGCATGTAAGTTACATCTCTAGACATGCTCAAAAATTATTTGATAAATGGGAAGATGATGATAGACCCACTATCCCACTCAAATTGCTTAGAATAAATGATATTCTAAGCAATGATGAACTAAGTCCCATCATTGAATGGTTAGATGTTCAAGAGTGGAGAAATATTTGGAATGAGAAAGAGATCCTCAAAATGTCCACTAAATATACTAGGCTTTTTTATGCGAATTTATGGATTGAATACATAAATGGCCTTCCCTTAGCTCTACATTTAGTTATTGATGAACATCATGTGAAATGGAAAGTTGAAAAAATTTGTAACTTGATTGGTGTACCCAACGAAGGGTACTATGAGTTTGATGCATGGAAATGGGATACGGCTAGGTGGAAAGTTTGAAGATGAAGTGAAAACTTTCTTAGGCTTCCATCCAAGTAAAAACACAAATGATATGCCTTTAGTTTATCGTACCCTTCTTGCCATTGTTACATTCTGCATCAATGGTAAATCCGCAAAATTGCCAAGTAACCTTGACTTCTACATAGCATACCAAATAGCTAACCGTGAGAAGGTTAACTTTGGGGATCTTGTTATGACAAATGTTGTCGAAGCTGCAACCAAACAAAACAAAGCCCTTCCCTATAGTAACCTTATCTATAGGATGCTTGTGAAGTCGGGTATTTATGTGGATGACACGGATGTTGACAACATAACGCACAAGGACTTCTGTGATAAAGTCAACATCCATTACGACAACAACAACACATAAACTACCATTTTTCCTACGCAAGCCTTCATACCGTTTTGAGGGAAAATCAATATGCACCTACCTCGATCCTAGCAAGAGTTGATATAGAAAGGTGTGATGATCTATGAGCGCTTGATCTCTCCCTTCTCTTAAATCTTGGATCAAGGGTCCTTCTTTTCTCTTCCTTTTTTCCTTCTTGGCCGAAAATTGAGAGAGAGGGGAGGGAAAAAGTGGCTGCCGAATTGGGGTAAAGAGAGGGAAGGATTAGGGTTGAATGAGAGATTAAGAGAGGTGGGAGAGATTTGAGGGAATTAAGGGTGATGATTAAGGAAGGAAAAGATAGAATTTAGGGAAAAGGATAGAGTTTAGTTATTTTAATTATTTGGGTTATTATCTTCTTCTTTTTTTTATAACCGGTTATAACATCCTACCCCCCTTACAAAAAGTTTCGTCCCCGAAACTTGTCGTACCTTACTCAAAGAGATGGGGGTAGCGATCGCGCATTTGCTCCTCCAGTTCCCACGTTGCCTCATTCTCCCTATGGTTGCTCCACTGAACCTTCACGTAAGGAATAATCCTCCTCCTCAGCTCTTGATCCTTCCGGTCAAGAATTCTGATTGGTACTTCTTCATATGATGCGTCGGGTCTAATCTTAAGTGGTTGAGCATCCAATACATGACTAGGGTCAGGTACATACTTTCTCAACTGAGAGACGTGGAACACATTGTGCACTTGAGCCAACATTGGAGGTAGTGCCAACTTGTAAGCTAAATCTCCAACTTTCTCGAGTATCTCATACGGCCCGATGAATCGAGGCTTCAACTTTCCCTTGACTCCAAAACGTGTCACACCCTTCATGGGTGACACCTTGAGATAGACTTTTTCTCCTTCTTCGAACTCCAAAGGTCGTCTCTTCCTGTCGGCCCAACTCTTGCTTCTATCCTGAGCTGTCTTAAGACGTTCACGAATCAGCTTCACCCTTTCCTTAGTTTGCTCGATGATCTCGGGAGCCGTCAACCTACGCTCACCAACTTCGTCCCAGTGTATAGGTGACCTACACTTTCGTCCATATAAGGCCTCGAAGGGTGCCATGCCTATGGCACTGTGGTGGCTGTTATTGTAAGAGAACTCTATCAACTTGAGCATGCTATCCCAATTTCCTTTAAAATCCAATGCGCATGCCCTCAACATGTCCTCCAGAGTCTGAATGGTCCTCTCAGATTGACCGTCAGTTTGAGGGTGGAAAGCAGTGCTCAGTCGTAACTCAGTCCCCATCTTCTTCTGACATGCTGCCCAGAACTGGGATGTAAACTTCGGATCACGATCGGATACTATACTGACTGGCACTCCATGGAGGCAAACAATGTTGTCGATATATATAGCTACCAGCCTCTCCATAGTAAGGCCGGTAGGAATAGGTAAGAAATGGGCAGACTTAGTCAATCGATCCACAATTACCCATATCACATCATTCCCATTCCTTGTCTTCGGAAGTCCAACCACAAAGTCCATGGTTACATGCTCCCACTTCCATTCGGGTATCTCTAGTGGTCGCATTAGTCCACCGGGTCTTTGATGTTCTGCCTTAACTTGCTGGCAAACAAGGCACCTTTCCACAAACTCGGCAATGTGCCTCTTCATGCCACTCCACCAATAGTGTCTCTTTAGATCATTGTACATTTTCGTAGCACCAGGGTGAATAGACAGTCTCGAATTATGTGCCTCCTTCAACAACTCTCTCCTGAGTTCCTCGACATCCGGTACACACAACCTTCCTTGGTACCACATACTGCCGTTGTCATGAACTTGGAATCCATCCACTTGGCTGGTTAACATCCTTTCTCTTGTTTCTCTAATTGTTACATCGTTCTTCTGAGCTTCCTTAATCTGATCTACCAAGGTTGGGGTGATAATTAACGTGGCCAGAATATCTGCGGTAGAGTCCATGAGGTCCAAATCAAATTCTACCATTTCCTTTTCTAGAGTAGCATGCCGTGCATGGCTTGATTTCCTACTCAATGCATCAGCTACTCGATTGGCCTTCCCTGGGTGATAACTGATGGTCAAGTCGTAATCTTTCAACAGCTCTAACCATCTCCTTTGGCGCATGTTCAGCTCCTTTTGCGTGAACAAATACTTAAGACTCTTATGATCGGTGAACACCTCGCACTTCACCACATATAGATAATGGCGCCAGATTTTCAGTGCGAACACCACCGCTGCTAGTTCCAGATCATGAGTCGGATAGTTCTGTTCATAGGGCTTTAGCTGCCGTGAAGCATATGCAATGACCTTGTCGTTTTGCATCAACACGCATCCTAGCCCGTTCTTAGAAGCGTCACTGTAAATGACAAACCCTTCTAACGCGGAGGGTTGCGCAAGAATAGGGGCTGTGGTCAGTCTCCTTTTTATCTCAGCGAAGCTTTGCTCACATTCGGTGGTCCATTCAAACTTCGACTTCTTCTGCGTCAGCCGGCTCAGAGGTACGGCGATGGATGAAAAGCCCTCTACAAATTTCCTATAGTATCCAGCCAATCCAAGAAAACTCCTTACTTCGGTCACATTAGTGGGTCGAGGCCACTCGGTGATCGCCTCTACCTTCTTTGGGTCCACAGAAATTCCTTCTTCCGAAACCACATGACCCAAAAAGGCTACACTCTTCAGCCAGAACTCACATTTGCTGAACTTGGCATATAATTTGCTTTTCCGAAGGGTCTCTAGAACCTCTCTCAGGTGTTCCGCATGCGTCTCTTCGTCAGGGGAGTATACCAGAATATCGTCAATGAACACTACAACATACTTATCTAGTTGTTTCCGAAATACTGTGTTCATTAGATCCATAAAGGCAGCTGGGGCGTTGGTTAGTCCAAAAGGCATAACCAAGAATTCGTAATGGCCATAGCGTGTTCGGAAAGCGGTATTGGCTGTATCCCCAGATTTGATCCTCAGCTGGTGATAACCGGATCGCAAATCGATTTTGAAGAACACCCTTGCCCCCCGTAGCTGATCAAAGAGATCCTCGATTCGGGGTAAGGGGTACTTGTTCTTGATAGTGATCTTGTTGAGCTCCCGGTAGTCTATACATAATCTCATGCTTCCATCCTTCTTTTTCACAAACAGGACTGGAGCACCCCAGGGTGACACACTGGGTCGAATAAACTTACGGTCCAGCAGTTCTTGTAACTGCTCCTTCAACTCTTTGAGCTCTGCTGGAGCCATGCGATAGGGTGCCCTGGATATGGGTTCAGCACCAGGTATGAGGTTAATCTCGAACTCTACCTCTCTTTCTGGTGGTAGTCCCGGTAACTCCTTGGGGAAGACATCTATAAATTCTTTTACCACCGGGATTTGATCAATCTGCGGAACTTCCTGTTCAGCACCCATTGAGTAAATCAAAAATCCTTCTCTCCCTTTCTTTAGTGCTCGAAACGCCTGAGCCGCAGTCAAATAAAGTTTCTGAGGTGCCTTCTTAGATTTAGGGTTCCCTTGAAAATTAGTTTCCCCCAGTTCATGTTGCTTCATGCTGACTTGGAGTTGTCGGCAATCAATGTTTGCATGGTACCTTGCTAAGAAGTCCATGCCTAGAATAACGTCAAAATCGTACATCTGAATTGGTATCAAGGTCGCAGAGAACTGCAAGCTGTTAATCTCCAATCCACATTCCTTGTAACGATGATGTGACACTAGTACTTGGCCACCAGCGGCTTGTACGCGATAGGGAGTCGCAAGCCATTCGGGGAGAGCACCCAGCTTCTTGGCAAACCTCTTTGCCACAAATGAGTGACTTGCCCCACTATCGAACAGAACGTTGGCTGGCACTTTGTTAATTAAAATTACTCCTATCACATTTCAAAGTTTAGTACGCCACATAACATGACACACATAAAGTTCATTCCAACTTCAAAATTAATTACATAATTAAGTGTACCTGTCACCACGTCGCCCGACTCCTCGACTTCTGCATCTGTCATCGCATGTACCCGAGCGTTTGTCCGGCCTCGTCCCCCTTGCGGCGCTTGGGCCTGCAAATTTACTTGAGCAGGTGCAGTGCATTCTCTAGATATATGTCCCGGCTTCCCACAGTTGTAGCACACCCGCTGAGTTTTCCAACACTGTCCCGGGTGGGAACGTCCGCATAGGGTACACTGAAAAACAGGTGCCACAGCTCTCGCTGGCTGTGCATCAGTCGGTGCCGGTCCTTCAATCATTAGGGCCTGACTCCCTGCATTCTGCTGTCTCTGGTCGGAGAGGTTGCCCAGGCTGAGGGCGTCGGGGCACCTTCAGTCATCTTCCCGGTCTGCCCGTATGCACTTCTTCACGGGGTCTCTTAAGTCTATCCAGTGCAGCAGCCCTGTCCAAGTTCCTCTCAACCCGTCTGCACACCTCGAGTAGACCCTCAAATGTCGTGGGCTCTGCACACACAATAGCTTGCTGGATGCGGAAACTCAACCCAGTATGAAACTTCAGCATTTTAGCCTCCTCATTGTCCAAGATACAAGACATGTACTGCCCCAACTCATGAAACTTCTCAGAATACTGATCAATTGACATGGATCCTTGTGTCAGCATCTGGAATTCCGCCATCCTCCTTTGAATAGCACTACCCGGGACGTAGTGATTCGTATACTCCTCCACAAACTGTTCCCATGTCACTGGTGGAGTCAGTTTACGCTTCACCCCATTCCACCACCTTTCTGCTTCCCCTTCCAGGAACGGAGTCGTGGTTTCTACTTTCAGATTCGCGGGCACCTGAATGAGCCTTATCTGTTCAGTCACATTTAGCAACAGCTGGCCTTTTTTTCGGCATCCACCTTGTTGCTAGCAGAGGTGGGGGCACAAACGACTTAGTAGATGAAAGACACAAACTAGTTGCATGGCCGAGACGACGACATGATGTGCGAAATAGAGGTAGATCCTCATAAACCACTGATTGCAAGATGATCTTTTGCTTAGCCTGCAAATAAATTTTCTGTGGCAACTCGTGTGATACATCCACTTCAACACACACACGTGCAACAGAATGGCGCAAACCATTAGACATGGTGACATCCAACTTGATAGGAGTACCGATTGGACACACAATTTCAAAGAGGGTCGAACGATGATGAAGGTGAATTAGGAGTCGAGGGAAAGCAACCCACACCGGAACTATCAGAACATCTGTAGCAGGATCAAAGTCCACTGTCCATTTTGTGATGCGCATATGACATCTAGATATATGCCATGATCAACGATAAAAGCAATGTAGATAATCAGATTCATTGCGGAAATTCCTCAGAACATGAGTTTGATCAATTAGCGTAATCCGTAAATCATTGTGAAAGCCTATCTTTTCAAAAACATCACGAATAACCTTCAAAGGTGGTTAACCATACCATAACATTCCAACAAAAGAATACCTGAAGGGTGCAGCAAGGGCGTCGATCTCAGTATCAGAAAATGAAATCATTGGAATACCCTTGTATCGTAAGACTGTTTTAGGAGATATTTCTATAGAAGTGCGGAGGCAATGCCAGAAACAACAGCCGCAAAAGATGGTGGCTGCGCTGCAGCAATTGCGCGAAACCGAAGAAAAAATCGAAACTTTACTGTGAAGAATGCAATCGAATGAAAAAAAAACTCAGGGCAATCAGCAAGAAGATATTTGAAATGTCAGAATGCGGCGGCGGCTGCTGCCGACTACGCGCAGTCACACTTCACCGTGATCACCAGAGCCTCCATCTTATGTATGTTTGTGTGTGTGTGTGTGTATATATATAGGGGGAATCTCACTTATTAGCCTAAAGTTTGACGCATTACTCAGTTAGCAGGCTAACGTTGATGAAACTCAGTTAACACCTAGTCTTTGTCCATAATGACTCACTTGTAGCCAGTTGATCGCTGACTAACGGTTGACTAACTGTTGAATTTCTCAGACCAGCCAGTAGTTGACACGTGGCGACCCTTTTAATTAAAAAAATAAAATTGTATTTTTGAATAAAGTGATTAAAAAGAATTTAAAAATTCTAAAATTGTAAAAATTAATTAAAAAATATTTTAAAAATCAAAAAATTCGGAAAAAAAGATCAAAATAAAAAAATTACCCCCAACGCCCCAGCCTTCCCACCTACCTCACCGCCCGCACTACCCCCTAATCCACCCCAGGCCAAAAATTTTTTTTTTTAAATTTTTTCTAACTCATCAATAACGCTCCGACCACCCCAGTGTCCCCCACCCCACCCCCCGCCACTCGCCAAAAAAAAATTTAAATTTTTTTCTATATTTTGCGATTTTTAAAATATTTTTAATTAATTTTTACAATTTTTAGAATTTTTAAATTCTTTTAATACAATTTATTCAAAAATACAATTTTATTTTTTTAATTCAAAAGGGTCGCCACGTGTCAACTACTGGTTGGTCTGTTAAAGTCAACGGTTAGTCATTCGTCAATTGGCTACAAGTGACCGATTATGGACAAAGACTGGGTATTAAGTGAGGTTTATTAGTGTTAGACTGCTAACTGAGTAATGCGCCAAACTTTAGGCTAATAAGTGAGATTACGCCTATTTTTTTAACAAGAGTACAGTGCACGTTCAAATTGGGATTTTCATGACGTTTGCGCTTAAACAATCCAATATATATATAGTGAGATTCCCCCTATATATATATATATTAGGTGATTGTATAAACAAGTGAAGAATGCCCGCCGCACTGTTCCTCTGGCGATCGCCGCCGTATCTGCGGCATTAGCCACCGCCGCTGATCCTTCACTCCCCATTGCTCGTTTCTCATCCCAATCCAGATCCCGTCTTCCTTTTCTCGTTGTTTTTGCAATTAAAACTGCCTCTTTTCCGTCTCAGTAGCCATGTCGTCTGCGCCACTGCCTTCCTTTGCGGCGGTGGTTTGTGGCGAGGCTTCATCACAGCAAATCACAATCTCGCCAAAGACTATTTCACGGTATAAGGTGTTGGACCGTGCACCTGCAATAAACACCACTAGAGGGGGGGTGAATAGTGGTTAGCGGAAATTACACTACAACCCTTTGTTAAAATCCCCTTTGAAAACAGAATCTGAGACCACCTCAGATTCAGAACCCGTTTTTCAAAAATTCACAAATAATTGTACACAACTCCAAAAATTATGAAACTTTCCAGAATTTAACTTCAATGAGTTAACAAGACTCTGTCCAAAAATCAGACAAAAATAAGATCGTTTGACCCTTCAAACAAATTAAAAGATTTAGATGGTCAATCTGGACAGAATTGGACAGAATGTTGCTGATTTTGAAAATAGTGTTTCTCTTTGAATACTCAACCAAAAAGGTTGATCTTTATATCAAAACACTCCTTAGGATGTGTAGATGAAGTTTCCAAAAGGCCTTGACCTCAAACAATTCTTGAAAAATACAGAATTTAACTTTTCTCAAAACTGGTCAGATTGCAGCCAGATTGGAGCAGTTATCTTGCAAAGACTGAAAGACTAACTTTTACTTGCTCAAATCAAGTGATTCTTGTGGCAAATGAAAGCTAACAGTCTGAAGTATAACTCCACCAAAAATCACGAATTTTGAAAATGTTTAGCTATTTTTTCAAATTGTGTGAAGTTGGGTGAAAACTGCAGTCAAAAACGGGCAGAAAACAGAAATAAAGAAACAAGAGAAGAACACCGAGGATTTATCCTGGTTCGGTCAATGTGACCTACTCCAGTCCCAAGGAACACCTTTCCTTCGATTTCACTATGATATGAACACCTTACAACAAGAGCCAAGCTTGATCCTTGGGTTATACACCAACCCCACTCAAGACTTGGATAATCACCTTCTAAGCAACACTTAGTTGCAATACCTCCAACACCTATTGATGTAGCCTTATAAAGATGGCTAATCAATCTTACAAATGAAGCTCAAGAGGCTTGTAGCTCACCAAAATATTAAGAACAACTTTGCTACAACAAAATACAACAACAAGAACAAGAAGATGAATATGAAAGCTATAGAATGCTTGTGAGCTTCAAGTGTGTTTCATCTTCTTCACCAATGCCTCTATTTATAGTGTGATTTGAGCCTTGAAGATAAGAATGCCAATGTGTCATCATCTTCATCATCAACTCCAAATGTCTTATCATCATTGGTTGGCTTTGTACACTTGGCAAAATAAAACACAATGATTGGTCCACCTTGGCAATGTAATGTTGGCCGAAATTTTCCACCTTGGCAAGTCATAATTATCCTTTGTAAAATGTAGATAATAAGAAGGATAATGCCACAAGAATACCTCAACTTCTAGTCTTGAAAATAGGCATGTGGGAGAAGACTATTTCAAAAACAAAATTCAGCTCCAATTTGAGATGAAGTAGCCGTTGGCTACTTTTGGTTTTTCCAAAATAATTTTGTTTTTTCTTAATTAAAATAAGGAAAGATAATACCACAAAATTATCCCCAACTTCAAGCACAATAATAGAACATGTGAAGTCTTCATTTGACTTCAAAAAATCTGCTGAAAATACCCAAGAAAAGCAATATAACCGTTGGGCACTTTTTGAATTTTCCAAGTTGGCAATTTTGCCAACTAGCTCCTTTTTGGTTGGTCCATTTGTCTCCAACTCATAAAATGAATAATGTATCATTCCCAACTGTCCATGCACGTTTTTCAACACATATATATGTGTAGCAACTCAGATTTTTGAAGAAGAAATAAATAGATAACACTAGACAAGATTATGTCAACGTGTAACACCGAAATTCCCCAATATTTCTTCTTATATGTTGAGATCATTTCCACACCTTTGACACCTTTAATATCTCTGAATATTGATGATAAATGTTCTCTTATAACATATATAAGAGGGTCTTCGAGAAAAAATAGAATGTGACATCTCAAATCGTCACATATCCAGCTATAGTCAATAATATCATCGGTTGAGAGAATAAGATATAAGATCACCATATTATCTTCAAAATAATAATAACACAGCTCCAGAATGAAGATAATAATATACTCAAGAGATTCCTTGAGTGAAAATACCAAAAATACCCTTGGGGGTAAAATGACCAAAATACCCCTGGTGTAAGAAAACTCAAGAAATGACCCGGATGGTCATAAATAATCATGATATCAACTTTGTCATGATAAATAGTATAAGAATATGCTCTTGAAATATCTCCACCATATCATGTTCCTACAAAACTCAAAATACCAATTTTGCCCTTTTTGGTAAGTTGTAGAAACTTCCAAGGCATGTTAGTCACAGGACAATAATAATCACCAAAAACACATAATATTCACATAATGAACATGTATAAATCATACACAAATGAAAACAACCAATTCATCACATTTTAGAAAATTATTTCAAAAAAACTAAACATCAATATCATTTTTCTTCACTTATTCATCTTTTTCATTTATAACACCATATGTGACATGTAACACTTAAAATCATGACTTTGAAAATTATCCAAACATATTTTTCAACATTCTCCCCCTTTTGGATGATTTTCAAAATAACCTAACATGATTTTAATGTCACAACTTATAACCAAAAATTTAAAAAGTTTAACCAAATGTTTTCAACTTTTAAATAGTATGTTGCTCCCCCTCAACTCATACTCTCCCCCTTAACCTATACTTAACTCTTAACTTATATTTGAAACTTATCATTTCATACCAAATGATGACTTAGCAACTAAAATCTAAAATCATGTACTTATGCTATCTCCCCCTTTATTTTGCAAATCATGCAAAAGATAGAACTATACAATGGTATCGTAAGTCATCATACCTAACTTGGCTCGTAAGTTTTCAAACGTGGCTTGATTAAGGGGTTTGGTAAAGATATCGGCGATTTGGTGATCAGTTCTTGTATGGTTTATCACTATGTCCTCAGTTTGAACATGATCGCGAAGAAAGTGGTATCGCACCTCAATGTGTTTGGCCTTAGAATGAAGCACCGGATTCCGGGAAAGATTGATTGCACTTGTGCTATCGCAGAAAATTGGAATCTTTTTCATTTTAATGCCAAAATCACTAAGTTGCTGTTTAAGCCAAATTATTTGGGTAGTACATAAACTCAAAGCAATATACTCGGCTTCAGTGGTAGAAAGAGCTACACTAGCTTGCTTTTTAGAAAACCAAGAGATCAAATTGGTTCCTATGAATTGACATGTGCCGCTAGTGGATTTTCTATCTAACTTGCAACCACCATAATCAGCATCACTATATGCGTGTAATTCCAACTTAGCATTTTTATCATACCATAGTCCTAAGTGAGGTGTATGCTTAAGATATCTAAATATCTTTTTCACTGCATTGTAATGTGATACCTTAGGACAAGATTGAAACCTAGCACACATACACACACTAAACATGATATCAGGTCTTGATGCAGTTAAGTATAACAATGAGCCAATCATAGACCTATAGAGTGTGTCATCAAAAGGTTTACCATTTTCATCCTTATCGAGTTTGGTACTAACACTCATGGGGGTAGTTGTAGGTTTCAAATCTTCAAAGCCAAACTTCTTAATCATATCATTGACATACTTAAGTTGGCTAATGTGAATTCCTTGAGGGGTTTGTTTGATTTGGAGTCCTAAGAAATAATTCAACTCTCCTACCATTGATATTTCAAACTCTGACTTCATACATTCTTCGAAGTCTTTTACTAAGGTAGGGTTAGTTGAACCAAAGATAATATCGTCTACGTATATTTGAACTATTAACAAATCATTACCTTTTCTTCTTAGGAATAATGTGTTGTCTATGGTTCCCCTTTCATAATTATTCGCAATAAGAAAGTTTGCAAATCTATCATACCAAGCTCTTGGAGCTTGTTTCAAACCATATAAAGCTTTCTTAAGCTTGTAAACATGGTTAGGATTCTTTGTATCTTCAAATCCAGGGGGTTGTTTGACAAACACTTCTTCTTGGATGTATCCATTTAAGAATGCACTCTTGACATCCATTTGGAAGAGTTTAATGTTACTTAGACTTGCAATCGCAAGTAACAATCTAATTGCTTCTAGTCGTGCAACGGGTGCAAAGGTTTCCTCATAATCTATTCCTTCTTGTTGATTATAACCTTGTGCGACTAGTCTAGCCTTATTTCTTGTAATATTTCCTTGTTCATCCATTTTATTCCTAAAGACCCATTTAGTTCCTATGATAGACTTGTCTTCAGGTTTAGGTACTAAGTCCCATACGTTGTTCCTTGTGAATTGATTTAATTCCTCATGCATAGCATCTATCCATGATATGTCACCTAAGGCTTCCTTAACATTCTTAGGTTCTATGTGTGAGACTAAGCTATGTCCTTCAAGTTGACTTATGTTTCTACGTGTTCTAACCCCAACACTTGGATCCCCAATGATTAATTCTCTAGGGTGCCACCAATTCCTAGATTGACTAGGTTCACCCTCATCTTGTTCAAAAGTTTCATTAGTGTGAATGTTATCATATGTAATTGGATCATTAGTTGTATCATCTTCCAATTGCAAATTTTCTTGATTCATTTCATCTAAGGGTTCATGCATGTCTTGTTCAGGGGGAGTTGGTTCTAGATGATCAAGTACAGGCTCAAGTAATACTTCATCATCAAACATATTTTCAACATTTGTTTCTTGTTTATGTTGATGTTTATCACTAACTTCAAAGCATGCATTTTCATTGAATTTCACATGTATGGATTCAATTATTTTTCTAGATGCAGGATTATAACACCTATATGCTCTTGAGTTAGTTG
Source organism: Eustoma russellianum (assembly GCA_036186865.1). Lineage (NCBI taxonomy): Eukaryota > Viridiplantae > Streptophyta > Magnoliopsida > Gentianales > Gentianaceae > Eustoma > Eustoma russellianum. The sequence goes on along the minus strand of AP025040.1, from coordinate 19,210,583 downwards.
AATATCCAACAAATATGCATTCAATAGACTTTTGTTCAAATTTATCTAGATTATCCTTAGTGTTTAGCACAAAACATTTACATCCAAATACTTTAAGATAATCTATTTTAGGTTGTCTATTGTTTAGCAATTCATAAGGCGTTTTATTTAATTTCTTTCTAATAGTGAGCCTATTTATAATATAACATGCACAGTTAACAGCTTCAGCCCATAAATACTTAGGTAATTTATTTTCACACAGCATTGTCCTTGCAACTTCTTGAATCGTTCTATTTTTACGTTCAACAACTCCATTGAGTTGTGGTGTTCTAGGTGGTGAGAATTCATGTTTTATTCCATAAAGTTCACAAAATTTGATTACGTCTTTATTTTTAAATTCTCCACCTCTATCACTTCTAATTCTTTTGACATTTTCTTCGTAAATGTTTTCAAGTTGCTTGATAAGGGTCTCGATTGCTAATGGAGCATCGTCTTTGTGTGTTAAGAACAATGTCCATGTGTAGCGTGAGTAATCGTCTACTATGACACACACATAGTAGTGTCCACCTAGACTTCTTGTCCTACTTGGACCAAATAAGTCTAAGTGAAGCAATTCTAGTACATGACTAGTACTCACTTCATGTTTCGGTTTTAAGGTTTCTTTAATGTGTTTTTCCTTAATACATGTTTCACACATTTGAAAATTATCTAAGTCTAACTTAGGCATACCTCTAATTAAATTCTTTTTAGATAATTTCCTAATGGTTGAAATTCCTATATGGCCTAATCTTCTATGCCATAAATTCACATCTAAGTCATGTGATATTAGACACTTAACCTTAGCATTTAACATGTTATCTAAGGTAAGGGTATAAATATTTCCATCTCTATTTCCTTTTAAAACCGTTTCTCCTTTTTCATTTATTATATCACAAGAATTGGGAAGAAAGGAGACATTATAACCACAATCTATAAGTTGAGAAATACTATGTAAATTATAAGAGAGATTGCTTACTAGCAACACATTTCGTATTTGAAATGTGTTTGGGTCCCCGATTGTTCCTTTTCCAACAACTTTTCCTTTGTTGTTGTCACCGAATGTTACCTTTCCACCATCAATATGTTCAAGTTCGGTGAATAGATTGGGGTTGCCCGTCATATGCCTCGAACATCCACTATCTAAAAACCATTTGGTTTTTAGATTCTTTGACTTTGCCTCTTTCTTGCATTCCTTGCATTTTTCCTCGTTGGATACGAAGCACACTTGAGCTTCCTCAGTTTCGGATTCTGAGTCGGATGAGTCGCTCCATGTGCTCACCTTCATTGCTCGTTTCCCTTTTTCTTGCCTTAGACTCCTTTGTCTTTGACGTTTGAGCTTCCTTGTCCTTGGCTTGTTTATTATTGTTGTTTTTATTATTATTTTTCTTTGTTGGACAATCGTATGAAATATGTCCTTTTTGACCGCATTCATAACACTTTAATTCTTTATTATACCATTTGTTTGTGTTATTTTTCTTAGATTGAGAAAAAGAAGAAGAAGAAGAAGAATTATGTTGTCTATTCCTATTTGGGCGTTTGAAAAACTTTCTAAGTTTTCTAGCAATCAATATCAAGTCATCGTCTAATTCAGTATCACTATTACTATCATCGTTATTAGCATGTGTTTCAGTTGTTTTGAAGGCTATTGACTTACTGGATGACTTAGACGATTCAGACTTTCGTTGGTTCAGTTTTACCTCATAGACTTTAAGAGACCCGATCAATTCATCCATCTTGGTGATTGACTTTGTCTCCTCGATTGCAGTCACCTTTGGATCCCATTCAGCAGGGAGACTTCGTAGCACCTTTTGAACCTTTTCATTGTTCGAAAATGACTTCCCTAAAGCTTCAAGGGCATTGAAAATATTAGTAATCCTCAAATCCATAGATGTTATGGATTCGTTTGGCAACATTTTGAAAGTCTCTAATTCAGTCATAAGCATGTTTATTTTTGACTCTTTAACACCACTAGTACCTTCATGCTTTAATACAAGTGATTTCCACATGTCGTGTGCACTTGTGCAATTTGACACATATCCTGCTTCAGAAGTTGTAAGTCCATTCAAAAGTAATTGCATAGCTTTAGCATTCATGGACATTTTCTTTTTATCATCTGATGACCATTCACTTTTATATTTTTCAACCTCTTGAGTTACTCCACTAACTTGTACAACTTTCATTGGAATGTACGGCCCATCTTCAACTATAGACCATAAATCGATGTCTATAGCCATTAAGAATAGCCTCATTCTTAGTTTCCAATGAACAAAATTATTGCCATCAAAAAGAGGAGGGCGTTGTGTGGACATACCTTCCAACTCACCTTTGTGAGAAACAATAGCCATAGTATGTACCTTTGATTTGAGACAAGCAGTATATTATGAATTGTTGTTTCTTGGCCTTGTATTGTTCGTACGGTGTTGAATCTTGCTTCTTTTGAGTGGTGTTGGTCTGGCTCTGATACCAAATGTTGGACCGTGCACCTGCAATAAACACCACTAGAGGGGGGGTGAATAGTGGTTAGCGGAAATTACACTACAACCCTTTGTTAAAATCCCCTTTGAAAACAGAATCTGAGACCACCTCAGATTCAGAACCCGTTTTTCAAAAATTCACAAATAATTGTACACAACTCCAAAAATTATGAAACTTTCCAGAATTGAACTTAAATGAGTTAACAAGACTCTTTCCAAAAATCAGACAAAAATAAGATCGTTTGACCCTTCAAACAAATTAAAAGATTTAGATGGTCAATCTGGACAGAATTGGACAGAATGTTGCTGATTTTGAAAATAGTGTTTCTCTTTGAATACTCAACCAAAAAGGTTGATCTTTATATCAAAACACTCCTTAGGATGTGTAGATCAAGTTTCCAAAAGGCCCTGACCTCAAACAATTCTTGAAAAATACAGAATTTAACTTTTCTCAAAACTGGTCAGATTGCAGCCAGATTGGAGCAGTTATCTTGCAAAGACTGAAAGACTAACTTTTACTTGCTCAAATCAAGTGATTCTTGTTGCAAATGAAAGCTAACAGTCTGAAGTATAACTCCACCAAAAATCACGAATTTTGAGAATGTTTAGCTATTTGTTCAAATTGTGTGAAGTTGGGTGAAAACTGCAGTCAAAAACGGGCAGAAAACAGAAATAAAGAAACAAGAGAAGAACACCGAGGATTTATCCTGGTTCGGTCAATGTGACCTACTCCAGTCCCAAGGAACACCTTTCCTTGGATTTCACTATGATATGAACACCTTACAACAAGAGCCAAGCTTGATCCTTGGGTTATACACCAACCCTACTCAAGACTTGGATAATCACCTTCTAAGCAACACTTAGTTGCAATACCTCCAACACCTATTGATGTAGCCTTATAAAGATGGCTAATCAATCTTACAAATGAAGCTCAAGAGGCTTGTAGCTCACCAAAATATTAAGAACAACTTTGCTACAACAAAATACAACAACAAGAACAAGAAGATGAATATGAAAGCTATAGAATGCTTGTGAGCTTCAAGTGTGTTTCATCTTCTTCACCAATGCCTCTATTTATAGTGTGATTTGAGCCTTGAAGATAAGAATGCCAATGTGTCATCATCTTCATCATCAACTCCAAATGTCTTATCATCATTGGTTGGCTTTGTACACTTGGCAAAATAAAACACAATGATTGGTCCACCTTGGCAATGTAATGTTGGCCGAAATTTTCCACCTTGGCAAGTCATAATTATCCTTTGTAAAATGTAGATAATAAGAAGGATAATGCCACAAGAATACCTCAACTTCTAGTCTTGAAAATAGGCATGTGGGAGAAGACTATTTCAAAAACAAAATTCAGCTCCAATTTGAGATGAAGTAGCCGTTGGCTACTTTTGGTTTTTCCAAAATAATTTTGTTTTTTCTTAATTAAAATAAGGAAAGATAATACCACCAAATTATCCCCAACTTCAAGCACAATAATAGAACATGTGAAGTCTTCATTTGACTTCAAAAAATCTGCTGAAAATACCCAAGAAAAGCAATATAACCGTTGGGCACTTTTTGAATTTTCCAAGTTGGCAATTTTGCCAACTAGCTCCTTTTTGGTTGGTCCATTTGTCTCCAACTCATAAAATGAATAATGTATCATTCCCAACTGTCCATGCACGTTTTTCAACACATATATATGTGTAGCAACTCAGATTTTTGAAGAAGAAATAAATAGATAACACTAGACAAGATTATGTCAACGTGTAACACCGAAATTCCCCAATATTTCTTCTTATATGTTGAGATCATTTCCACACCTTTGACACCTTTAATATCTCTGAATATTGATGATAAATGTTCTCTTATAACATATATAAGAGGGTCTTCGAGAAAAAATAGAATGTGACATCTCAAATCGTCACATATCCAGCTATAGTCAATAATATCATCGGTTGACAAAATAAGATATAAGATCACCATATTATCTTCAAAATAATAATAACACAGCTCCAGAATGAAGATAATAATATACTCAAGAGATTCCTTGAGTGAAAATACCAAAAATACCCTTGGGGGTAAAATGACCAAAATACACCTAGTGTAAGAAAACTCAAGAAATGACCCGGATGGTCATAAATAATCATGATATCAACTTTGTCATGATAAATAGTATAAGAATATGCTCTTGAAATATCTCCACCATATCATGTTCCTACAAAACTCAAAATACCAATTTTGCCCTTTTTGGTAAGTTGTAGAAACTTCCAAGGCATGTTAGTCACAGGACAATAATAATCACCAAAAACACATAATATTCACATAATGAACATGTATAAATCATACACAAATGAAAACAACCAATTCATCACATTTTAGAAAATTATTTCAAAAAAACTAAACATCAATATCATTTTTCTTCACTTATTCATCTTTTTCATTTATAACACCATATGTGACATGTAACACTTAAAATCATGACTTTGAAAATTATCCAAACATATTTTTCAACATAAGGGCATCCCAATGATATCCTTCCTAGATTCCGAAATTGATGCCGTTGCTGCGCCATTCAAATATTCATTGGTAGGCACTTTCTGGTATGGCCGTCCTCCATTGAAAGTTATACGGGAAGTCTTTGAAAAAATCAGGTTTCATCATGATCTGCGTATCTTGCTAATCGATCAAACACATATTCTGTTGAATTTTTGCAATGAAGCGGATTACTTGAGGTGTTTTTATCGCCGTTCATGGCATTTATCCGGTTGTCACATATGTATCACGAAGTGGACTGTTGATTTTGATCCCACCGCTGATGTTCCCATCGTCCCGGTTTGGATCGCATTTCCAGGCCTTCCGATCCATCTTCATCGCCGGGAAGCATTGTTTGAAATTGTGCGTCTGATAGGCTCTCCGATAAAGCCTGATGTTGCGACGACGGATGGACTACGGCCATCTGTCGCACGAGTGTGCGTTGAAGTGGACGTTTATTAGGAATTGCCGCAGAAGATATATTTGCAGGCAAAAAGTAGACTGATCCTGCAATCAATGGTCTATGAAGATTTGCCTCAATTTTGTACGTCATGTCGAAGGTTGGGACATGCAACGTCCGCCTGCCCTCCGAAAGCTAAATCCAATGTGCCGCCTCTGCCGCCACCTCCACCACCCCGACCGCAGACACAGAGATGGACGCCGGTTAAAAGGAAAACAGTCATTCAATCCCCTGTAGACCCACCATTGGATGATTGTTCAATGGACAATCAGGTGCTGCCAGATGGAATACCTCCGACAGATGCTCCCTCTGCCATCCCTCCCTCAGTTGAAGTTGATGATCTGCCTGCTGCTTGTGATGCAACCAAACCCCTGCAAGACGTTTCTGATCATTGTGACATAGGGCACTGTTCTAATAATGAGCTGCCTATACATGCTCAGCAATTGGATGTAACAATTGTCCCGGAAGAAGTGGTCCAACGGATGCAGTTAATCCCTACATCACCGGATGAGGATATTTTGTTATCTCGATTACATGATTCCACAGCATCTGCAGAGTTTATTCCTGTCGTTCCTCGTCGAGAACGTCGTGCAAGAAAGGATCTCCCGCCATTACCGCCCTCCACTATCCTCACTCGTAGTGCGTCTCATGCAATCCAGGGAAGTGATACTACTCTTTCTCAATGAATATCTTAATATGGAATATACGAGGCATGCATGCCTCTTTGCCTAGATTACATAATTTGATACACGAGCATCATTTAAATTTACTAGCTCTGATAGAACCTAAGCATTCATCATCACATATCGCTCGTTTTTCTTTGGACCTTGGCTTTTCGCACATTACTCTTCTCAGGCTGGCATGACTCAGATTATCATTTGGTTGTAGCGCAGGATCAAGATCAAGTGGTTCATTTTACTCTCTTATTTCGCCCACTCCATCTGACTTTTGTTTTATCGGTAGTCTACGACAAACATACATCATCTCTACATCGCTCATTATGGCATTCATTGTATACTTTCTCGGAATCAAATGATTTTCCATGGGTGGTAGGAGGTGATTTTAGTACTTTTCGCTCACTGGATGATCATGAAGGACGATCCCAACCATCTCTTTCATCATTGCAAGATCTTAATGATTGCGTTGAATCATGTTCCCTAATGGTACCACAGTTTCATGAACCGTGATTTACTTGGACGGACGGTAGGGGGCTTGGGCGAGTCCGTCGGAGGTTAGATTGGTTATTTCTCAACTCTTCTTTTCAAGATGTTTTTGAAGACACGCAGCTATTGCATCTATCACGTATTTCTTCGGATCACACACCCTTATTATTTATATGCCAATTGAGTCACTCAGTGTAGCGCCCCGGTCCGATACCGTCATCAGAACCAGTGCACCCGCCGTAGTCTACTATGAGAACTGCGAAGCGTCAAAGCGGATCAAGCATACATCATCTATGACGAAAGATAAATCAGCGGAAACATTGATAAATTTAAAACTTCATCGTCCTTAAAACCAGAAAATGCAACGGAATTAAAAAGGATTTGGTCTTCTAGCTAACACAAATGTCAGAACAACATAATAACATTGAGTTTCCAATCTCAAGAAAATAATCCAGCATCTATCTATTCCCCTGTCCGTCTTCCCACTGAGCCCACTCTCCATCGTCCTCGATAAATATCAACTCATATTCAGGCTCACCTGAAAAGGAATAGAGAACTGTTCTTAGCGAAATTAGCGCCAACAAGTAACCCCTCTATACACCTTACGGAATCACACACGACGAGTCACCAGTGTATAAATCATTGCCCAAAATATAGGTGCTCGGGTTAACAAATAGCATCTCAATAAAAATTTCTCAAAACAGATAAAGCACATATATGGCACACGGGTACGAGAACAAGCATGTATTAAAACAACGTATCACATCAGCAAGTCATAAACTAACCACGTTTCTGGCATATCATGTCTTATGCTTCGTGTATCATGATGCATGCACTTCTTTAAAATCACACACAACACCCATGCATATGTCTTCTTTCATAAACATGTCATGAATGTCATTTCACAAAGCATTTCATCACTTTACATATCATATTCATCGTGTAGCAGAACTTTATACCCTTTGGGTGATCAATCCACAGCAAACAGAACTTTATACCCCGTGCTGAAAGGTCCACGACCCCATAACATATAACTTTATACCCCCTGCTGAAAGGTCCACGACCCCATAACATATAACTTTATACCCCATGCTGAAAGGTCCATGGCCCCATTACATATATAATATATCCGTGCTGATAGGTCCACGGCCCCATAAAATACTTTATTTTCCGTGCTGATAGGTCCACGGCCCCATAAAATACTTTATTTTCCGTGCTGATAGGTCCACGGCCCCATAAAATACATTATACCCTGTTGTTGATTCACGGATCACGCTTTTATACCCTGCTTTCGCAGGCGTGACTTTTATACCCTGCGATCAACCAGCAACCATTTTGTCTTTCGAAAACTTTACACTTTTCTTGTAAACACATGTTCTTTTGCAATGCAAATCTCAAATCAAATGCAAGTGCCCATGTCATGATGCAGGATGCACATGTAACTTCGTATCAAACATGTAACACACACACACATACATCATACATATCAAGTATATAGTCTTGCACCTCAAACACTCCATGTACGTAACTTTCCAAGTCCCTTCGTCTTACTAATTCACTTAGGATTCAATCTTATTCTTGCTTGATCAAACTTACCATCTACACCTCAATTACACCTCAAATACCTTTGCATTTTATGTTCAAAAGAAGTGTATAAAGTTACCACACATACATAGGGCGCCTAAAGGGTTAAAAAGACTTCCAGTATACTTGGAACGCCACATGAGTCGCCTAAAGTGACATAGAGCGCCTATACTAGGCGTTCGAAGTTTTCGGGGATGTTCCGTAGACATTGAACGCCTACATGAAGCGCCTAATGTGACATAGAGCGCCTAATATAGGTGTTCGAAGTGTTCGGGGATGATTCAGGACACATTGAACGCTACATTAGGCGCCTAATGTGACATAGAGCGCCTAATGTAGGTGTTCGAAGTGTTCTGACGGTTCTAAACTGCAGTTTTTCTGTACGGGAAAGCTTCAGGACACATTGAACGCTACATTAGGCGCCTAATGTGACTTGAAGCGCCTAATGTAGGCGTTTGAAGTGTTCTGACGATGCCAAACTACAGTTTTTCTGCAGTAACTTCCTCCCATCATCATCCTCCTTCAACCCTTTCATGTTAAACCTCTCAAGATCCATCTTACCATCTAGATTCATCGTACTTAACACACATCTAATCATGAATTGATGCTTAGTTATGTCTAACAATATCCCCTCTTAACCTTCAATCATTCACAACCTTCAAAAAATATCATCAACATTCCCAACACAACAAGTCTACAACGATGCCATCACTCATCCTTCAATTCCCTGCACTTACTCCCAAACGTCTAAGTGTAGACAATCAACATGAGAATAGAACAAGACAATAAGCACATCAAATATACACTTTCATGGGCATGCTTGACAAACAACAAAGCACACATAACTACTTTCAGAAATATGGCCCAAAGAACAAGACTTTACACAACTAGCAATAAAACTTACATATAATAAAGCATTTAACATAGACAAGACAAGATTACCAATGTGTGATCCAAGTTTTCTCTTTGTAAGAACATAGGGCCTAACGTATCAAAATTTGCGTAAAGCGTATATAAAGATTACTTGCCTTTGTTTCTAGTTAGCCTTACGAATTTACTGCAGAATCTTGATAAGGATTGAATCTAGATTGGCCTTTTCCTTCCTTTTCCTTCTTCTCTTCTTCTTCTTCCTCTCCTTTTCCCTTCTTTCTCTTTTCCTGCGGTTTTCCCCTCTTATTTTTGATGGTATAACCGTCCCATTAGGCTGAGATGGGGAGTTATACTAAATTTTGGTAACTCCCCTATCTCCTAGTAGGGACCTTTTAGGTAATTTCCTTAAATTACCTTTAATTCTACTTTTAACCCCTCTTCTTATTTTTCCTATATTTTAAGTAACTAAGTCACACATCATACATCATTAATTAAATTGCGTTTAAGGTTGACCTAACATATTGAAAGTTGCGCTTAAAAGTCACAGGGTATGACATTCCACCCCTTACAAAAAGTTTCGTCCTTGAAACTTACGTACCTTAGTCAAAGAGCTGAGGATACTTCTCCCGCATTTGTTCTTCGAGCTCCCAAGTGGCTTCACGTTCCGTGTGATTGCTCCACTGGACCTTTACATACGGAATCACTCGCTTCCTCAACACTTGATCCTTTCGGTCCACAACTTTCACAGGTATCTCCTCATATGAAACATCGTCCTTGAGTTCCAAAGGTTGAGCTTGAAGTACATGACTTGGATCCGCCACGTACTTCCTTAATTGTGACACGTGGAATACATTGTGAACTTGCGCTAACCCCGGAGGTAATGCCAATCTATATGCCAAGGCTCTCACTTTCTCCAGTATTTTGTAGGGACCGATAAAGCGAGGGCTTAGCTTGCCTTTTACTCCAAACCGCATGACACCCTTTGTTGGCGATACTCTCAAGTAGACCTTTTCACCTACCTCAAATTCCAATGGTCGTCGTTTGGAATCTGCCCAACTCTTGTTGCGATCCTGAGCCGCCTTGAGTCTTTCCCGGATGACTTTCACCTTTTCTAGCGTTTTCTCCATTTCAGTTCCTGTAATGGTCCTCACACCTACCTCGTCCCAATAAACCGGGGACCTACATTTCCTTCCATACAAAGCTTCAAAAGGGGCCACGTCAATCGCGCTGTGGTAACTATTGTTATAAGAAAACTCCATCAGCTTTACCATTCCGTCCCAGCTCCCTTTAAAATCCAACACGCAAGCCCTTAGCATATCTTCCAAGGTCTGAATAGTCCGCTCGGACTGTCCATCGGTTTGTGGATGATACGCCGTACTCAACCTTAACTCTGTACCCATGGCTTTCTGAAATGCTGTCCAAAACTTAGAGGTGAACCGTGAATCTCAGTCGGACACTATACTTACCGGGACACCATGCAAGCTAACAATATTCTCCATATATACATTCACTAGCTTGTCAAGAGGTGCTTCACTTGAAACGGGTAGGAAATGTGCAGACTTTGTTAGACGATCCACGATGACCCAAATCATGTCACATCCATTTCTGGTCTTTGGTAATCCCGCTACAAAATCCATCGTGACATGTTCCCATTTCCACTCCGGAATTTCCAACGGCATCAGCAATCCACCAGGCCTTTGGTGTTCCGCCTTGACCTGTTGACAAACGAAACACCTCTCAATAAATTCAGCGACATGTCGTTTCATTCCGGACCACCAATAATATTGCTTGAGATCTCTATACATCTTGGTGCTACCAGGGTGTATGGATAGCCTTGAGTTGCGAGCTTCTTGCAACACTTCCCTCCTAAGTTCATCAACATCAGGCACACATAATCTTTCTCTAAACCACAAGCTCCCATCCTCTTTGATCCGAAATCCTTCAACTCGGCTATTTTTCACTCTTTCCATTATTTCAGTGAGGGTCTTATCATCCTTCTGAGCCTCCTTTATCCGATCAACCAAACTTGGTGTGATAGTCAATGTTGTCAAAACGTTCACTATGGAGTCAATCAAATCTAAACCAAACTCCTCCATCTCTCTTTCTAATGGTGATTGTCGCGCATGGCTGGACTTCCTACTCAACGCATCTGCCACCTTATTAGCCTTTCCTGGGTGGTAATGGATTGTCAAATCATAGTCTTTTAGCAACTCCAACCACCTCCGCTGCCTCATATTCAATTCCTTCTGTGAGAACAAATACTTTAAACTCTTATGATCCGTGAATACCGCTCACTTCTCTCCATACAAATAATACCGCCAGATCTTTAAGGCGAACACAACCGCGGCAAGCTCAAGATCATGTGTGGGATAGTTTTGTTCATAAGGCTTTAGCTGTCTTAAGGCATATGCGATGACTTGTTCGTTTTGCATTAAAACGCAACCTACAAACAAGGTATTAGTCTAAACTTAATGGATATACATGATCATAACCTTACACTCTAGTTTACGTACCTAAACCGTTCTTAGACGCATCACTATAAATCACAAATCCATCAGTTCCGGAGGGTTGAGCCAATACTGGAGTTGTTGTTAATCTCTTCTTAAGCTCCGCGAAGCTTTGCTCGCATTCCGTCGTCCATTCAAACTTAGACTTCTTTTGAGTAAGGCGACTGAGAGGTACGACAATCCTTGAGAATCCCTCAACAAACTTTCTATAATAACCCGTTAGACCCAAGAAACTTCGCACTTCGGTGACGTTGGTAGGTCTAGGCCATTCAGTTATAGCTTCCACCTTCTTCGGGTCAATAGCAATCCCCTCTTCTGATATCACGTGACCTAGGAAAGCCACACTTCTTAACCAAAATTCACACTTGCTAAACTTAGAATATAGTTGTTTCTGCCTCAAAATACCTAGAACGGTTCTCAAATGATCAGCGTGAGTTTGTTCGTCAGGGGAATACACCAGAATATCATCTATGAATACCACAACAAATTTGTCCAACTGTTCTCGAAAGACGGTATTCATAAGATCCATAAAAACTGCAGGGGCATTTTTTAATCCAAACGGCATCACCAAAAACTCATAGTGGCCATATCTTGTGCGGAAGGCTGTCTTCGCGATGTCTTCGGCCTTCACTCGCAACTGATGATACCCTGATCGGAGATCAATTTTAGAGAAAATCTTGGCGCCCTTGAGTTGATCAAACAAATCCTCAATTCATGGAAGGGGATACTTATTCTTGATGGTAACTTTATTCAACTCTCTATAATCGATACAAAGCCTCATGCTACCATCTTTCTTCTTTACAAACAAAACAGGTGCTCCCCAGGGCGATACACTAGGGCGGATAAACTTCTTGTCCAATAACTCCTGCAGTTGTTCCTTCAACTCTCTCAATTCTGCCGGAGCCATTCTATAAGAAGCTTTAGAAATAGGTTCTGTTCCTAGAATCAAGTTTATCTCGAACTTCACTTCCCTCGGGGGTGGTACTCCTGGTAAATCTTCCGGAAACACATCAGGAAATTCATTGACCACTGGAATTTGCTCAAAGGACGGTACCTCCCGAGTAACATCCATTGCATACACTAGGACTCCCTCAGCACCTTTCCTTAAGGCTTTGCACGCTTGTGCAACCGACACATACATCTTCTTAGGAACTTTCTTTCGTTCCGGTTCCCCTTGAAACGTTACCTCTTCCATCTTAGCGTTCTTGATTGTCACTTGTTTCAATCGACAATCAATATTGGCATCAAAATCTAGTCCATTCCCAATATAACATCAAAATCGTACATCTGAATAGGGATCAGTGTGGCGGAGAGTGTTTGGCCTTCAAACTCTAACTCGTAATCTTAATACTGCTGATACGAAACCATAACCTGATCTCCGGCCACTTGAACACGATACAGAGTCTCTAACCATTCAGGCGAACTACCAAGGTATTTAGTGAATCTCTTTGCTACGAAAGAGTGGCTTGCGCCGCTATCAAAGAGCACGTTGGCAGGTACCTTATTTACTAAAACCGCACCTAAGGCCATATAAAGCTTTACACACAAAAAGTTAAGCACATAAACACTTAATTCATTAAGGATTTAAACTTAATTCAAATGGTACCTGCTACTACATCGGTAGCCTCCTGCACATCTGTGTCCGTCATGAGATGTACACAGGCATTTGCTCGAGGCTTCACTCTCGGCTGCTGAGCCGCCTCCCCAGGATTATTCTTCTTCATCTCCGGACAGTCTCTAATCATATGGCCCACTTGACCGCATCGGAAGCATGCTCCAGCGACTTTCCTACACTCTCCGACGTGGTTCCTGTTGCAGTGTGGACATACTCCTATAGCCTGCTGGGCCACCGGGTTCTGGGGTGGAGGTCTCTGAAAATTTCCAACCGGACCACTTTTTGGAATCTTGACCCAACGTCCGGGTTTTCCACCCACTCTCACATCCTCTCTTGGTCTTTTGCCTCTATCAGACCCTCTTGCGCTAGCTGCTCTTGCCGCTACTCGGCGTAAATCACTCTCAACACGGAAGCACGCATCTAACATATCCTCATAAGTTTTCATCCCCGCATTCACTATCGTCGATTGTATCCTCGAGTCCAAACCCCTCTCAAACTTCGTCATCTTAAGACGATTATCAGACATGATCGCAGGGGCAAACTTACCCAAAGCATGAAAACGATCTGCATACTCCGACACCGTCATCCTTCCTTGCTCCAATCTGTCAAACGCTCTTATCTTGTCCAATATCGCAGTCTCCGGTACGTAGTACTTCAGGAAAACATCACAAAAATGAGTCCAGGAGATTGGTGGGGTCATTCTCAACACCATTCCGTCCCACCATTCGCCAGCCTTGCCACTTAGAAGGGGCGTGGCCGCCTCAACCTTTATCTCATTCGGTACTTGCACTAGCCTAAAACATTTCTCCACCTCAGCCAACCAGTGCTGAGCCTCCTCAGGATCAGTACATCCACCGAACTCCGACACCCTCATCTTCCTCATCTCTCCATAAATGAACCTGATGTTATGCTGTGGCGGCAGTGGAGGCGGAGGCTGATGCTGTTGCACATACCATTGTGCAATCACCGTCAGTGCATCAGTGAGCACCTGAGGTAAAACAACTTGTGGTGGCTGGTTCTCCTGTCCATTGCCAGAGTTGCCTGTGTTATCTCTTCTTGGAGGCATATTTCTCTGAAAAGGTCAACATTGCATTAGCATTCAGTAAATACAAAGGGTTACTGAAAGCTTGAACGTGTACGAAGTGGGTGAGGTATGTAAGACAACTATTAATACGACATTAGATGATAAACGCGCTCGCACACACCCAACCCATATCATACTTAACCACTAAGAATAATCAATACTTATATCTAAGGGTCAGACTTAAGGGAGAATCATAACTTAGGTGTCTAAAAGATCATGAACCTAAGTTTCCGAGATAGATCTAAAGCCTAATCTCTGATACCACCTGTAGCGCCCCGGTCCGATACCGTCATCAGAACCAGTGCACCCGCCGTAGTCTATTATGAGAACTACGAAGCGTCAAAGCGGATCAAGCATACATCATCTATGACGAAAGATAAATCAGCGGAAACATTGATAAATTTAACTTCATCGTCATTAAAACCAGAAAATGCAGCGGAATTAAAAAGTGTTTGGTCTTCTAGCTAACACAAATGTCAGAACAACATAATAACATTGAGTTTCCAATCTCAAGAAAATAATCTAGCATCTATCTATTCCCCTGTCCATCTTCCCACTGAGCCCACTCACCATCGTCCTCGATAAATATCAACTCATATTCAGGCTCACCTGAAAAGGAATAGAGAACTGTTCTTAGCGAAATTATCGCCAACAAGTAACCCGTCTATACACCTTACGGAATCAAACACGACGAGTCACCAGTGTATAAATCATTGCCCAAAATATAGGAGCTCGGGTTAACAAATAGCATCTCAATAAGAATTTCTCAAAACAGATAAAGCACATATATGGTACACGGGTACGAGAACAAGCATGTATTAAAACAACATATCACATCAACAAGTCATAAACTAACCACGTTTCTGGCATATCAAGTCTTATGCTTCGTGTATCATGATGCATGCACTTCTTTAAAATCACACACAACATCCATGCATATGTCTTCTTTCATAAACATGTCATGCATGTCATTTCACAAAACATTTCATCACTTTACATATCATATTCTTCGCGTAGCAGAACTTTATACCCTGTGGTGATCAATCTACAGCAAACAGAACTTTATACCCCATGCTGAAAGGTCCACGACCCCATAACATATAACTTTATACCCCGTGCTGAAAGGTCCATGGCCCCATTACATATATCATATATCCATGCTGATAGGTCCACGGCCCCATAAAATACTTTATTTTCCGTGCTGATAGGTCCACGGCCCCATAAAATACTTTATACCCTGCTGTTGATTCACGGATCACGCTTTTATACCCTGCTTTCCCAGGCATGACTTTTATACCCTGCGATCAACCAGCAGCCATTTTGTCTTTCGAAAACTTTACACCTTTCTTGTAAACACATGTTCTTTTGCAAAGCAAATCTCAAATCAAATGCAAGTGCCCATGTCATGATGCAGGATGCACATGTAACTTCGTATCAAACATGTAACACACACACATACATCATACATATCAAGTATATAGTCTTGCACCTCAAACACTCCATGTACGTAACTTTCCAAGTCCCTTCGTCTTACTAATTCACTTAGGGTTCAATCTTATTCTTGCATAATCAAACTTACCATCTACACCTCAATTACACCTCAAATACCTTTGCATTTTATGTTCAAAGGAAGTGTATAAAGTTACCACACATACATAGGGCGCCTAAAGGGTTAAAAAGACTTCCAGTATACTTGGAACGCCACATGAGGCGCCTAAAATGACATAGAGCGCCTATACTAGGCGTTTGAAGTGTTCGGGGATGTTCCGTAGACATTGAACGCCTACATGAAGCGCCTAATGTGACATAGAGCGCCTAATGTAGGTGTTCGAAGTGTTCGGGGATGATTCAGGACACATTGAAAGCTACATTAAGCGCCTAATATGACATAGAGCGCCTAATGTAGGTGTTCAAAGTGTTCTGACGGTTCTAAACTGCAGTTTTTCTGTACGGGAAGGCTTCAGGACACATTGAACGCTACATTAGGCGCCTAATGTGACTTGAAGCGCATAATGTAGGCGTTCGAAGTGTTCTGACGATGCCAAACAGCAGTTTTTCTGCAGTAACTTCCTCCCATCATCATCCTCCTTCAACCCTTTCATGTTAAACCTCTCAAGATCCATCTTACCATCTAGATTCATCGTACTTAACACACATCTAATCATGAATTGATGCTTAGTTATGTCTAACAATATCCCCTCTTAACCTTCAATCATTCACAACCTTCAAAAGATATCATCAGCATTCCCAACACAACAAGTCTACAACGATGCCATCACTCATCCCTCAATTCCCTGCACTTACTCCCAAACGTCTAAGTGTAGACAATCAACATGAGAATAGAACAAGACAATAAGCACATCAAATATACACTTTCATGGGCATGCTTGACAAACAACAAAGCACACATAACTACTTTCAGAAATATGGCCCAAAGAACAAGACTTTACACAACTAGCAACAAAACTTACATATAATAAAGCATTTAACATAGACAAGATAAGATTACCAATGTGTGATCCAAGTTTTCTCTTTGTAAGAAAATAGGGCCTAACGTATCAAAATTTGCGTAAATCGTATAGAAAGATTACTTGCCTTTGTTTCTAGTTAGCCTTACGAATTTACTGCAGAATCTTGATAAGGATTGAATTTAGATTGGCCTTTTCCTTCCTTTTCCTTCTTCTCTTCTTCTTCTTCCTCTCCTTTTCCCTTCTTTCTCTTTTCCTGCGGTTTTCCCCTCTTCTTTTTGATGGTATAACCATCCCATTAGGCTGAGATGGGGAGTTATACTAAATTTTGGTAACTCCCCTATCTCCTAGTAGGGACCTTTTAGGTAATTTCATTTAATTACCTTTAATTCTACTTTTAACCCCTCTTCTTATTTTCCCTATATTTTAAGTAACTAAGTCGCACATCCTACATCATTAATTAAATTGCATTTAAGGTTGACCTAACATATTGAAAGTTTCGCTTAAAAGTCACGGGGTATGACACTCAGAGGGCCGCCGATCTTTCCGTTTTTTGGACTCTTAGTTTCTTCATCTAGATTTTCATACTTATATGCGGCATGCTTGGACATCTTATCTAACGACAGGAGGTATGTATGGATTTTATTCAAAGTTTTTGCGACTGAAGCGGGACATACATAGGTGGAATAAGTAAATTTTTGGTAATATATTCTCAAATGTTAAGCAAGCTGAATCTATTCTTGCCATCGCTGAGCACACTTGGGACGCCAACCCTACAGACGCAAACCGTGAAGAGTATCATAGAGCTAAAGCGGAGTATCTCCGAGCTTCCTCATGCGAGTTACATTTTTGGAAACAGAAGGCGCGAGTCTGATGGTTAAAAGA
The DNA here is from genome assembly GCA_036186865.1 of Eustoma russellianum. NCBI lineage: Eukaryota > Viridiplantae > Streptophyta > Magnoliopsida > Gentianales > Gentianaceae > Eustoma > Eustoma russellianum. The sequence goes on along the minus strand of AP025040.1, from coordinate 19,192,932 downwards.
CGGTGATGCAAACACACGCTATTTTCATTTTATTGTCAAAGGGAGACGTTTGCAACTTCGCATACAACAAATCCACACAGCTGATGGCACGCTATGCACCACGCCTGCAGCTGTTATGGATGAAGCCGTATCCTTTTACACGTCCTTATTTGCTCAAGAGCCCACACATATTTATGACGCGTTGCTTTGTCACATCCCACGTTTGGTCTCAGCAGATGACAGCTTGATGCTTACTCAACTGCCTATGGAGGAGGAAGTTGAGGTAGTAGTCTGGCATTTAGACCTCCAAAGTGCGGCAGGACCTGATGGTTTCAATGGTAAGTTTTATCGTTCCTGCTGGTCAATTATTCATACTGATGTGGTTAAGGCAGTGCAGGAATTTTTCCTTGGTATCCCTCAGCTTTCAGTAATGGCTAGTGCACTAATTACCTTGATCCCCAAAAAGCCATATCCCGTCACATTTAGTGATTTTCGGCCCGTCTGCCTCACCAATTTCTTGAGCAAAGTCTGTACAAGAATCATTGCTACTAGACTGAATACTTTGCTTCCCAATATAATTTCGCCAGAGCAAACGGGCTTTCTACCAGGCTCGGATATTTCAACGCAAGTTCTTTTGGCTCGAGTGATGATACATATGTTGGACAAAGGTGGTTCTCAGTTATGTTTGAAACTAGATATGATGAAGGCATTTGACAGAGTCAGCTGGGAATACCTCGAAAGGTTACTGCGCACATTTGGTTTCTCTGAATTTTTCATTCGCATTATCTTGAATCACTTGCGTGCCACCACATTAGCTGTCTTGATTAATGGGGAACCTTCTGCTTCCTTTCGGCCATACGGAGGATTCAAACAAGGGGATCCTCTATCCCCTTTGCTTTTCATTCTATCATCTAAAGGTTTCAGCAGAGGATTGAAATCATTAGTGGCATCTGGAGTATTGCAGCCTTTCCGACTTAGTCGGGTCCCTTTTACTATCACACAGTTAGCCTATGCAGACGACCTCTTTGTGTTTTTACACGGCACCCAGCATAATCTTCGACGCTTTCATGCCTTTTTAGCTCAATATGAAACTGCCACTAGTCAGAAGATAAATTTTAAGAGAAGCAATTTTATTCCATTGGCTGCGGTTTCTCCACAACAGCGACGGACTTTTGAGACTATCACTGGAATGAGGTGTTCGAACCTACATTTTCGATACCTTGGGACTTATTTACATAAGGGTATCAATCGCTCGAGATATTGTGTATCATTATTGCAGCATATAGATGACCGACTCCAAGGTTGGCATTCAAGGTTACTTTCTTCTGCTGGTCGTCTTGTTTTGCTTTGTTCGGTGATATCGTCATTACCTTTACATATTCTCGCTGCTAGAGGCTTGCCCAAATTGGTGATCAACATCATAAATCGAAAAATGGCAACTTTTTATTAGGGACGCAAGCATCATTGGGTTTCATGGGCTACTATTACCACGCCTCGTGAGGAGGGTGGGCTGGGACTCTGCAACCTCAGCACGCTACAGCGAGCTTATCACTATCGTATTTGGTGGTCATATCAGCAACAATCTACACTTTGGAGCAAATATATGTATGGAAAATATGGTCACCGTGGGGATTGTCTGCCTCGCTTGCCTGATTCCCCTGTATGGAAGATTATTTGTAGAATTCATCCTACCTGCCTTGCTCAGACGGAAGGTCAAGGGGCTCATCTTTTTTGGACTCCTACGGCTGCTGGGGAGTTCTCCTTGCACAGTGCTTATGATATCTGCCGATCACCCAGTCCCAGGCTCCTTTCGGCGAAGTTTATTTGGTTCAAGCATCATTTGCCAGTTATTCAGATATTTTTATGGCGTATATTTCATTCAGCGGTGCCATTTGAAGACTATACTAGTAAGTATTATACAGCCTGCCCAACACAATGCCCTTTTTACAAACAGGCATCGGCCACAGTGGGCCATATATTCTTATATTGTTCGGGCATCCGTTCGCTATGGTGCTATTTTGCTAGTGAGTTACATTGTCCTCTCCCAACATCACTGCACCTTCGACAATATTTACTTTCTTGGTAGTTTCGTTCTACTTTCTCATCTTTCCTTGGGGTCTTACGCATCATTATTCCAGCAATCATTGTGTATAATATGTGGCGTGCCTATGCCTCTTTAGTTTACGATGAGCAGCACACTTTTACAATGACATCTCTAAGGGCCTCCATACAATATGATATTACTATGTGGTGTAAAACAATAGCTGGATAAAAATTAGCGACTGGACCTCGGCAGCCCCTTCCTCGGCTTCCTCTGCTTCGGCCCCCACGTCCTCATTTAGTACGCTGGTGTCTTCCGCCTTCAGGTAGATTCAAATTAAATATAGATGCGGCAGTTGGTAGACATTATGGAGCAGGAGGTGCTATATTGAGAGACCATGTTGGTTCGTGTGTGGGAGTAGTTTCTTTCCGCTTACCTCCAAGTACACCTCTTAATGCGGAGATACAGGCAGCGGTTTTTAGACTCTTGTACTTTCTTCCACTGTATCGCTCGATTATACTGGAATCAGATTGTGCACAGATGATATCTCGGTTGTCTCGTCCACAGCTGATTTAGGGGAATTATTATCTTCGGTTATTGCATACATTAATACATCTGCATCGTCTGGACTTTCATCATATTTACAGAGAGGCAAATATGACGGCTCACTATCTAGCACAGAATGCCATGTTAAACCCACGCACACAAGTCTACAGTTCACACACTCTACCTCCATTAGTTCGCGGTTCTATCTCGTTGGATCTCTCTTCAGTCCATTTGTGTGTCCCCTGATAAACCCACATCTTCCATATGGATCGGTGCACATTTCCTTTTCCTGCCGGAATCCTATGGGGTTCAGGCAGACTCGGTATTTTTTGTTGCCTATCGGTCTTACTTTTTGTGCTATGCTTGATTCTCCACTATAACATGCTCGTTTTATGTCTTTGTGCATGGCTTGGAAATTTCATCGCAGTGATATTTACGAGTGCTACGGCTGAGACAATACCATCACATCGCATTCATGCGGCCTCAGAGATTGCAGCTTCTTCAGTGACCAATGCAAGGAGTCTATTATTTTTTGATCTTTCGTTCTCTTTTCATATGTATAGTGTCTCAAATCCCAACTCCAATCGTACAAAATGTACGCTTTTTCCTTCGCCAGGGTTTTATCCACAAGGGTGGTTTTACCTGGCAAGGTTTTAATGCGGCATATCATATACGACTGGAGACTACAAATCATCGACTATTTGTATTCGTTTTTCTCTTATACTGACTTTTTTGTTTTGTAATATGGTTTTCCTCCGCCACAAGTGAGGTTTTTCTATGAATAAAATTTTGTTTAGAAAAATATATATATTAGGTGATTATATATATATATATATATATATATATATATATATATATATATATATATATGCCGTCATGCTGCCCGCTCCTGCGCTGCGATGGCGATCGGCGTAACCGTCGCCATTCTCTGCCATCTTCTGCCGACAACCCTCCCTGATTCCGCACCTCCTCCGTCCCTTCGATCTTCCTATGGCGGCTTTTTCTCCATCCGCCGCAAAACCGCCAGATACACCTCGCCCTTCAGCAATCACAGTGCCGCAATCCACTCCCAACCGCTCTTTTGCTTCACTTTTCAAAGACACCGCTCAATCCATTAAAGCGAAGGATTTCCAAAAATACAAGGGCAGCCCCATGATCACGTTCACTGATGAAGAGATCCACTCACTAGCCGCGCCATACATGTTTACATTGGTGGGAACATTTTGGTATGATCGACCACCATTGGCTACCATTCGTGCAGCCATTGATCGCATCGGATTCAATGGAGCAGTAAAGGTTGGTCTTTTAGATGCATCGCATATCATACTGCATTTCAACCTAGAACAGGATTATATTCGCTGTTTTGCTAGAAGAGGATGGATAATTTCAGGAAAACAAATGCGAATCACAAAATGGACACCAGATTACGATCCTGTAGTAGAGGTGACGATTGTTCCCATCTGGGTTTCTTTTCCAGGTCTCTCAATACACATGCATCGTAAAGATGCTCTTTTTCAGGTGGCAGCAATGCTTGGGGAACCACTGAGACTGGATTCCGCCACTGCTACGATGAACCGCCCTTGTTTTGCGCGTGTATGCGTTGAGTTAGATGTTTCCAAAGAGCTTCCTAGTCGGGTGTTTATACAAACGTCCTCAAGGGTAATCATGCAGGCAGTGGAGTATGAGGATTTACCAAAATATTGTGATCACTGTTTTCGCCTGGGTCATATCGCCGCTGATTGCAGCGGCCAACCGGAACGCTCACAAGCTATAGGTGACAAACCCACCAACAAAAAAACGTCCAATCCTAACCAACTAGGGGACAAAAGAAAAAGTCAACGTTGGACGCCAAAAAAAATAGTGCCGGCACAGGATTCACTTACTGTTGCAGTTGTCGAGCCAAATATAGGGCACACTGTTCCTCATCGATCATCCTGCACGCCACAGGAATTCATTCCGCCATCCCCAGATATGGTTGCGCCCCAAGCCATTTCTGATGTTCAAGATATATCTCGCCTTCAAGGTGTTGATGACTGCATAGTCGGGGATGTTCCGGACAAATCTCTGCCTACTTCACATTCAGACAATGAAATCGATCCTCCCCAACATGATGTTAGCCTAGAGGAGATTGATCAACGCTGCGCCGATCATATTGCACATCTTGTGGAAGCAGCACATGTTGATGCTCAAATGAATAGCAATCCAACGATTCCTGCATCTGATCCAGCACCTTCGCAGGGGCCAAAAATAATACGCAGGTCACATGACAATCATGTCTCTTCAAGATTGACCAGGTTACGTGCTTCCCACCTCTCAAACTCTTTTGACACATTATCACAATGAAGATTTTGTTATGGAACATTCGAGGGATTCGTACATCATTCACACGTTTAATATCCCTTACGCGAAAACACAACATACATGCATTAGTTGTGATTGAACCTAAGCTACGGCCCAACCATTTACTTTATTATCAACTGCAATTGGGTTTCACTAAATCTGTATCTGTTTGTAACGATCAAATTTGGATGTTTTGGAAGGACTCGATATTGACTTGGGTGGAAGAGATTTTTGGCCAGCAACATCACTCTATTAAATTTCGCTGGCTTGCCTCTGGTGATTTTTTCTGGTTAACAGCAGTATATGGGCGCCATTCTACGGTAGAACGCAAAATATTGTGGGAATAGTTGGAACAGTTTCATGCCTGGAATACATCACCTTGGTTAATAGGCGGAGATTTTAACACATTTAGAACTTTGGATGAGCACAATGGACGATCCTGTCCATCTCTACGTTCTCTTCAGGATTTTAATGATTTCATACAGCATTCCCAATTGCAGGAGATTCCTTATCAGGGTTCGAAATTTACTTGGAGTGATGGACGTGGCTTAGGACGTGTGAGCCGCCGCCTTGATTCTTTTCTTGCGTCCACAACTTTCTCTGATCTATTTCCCATTCTGCGTGTTCAACACCTATCTAGGGCAACTTCTGACCATGCTCCATTATTCTTATCATGTGAAAATGAGGGCTCAAAGCCTCCAGCTGTCTTCCGCTATCTAAGCGCATGGGAAACACATGCAGACTTTTATGACTTTGTTGTACACAGATGGCAATCATACCCAACAATTGGGGGTATGTGGGGATTACATCGCAAATTGTCTCTTCTGAGGAGTGATCTCAGGCAGTGGAATAAAGACACCTTTGGAAATATCTTTGATGCAATAGCCTGTGCAGAGACGTTGGTGAAAACAGCCGAAAGTCAATATGATGACAACCCAACGGAGGATACACACCTTACATATCATCAGCGTGTGGCAGAGCTTAAGTTGGCACAACATCGTGCCTTTCTTTTTTGGAAACAAAAAGACAATGTCAAATGGATAAATGAAGGGGATGCAAACACATCTTTTTATCATCAAACAGTTAAGGACAAACGCTGCAAACAGCACATAAGTCGCATATTTTCTCCTGACGGCAGCGAATACACACAATCAGCGGCCATTGCTGCTGAGGCTATACGATATTTTTCGACATTATATGCCCTTGAGCCCGTTGATAATTGCGATGGCATACTGCAATATTTGCCTCAGTTGATAGATTCAGATGACAATCACATGTTACAAGCAATCCCAACACTTGATGAAGTTAAAACAACGGTTTGGGATTTAAATCTCTCAAGTGCAGCGGGTCCTGATGGGTATCCTGGATCTTTTTATAGAACATTCTGGCCTGTTATTCAAGATGATGTTCATAAAGAAGTGCAGGAGTTCTATTTGGGCATTTGTATGCCAAAGCCTGTCGCGGCTACAACAATAGTCCTAATCCCGAAAATTGCTAATCCTCATACATTTGCAAATTTCCGACCCATCTGTCTTACCAATTTCATTTCAAAGGCTAGCCACTCGGCTAGCTGTCCTTCTGCCTAAATTGATCTCACCAGAGCAGGCAGGCTTTATGAAGGGCCGGGGAATCACAGAGCAAGTACTTCTTGCGCAGGAAATGATCCATGTTTTGGATAAACATACACGAGGAGGGCACATTCTAGTTAAATTGGATATGGCAAAGGCATTTGACCGAGTAAGTTGGCAGTATTTAAGGTTGCTTTTATGTAAGTTGCGTATGCATGAACGCCTTGTCCGAATCATCATCAATAATCTAGACATGACTACATGCTCTATTCTACTAAATGGGGGGCTGACTACTCCATTCTCTCTTGGCCGTGAGGTCAAACAAGGCGACTCCTTATCACCGTTGTTATTCATTCTGTCATCAGAAGGTTTCTCTAGAGGTCTGAAGCATTATTTTCAGGAGGTCTATATTCTTGGATTTAATACAGGCCATGTGAAGGGCGTGTCTCACTTAGGGTTTGCCGATGATCTCCTTATCTTCTTGAATGGGGCTGTGCGTAATGTGGATCGCTTCCGCAAATTTCTTGAAACCTATCAGCAGGCGTCGGGTCAATTAGTGAACTATAACAAAAGTCAACTTGTTCTAGGCCATGGAGCCCCAGCTCGCAATTCTCTGCAGGCAATGGGTATGAGATCTATAGCCTTACCTATTAAATATCTTGGCTCTTATTTATATAAGGGCTGTAATAAGGCCAGATACTGTCTTTCTCTCCTTAATCATTTTGACTCTAAGCTCACATCTTGGTCATCAAAATTTCTATCCATGGCGGGTCGGCTAGTACTCATTAAATATGTCCTCAATACCATACCAACCCACCTTATAGCCAGTTCCAAGCTGCCCAAGGGGGTACTAAATACATTATCTCGGAAAATGGCTGTCTTTCTCTGGAATGGTCGTCATCATTGGCAATCTTGGTCTTCGGTCTGTCGCGATGTGGACGTAGGCGGACTTGGAATTCGTAGCCTCACTTATGTGCAACAATCTTATGACTGCCAGCTTTGGTGGAAGTACTATCATTCTAACACGTTATGGGGTGAATTTAGTAGGACAAAATATGGTCACCACTCCTCACTCTATTCTCATTTTTATGACTCAGCTACATGGAAGCGTGTTTGTCGAGTTAATGCTTATATGGAGCTACATACTTCTCAAACTCATAGCACGATCCATTGGACCCCGGATTCAAATGGCCAGTTTTCTATACGTTCGGCTTATTCACATATTGCAGCTCAAGGTCAGTCACAAAGGGAGTATACTTATATTTGGTGGACTACCTTGCCTCCAGGGCAACAGATATTCATATGGAGATTATGGAACAAATCTCTTCCGATTGCGCATAACTTGTGCCGATGGCTCACAGCGTTGCCGTCCCGATGCATCTTTTGTCGTCAGGAGCATGATACTCAAGACCATATCTTCTTGCATTGTTCAGTTATTCGCCCTATATGGATAGATATTCCGATCATGTTTTTCGGTCCATTGCCCCGCTCCAATATGATTAAGGCACATCTTTTACGGTGGTGGCAAAGTTCTTCGAAAACTTCAATGAAGGGTCAACTTCGCGCCGTAGTACCATCTTTAGTATCTTGGGAGATATGGAAGTCATACACATCGTGTCGATTTGGTTCTGAGACCTTTAACTCAGACCTACTACGTATGAAGATCAAAACAACAATTTACACATGGTGTGCGTCTGTGACTAACAAAAAGTTTGCCCAGCACTTGCCACACCTAGTCCAGCAACATTACTCTCCACCAATTCGATCTAAGCGACTATCTATCATTCGGTGGCAACTCCCACCATCAGGAAAGCTAAAATTGAATATTGATGCCTCAGTGGGTCGAAAGATGGCGGCAGGGGGAGCAATATTACGCACCTCAGATGGCCGTCTCCTCTCAGCTCTATGTTTTCCGTTGCCCTTGATGCAACCGCTTCGAGCTGAGCTACAAGCCATTCTCTATGCCTTGATTTTCTATGCGTCGCGTTATGCTAATATTATTATTGAAACTGATTGCCAACGGATGGTGTCATTTTTTACGGAGCCGAGTTTCACCGGAGCCTTAGCCATGGACATCCAGCGTGCCACAATATTCCTTAGCCTCAGTAAGTCAGTTATTCAATATTGTCCGCGAGAGGCAAACACTGAAGCACACAGGTTAGCACGATATGGCTTCCGCGCCGTAGGACATCGCAGTTATCTTGCGACTCAATCACTGCCATGCGAAGTACGTGGTGCCTTGCAAGTGGATCTCCAGTTGCCTGCCCTTCTTAGTTACACATGCTGCCCTCGGCTACATACAAATGTCGTTGCCTGTGTTTCGGTACACAGGCAACGTTGGTGCATTATCCTTCAGTGTCTCTTGTCACTTTGTCTATGTTGCTTCATGTTCACACTTACTCTTCATGTTGTTGTCTGTTACATGTGTTACTCACGCTTGGGTATGCGATATTGTCATGTTCATGGGGGAGGAGGCATTTCCAACTTTGGTGTCCAGCAGTCATTTTGGGTGCGCTAACGAGACTTTTCAAGTGGTCGTCGTCCTGGCAATCTCATTGCTGGGGCGACTTGGGTATGCGTTTGTTCCATCGCTCTATATTATACTATCTCATAACTATCCTATTGATAACAACTGCATCTCCTTGTCTCGAGGTACGTTTGACTGGTGATCATGCTGCTCCAACGGTTTGGTCTTCCAAGTGGATTATCAGCAACTCCTGTCGAACAGCAATGGATATATCCGTCTACGACTCCATTTTTGGTATCGATGACAATCGTATAAATATGTACGCTTTTTCCTTCGCCAAGGTTTTATCCACAAGGGTGGTTTTACTTGGCAATATTTTAATGCGGCATATCATATACGATTGGAGATACAGCATTATATGTATTCTCTTTCACTTATTTTCTTATGCTGACGATTATACATTATGTAATATGGTTTTCCTCCGCCACAAGTGAGGGTTCTTAATAAACATATAATTCTTTCAAATATATATATTTATATATATATATATTAGGTGATTATATATATATATAATATGTACGTTTAATATATTATAATAACTTGTGTTTCGCTGGCTCCGACGATCTCGCAGCGATCGTCATCTACGATGGTCTTGCCACCGGCGGCAACAGTTTCTGCCTCTCCCTCATTTGCAGACGTCCTCCGGGACAATTCTCCACCATTGATATAGCCTAAACAATCATCTAAATATAAAGGTTTTCCATCCATCTGTTTCACCGACACAGAAGTAGATTCTTTGATTGCACCGTTTCAACACACTCTCGTTGGATCATTTTAGCATGGACGTCCCACTATGGAAGTGATGAAAAAGGCTTTTGATCGGATCGGTTTCACAGCACCCGTGCACTTGGGATTAATTGACAAATCACACATTCTTATCCGCTTTGATCAAGAACGCAATTACACCCGCTGCTATTGTCGTCGAACATGGAGTATTCTTGGATATCCTATGCGCGTCACTAAATATACACACGATTTTCATCCCGGTTTGACGCTCCCATTGTTCCTGTATGGATCTCTTTGCCTGCGCTCCCCATTTATCTTCATCATCAATCATCACTCTTTGCAATTGTTTCAATGATTGGAACTTCGATACGATTAGATGCTGCAACGCAGAAAATCTTACGGCCATCAGTTGCTCGCGTCTGTGTAGAGATCGACGTCTCCAAGGAATTGCCCTCCAAGTTACATATTCAAAGTAAGAATCATGAATTTTTCCAATAAGTGATTTGTGAGGATGTTCCTTTATTTTGTTCAACTTCTTGTGTTTTGGGACATAAAACGGGCAACTGCCCTCCTGTCGCTATGAACCCATCAAAGCCACCCCAGAGTTTGAAGGTTTGGAAAGAGAAAGAAAAGTTGCATACTGATCAACCAGAATCTATTTCCAACCCAGCTGTAGCATCGGATACAACTACTGTCCCTGATGCAGTCCAGATTTTATTGCCAACCAATCCATCTCTGGCTACTGATTCACAGATTCCGCCTCCTAACATCTCAATATTGGAAGAAGCTCCTCTCATCCCTGAAACACAAAATTTAACATTGCTAGGAAATGTTGGCGATGATACTCATGTGCAGGCAGACTTAATTGAAGAAGTTATACATGGTCATTCTGATACTGACATTTATCTACCTACAACTGTAGGATCTTCAAGGCAGCACTAGAAGGGGGGTGGTTGAATGGTGGGTGCGGAAAATGTGGTTTTTAAAATTGTTTTAAACCAAAAACCCAACTTCTGAAAACAGTTTCTGTTTTCAGGACCAGTTTTAAAACGTTTTTAAAACTAGGTTGCAGGTCTTCGAAAATTCTGAAATTTTGATAGAACTTAGCCTCAGATGTTATGAGTGTCTCTTTAAAATTTCAGATTTAAATTCAATCTCTAACCCCTTCAAAAATCGTTGGTGGTCAGATTGTGCAAATCTGCCAGAAACGATACACTGATTTGAAAAATTAATTCCTATTTGTACACAACTCCAAATGCTCTGAAAATTTAAAGACTAACCCCTTATAAGATTTATTTAAATGTATTGAAACAGTTTTGAAGAATTCTTTTGGGAAGTTAGTTAAATACGATCAAAGTCTCAACCTTTGCAAGCCTGAAAATCAGACTGCACTAGTCTCAGAACATTGGATGTTTGGTGACTTATACTTATCCAAAATGGTTAAAACTTGTGCCAAAAGAACCTTGAAACGTGTGGCTATGTTTCTTGAAAGTTTCTGGATTTTTAAAATTCGTTTCCTGTTTTTACGGACGTGATTAAAAACAGTAAACAGTGCTGAAACAGAAAATCAGTGCTGAAAGTAAATGACACCAAGAATTTTATACTGGTTTGGTAATAAACAACCTACTCCAGTCTTCGAGGAACACCTTCCTCGGTTCACACTAATCACACAACACAAAAACACCTTACCACAGGGTTGATGGAGTTACACACCAACTCCAACCCTTTACAAGCCTTGTATGATGAATACAATACGCACGAACACCACCACCTTGCAAGATTGAAGATTGAACACAACTTGATCAATCTTTTACAAAGATAAAGAATGTGTGGTGGTCTAAGATAAGCCTATTCAAGAATATGAATATAAGTACAATAGGCTTTTAGGAAGAAGAAAGAAAGAGAGTGTAGAAGAAGTAGACTAGAACACTTTTGATCTTTGAATTTTGCAAATCTTGTTCTTGTCATTGTTTTGCTCTTCTTCCTTCTTTTTAACAAGTCTTGGCGGCCCCCTTTGGTGCCTTCCCCTCTTGAAAATTATCTTCTAAGTCCTTGGGAGAATGTGTGGCATCATTGTGACATGATCTTGCTTACTTGGCACATCCTCATTGGATGATCATTTAACTTTTGCTTACCTGGCACTCTTTGATAGGTTCAATGTTGTCCTCATTTGATGACTTGGAAAATCTGACAATTCCACTAAAAACATGTGCCAAAATAAACATAGAATAGTTGTCATAACTCATAAGATTACCACCCAAAACAAGCAAGACAAATAACTCCAAAAGGGCATGAAAAATTAGGCCATGATGACACTTTACGTGCTGAAATTTCAGCATGTGAAACATTTGTATTCTATTCAAAATGTTACCAAGTTTGCTTTGATTTATTTCTTGAAATCAAAAGATAATTCAATCACCATTTAGTATACAATATTCTCATCATGTATGGAATAAAAACTAGACAATAACAAGGCCTCAAAAATGCCTAGATGCATTGCACACATGCTGAACTTTTCAGCATGTGTGATATCCAAGAATATCACTTTCTTTATTCCATAAAATATTTAAAACACTTCCAAATTGTCTTCTAATTAATCACATGATTCAAAACAACAAAATTTGGATAATTAAAGTAATAATTTCGGCCATCCATTTTGCACACATGCTGAATTTTCAGCATGTGTCACAATTGTGACAAGATTTGAAATATTACCTTGTGTAGCTTCTTTCTTTATGTCACAAACATTGTATGATTGATTCTTGACCAGTCAATATGCCAACAAGTCTCCACATATGCTCCATTTCAGCTGGAATAGGCGTGTATGATATGTATATGCATGTTTTGAATTTTATTTTTGCAAACTTTGTAAAATAGTGCACATTTAATAATACACACATGTTATATTCCAATCAGCCCTTAATTTAATTTTCTAGAACACTTTAAGATGTATGACATATTTAAAAAGTGTCTAGATACGTGTCGTATGATGTGCCAAAAATGTTCCATGTATTGTGTACGTACAAAACCAAAATTTTCGATGTTTATCGATTACCCGGTTTTTCTCTAATTAAATTCTAAATTTTTGCACATGTTATATATATTATGTTACACATAATACACATAATATAAACTTTAATATTCAGCACTTGGCTGGTCTAAAGTGGCGCCATTTACATGTGACGAAATTGAAATTGAAATCTCCACAATTTGGCCTTATGTGGGGTGACTTGTGTGTGTCAACATGGAATGATTTTATGGCTGTGACCATCATCATACCCACGAAAATTTTAAAGATTTTTGAGGTGTAGGGGCTGGCCATCTATTTATGACAAGTACGTGACACGTTGGCGAAGTTTCGGTATTCGCCCGATACGACAATTTTTGGTTTAGAACCTTTAACGTGTCGTATTTAATTTGTCATCACCATGAATTATATCATATGATATAAGACCTGAATATACTCATAAATATGAGTTAATTATGGTGGTGTGACGTTAACGTACGTACGTAAAATATATAACGTGTCGGTAGTACGTTGGAACATATGTGTATGTGCCTTTTCAAAAAATCTGAAAATATATATATTTATGTATATATATGCGTGTATATATGTGGTGAAGGAGGAGGAGGAGACTTTCCTTTCTTAGTCTTGTTGCCTTTGTGCCTTGTCCAAATGTTGCTTCCTTTAATGAACTACTTAGTTTAATTAACTAAGTACTTTACTTAATGAACTAGCTTAGTTCATTAATGGTGGTACCTGAAAATAGTACAAACACAACAAATGTTTGCTATTTGATGTAAGCTTTAGAGCTTCATGGATCGTTAGTACTGCAACATTATATATGAACTATATAAGGCAAATAATATGCAATATATCATGCACATTTATCTTATGCATGTTTTTATGCAATATGTCATGCACGTTTAAATCATGTATTTTGAAATCACTCAAACCCCTTTATCTCTACAACAACAACTCAACAAGAACCTCCTGCTGTCTCTATCATGGTTGAACAATATAGGGCTGAATCATCTCGCATAGCTAGCCGAATGACAGGTCTAGCCCAGTCACAATCAAACGAAGCGTTATTACAACATATTCTTCATCCACCTCCACCTACTGATAATGATGGTTTTACTTTCCATGTCAGAAAAAGGAATCGAAAACTTGCATCTCAGATTGTACGTCCGCCACGTCAAATTGCCACCCCATAGTTCTGTTCAGGCCTCACACTCATCCACTCAACAATAAGAATGCATTTGTTAGTCTGGAATATTAGAGGACTACGCACCTCATTAACTCGCTTGCCTCTACATTTACAACAATACTCAATAAATTTCCTTGTTGTCATAGAACCACAACACCCGATGGCTACATTACAATGCACTCAAATCCAACTTGGATTCACTTCCAGTCTCTCGGTGTGCAGTGATCGTGTTTGGTGTTTTTGGCAGCATGCTGATATTTTAATGCATGAAGTTAGGATTCATGATCAAGTAACTCATTTTCACTTGCGTATACTCGCTTCTCAAATTGACTATGGGCACACTTGTGTATATGGACGGCATACTATCTTGGACCGCCGTCATCTTTGGAATGATCTATCTTCTTTTGGTGATGATTTATCCGCCCCATGGACTATAACAGGTGATTTTAATGCATTCCTTTCTCTAGATGATCACAAAGGGAGCTCTCGTCCAACCTTATCATCACTACATGATTTGAATGCCGTTGTTGATCATTTGTCCTTGCATACGATGCCACATCATGGAATGCGCTATACATGGATGGGAGGTTGAGGATTAGGTCATGTTCACCGCCGTTTGGACTAGGTATTCTGCAACCCTTCATTCTATGACATATTTTCACAGATTAACCTTACACATATTCCTCGCGCCACTTCAGACCAATGTCCCTTATTGATACACTGCCAACAACCAACACAGGTTGTCTCAAAGCAATTTCATTTTCTTACGGCGTGGACATCACTTCCCCAGTTCCTTACATTTACTAGAAATAAATGGGAATCATATCCCACAATAGGAGGAATGCGAGGATTCTGTCAAAAGCTGCGTCTACTCAAGAAGGACCTCGCAACATGGAATAAATAAGTATTTGGAAATATCTTCAATAAGGTGGAATTCACGCAAACACAAGTCCAACATGCAGAATTGGCATATGACACCTCGCCCACAGAAGACAACCGGATTGCATACACTATTGCTCAAGCTGAGTATCAGTCTGCCTGTGCTAGAGAACTAGAATATTGGCAACAAAAAGCGCGCGTAAAACGGCTAAAGGAGGGCGAAGCTAATACAGCTTATTATCATGTTATTGTCAAAGACAGACATCGACGACAATATATTCATCAGATCCGCAGAGAAGATGGTTCACTGTGTGATACTTAGATTGATATTCAACAGGTAGCTATTCAATTCTAAGCCTTTTGTAGTGCACTTAGATTGTGAATTCCCAGGCCACCCTCCTCCTTTGGATAGCATATGGTGTCCCATGCCCCCCAATGGTGCTGCTGTCTCCTTGAAAAATTGGACATTTTCCTATTCAATTACGTTATCACACTTTTGGGAAGTTTGGCAGCAGCCATGATGAGCAATGGCATAGCGAATAGTACTGATTGTATAAGGGCCAATCTTCCGGCCATACTTAATAATCTTTGCGACCAACCTGTCAATCTCGCATCAAAGTTATCAAGTAATGATGTACAATATTGAAAGCGATTAATACCTTTAAAAAGATAGGAGCCTAAGTACTTTATTGGTAGCGTAGAAATCCTCATGTTCAAGGATGTCGCCACTCTCTGTGAAGAGACTCCACCACCAACCACAATTTGACTTTTGTGGTAATTAACTAATTGTCTTGATGCCTGCTGATATTGCTCGAGAAATCGCTTGAATGTTTGCAAATTGCCGAGTGAGCCATTCAAAAAGATTAATAAATCATTTGAAAAACAAAGATGTGATATCGACAGAACTCGTCCACTGCTAAAGCCCCTCAGGGCACCGATCAGAATTAAAGCTGTCGACCCCCTAAAGAACCCCTCAAATGCAAGGATAAAGAGAATGGGTGACAATGGATCTCCTTGCTTAACTCCTCTGGCTGGTCTAAAGAAGCCACAAGGCTTGTTGTTAATCAACACTAAACAATACGTAGCTGTCAAATTATTCATGATAAGATGCACAAACCGATAATGAAAACCAAAGAGTAACAGTAGAATCTCCAAATACTGCCATGAAACTCGGTCGAAAGCCTTGGCCATATCCAACTTAATTATTACCTACCCCCCTTGGCACTTACAATTTAAAAGATGAACCACCTCCTGCGCCAACAATATCAGCTCTGATACACCACGGCCTGGCATAAAACCTGATTGTTCTGGAGAAATCAATCTAGGCAATAATATATTAAGGCGAGATGAAACAATTCTTGTGACCAACTTAGAAAGAAAATTCATCAAACAAATAGGCCAGAAATCTGCAAATGTATCTGGGTTGGAAACTTTAGGAATCAAACATATTAAGGATGCTGCCATTGCACTGGGCACGCGAAGACCCAAGAAAAATTCCTGCACAGCAAGTAGCACATCTAAGCTCAAGTCATCACAAAAATGCTTATAAAAGGAACCTAGGAAGCCCGGCTTAATTGCCATACGGTTGTCGTACTTCTTCAGCCTGCGGCAGTTCTAATAATTGTTCATTGTCAGTCTCGGTCAAAATGTGAGGAATATTTCACAACAGAATGTCATGATCAAAGGTCTGTTCCGCGCTGAATAAATCTCATACAACCGAATTGCCTATGTTTGAATAAACTGGTCAGTGTCACATGTAGTTCCCTCTAGCCTATTAATTGTGACAATGGCTTGTCGTTTTCTCATGGTCTTAACTGTTTGATGGAAGTAAGCGGTATTAGCATCGCCCTCCTTAGCCACTTAAGATTTGCTTTTTGTTTCCAATAAATCAGGGCTCGCGTTTGTAACTGCAAGAGATGGGCTTTGGCCGGATGATATGATTCACGAGTGGCCTCCGTCGATGTGATATCATAATCCTCTCTACACGTATCATCTCCTCCTCTGCCGCCATTAAGTCGGTGAAAATATTACCAAAGACACATTTATTCCATGTGCGCAGATCAGCCTTTAGTCGTCGCAGCTTATCATAGAGTCCTTACATACCTCCTACGGTTGGGTATGTTTTCTAGTGTGTGCGCACATAACCATCAAAGTCGTCATGTGTTAACCATGCATCTATGTATCAAAAAGAAGTTGGGCCCGTAGAAGTAGCAGACTGGCAGTGTAGCAATAATGGCGAGTGATCAGATGTAGTTCGATAAAGGTGTCGGACTAAGGTTGTACCAAATATATCTGAAAATATGTGAGTACAAAAGAATCGATCCATTCATCGCCACACCTTACCCAAGCCACGCCCATCAGACCAGGTAAATCGTGACCCTTGAAAGGGCAGATCTAACAATTCACAAGATTCAACAAAATGTTTAAAATTTGTTAGTATCCGCAATGAGGGTGTTGATACCCCCTTATGTTCATCTAAAGAAAGAAATGCATTAAAGTCACCACCTATTAGCCAAGGCAGATCCATTCCTGCCCAAAACAATGTCAAGCCATCCCACTTTATCCAACATGGCAAACAAGACAAGCCACCCTCTCCCCTCTTTCCCTCCATAGGTCGGCCACCCTCTCCCTAAGGAAGACAAAGATTTCTCCACCCTTACACTCCATGTCATACCATCATTAACTCTAAGTCTTACGTGTTGAGAAATATGTTTGGACAATTTTCAAAATTATGATTTTAAGTGTTACATGTCATAAAAATGCCAAATATGCGCCTAGAAGGTACATCCAAGTTTGGATACCCAAGGGGTATATGAGCAATGATGGTGCCCCGAGTTGAAATATATGAAATAAGTAAAGAAAAATGACATCATCTCTCATGTTTATGCACTTCGATCCATCGATGTGCATCGACCCCTCACATTGATCGATCCATATAAGGCAGAGAAAAACCAAGGCCTTACTGGTAAGATATCGATCTCTAAACCTGAGACAAATCGATCGATGGATGTGTACATCGATCCCTCAAATCCATCAATCGATGTAGGGCAGACTCAAAATATGAACCTCACTATTAGACATTGATCTCTCAAACCGAGACACTTTGATCGATCGATGTGTAGGGTTTTTGGAAATTTTTTCTAAAATGTGATAAAATGATTGTTTTCATTTGCATATGTTTCATATATGTATATTGTGGTTTTATTACTTTTTTTTATGATTATAAATATGTCTTGTAATTAATGTGCTTTGGAAGTTTCTATAACTTACCAAAAAGGGCAAAAGTGGTATTTTAAGTTCTTGTTGGTACATGACGGAGAAAGTAATACAAGGACTTTATTATTTCTTATTTATCATCACAATGGTATTATTATATTTATTTATGACCATCGGGGTCATTTTCAGAGTTTTCTCTCACCAGGGGTATTTTGTCATTTTACGCCTCAAGGGCAGTATGGTCATTTTACTCAAGGACAGATCTTGAGTATCATTCATCTGCATTTTGGAGCTTATTTATGGTTCTCTTGAAGATTATTTGGTGGTTATCTATTCTATTTCTTTGTTTGGTGATATTATCGACAGTAGCGGGATATGTGACGGTTTTCATATCACATTCTATTTTTCATCTTGAAGACTTTTGTTCATTTATTATTGGAGGCTCTTAATGATATTTTTTCAGATATTATAAGGGTGTTACTGGTGCAAAATTCATCACAAAATACAGGAGTAGGATTGTGAAAATTTCAGATTATATGTTGGCATAATCTTGTCAACTATTATTTATTGATTTCTCTTAAACAAATCTGAGTTTGTACACATATGTGCTATTAAAAAATGTCCATAAATATGTGGCAAAGGTTCTGTATTCACTTTATGACATGTGTACAAGTGGACCAACCAAAAACAAGCTAATTTGCAAAATTTGTCAACTTGGAATTTTCAAGTTCGAAAAAAAGGGCTAGTTGGACTTTGTTGGAGCTGTTTTTATCAAAATGCAACTAACACATATAGAGCCAAAATAACATCTTTATAACAATCCGCCATATTCAAGTAAGCCACATAATTGACGACCAAAATGTAACTAACACATATAGAGCCAAACATACAACGTAAACAGATCATGTGCTAGTAACATTTCTTGCATGTCAAATCTTATGCTTCGTGTAACATGATGCATGTACTTCTTTAAAACCACACACAACACCCATGCATATGTCTTCTTTCATAAACATGTTATGCGTGTCATTTCATAAAACTTTTAATAATTCTTCTTATCATATTCTTCGCGTAGCAGAACTTTATACCTTGTGGGTAATCAGTCCACATCAAACAGAACTTTATAGCCCGTGCTGAAAGGTCCACGGCCCCATAACATATAACTTCATACCCCGTGCTGATAGGTCCACAGCCCCATTACATATATCATATACCCGTGCTGATATGTCCATGGTCCCATTACATATATCATATATCTGTGCTGATAGGTCCACGGCCCCATAAAATACTTAATACCATGCTGTTGATTCACATGTCACGCTTTTATACCCTGCTTTCATAGGCTCGACTTTTATACCCTGCGATCAACCAGCAGCTATAGTTTGCCTTTCGAAAACTTTAATCTTCTCTTGTGAACACATGTTCTTTCGCAAAGCGATTCTCATGTCAAATGCAAAGTGTTCATGTCATGATGCAGGATGCTCATGCAACTTCATATCAAACATGTAACATACACACACACCTTACATATCAAGTACATGATCTTGCACCTCAAACACTCCATGCTCGTTTCTTTCTAAGTTCGTTCGTTTCACCAACTCACTAGGGATTCAATCTAATTCTTACTTAATCAAACTTAACATCTATTCCTCAAGTACACCTCAAATACCCTTGCATTTTAGGATCAAAG
Organism: Eustoma russellianum; assembly: GCA_036186865.1. Taxonomy (NCBI): domain Eukaryota; kingdom Viridiplantae; phylum Streptophyta; class Magnoliopsida; order Gentianales; family Gentianaceae; genus Eustoma; species Eustoma russellianum. The sequence continues at coordinate 19,173,209 of AP025040.1, read as the reverse complement.
GGAGAGAATAGAGTTATTACACATACATAGGGCGCCTAATGGGTCAAAAAGACTTCCAGTATACTTGGAACGCCTACTTGAGGCGCCTATACTAGGCGTTCAAAGTGTTCGGGAATGTGCTGGTATACATCAAACGCCTACATGAAGCGCCTTATGCGACATCGAACGCCTTTGGAGGTGTTCGAAGTGTTCTGGAATGTGCTGTGACACATGAACGCCTACATGAAGCGCCTGATGTGACATGAAGCGCCTAATGTGGGTGTTCAAAGTGTACGTAGATGCACTGGGACACATTGAACGCCTACTTTAGGCGCCTAATGTGACTTGAAGCGCCTAAAGTAGGTGTTTGAAGTGCTCAAACGGTTCCATAACTGCAATTTTCTGCAGTAACTTCTCTCCATCACCTTCCTCCTTCACCCCTTTCATGTTAAACACTTCAAGATCCATCTTACCATCTAGATTCAGCATGCTTAACACACAACTAACATGAATTGATTCTTAAACATGTAAAGTAATATCCACTCTAAACCTTCTATCATCCACAACTTTCAATATATATCTTCAAACTTTCCAACACAAGTCTACAACAATGCCATGATTAATCCTTCAACCTCCTGCAATACTCTGAAAACATCTAAGGGGTAGTTCATAAACTTAAGAACTTATACCAAGACAATGAACACATCACGGATAACACTATTATTGGCAAATTTAACAACAAAGATCACAACATAACCATTTTCAGATATTGTCCCAAAGATCATGCCTTTAATCAATCAAGAACAACAATTACATATAGTAAAGCATTTGACATGACAAATCAAAGTTACTAATGTGTGATGCGGATTTTCTCTTTATAGAACATAGGGCCTATTGTATCAAAATTTGCGTAAAGCGTATAGAAAGATTACTTGCCTTTGTTTCTAGTTAGGCTTACGAGTGTACTGCAGAATTTTTGCAAGGATTGAACCTAGGTTGACCACAAGTTCTTCTTCCTCTTCTCCTTCCTTTTTCTCTCTCTTTTCTCCTCCCTTAGCCGTTTCCCCCTCTCCTTTCTTGCCTTCTAACCATTGCCACAATAGCCTAAGGGGAGTTGTACTAAATTTTGTAACTCCCCCAACATTTAAGTGGGGAGGGGCGTTGTGGGTATTCTAGCCTAATTTTTCCTAATTCCAGCTTTTTTGGTTAATTTCCCCCTTATAATTTATTTAGCTAAGTCTCATTGATATATGTATGATAAATAAATCTATATTTGAAGTTTCTATAATTTATTTAACGGCGGACGTAGAAAAATACGGGGTATGACATTCCACCCCCCTTACAGAAAGTTTCGTCCTCGAAACTTGCGTACCTTAGTTGAAAAGTTGAGGATATTTCTCCCGCATCTATTCTTCGAGTTCCCAAGTGGCCTCGCGTTCCGTGTGGTTGCTCCATTAAACCTTCACATAAGGGATTACCCAATTCCTCCACACTTGGTCCGTTCGATCTACAATCCTCACGGGTAGCTCTTCGTATGTAACATCGTCTTTGAGTTCCAACGATTGGGCTTCAAGCACATGGCTTGGATCCGTCACGTACCTTCTTAATTGTGACATGTGAAATACATTGTGGACTTGTGCCAACACTGGAGGCAATGCTAACCTATATGCCAATGCTCCCACCATCTCAAGTATTTCGTACGGACCAATAAAACAGGGGCTTAGCTTGCCTTTTACTCCAAACCTCATAATGCCCTTTGTAGGTGATACCCTCAAGTAAACCTTTTCCCCAACGTTAAACTCTAATGGTCGCCACTTGGAATCCGCCCAACTTTTGTTGCGGTCTTGAGCCGTTTTGAGTCTATTTCGTATGATTTTCACTTTTTCTAACGCTTTCTCGAGTAACTCAGGTCCAGTGATGGTTCTCAAGCCAACTTCATCGCAATAAACCGAGGACCTACACTTCATTCCACACAAAGCTTCAAAAGGAGCCATATCAATTGCACTGTGATAACTGTTGTTATAAGAAAATTCCATTCAGCTGTACCATTCCATCCCAGCTCCTATTGACATATCTTATAGAGTCTGAATGGCCCACTCAAACTGTCCATCGGTTTGGGAATGATATGTTGTACTCAATCTTAATTCTTTACCCATGGCTTTCTGGAATATTGTCCAGAACTTATAAGTAAACCTTTGATCCCGATCGGACACTATACTCACAAGAACACCATGCAAAGTGACAATATCATCCACATATAAATTTACCAACTTGTCGAGAGAAGATTCACTTGAAATGGGTAGGAAATGTGCAGATTTGGTTAAACAATCCACAATGACCTAAATCATGTCATATCCACTTCTTGTCTTTGGTAAACCAGCTATAAAATCCATAGTGACATGTTCCTATTTTCATTCCGAAATTTCCAATGGCATCAACAATTCACCAGGCCGTTGGTGTTCTGCCTTGACTTGTTGACAAACTAAACAACTCTCTATAAACTCCGCAATATGTCTTTTCATTCCGGACCACCAATAATATTGCTTGAGATCTCTGTACATCTTAGTACTACCAGGATGTATTGATAGCCTTGAGATGTGAGCTTCTTGCAAAATTTCCCTTCTCAATTCATCAACATCAGGTACACACAATCTTCTTCTGAACCATAGGCTCCCGTCTTCTTTGATCTGAAATCCTTCAACCTGCTCATGTTTCATCCTTTCTGTTATCTCACCTAGGATCTTATCACTTTTCTGGACCTCTTTTACCCAGTCAATCAAACTCGGTGTGATGGTCAATGTTGTTGAGATGTTCACCGTGGACTCCACCAAATCCTAACCAAACTCCTCTATTTCTCTTTCCAATGGTGATTGTCGTGCATGGTTGGATTTCCTGCTTAAAGCGTCCGCTACTTTGTTAGCCTTTCCCAGGTGGTAATGAATGGTTAAGTCGTAGTCTTTTAGCAATTCCAACCATCTTCGCTGCCTCATGTTTAATTCTTTCTGAGAGAATAAATACTTTAAACTCTTATGATCCGTGAATACCGCGCACTTTTCCTCATATAAATAATGCCGCCAGATCTTTAAGGCGAATACAACTGCGGCGAGTTCAAGATCGTGTGTTGGATAGTTTTGCTCATAAGGCTTTAGCTGTCTTGAGGCATATGCGATGACTCGTTTGTTTTGCATCAAAACACAACCTAAAACAAGGTATTAGACTAAACTTAATTGGTATGCAAAATCATAACCTTATACTACAGTTTACGTACCTAAACCATTTTTCGATGCATCGCTATAAATCACAAACCCATCAGTTCCTTATACTACAGTTTACGTACCTAAACCATTTTTCGTGGAAGGGGGTACTTATTCTTGATGGAAATTTTATTCAACTCTCGATAATCGATACAAAGTCTCATGCTACCATCTTTCTTCTTCACAAACAAAACAGGTGCTCCCCAAGGTGATACACTAGGACAGATAAACTTCTTGTCCAATAACTCCTGCAGTTGTTCCTTCAGCTCTCTCAACTCTGCCGGAGCCATTCTATAAGGGCCTTTAGAAATAGGTTCAGTTCCTGGAATCAAGTTTATCTCAAACTCGACTTCCCTCGGGGGTGGTACTCCTGGTAAATCTTTCGAAAACACATCCAGAAACTTATTAACCACTGGAATTTGCTCAATAGACGGTACTTCCTGAGTAACATCCATGGCATACATTAGAAATCTCTTAGAACCTTTCCTTAAGGCTTTGCATGCTTGTGCAACGAACATATATACCTTCTTGGGGACTTTCTTTTATTCCGCATCTCCTTGAAACATTACCTCTTCCATCTTAGCACTCTTGACTGTCACTTGCTTCAATCGACAATCAATATTGGCGTGATACTTTGCCGACCAGTCCATTCCTAATATAACGTCGAAGTCGTACATCTGAATAGGGATTAGTGTGGCGGAGAATGTTTGTCCTTCAAACTCTAATTCCCAATCCTGGTACTGCTGGTACAAAACCATAATTTGATCTCCGGCTGCTTGAACTCGATACGGAGTTTCTAACTATTCAGGCAGACTACCAAGGTGCTTAGTGAATCTCTTTGCTACAAAGGAGTGGCTTGCGCCGCTATCGAAGAACACGTTAGCAGGTATCTTATTTACTTAAACCGCACCTGCCACTACATTGGTAGCCTCCTGCACATCAGTGTCTGTCATGATATGTACACGGGCATTTGCTCGTGGCTTCACCCTTGGTTGCTGAACCGCTTCTCCTGGAGTATTTTTCTTCATCTCCGGATAGTCCCTGATCATATGACCCACCTGTCCACACCGGTAACACGCTCCTGCAAGCTTTCTACCTTCACCGACATGATTCCTATTGCAGTGTGGGCAAACTCCCACAGCCTGTTGAACCACTAGATTCTGCACTGAGGGTCTCTGAAAATTCCCGACTGGACCCCTCTTCGGAATCTTGACCCAACGTCCGGGTCTGCCACCAACTCTAACCTCCTTTCTTGGCCTCTTGCCTCTATCAGATGACCCCTTTCTAGCTGCTCTTGCTGCCACCCTGCGAAAGTCACTCTCAACGCGGAAACACGCATCCAACATGTCCTCGTAAGTTTTCATTCCTGCGTTCACTATTGCCGACTGTATCCTTGAGTCTAAACCCCTCTCGAGCTTCGTCATATTAAGGCAATTATCAGACATAATCGCAGGGGCAAACTTACCCAAAGCATAGAAACAATCTGCATACTCCGACACCGTCATCCTTCCCTGCTCCAATCTGTCAAACGCTCTTATTTTGTCCAATATCGCCATCTGTGGCACGTAGTACTTCAAGAAAACATCACAGAACTGTGCCCATGAGATAGGTGGGGTCATTCTCAACACCATTTCAGCCTACCATTCACCAGCCTTGCCACATAGAAGGAATGTGGCCACATCTACCTTTATCTCTTCAGGCACTTGCACTAATCGAAAACATTTCTCCACCTCAGCCAACCAGTGTTGAGCCGCCTGAGGATCAGTACATCCTCCAAACTCCAGAACTCTCATCTTCCTCATCTCTCCGTAGAAGAACCGGATATTATGCTACGGTGGTGGAGGAGGCAGAGGCTGCTGCTGTTGGGCAAACCCTTGTGCAATCACCGTTAGTGCAAAAGTGAGCACCTGGGGTAAAACCACTTGTGGTGGTTGATTCTCCTGTCCGTTGTCAGAGTTTCCTGTGTTATCTCTTCTTGGAGGCATTTTCTCTGAAAGGTCAGCGTTCCATTTGCAATCAGTTGATACAAGATGCTATTGAAAGCTTGAATGTGTAGGAATGGGTAGGGTATGAAATAAACTACTATTACAGAATTAGATGATAAACGCGCTCGCACACACCCAACCCTGATCATACTTAAATTCTAAAGAATTTAGCACTTATAGCTAAGGATCAAACTTAAGGGAAAATCATATGTTAAATTGCTAAAAGATCATGAACCTAAGTTTCCGAGATAAATCTGTAGCCTAGGCTCTGATACCACCTGTAGCGCCCCGGCCCGATACTCGACATCGGTACAGTGCACCCGCCGTAGTCTACTACGAAGACTATGAAGTGTCAAAGAAGATCAAGTGTACATCATCCATGACGTAAGAAAATCAGCAGAAACATCACTAAATTTAAAACTTCATTAACATCAGTGTAGCCAAAGGAAATACAACGGAAATAAAAGGTGTTCGATCAACTATCTAACATACCCTCCAATACAACATAAAAGACATCAAATCTTCCAACTTAAATTAGAATGAACGAGGATCTATCTATTTCAATGACCATCATCCCAGTGAGCCCACTCGCAATCGTCTTCTATAAATATCATTTCGTACTCTGGCTCACCTGAAAAGAAAATGAAGTATATGTTCTTAGCGAAAACATCGCCAGCAAGTAACCCGTCTATACACCTTACAGGATCACACACGACAAGCCACCAGTATATAAATCAATGCCCAAAATAAGTGCTCAGGTTTGTAAATAACATCTTTATAACAATCTGCCATATTCAAGTAAGCCACATAATTGACGACCAAAATGTAACTAACACATATACAGCCAAACATACAACATAAACAGATCATGTGCTAGTAACATTTCTTGCATGTCAAATCTTATGCTTCGTGTAACATGATGCATGTACTTCTTTAAAACCACACACAACACCCATGCATATGTCTTCTTTAGTAAACATGTCATGCGTGTCATTTCATAAAACTTTTCATAATTCTTCTTATCATATTCTTCGCATAGCAGAACTTTATACCTTGTGGGTGATCAGTCCACAGCAAACAGAACTTTATACCCCGTGCTGAAAGGTCCACGACACTATAACATATAACTTTATACCCCATGCTGATAGGTCCACAGCCCCATTACTTATATCATATACCCATGCTGATAGGTCCATGGCCCCATTACATATATCATATATCCGTGCTGATAGGTCTACGGCCCCATAAAATACTTAAAACCATGCTGTTGATTCATAGGTCACGCTTTTATACCCTGCTTTCACAGGCGTGACTTTTATACCCTGCGATCAACCAGCAACTATAGTTTGCTTTTCGAAAACTTTAATCTTCTCTTGTGAACACATGTTCTTTCGCAAAGCAATTCTCATATCAAATGCAAAGTGTTCATGTCAGGATGTAGGATGCTCATGCAACTTCATATCAAACATGTAACATACACACACACCTTACATATCAAGTACATGATCTTGCACCTCAAACACTCCATGATCGTACCTTTCTAAGTTCGTTCGTTTCACCAACTCACTAGGGATTCAATCTTATTCTTACTTAATCAAACTTAACTTCTATTCCTCAAGTACACCTCAAATACCCTTGCATTTTAGGATCAAAGGGACAAAATAGAGTTATTACACATACATAGGGCGCCTAATGGGTCAAAAAGACTTCCAGTATACTTGGAACGCCTACTTGAGGCACCTAAAGTGTCATGGGGCGCCTATACTAGGTGTTCGAAGTGTTCGGAAATGTGCTGGTATACATCGAACGCCTACATGAAGCACATTATGTGACATCGAACGCCTTTGGAGGTGTTCGAAGTGTTCTGGAATGTGCTGTGACACATCGAACGCCTACATGAAGGGCCTTATGTGACATGAAGCACCTAATGTAGGTGTTCGAAGTGTACGGAGATGCACTAGGACATATTGAACGCCTACTTTAGGCGCCTAATGTGACTTGAAGCACCTAAATTAGGTGTTCGAAGTGTTATAACAGTTCCAGAACTGCAATTTTCTACAGTAAATTCTCTCCATCACCTTCCTCCTTCACCCCTTTCATGTTAAACACTTCAAGATCCATCTTACCATCTAGATTCATCATGCTTAACACACAACTAACATGAATTGATTCTTAAACATATAAAGTAATATCCACTCTAAACCTTCTATCATCCACAACTTTGAATATATATCTTCAAACTTTCCAACATAACAAGTCTACAACAGTGCCATCATTAATCCTTCAGCTTCCTGCAATACTCTCAAAACATCTAAGGGGTAGTTCATAAACTTAAGAACTTATACCAAGACAATGAAAACATCACGGATAACACTATTATGGGCAAATTTAACAACAAAGATCACAACATAACCATTTTCAGATATTGGCCCAAAGATCATGACTTGAATCAATCAATAACAACAATTACATATAGTGTTGCATTTAACATAACAAATCAAAGTTACTAATGTGTGATCCGAATTTTCTCTTTATAGAACATAGGGCCTATTGTATCAAAATTTGCGTAAAGCGTATAGAAAGATTACTTGCCTTTGTTTCTAGTTAGGCTTAAGAGTGTACTGCAGAATTTCGGTAAGGATTGAACCTAGGTTGACCGCAAGTTCTTCTTCCTCGTCTTCTTCCTTTTTCTCTTTCTCTGTTCCCCCTCTCCTTTCTTGCCTTCTAACCATTGCCACAATAGCCTATGGGGAGTTATACTAAATTTTGTAACTCCCCTATCATTTAAGTGGGAAGGGGCGTTTTGGGTATTCTAGCCTAATTTTTCCTAATTTCAGCTTTTTTGGTTAATTTCCCCCTTATAATTTATTTAGCTAAGTCTCATTGATATATGTATAATAAATAAATCTATATTTGAAGTTGCTATAATTTATTTAACGGCAGACGCAAAAAAATACGGAGTATAACAATATATTTATTTATTTATTTATTTATTTTAGTTAACAAAACCTTATAAGTGAAACTAAGACATGTATGTACAATTATGATATATATTTTTCATAAAAGAACAGTTATAAGGCGAAAGTTAGGACACATATGGGACTAGAACAGAGCAGCAGATAAGAAAAGAAGGATGTGCAAAACATATGGAACGGAGTGACACGTTCATAGATCAAGTCTACAAAACTACATGAACACAATCTTTACATACAATTTTAAAGATATGCAGGAAGACCCAACTCATATCAAGAGACCAATCACATGATGCCTCAATTAACTAAATCCATGATAAAGACATATTCAAAAAATTGATCTTATGTAGAAGGAAACACACATCATCCCATGAGAAGATCTAAAGCCAGAGAATGCAGGTTAATATAAGACAATTTTGGGCATTTAGCATGCTAGGCATAACATCATCTAGCCAATGCATCATACATACCACTTAGGAAGCAACACCTTACAAGAGATAATAAGGACATATACGGCATCAAATAATAGTGGCAACTCAGGCCTCAACAACACTTGGAATGACTCCGATGAGTACTTGTGCATGGCTCAGAGGATTATTAATCTTGTCCATAGAACAAAGAGACTCTTGTTCATCCAAACTTAAAAAGAATGACTCAGAGGGGTCCTTGTCATGACTCATAGGGGACAACACTGTCCTTGTGCATAACTCAGAGGGACCCTTGTTCATCCAAAAAATAATTGGCAACAATGGCCACAACAATAAAGGAATGACTCAAAGGAGTCCTTGTCTATGACTCAGAAACAATATTGTTCTTGTTCATGGCTCAGAAGGACCCTTGTTCATTCAGAAAATAATTGGCTACAATGGACACAATAATGCTGGGAAAACACATCTAATTCAACAATAACTGTGTGAGGAAAATCCCTCCGTCCTTAAGAAGCAGAAGGGCCCGCATCCCTTGAGGAACTCTCCTTTCTTTCTTTTCAGTCAACTGAGGGGACCTTAAGACTAGACTTAATGGCACTCTGCTTATGGCTGACCAACTATAAACATGCCACACAGCTTGTAACCGGCCAACAAACAAAGGAAACTAAGGCCCATACTTAAACAGGATGCCATTACAAATGCCTTATATCAACATGCAAGATGCTTCACACAGTTATTTTTTTCAACATTTACCACCTCACATTCCAGATCTTGAAAACTTTAAGACCAATATACTCACAATTTGAATAACAGAACAATCCCCTTTTATTGATCTTATTTGATCTTATTTGAAAGCCAATACAAACATCAAAACACCCTGCCAAACCATTACTTACCAATCCATCATTTACCCTGACATTTAACCTCATGGAGTAAGAATACGTATTCAAAGGACATGAGACACAATAGATGCATACTTCCAATATGACCATACGAGATGTATATTACGGACTTCCCCTGGGTTGCATACCTTCCCATGAGATCAACAACCCTCTTGAATAAGTAATATGGGAGATAGAGCAGAGATTTTAAAAACCTCATTGAACCTAGGTGACAAATAGTTACTGTTGTTCCAGAACTTAGATTATCGTCATTTTTTAATAGCATGAGGCTCATGAGTCCTCAAGGCATGAAGACGCAAGAAATAACATTTCACAATCAATGGTCATGGAAACCAGTTCAAGATATTCAGCAGGAGGAGTGAAAAAAAATATAACATTTTGACAATGAGCATGCCATTTAAACTGCTCATCTTAAGGAAAGAATAATGCAACCATGATATGTAAACTTATTTTAAAGTACTTTCACAGATTATCATAAGGTCATTGAGGATATGTACTACCAGAAGGTAGCACAAACACAACAAAAAAAATTTTCACCAATAGGAACTACCCTCAAGACACCTCTTTTTTCCACACCACTTTAAAAGGAAGAAACATAGACAAGTTCCCCAAGAAGATTGATGCCTCTACAACTAACCCCAGACCATAAACAGAAAATAGACCAAGACTGTTAAGAAATATGTTTGGATAATTTTTAAGGTTATGATTTTAAGTGGTGGATACTTAAAAATGTCACATATAATGTTATAAATGATTAAAAGTAGAAAAAGTGAAGAAAAATGACATCGATCTCTCAGGTTGTTGCACTTCGATCGATCGATGTACATCAAACCCTCACATCGATCGATCTATGTAAGGCAAAGAAGATTCAAGACCATACTGTGAGACATCAATCTCTAAACCTGAGACACATTGATTGGTCGATATACATTGAACCTTGACTTCGATTGATCGATGTAGGTCAGAGACAAACTTTGAAAGTCATCGTGAGACATCGATCTCTTAAGCGGAGGCACTTCAATCGATCGTTGTGTAGGGTTTTTAGAAATTTTTTTATAAAATGTGACCAAATGTTTGTTTTCGTTTGTACATGATTTATATATGTTTATCACGTTGATATTATGTGTTTTTGATGATTATAAATGTCTTGTGACTAATGTGTCTTGAAAGTTTCTACAACTTATCAAAAAGGGCAAAGTTTGTATTTTTAGTTTTGTAGGTTCTTGACATGGTGACAATGTTTCAAGGACACATTTATCTCTTATTTATCATCACAAAGGTGTTATTATATCTATTTCTGACCATCGGGGTCACATGTTGATATTATGTGTTTTTGATGATTATAAATGTCTTGTGACTAATGTGCCTTAGAAGTTTTTACAACTTATCAAAAAGGGAAAAGTTTGTATTTTGAGTTTTGTATGTACTTGACATTTATCTCTTATTTATCATCACAAAGGTGTTATTATATCTATTTCGGACCATCGGGGTCATTTTTGGAGTTTTCTCTCACTAGGGGTATTTTGGTCATTTTACCCCTGAGGGCAGTGTTGGTATTTTTGATCAAGAAATCTCTTGAGTATATTATTATCTTCATTCTGAAGCTCATTTCTGATTATCTTGAAGATTATTTTGTGGTTTTCTATTATTTCCCTCATTTGATGATATTATCGACAGTAGCAGGATATGTGACGGGTTGTGATGTCACATTCTATTTTTTTCTTGAAGACCTTCTTATATATGTTATTAGAGAGTCTTAATAATAATTTTTCATAAAATTTGAAGGTGTTCTTGATGAGGAATTCATCACAACATATAAGGAGAAATTGTGAGAATTTCGATATTATATGTTGACATAATCTTGTCAACTATTATTCGTTGATTTTTTCTTCAAAAACATTAGTTGATATTCATATAACAGCCCTCCAAATGTGTGATTACAGGTGGAAATGATGGTGTATTTATTTTATGACTTTATGCAAAGTGGACAACCAAAAACAAGCTAATTTGCAAAAGTTGCCAACTTGGATTTTTCAAATTAATAACCAGCATCTATGGCTGAAGATGGAGCTGTTTTTGTTTGAAATTTTCAGCCTCACATGCCCTATTATCTTGCTAAGGAGTTGAGGGTTTCTTGGTGGTATTTTTCCTTGGTGTTATCTTCATTTTTCAAGCAAATTCCAAGTCATTTTTCAAGACTAAATTTCGGCCAAGTTGAGGTTCTAAGGTGAACCAATTGTGTTGTTTCATTTTGCTAAGTGTACAAGGTGTTTATGTGGCCAACCAATAGTGTAAAGACACTTAGGTATTGATGATGTAGACATTGATACATTAGAGTTCTTATCTTCAAGGCTCATTTCACACTATAAATAGGAAGCAAAGGTAAAGAAGAAGAACACACACTTGAAAGCAAAAAAGTTGAAGCTCATTGTCTTGCTATCTTCTTATTCTCATTCTTGTTTCATTCTTTGTAGCCAAGGGGTTCTAGTGATATTTGTTATAGAGCTACAAGACTCTCTTGGATTCTTTGTAAGATTGGTTAGCCAAGTTTATAAAGCTACACCAATAGGTGATAGAAGTGTTGCAACTAAGGGTTGCATAAAGTTCATCCAAGTCTTGAATAGGGATGGTGTTTAACCCAAGGATCAAGCTTGGTTCTTGTTTTTATTTTGTTCATACCATAGTGAAATCCAAGGAAAGGTGTTCCTTAGGACTAGAGTAGGTCACATTGACCGAATCAGGAAATATCTTTGGTGTTCTTGTCTTCTTTTCATTTTTCTGTTTCTCTGTCCGTTTTCACTGCAGATTTCATACAATTTCTCATGTTTTGTAAAAATAGCAAAATACTTTCAAAATTAGTGATTTTTGATGGAGTTATACTTCAGACTGTTAGATTTCATTTTCAACAACAATCACTTGATTTGAGCAAAGGAGAGTTAGTCGTTCTGTCGTTTCAAGATAACTGCTCCATTAAGTCTGCAATCTGACCAGTTTTGAGAAAACTTGAATTCTGTTTTAATCAATAATTGTTTAAGGTCATGACCATTTGAAAACATACACTAGACATCCTAAAAAGTGTTTTGATATAAATATCAACCTTTTTAGTTGAGTATTCAAAGAGAAACACGTTTTCAAATTTCAGCACTATTCTGTCCAATTCTGTCCAAATTGACCATCTGAATCTTTTTATTTGTTCGAAGGGAAAAACGATCTTGTTTTTATCTAATTTGTGGAAAAACTCTTTTCAAGACATTGAAGTTAAGTTCTGAAAATTTTCATAATTTTTGGAGTTGTGTACACTGAGTTTTGAATTTTACAAAAACTGGTACTGAATCTGGGAGGTCTCAGATTCTGTTTTCAAAAGGGGATTTTGTTAAAGGTCAGTAGTGTAATTTCCGCTAACTACTATTCAACCTCCCCTCTAGTGATGTTTAATGCAGGTGCACGGTCCAACAATTGGTATCAGAGCAATGCCAACACTACTCTAAGAAGCAAGATTCAACATCATACGAACAAGACAAGGCAAAGAAACAACAATTCAAAGTAGCCTGCTTATCTCAAATCAAAGGTACATACAATGGCTATTGTTTTTCACAAAGATGAGTTGGAAGGTATGTCTACACAACGTCCTCCTCTTTTCGATAATAATAATTTTGTTCATTGAAAACCTAGAATGAGGCTATTCTTAATGGTTGTAGCCATTGATTTATGGTCTATAGTTGAAGATGGGCCGTACATTCCAATGAAAGTTGTACAAGTAAATGGTGTAACACAGAAGTAGAAAAATATAAAAGTGAATGGTCATCTGAACATAAAATGAAAATGTCTATGAATGCTAAAGCTATGCAATTATTTTTCAATGGACTAACGACTTCTGAAACAGGATATGTATCAAATTGCACAAGTGTACATGACATGTGAAAATCTTTAGAATTAAAACATGAAGCTACCATCGGTGTAAAAGAGTCAAAAATAAACATGCTTATGACTTAACTTGAATCTTTCAAAATGTTGCCAAACGAATCCATAACATCTATGGATTTGAGGATTATTAATATTTTCAATGCTCTTGAAGCTTTAGGTAAATCTTTTACAAGCAACAAAAAGGTCCAAAAAGTGCTACGGAGTCTTCCTGCTGAATGAGATCCGAAAGTCAAGGTAATTGAAGAAACAAAATCAATCACAAAAATGGACGAATTGATATGCTCCCTTAGAGTATACGAGGTAAAACTAAACTAACGAAAGTCCGAGTCATAAAAATCTATCGGTAAGTCTATTGCTTTCAAAACAAATGAGACACATAATAACAGTGAAAGTAATTGCGATAATGAATTAGATGATGACTGAATCTTAATAGCTAGAAAACTTAGAAGTTTTTTAAACGGTCTAATGGGAATAGACAACAATCTTCTTCTTCTTCTTCTTCTTCTTCTTCTTTTTCTTCTTCTCAATCTAAGAAAAATAACTCAAATAAAAACAAGTGGTATAATAAGGAATTAAAATGCTATGAATGTGGGCAAAAAGGACATATCTCTTATGCTTGTCCAACAAAGAAAAACAACAACAACAAGAATAATAATAACAATAAACAAGTCAAGGACAAGAAGGTGCAAAAGCCTAAGACAAAGGAGTCCAAGTCAAGAAGAGGCAAACAAGCCATGAAGGAAAGCACGTGGAGCGACTGATCCGACTCAAAATCTGACACCGAGGAATCTCGAATCTGCTTTGTATCCAACGAGTTAAGTTCTTCATCTGATGTAAATTATGATAATGAAATGCCATTTGATGAGATGTACGAAGAATTTCTAAAAATGCATGCACACTGTAAACGAATATCAAAAGAGAAAAGATTCTAATTCATCGGAAAATTCTAAAGTCTCAGATTTTGTTTTCAAAGAGGATTTTGTTAAAGGGTAGTAGTATAATTTCTACTAACCACTATTCAAACCCCTCTAATGGTGTTTACTGCATGTGCACGGTCCAACAAAGACATCATAACAGGCCAACGATTTACAGTTATACGATCCTCACGCAATACATGGGAGCTGTAATGACCAAACATAGGTGCACAAAAAAAGACCTAAAACAGTGAGTAATAGTACAGAATACACCCACTCAAGAGTTGCCTAGATATCACTTGTTAAGGGAACACTTGCCCACAACATTGTGTTGATCATAACACATGTTCCCCCTTAAGTGATAACATGAGGCCCAATTACAATTAATTCATTTGACTGACACTGACAGAGTGCATGTCAATACTTTAAAAAGAGTTATTATCAAGAGTTAACTGCACCTGGTATCCAGTCTTTTTCACAATGTTTTAAGTAGTATCTGTACTTTCATCTAATTCACTGAACATCCATACTTATTAGGAAAATTGACACATGGAATCCGAATCCGGGAATTAACCGCCTATAGGCGATTTTTACATCTATTTCTTTTTCTTTTTATAGTTTCAACGGGTAGCTGCCTAAATTGCCCAACTATGGTTCCAACCGATTCCTTCCCTCCAAAATAACCCAAATACCTAAATTGTTCAATAAATGGTCCAACCTCCAACACGAGATTTCATGACCTCCAATATGAAAAGGGTAGAATCTCTACCGAGAAAGACAGAAGGTTCTTCTCTTCCTGTAGCACATTAAACTCAATCGGTGTTGCCTGTGGCTGAGATGGGGGAAAAGAGAAGACTGTGCAAGAATCCGATGACTATGCTGACATGTTTATCAATCATGTCACTGCATGCACAGACATCACAAATGAAGGAAATAAAAAAAGAAAAGTAGGACGAGGAGGAAAGGGGTAGCTGATGATTTGGCAGCGTCGGGAAAGGATGTGCAAAACGAGATCAGTCTTGGGAAGCATCGCCCGGTCAGTTTGGACTATTTGCTGGATGAGGACATGAGGGAGATTTCTCATATTTGGCTATAGGATTTTAAAGCATCTTCTGTAACCAAAATAAAATAATGGCTGAAGTTCAAGAAAGAGTAAATCGAAATTCAAGCGGCTCAACCAACTGGAAACATAATTTTCTTTATCCCCACCGCCGCACCCCACAGGAATTCTGGAAACAATGGAAGAAATCAGAAAATGATTGAAGGAGAAGGTGTAAATGCATCTGCTGTGGGAGTCTCCGCCGTGGATGGAGGCGCCAGAGTAGTCACCGGAGGCAAAGACTCCCCCTACGCAGTAGAAAATGTGTTTACAGAAAACATGGGGTAGTGCACTTTGCCCAACTCTTTAATTCTTCTGACTTTATTATTTTACCATCCTAAACCGTGGTTAAAGTCAGGTTTAAGAGTGGGTTAAGTTTAGCTCAACGGTCGATTTCAGCAGTCAATGGTAAACCAGCAGGTCATCCGGATGCCGGGTGCTAATTTCCCTAATAAGTATGGCTGTTTAGTGAATTAGATGAAAGTATGGATGCTATTTAAAACTTTGTGGAAAAGACTGGATGCCAGGTGCAATTAACTATAACAAGATCTGAAAACAAAGGATGAAATAGAACCTGATTATTTTGTACTTGATCAAACGATAAATAGCTTCTGTGCATGACAACTGTGAGCACTTAACCTTTAGAGAGCTCCAAGAAGGAAAAACTTTGAACACCTTGCGTGCACATCGGCACCTTACAGTGGGGTACATATATAATTTACCCATGCTTATAAGGCAAAAAAGAACCATTCTACACTTGACCTTTACAAAAGAAACCCAACAATTTAATGAATAACTGGACCATTAACCACGGAAGGAACTAGACCCAGAGCACATAAATCACTGATTTGAGTGACAGATTAGGTTAAATATCATTATCTTCCCTAGGCTCTGATACCATGTGGGAAATCAGGGTACCTATCAAGACACTTTAGATTAAGGCCAATCGAACCAACAAGAAGAAGAAGAAAGATTTGGAACTTTAGTTCACAAGAACACTTAGATCGCTTTCATTTAACAACACTTCACTTTGAGCACTTTAATGACTTGAATCTCGCACAAAAATAACTCACTTGAATCAAGAAAAGAACAATCTTATTCACTTGGAATATTCACTTGAATGTACACGAAAAATACACAAAAAAGGACTCGGTTTGGTTCTCAAATGAGAACTCATTAACAACTGCGTTTGCAGTAATATTGCTCGATATATATATACATCTCAGCCCAAAGGAAGAAGCCCTTCCCTCTATCTATCAATTCAACAACGGCTACTTGTATATGGGGAACAGCCCCCTTAACGGCTCCTTGTCCAGTCAGCATGTACCATCAGAAGAGACAATCAGCCAGGAGTGCAGAGAAGGGAATGATGCGGGTGTAGAGGAAAGAAGGAAGAAAAGCAGTGTAGAGATTTCCCATCACCAGCGCTGCAGGGCGTATGAATAAGTATGTATGTTTACAAAATGAATTTATGTAGGAGAATTGTGTACAAATGTGAACCACACGAATATTTGTATATAATGTGTATGTGTATATGGCCCGATGTCCCCAAAATATATGTACAACCACCACCATTCTCAATATGTATATAAAATATGGTATGTGATATATCTATGTTGCCGCATATATATATGTATTTGAATTATAAGTTGTGTGTGAAATATTATATGATGGTCAAATGGATGGATTTGGTTGAGGTATAGATCGGTCAAGGTTGTTTTGGAGTAGGTAATGATATAAAATTGGCAAGTGTATGATTTATAACATCTTGTATAGGTATGATTTTATGTGAGATTAAAAGGGTGAATTGATAATGATTTTGAAGGAACTTGGTATTGGTAGCAGAAATTTTCCATGATTTGATGATGGAAATAGGTTGGAAATTGAAAAACATAATTTCTAGTGGTCGATTCTGGCAGTCAGCGGCAGCCACCCGCTGACGAGTGGCGGCACATGGTCGATGCGTGAGACGGATTTTTGGTGCAGTGTGTTAGACATGGATTATACTTGCTGCCCAAGGTATTAGAAGAGAAAAATATGAGTGGTGTGGATTTTGGAGGAAATTAGAGGGGTAGGAAGTGAGGGGGAGTGAAATTAGGGTTTTAGGAAGATGGGAAAGGGGCTGGGGGCTAGCGGGGGTTCTGGTGGGTTAGGGCTGAAAGCGTTGGGGTGAGGGGTGAAGTGAGTTGGATAGTAGGTTGGGGAAAAAGTGGATCGAGGGAGGTACATGTAGGTATATACATGTATGTGTATATGTATGGGCGTGATCATATATATGTATACAGATGCACGTGAATGGTAGTCATTTGGTATATCAATAATTAGATATTGGTATTTGATATTTGGATATTTGTATTTGATTTGATAGAGTTTGGTAACATTTGGAAAATATTTTGGCATTGGAATCGTTTTGGAAAATCGAATATTTTGGAAATTGTTTTGAAATCGTGCAAATTGTGAAATTCACCCATACAAGAGAAATATATCGGTAAGCCGTGTTAATTCCTATTTTACCGAGCACAGTAGATGTAACTATCTCGTCTGGGACAGAGTGTCTATATGCATTTTTGGGTTTGAGTGTAACTACTTGGTCTGGCACATGATGCAAAGGCATCATTGGTACTATAAACGTAACAACCTCGTCTGGGACAAGGTGTCTATAGTTTATTTGTTTATCAATGAAACTTGTTATTTTATTTGCAAATAGAAAACTTGCTATTTTATGTATTGTTCTTTGTTTAATAACACTTGTTTCTCCGTGTATGATCCCATAGTGTGTATATGAAGGCTACTTACAGAGCGATAATTTGCCGCTCTTACTATACCCCGTTGTTGTTTTGCAGATAGTCAGTGGTACGACTTAGAGTTCATAGAGGATGAGTCCCAAGGGAGAATATCATTGATCGAGGAGACTTAGTGATGGATATAATGGAGGCAATTATCTGTGGATACCAGAGTTATGTATCTTGATACTTAGTGTTTTCTAGTAAGTTATGATATTTGTATTGATTTGGATTTACCTAGACATTTATATTAATGATGATGATTATTTCGAAGATTTTTATTTTACGACTTCCGCTTACATCACTTTATGTCACTTCCCTAACGGGTAATTGATTTGTATCAATGCCTTGTATTTCTCTTAGCAGAATACAGCGGATGAGTCGTTTCGAGCAGGGCTCAAGATGGGTCGCTACAGTTGGTTTCAGAGCATGTCTCTATATCCACGGGGCAAACGTACATTTAGGCCATGATCCTAGAATTAACTGATGATTTGAACATAAACGATGATCTTGAACATAAGTACTGATCTTAGTCGTAAGCGCTAATTATATACTAAATATGCCTTAAAATTAAGAAATTACTTTAGACTTAAGGGATGATCGATTTAGGGGTACACATAAGTAGGACGATATTATATCCATGTGATTTTGGATATTTACATTATTTAAGTTTTGATCATAACCCTTTGAACAGTCCTTTAGCCGCGATAATAGTAACCTTAATTGAATGATATACAGTCAAATTGTATAAATGGCATTGTTAACAAGAATGCCTTATCAAAGGCGCTGGTTGATGCATTTATTAAGATGGGATCTAAGAAACGATTTATAGTAGAATGATAGTTATTAAGAAATGATTTATAAGCGCTATGATCAGTAGAGCTTAGTGAAAGATATTGTTCAAAGGAGTTTTTGGTTTACGATTAAGGTGCTGAATTTATAATTATCAAAATAGGTCAAAGATATTAGTCTTATTAGAAATATTGATTTATAGCGATAAGCGAGCATTGCTACAGTAAGTATAATGGAATTGTATATTATTTCAAAAGCTTGGGTTGAGTGTTGATTCTTAGAAACATCGTGCTACTCGGCTTGAATCTAGTATAGAATAAGATGGATGTAAAACAATTTAGTTACAATATAGTGCTTAAGTGTCAAAACCAACATATTCTTGCAAACGAGGAAATAGATAAATAATGTTGAGAGCAAATACATGGAGAATTTTTTTGCGTGATTATATTTAATAAATGATTAAGAAGTGCACGTGTATTACTGCAGTTGAATGATGATGTTATGCAGTGGTCAAATAAAGTATAATGCATTAGAATACCCTAAGTCGATTAATATTTGGTGTGCCATGCTAGGGTTGGGCAATTTAAGTTAAAGATTTTATCATGAATGGACGAATGCTAGACTTATAAGAAGCGGTACATATTCCAAATTATAGCACATAAGTTACATTTTTATTAAATCTAAAGAAAAACATGTCCATACACGTATTCACTATAGTAGGTGGTTGATGATGTATATGAAAGAATAAGGGCATGATCACAGAGTTAGCTCATAAGTATACAAGGGTTGATTTTGAGAACTTATTTTTATGTTGAGGAAGTGTATAGTTAGCATATTGGAGGACTCAATGGATATTTAGATTTGATAATCTATCTAGGCAATGGATCATATATGATTAGTTTTAAGAATTTAGAATTATAGATTACAAGCATATAAGTTGAATGATACACATAAGTGGAGTAAGTAGAATTTGAAGACTTAACTACCTAAAAGTGAGGTTGGTATAAGGATGTGTGTGACATATACTTGGGGAATGGATTGAGTAGAACTATACTAAGTTATTGATTACATAATATGTAAGTTTCGAAGACGAAACTTTTTGTAAAGAGGGAGAAATGTTACGACCCACAGTTTAGACATTTAGGGAAAAAAATAAAGAAAATAACATAATAAGAAAAGGAAATAAATGTTAGATATGGATAAAACTTACCATATATTATTTGGATGGAACAGGAAAATACGGTATAGGAATTAATTAGGAGATTTATCTTATATAACTTTCTGTTAGCTACTAGAAAACAGAATACCTATCTATATATATACCCTTACTCTACCAAAATTTCAACTTAATTCCGCCCATTCTCTCCATTCAGCCATCCCTCTGCACAAATAAGAATTCAGCCAGCCATATTGAGAGGAAGAGGAAGAATACATTTTGCTCAATAAAACCTAAATATATTTCCTACACCAATTAGGAACACTAATTCTCTAAATATATAAAAATCATACTCCAACCTTTATACACACAAATCAGCCAGCCAGCCCCACCCAAAACCAAATTCCAGCCTGCCACTTTGGAGGAACAAGGGAGATTTTGCACAAAAAACAAACCCTAATCTATTATCGATATAGTATATACGGATTCAAGTAAGTAACCTATCCGTATTCGTTATGCTTTTGAGAACTGTATATGTGTATTTTTGTATAAAAATAAGGATCATGTATATGTATATTTGATAGATGGTGGTAAAGGCAGTAGATCTTTTCTGGCACGGCGTTTCCAACGAGGAACTACAGGTATAAATTCGGCATCCTCAGCAGGTTCCTGTAATTGCGATATCAAGACCTCCATATCGGGTCATGGAGGGATTAACTGCATTCGCTGGACTACTTCATCTGGGACATTTGGCAAGTCTACGGTCGGATCATCTACATGCAATTCAGTATCCGAAGAATGTCCCAAGTCGCAATTATCTGAATTATCATGTAGAGGAGGTTCTACAGCGTCACAAAATATGTCAGCCTGTAGGTCACTGTCATGGTCAGGCGGCATGGTATGATCAGAAGTTAGAGGATTAGCAGCTGGGGGGTTCAAGCTGATCCTGGGTTGGAACCACAGGTGGATGAATATCTGTTGGGGGATATGCCACAGGCTTTTTCTTTATCGGAGTCCACCACTGGGCTGTAGGGCGAGGTGGTGGAGGCGGCGGGGGTGGCATAGATGCAGAAGCTTTTGTGGGACATAAGCCCGTTGTATGTCCTAGTCGGCGACATGAAGTACAAAACAGTGGAAGATCTTCATAAACAACTGATTGCAGGATAAATCCGTTCTTAGCCTGTAAATAAATTTTCTGCGGTAATTCTTGGGAAACATCTACCTCAACACACACTCTAGCGACAGACGGCCGCAATCCATCGGTTGTAGCAACATCCAGCTTTATGGAAGAACCGATTGGACGTACAATCTCAAACAATGCTTCATGACGATGAAGGTGAATTGGGAGCCCTGGGAATGCAATCCATACCGGGACAATCGGGACATCAGCGGTGGGATCAAAATAAACAGTCCATTTTGTTATACGCATATGACAGCCAGAAATATGCCATGATCGTCGATAAAAACAGCGCAAGTAGTCCGCTTCATTATGAAAATTCAAAAGAATATGTGTTTAATCGATAAGAGTGATCCGCAGATCATGATGAAAACCTATCTTCTCAAAAACTTCACGTATAACTTTCAAAGGAGGGCGACCATACCAGAATGTACCTACCAATGAATATCTGAATGGTGGAGCAAAAGCTTCAATCTCGGAATCCAGAAATGATATCATAGGGATGCCTTTGTATCGCCGAAACTGTTTTAGGCGAAATTGAGATGTTGTATGATGATGATGCCCCGGAAACCACTGCCGCAAAAGATGGCGGCGGTGCAGTCGTCATTGAATTAAGGAGGGAAAAAGGCAGCTTTCGAGTGGAAAAACGCTGGTGGTGACCTTCATCGAAAGGCATCCCAGAAAGAGCAGCCGGATGAGGGGTGACGGAGATTGAGTGGAAAAACGCTGCCGCCGCCGGCTATCGCCGCAATGACGTCAGCGATTGCCAGAGAGTGAGCATTTTTCTATTATATATATATAGGTACATATATATATATATGTATATATACATATACATATATATATATATATATATATATATATATATATATATATGTATGTATACGTATATATATACGTATACATATATGTATACGTATACATATATATATATTATCGCGTCTCCGCTGTATAGATGACTGTTTGTTAGCAGATTTGCCTAAAAATTCTACTCTTTATACTATTTCGGATAGTGAAGTTGAGATTGATGGGTCTCAACATGAGTTAATTGACACGCCTACAGATGACGATATCATGGAACACATAGCTAATTTAGTTCAGTCCATTGTTATTGATCTTACCTCACAGGACCGTCTTCCTTTAACGCCTTCTCCATCTGGTGAGGCGGGGGATTTTCAAGTGCCACCCCGCCTTCTAAGACGTCAAAATCGGTTGGTAACTCCTTTATCTCCTCCACTTACTCGCTCTAGGGCTGCCCTCTCAAACTTATTTGAAGTATTATCATATCAATGAAGATATTGTTATGGATTGTTAGAGGGCTTCGTACTTCTGTTGATAGAGTACTGTCTTTGATACGACGTTATCGTTTCCATGTTTTGGTGATTATTGAACCCAAGTCAAGTATTTCAACGCTTATACAATATTGACTGAAATTTGGTTTCTCACATGCTGTATCCGCTTGTAATGATCATATCTGGATTATGTGGCAAAGTGTAGTTCTTTTCTTAGAAGGTGAACATCAAGGGGAACAAAATCATTCTATGTGATTTAAATGGTTGGCATCGGGTGACTCTTTTTGGGAAAATTTTGTTTATGGCTTACACACATTGACGGCACGTAGGCCACTGTGGTCTAATCTAGTTGACATACACAGTACTCTCGACATTCCATGGTTGATTGGAGGCGACTTCAACACTTTCTTATCATTGGATGAGCATAAGGGCCGTGCCTCACCATCTCTACGCTCTCTTGACGATTTTAAAGATTGCATCGATGCATGCTCTCTTCAACACATCGCTTTTAAGGGCTCAACTTTTACATGGAGTGATGGTCGTGGTCTGGGAAGAGTATGGCGTCATTTGGATCATTTTTTGTGCTCAGCAGATTATTTTGATCTTTTTTCCTCGGTGTCCTATTAACATCTTAGTAGGACTACTTCTGATCATGCACCTTTACTTCTCGAATGTTCATTGGATTCTAATTCAACGGCATCTTCCTTTCGTTATATGGATGTCTGGGCTACACATGCAGATTTTGACAACTTTGTCTATCATCATTGGAAAGCCTTCTGTACTGTCAAAGGCATAAGAGGCTTCTACTTCAAGTTAAATCAGCTTAAGAAGCATTTACGTAGATGGAACAAGGAGGTTTTTGGGAATGCATTCGATGCGGTGGCTGAGGCGGAGGCAGACACATTGCACCGCAAATCAGCATATGATTCATCTCCTTCGGAGGACACACGGATTGTGTATCATCGAAGCATGGCCACTTTACGTTTAGCTCAGTCTAAGGCGCTATTATATTCGAAGCAAAAAAGCAAATGTCAAATGGCTACATGAATGTGATGCAACACAAAATTCTTTCACCAAACCGTGAAAGCAAATGTCAAATGGCTACATGATATGTGCCTGTTTCATTCTACGCTCCAAACTCCATGGCTAGTGGGCGGCGATTTTAACACTTTCCTATCTTTGGATGAATATAAACGGCGTTCTACACCCACTTTGCGCTCTTTACAAGAATTCAATGATTGTATAGCTGCTTGTGAATTACAAGAGGTTTCTTATGAGGTATCACCATATACATGGTGTGACGGCCGTGGCTTAGGCCGTGTCTGGCGTCGGCTTGATTGCTTTTTGTGTTCTAAAACATTTTTGGATGTGTTTCTGATAACAAAGGCACAACACCTTGCGAGAGCAACTTCTGACCATGCTCCAATATACTTGATGTGCGATGTTGAACGCCTGCGTCCACCAGCGGCTTTCAGATATCTTGATGTTTGGTCCACACATCCAGATTTTGATGCATTATTCCACCATCATTGGCAGTCCTTCCTCACAATGGGCGGTATGTGGGGTCTTTTTGACAAACTTCAATGATTAAAGTCTCAGTTGCAAAAATGGAATACAGAGGTTTTCGGCAGTATCTCTGACGCAGTCGCACATGCTGAAGCAGATGTGATTGCCCGTAAACAGGATTATGATACTATGCCATCCGAGGAAATGAGAGAATCCTATCATCACAGTGTTGCTCAACTACAGCTTGTGCATAATCGTGCTTTCTTGTATTGAAAACAAAAGGCCAATGTTAAGTGGCTTAAAGAATGGGATGCAAATACAGCCTTCTATAATCAAACTGTCAAGGACAAAAGGAGGCGTTAGAATATTAGCAGAATTGTCCATGAGGATGGAATAGAATGCGAGTTACCTGCGGACATAGAAGCTGAGGCTATAAATTATTTTTCCAATCTGTTTGCTGATGCGCCAGTAATATATTGTGAATCGGTTCTACAGTATATCCCATCCTTACTTACAGCCGAAGATAATGCCATGCTAAAGGCTATGCCAGCCATGCAGCAGATCAAACAGGAAGTATGGGATCTTAGTCCATCTAGTACAGCAGGCTCTGATGGATATCCTGGTTCTTTTTATCGTCGGTTTTGGCAGCTTATACGGTTGGATGTGGCTAAAGCAGTACAAGAATTCTACTTGGGGATTGTGATGCTTAAGCAGTTGGCTTCAGCAACTATAATCTTGATTCCGAAGGCGCAGAATCCCCAGACGTTTGCCGACTTTTGACCCATCTGTTTGACAAATTTTATAACTAAAGCGATAACCAGGTTGATCGCAACTAGACTGGCTGGATTATTGCCTAAACTCATTTCTCAGGAATAAGCAGGATTTATGAAAGGGCATGGCATTACAGAGCTAATCCTACTGGCGCAAGAGATGGTTCACGTGCTTGATCGTAGAGCCACAGGTGGACAAGTTATGATTAAATTAGATATGGCAAAACCAATTGATCGAGTCAGTAGGATATATCTCGGGTTGCTACTCCAGAAGTTTGGCTTTGATCATAGATTTGTTCGTATAGTATTAAATGATCTAAGCGCCACACGTTGTTCAGTTCTCATCAATGGCAAACAAAGATGTTTTTTCTCCCTTGGCCGTGGGGTAAAGCAGGGGGATCCCCTTTCTCTGTTGCTGTTTATAATTGCCTCCGAAGGTTTCTCTCGTGGTTTGAATGCCTTGATGGCGTCAGGCTCGATCAAAGGCTTCAGTTCGGGTCGCGTGCCTCCATTATCGCACTTGAGTTTCCCAGATGATCTATTAATCTTTTTGAAGGATTCCTGTCGCAATTTAGAGAGATTTCGCATGTTCTTGATGGCATATCAGGCATCCTCAGGTCTACTAGTAAATTACCACAAAAGTCAAGTTGTGATAAGCATGGGCGTTTCAGGGACATTAGTCCCTCAGACACTTGGCATGCGCTTAACATCGCTACCCATTAAATATCATGGATCTTTTCTATATAAAGGCATCAATCGATCGAGGTATTGTACATCATTGGTTAATCACTTTGATGTTAAGCTCACTTCTTGGTCTTTTAAACTACTGTCTATGTCCAGAAAGGTGGTGTTAACACGACATGTACTTAACTCCATACCTATTCATATCATAGCCAGTTCTCGATTGCCAGAAAGCATAGTCGATATCTTGGATCACAAGATGTCATCGTTTCTTTGAAAAGGCAGGCACCATTGGCTTTCATGGCAGTCTATTTGCACTTCGGCAGAGGAGGGAGGTTTGGGGATACGACCTCTCATAAGTGTACAACAAGCATATGACTGTCAGCTTTGGTGGAAATATCATCTCTCCCAGACGCTATGGGCTGAGTTTTGCAGGCAGAAGTATGGAAATCGGTCGTCCATCTACTCACATATTTATGACTCTCCAATTTGTAAACAATTGTGTCGTATACATGACTTCATGGACTCCAAGGTGGAAAGATTGCAGGGGGTCGTGCATTGGATGCTGGATACTAATGGTCAGTTCTCCATAAAATCGGCATATAACACTATAGTAGCTAATGGCAACAGATTTGCAGAATTCCGCTATGTGTGGTGGAGCAATACTCATCCTGGGTTGCAAATATTTTTTCTGGGGATTGTGAATGCATTCTTTGCCCTTGGTAGATAATTTGAGGAGTTGGCAGGCTATATTTCCATCGCAACGCCCCTTTTGTCGTCAAAGCTTGGATATTCAGGATCACATCTTTCTACTCTGTTCCATGATACGGCCATTATGGAATGAAATTGCCATTATTTTCTCCGGTCCGCTGCCTCATTGTAGAACCATAAAGGGACATTTATATCCTTGGTGCATATCTTCAATAAAACATCTATTCAGGGTCAGTTGAAGACAGTTGTGCCATCAGTGGTTGCATGGGCTATATGGAAGGAATATGCCTCTGTCCGCTTTGGTGACAAAAATTTTGTTTACATGAGATTGTATGAGAATGTTAGATCTACAATCTATACGTGATGTGCTGCGATGCGCGGGAAAAAATTTGCGTGAACAATGCCTCATCTAGTAGCTCTTTCCTTCTCACCTCCATTGACTTTGAACCGGCTACGAGTTATTAGATGGGCGCATCCCCCCACTGGAAGGATGAAGTTAAACGTGGATGCGTCGGTGGGGCGAAACAACGCTGTGGGGGGCGCTATCTTACATAATGAACAAGGGCACTTTGTTTCTGCGTTGTGTTTTGTGCTGCCTACAGTTAGTCCACTGTGAGTAGAGATGATGAATATGACCCTATCTTTGATTTATTATGCACAACAATACGACCATCTCATCATTGAGACAGACTGTTCTTCCCTCCTTTCGTTACCTCAGCTTCCATAGCAGAGCATGGGCACCTTATGTAAGACCTGCAAGGCACCACTAGAAAGGGGAGTTGAATAATGGGTTCGGAAAATTTGGTTTTTAAAATTGTTTTAATCCAAAAACCCAATTTCTGAAAACAGATTCTGTTTTCAGGACCTGTTTTGGGGCGTTTGAAAAATACGTTACAGGTCTTCAAAAATTCTGAAATTTGGAGAGATGTTAGTCTCAGATGTTCTGAGTATCTCCTAAAAATTTCAGATCAAAATTCAACCTTTAACCCTTTTAAAAATCGTTGGTGGTCAGATTGCACAAATCTGCCAGAAACGGTAGTCTGACTTGAAAAATTTATTCTGATTAAACCGTGGATCCAAATGATCTGAAAATTTAATGACAAACCCCTTACTATGTATATTTAATTTGGTTGAAACAGTTTTGAAAAATTCCTTTGGGAAGTTAGTCAAATACGTTCAAAGTCTCAACCTTTGCAAGCCTGAAAATCAGACTGCACTAGTCTCAGAATTCTTGACGTTTGGATGATTTATACTTGTCCAAAAGGGTTGAAACTTACGCCAAATGAAACTTAAAACGTGTGGCCATGTTTCTGGAAAGTTTCATTATTTTTGAAAATCGTTTGATGTGTTTAAGATCGCGATGAAAATGGTGCATTGTGCCGGAAACTGAAAGTAAGTGCTGAAAAGTAAAGAACACAAGGAATTTTATACTGGTTCGGTTAAATCAACCTACTCCAGTCTTCAAGGACACCTTCCTCGGTTATCACTAATCACAACACAACAAACAACACCTTACCACACATGGTTGATGGAGTTATACACCAACTCCAACCCTTTACAAACCTTACAAGGAATCACAATGATCACGAACACCACCACCGAGCGGATGAAAGATTGATCACACCTTGATCAATCTTTTACAATAATATAGCGTGTATGGTAGTTTATATGAAGCCCATACAATATGTATGAATATGAATACAATAGGCTTTAGGAGAGAAGAAGAAAGAAGTGTAGAAGAAGGAGAGTATGAACACGTTTTTGCCTCTTGGATTGTAAGACTTGTCTTGTCTTTGATTTGCTCTTCTTCTCTCCTTTTTATCAAATGTGGCCGCCCCCTATTGCCTTTTCTTCCCCTTGGAAATTATCTTTTAAGTCCTTGAAAGAATATCTTGCATCATTGTGACATTCACTTGCTTACTTGGCAATACTTCATTTGATGATCATCTTGGCTTTGCTTATTTGGCACTCATTGGTTGGATAAGACTTGTCATCATTTGATGACTGTATAAATATGAAAATATCACTTAAAAACATATGCCAAGTAGTCATAAAAACATTTCCAATTATCTCACAATCAATCCCACATAATTTGAAAAACAAATTGGTTTAATTCATGACCATAAAATCGGCCATCTCATTCTTCACATGCTGAAACTTTCAGCATGTGCACTATTCAAGACACATTCAAAATACTTCCATTTTATCATCAAATCAATCTGTTTAAATTGAAGAAGTAAATAAGTCACCATTTAGTACAAAAATTCGGCCAACCTTATTTACACATGCTGAATTTTTAGCATGTGTCACAAAGGTGACATAGTTTGAAACATTACCTTGTGTAGCTCCCTCTTTTATGTCACCAACCTTGTATACTTCATTCAAGGCCAATCAAGATTCCAACAAAGCTCCACATATGCTCCATCAAGGCTGAGCGAGGCGTGTAATGTAGGATTGGCATGTGTTGAATTTTATTTTTGCTAACTTTGTATAATAGTGCGCAATAATTATACACATATGGTATATTCCAATCAGCCCTAAATTGATTTTTCTATAACACTTTAGAATGTATTAAATATGTAAAAAGTGTCTAGATACATGTTATATGTCATGCCAAAAATGTTCCATGTGTCGTGTTCGTAGAAAACCGAATGTTCGACTTTTGTAGATTACGTGATTTTTCTCCGATTGAATTAAAACTTTTTGCACATGTTATATATAATATGTCACACGTAATATACATAAAAGAACTTGAATATTAAGCTCTAAAGGCTGAAACAAGTGGCGCCCCATGTGCTTAAAATGTTGAATTTGAAATCTCCACAATTTGGCCTTAATTGGGGGTGATTTGTGTGTGCCAACATGGAATGATTTTATGGCTGAATATACCATGTAAGCCACGAAATTTGTGGCCATTTTTGAAGTTTAGGGGCTGGCCATCTATATATATGGCAAGTACGTGACACGTTGGCAAAGTTTCGGTTGTCACCTGATACGACAATTTTTGGTTTACAACCTTGTAACGTGTCGTAATAATTTTGTCATCCACATGACTTATATCATATGATATAAGACCTGAATATACTCATAAATATGAGGTAAGCATAGTGGTATGACGTTGACGTACGTTCGTAAAATATATAACGTGTCGTAGTACGTTGGAATATATGTGTATAGTGTCTTTTTAAAAAAAATCTTAATATATATATATACATATATATATATATATATATATATGTAAAGGCGTGTGATAGGGGAAAAAGAAGACTTTCCATTCTTCAATTTGTTGCCTTTGTACCTTTTCCAAATGTGGCTTCATTTAATGAACTACTTAGTTCATTTAACTAAGTACTTCACTTAATGAACTAGTTTAGTTCATTAATTGTGGCACCTGAAAATAGTTCAAACACAACAAATGTTTTCCATTTGATGTAAGATTTAAAGCTTCATGGCTCGTTAGTACGGCAACATTATATATCAACTATATAAGGTAGGTTTCATGCAAAAACGTGTCATGTATTTCTTTAGTACACGTTATTTAAATCATGCATTTTGTAATCACTCAAACCCCTTTTTCTCAACAATCCCCCCTTTTGATGATTTACAAAATAACCTAAGTTCATGATTTAAATTTTGTTGCTCCCCCTCCAATCGTGCACAAATTCAAATTTTGAATTTTGAATTTTGAATTCTCTCCCCCTTGATTTGTGCAATCAATCTCTCTCCCCCTTAAATCATGCATTCTCTCTCACCCATTATTTTTGAAAGAGAATCAAAAGTGCATGTAAGTTTGGAAAGAAATATCAAATCAAATCAGCAGAAATCATGTCTAATTTAGAACGAAGGTTTTCATACGTGGCCTGATTTAGTGCCTTAGTGCAGATGTCTGCTACTTGTGCCTCAGTGCGTACATGATCTATGATAATATCTCCATTATTTACGTGATCACGAAGAAAATGATATCGCACTTCTATATGCTTGGCCTTAGAGTGTAGCACGGGTTTCTTAGACAAGTTTATGGCACTCATACTATCACAATAGATAAGGATATGATTTACCGTGATACCGAAATCAGAAAGTTGTTGTTTTAACCATAGTAATTGTGTGCAACAAAGACTAAGTTCCATGTACTCAGCTTCGGTAGTGGATAAGGCCACACTTGCTTGCTTTTTAGAAAACCATGAAATTAGTGAATTTCCTATAAATTGACAAGTGCCACATGTGCTTTTTCTATCTATTTTATATCCACCATAATCTGCGTCAGTATAGACATGCAGGTTAAATTCACAATCTTTATCATACCAAATGCCTAAAGTGGGTGTGTGCTTAATATATCGAAATATTCTTTTCATAGCATTATAGTGAGACACTTTAGGTTGACTTTGAAAACGTGCACACATACATACACTGAACATAATATCAGGTCTACTAGCACTAAGATAGAGCAAAGAACCAATCATAGACATATATAAAGCATTATCAAAGTCCTTTCCATGTTCATCTTTATCTAGTTCAGTCGTGACGCTCATAGGGGTGGGGGACGGTTTTAGATTCTCAAAATTGAACTTTTTAATCATGTCATTTATATATTTAACTTGGCTTATATACATTTACTCGTTTGTTTAATTTGCAAGCCAAAAAAGTAATTAGACATTTCAAATTCGAATTTCATGCATGTTTCGAAATCTTCAACAATTTTATGAGATGTTGAGCCAAAAATGATGTCATCAACATAAATTTGAATGATTAGTAAATCTGATTTATCTTGTTTTAAAAATAGAGTGCTATCTATCTTGCCTCTTTTAAAACTATTTTCTAAAAGAAAGGTAGCAAAACGATCATACCACACCCTAGGTGCTTTCTTTAAACCATATAGTGCCTTCTTTAATTTGTACACGTGATCGGGGTGTTTCAAATCTTCAAAACCAGGTGGTTGTTTCACGTATACTTCTTCTTGTATAAACCCATTTAAAAATACAATTTTCACGTCCATTTGATAAAGTTTAAAACCTTTCATGCAAGCAATAGCAAGTAAAAGTCGTGTGGCTTCTAAACGTGCTACAGGTGCAAATGTTTTGTCATAATCTATTCTTTCTTCTTGATTATATCCTTGTGCTACAAGTCTAGCCTTGTTTCTAACAACTTTTCCTTCTTCATTCATTTTATTTCTAAACACCCATTTTGTGCCTATTACAGTCTTATCTTCTGGTCGTGGCACTAAATCACATACATCATTTCTTACGAATTGATTAAGTTCATCATGCATAGCATCAATCCAAGAAGAATCACTCAAAGCATCAAACACATTTTTAGATTCAATTTTGGATATCATAGCATGAAATTGGTTTATTTCCTTCCGATTTATTCTTCTACGTGGTCGCACACCGTGAGTGATGTCGCATATAATGAGATCATGTGGGTGATCCCTATGCCATCTTGGTTGATTATTTTATATGTTCTCATGCATTTCTAAGTGATCATGCATTTTGAGTGTGTCTACTTCATCATGCGTGCCATCATCATCATCTAACACGGGTTTTAATTCAAAATCATCGTCATATTCTTTATCTTTTTCAACCTCACAAAATTGAACTTCACATGAATGGATTCTAAAATTTGTATAGTGATGGGATAATAACATCTATGTGTTTTTGAATTCATAGAATATCCAACAAAGATGCATTCAATTGATTTGGATTCAAACTTGTCTAAATTATCTTTCGTGTTTAAAACAAAGCATTTGCAACCAAACACACTAAAGTAATCAATTTTAGGCATGCGATCGTTTACTATCTCATAAGGCGTTTTATTTATTTTCTTTCTAATAGACAAACGATTAACTATATAGCATGCACAATTTACGGCTTCCGCCCATAATAATATAAGCAATTTATTTTCACACAACATGGTTCTAGCAATTTCTTGTAGTGTCTTATTCTTTCTTTCTACTACTCCATTTAGTTGTGGAGTTCTAGGTGGCGAAAACACGTGTTTGATCCCTTTTTCTTCGCAAAATGCAATCATGTCCTTGTTTTTAAATTCACCGCCTCTATCACTTCTAATCTTTTTCACATTTAAACCATATTGATTTTCAAGTTGTTTTATTAGTTTCGCAATCTCAATGACACTATCATCTTTATTTGCAAGAAACAAAGTCCAAGTATAGCGAGAAAAATCATCAACGATAACACATGCATAATGACGTCCACCAAGACTCGTAGTACGAATAGGACCAAACAAATTAATGCGTAATAATTCCAAAACTCTAGACGTGCTTATTTCATTTTTAGATTTAAGTGACTCGTGTGTTTGTTTGCCTTTAATGCAAGATTCACACAACTGAAAGTTGTTTAAATCAAGTTTAGGCAATCTTCGTATTAAGTTATTTCGTTGAAGTTTTTCAAGTGTAGAAATGCCGATGTGTCCTAAACGTCTATGCCACAAATTAACATTAGGTTCATTCGATATACAACATTTAACCTTAGCGTCTAACATGACATCCATAGAAAGCGTAAAAATGTTTCCTTCCCTTTTTCCTTTTAATACTACTTCTCCATTTTTATTTATTATATTGCAATATGGATGAGTAAAACACACATCAAAACCTTTGTCAATAAATTGTGAGATGCTAGGAAGATTATAGGATAAGTTACTTACCCAAAAGACGTTGGAGATTTGAAGGGTACTTGGGCTTCTGACTGTACCTTTTCCAATGATTCTTCCTTCATTGTTGTATCCAAAGGTCATGGATCTGCCTTTTGTGACCTTCTTCAACTTTGTGAACAAGCTCGGGTCACCCGTCATGTGCCTCGAGCAACCATTGTCAAGGAACCACTTGATGGATGTGTCTTTTAATGTATGGATTCCCTCGTTTGATGCTTTGGATACAAAGCATACTTGTGCCGTCTCCTCTTCTGTATCAGTCTCAGAGTCGGATGTGTCACTCCAAGTGGAGGCCTAAAGAGCTCTTCTCCTTTGTTTGGGTTCTGAGACGAGTCTATTTGTGGTTCGATCCTTGTCAGGGTGTTTGTTTGTTTGCTTGTCTTGTTAGGACAGTCATAAGATAAATGTCCAAGTTTTCCGCATTCGTAGCATTTTACGTCCTTGTCATTTGTTTTATTTTTATTTCTTTTAGTGGAAGCAGCCTTAGGTTTGCTTTAAATTATTTTCCAATGAATTTTCTCAAACCATTAGCCAATAGTATTAAGTCATCATTGTCTGATTTGGAATCACTATCATCTACGTGATCGGAAGAAGTAGAGACATATTCATTTGATTTAAAAGCAATAGTTTTACCTTGTTTCGACGTTGATTCTGATTTCCTTATAGTGAGTTTGTTTTCATATACCTTTAGTGATCCAATTAGTTCCTCCATTTTTATTGATTTGTTTTCTTTGCTTTCCTCTATAGCCATCACTTTAGAGTCCCATTCAGATGGAAGGCTTCGTAGTACCTTTGGACCTTTTCCTGCATAGAGAAAGCTTTGCCAACAGACTCAAACGAATTATAAATGTTAGTCAAGTGTAAATCCATATTGACATTAGATTCATTTTGCAATAACTTAAAGGACTCAAGTGTAGACATAAGCATATTAATCTTGGACTCCTTTACTTGGCTAGTCCCTTCGTGTTTCATCTCAAGAATTCACCATATTTCTTGAGCACTAGAGCAATTAAACACATAGCTAGATTCACTTTTACTTAGCCCGTTTAAAAGTAATTGCATGGCTCTAGCATTCATGCTTAGTGTCTTTTTGTCATCACTAGTATACTCTTGTTTTGGATTAACGACATCTAGTGTGACTTCATCTACAGTAGATAATTTTGAAGGAACAAATGGACCGTCCTCTATGATGGACCATAGTTCAATATCAATAGCTATAAGAAAAAGTTTCATTCTTAACTTCCATTGAATAAAGGACTCACCATCAAAAAGAGGGGGCCTTTGACTAGACATACCTTCCTGTTCGGTTTTGAAGCTAATGGTTGCCATCTCACTTAGATCGTTGGATCTTTTGGTTGTGAGTGTGTCTGTGCTCTGATACAACTTGTAGGACCTGCAAGGATCCACTAGAAGGGGGGTTGAATAGTGGGTGCGTAAAATTTGTTTTTTAAAATTGTTTTAATCCAAAAACCAAACTTCTGAAAACACTTTCTGTTTTCATGACATGTTTTGTGACGTTTGAAAAACTAGGTTAAAAGTCTTCAAAAATTCTGAAATTTGGAGAGATCTTAGTCTCAGATGTTCTGACTATCTCCTAACAATTTCAGATCAAAATTCAACCTTTAACTCTTTTAAAATTTGTTGGTGGTCAGATTGTGCAAATCTGCCAGAAACGGTAGTCTGACTTGAAAACTTTATTCTGATTAAAATGTGCCTCCAAATAATCTAAAAATTTAATGACAAACCTCTTACTATGTTTATTTAATTGGGTTGAAATATGTTTGAAAAATTCCTTTGGGAAGTTAGTCAAATACGTTCAAAGTCTCAGCCTTTCCAAGCCTGAAAATCAGACTGCACTAGTCTCAGACCTTTTGACGTTTGAATGATTTATACTTGTCCAAAAGGGTTGAATGTTGCGCCAAATGAAACTTAAAACATGTGGCTATGTTTCTGGAAAGTTTCGTGATTTTTGAAATTCGTTTGGAATTTTTAAGATTGCAATGAAAATGATGCACTATGCTGGAAACTCAAAGTAAGTGCTGAAAAGTAAAAAAACACAAGGAATTTTATACTGGTTTGGTTAAATCAACCTAGTCCAGTCTTCGAGGACACCTTCCTCGGTTATCACTAATCACAACACAACAAACAACACCTTACCAAACAGGGTTGACGGAGTTATAAACCAACTCCAACCCTTTACAAACCTCACAAGGAATCATAATGATCACGAACACCACCACCAAGCGGATGAAAGATTGATCACACCTTGATCAATCTTTTACAACAATATAGCATGTATGGTGGCTTATATGAAGCCTATACAATGTGTATGAATATGAATACAATAGGCTTTAAGAGAGAAGAAGGAGAGTATGAACACGTTTTGCCTCTTGGATTTGTAAGACTTGTCTTGTCTTTGATTTGCTCTTCTTCTCTCCTTTTTATCAAATGTGGCCGCCCCCTATTGCCTTTTTTCCCCTTGGAAATTATATTTTAAGTACTTGGAAAAATATCTTGCATCATTGTGACATTCACTTGCTTACTTGACAATACTTATTGGATGATCATCTTGGCTTTGCTTATTTGGCACTCATTGATTGGATGAGACTTGTCATCATTTGATGACTGTATAAATCTGAAAATATCACTTAAAAACATATGCCAATTAGTCATAAAAACATTTCCAATTATCTCACAATAAATCCCACATAATTTGGAAAACAAATTGGTTTCATTCATGACCATAAAATCGGCCATCTCATTCTTCACATGCTGAAACTTTCAGCATGTGCACTATTCAAGACACATTCAAAATACTTCCATTTTATCATCAAATCAATCCGTTTAAATTGAAGAAGTAAATAAGTCACCATTTAGTACAAAAATTTGGCCAGCCTTATTTACACATGCTGATTTTTCAGCGTGTGTCACAAAGGTGACATAGTTTGAAACATCACCTTGTGTAGCTCCCTCTTTTATATCACCAACCTTGTATACTTCATTCTTGGCCAATCAAGATGCCAAAAAAGCTCCATATATGCTCCATCAAGGCTGAGCTAGGCGTGTGAAGTAGAATTTTATTTTATTTTTGCAAAATTTGTAAAATAGTGCAGAATAATTATACACATATGGTATATTCCAATCAGCCCTAAATTGATTTTTCTAGAACACTTTAGAATGTCTTAAATATATAAAAAGTGTCTAGATACATGTTATATGTCATGCCAAAAACGCTCCATGTGTCGTGTTCGTAGAAAACCGAATTTTCGACTTTTGTCGATTACGCGATTTTTCTCCGATTGAATTCAAACTTTTTGCACATGTTATATATAATATGTCACACATAATATACATAGAATAACTTGAATATTAAGCTCTAAAGTATGAAATAAGTGGTGCCCCATGTGCTTAAAATGTTGAATTTGAAATCTCCACAATTTGGCCTTAATTGGGTGTGATTTATGTGTGCTAACATGGAATGATTTTATGGCTGAATATACCATGTAAGCCACAAAACGTTTGGCAATTTTTGAAGTTTAGGGGCTGGCCATCTATATATATGGTAAGTACGTGACACGTTGGCGAAGTTTCAGTTGTCACCCGGTACGACAATTTTTGGTTTACAACCTTTTAACGTGTTGTAATAATTTTGTCATCACCATGACTCATATCATATGATATAAGACCTGAATATACTCATAAATATGAGGTAAGTATAGTGGTGTGACGTTAACATACTTTCGTAAAATATGAAACGTGTCGGTAGTACGTTGGAATATATGTGTATAGTGTCTTTTTTTAAAAAATCTGAATATATATATATGTAAAGGCGTGTGATAGGGGAAGGAGAAGACTTTCCATTCTTCAATTTGTTGCCTTTGTGCCTTTTCTAAATATGGATTCATTTAATGAACTACTTAGTTTATTTAACTAAGTACTTCACTTAATGAACTAGTTTAGTGCATTAATGGTGGCACCTAAAAATAGTTCAAACACAACAAATGTTCACCATTTGATGTAAGCTTTAAAGCTTCATTGCTCGTTAGTATGACAACATTATATATTTACTATATAAGGCATGTTTCATGCAAAAACGTGTCAAGTCATAAAACGTGTCATGCATTTCTTTAGTACACGTTATTTAAATCATGCATTTTGTAATCACTCAAACCCCTTTTTCTCAACACCTTAGCTGCGGAATTGGCCCAGGCGAACATATTCCTGTCCTTTAACCAGACCACTATCCAATTCTGCCCGCGCGAGGCGAACACGGCGGCTCATGCACTAGCAAGATATGTATATCAATCTGCCGGCTTCAAGCGATATACTGCAATTCATGGCCTCCCTCCTGCAGTATGTGGAGCGATACTGGTGGATGGACAAATACCAAACTTGCAACACTAGATCTATGGCACTAATTGCATCGTGCATTCTTTGTTGCCTATGTCTCCAGAGGGCGCGGGTGACACCGATGATTCATTATTACTGCTATTGGCTTGTTAATATGTGCTTTTCGTTCTCTAGCTTACTCTATAGTATGCATGCTTTCACTTGGTTCGGCTTCTTT
Organism: Eustoma russellianum; assembly: GCA_036186865.1. NCBI lineage: Eukaryota > Viridiplantae > Streptophyta > Magnoliopsida > Gentianales > Gentianaceae > Eustoma > Eustoma russellianum. Next base: position 19,135,654 of record AP025040.1, on the reverse strand, counting down.
CTTTCATTGTCTTGCATGCTTAATCTGCGATGCTACACTGGCGGAGTGATGATTGTGGGCATGACCAATGAGTCAACACTGCCCTTGGCATCGCACAGGCTAATGGATTCTATTTTGCAGAGAAGTCGGCTTATTATCATTGTGTCGTCTTGGTTATCTTTGAATCAGGGCGGCATGGGTACGTGTAACACGCTTTCTCTCATTTCTATATTTTTTGTATTTTCTCTATGTATGACTTACACTTTGCTCTATATGAGGAACGATGGCAGTTCAAGATCTGTAGAGCCGCATGGTCAACAATTCTCTGTTTCCACGGCATCCGATGGGGACCTTTTCGGTTATAGATGGAAGAAAGGTCACTGCATCATTTGAATTATGCTTTATTACTACTTGTACATGATCAACTTTCCAATTATATAAATATGTACGCTTTTTTGTTCGTCAAGGTTTTATACACAAGGGTGGTTTTACTTGACAAGGTTTTAACGCGGCATATCATATAAGATTGGAGGTTGACAATCATTAACTCTCTTCATTATCTTTTTTCATACGATGAACTGGATGTACTATGGTATTCCTCCGCCATAAGTGAGATTGCAAATTAATAATACATCGTCTTTATTTTGAGAAAACCTCACTTATGACGGAGGAATACCTTATTACAATATGTGTGTATCATCATAAGAAAAAAGATAATGTAAAGATGTAAGGATGGCTATTCTCCAATCATGCATGATATGCCACATTAAAACCTTGCCAAGTAAAACCACCCTTGTGGATAAAACCTTGACGAAGGAAAAAGTGTACATATTTGCATCATTGGAAGAATAGCAGATAACATGATATGTGAATACATCATATGAAAACATGTGAAACAACAAAGTCATTACGGTGCTAAGCTGTATGAGTCCCATCCTGGTCATCCGACTAGTATGGCGAAAGTGTGGCAAAGTGGTATTCTTGCATATAATACCACAAATATGGGATGGAAATGAGGCAAGCGTTGTGTAGTAGGTCGTTGTGGAATATGACATTGCTTGTTGTGTAAGAAAGTGTGCAGCTTGATTTACCTCCCTTGGAGCATATATGAGCGACATAGACAACTGATGAAGCAACGAGCGCAAGCGATGTAGGTCTGGATCTAGTGGACCCGAAGCATTGATAATAATGCCGCTTGGGCCTCTACACGCAGTGGATAATCATGTCTAAGTGGGATGGACAATGCATGTACAAATCTACCCTCTTCATCTCTAAGAATAGCCCCGCCACCAGCTGAAGAATGCCCACCGCTGCATCAGTATTAAGTTTGAGCCTGCCTGAAGGCGAAAGACTCCAACGTACTATTCTTATGCGGCTTGGTCGCAGAGGTGGCAACAACCACATATTGATAAGCCGTTTAACGAAGCAAGCTGTTTTTGCTCCATTTCTTGATTTTGTCCACATGTATATATCATTTTTAATGGCTTGAATGAGTATATTTTGTGACCACCCAGTATCGTCGAAAGTTACTGCAGCATATAATTTCCATATATTCCATAGAAGTATCCCTGCAAAGATTTGGTGGATTTCTCCCAAGAAAGAGTTTGGAGCTATCATCCATACCGACAAGACATATGATCTCCATCCGGTGGAAGATGGCATTGTGATATCCAATAAAGAGTGGAAGTATTCCCGGACAACACGAATTGTATTGCAAGAATAGAAGATGTGATTCGTTGAAGCAGCATCCTGACGGTAAAAAGGACATATGGTGGGCAGAATGTATAAGAAACGGCGAAGTGTATCCGGTAGGGGCAGTGCGTTATTAAACAATCTCCAAATAAAGACTTGAACAGCTGGACGTTGGTGTTTTAGCCAAATATATTTATGAGATATCAACTTTGTCCGTGTTGGGCGAATAAGATCAAGAAGTTGGATAGTAGAAAACGGCCAGATGCAGTTGGCCAAAGTTGTATGTTGTTAACCCATTGCGTCATTGTTATGCATCGATGATGAATTGAACATATGCAGTGCCAACCAGGTGAATCATATAAGCGTGGAGTAAAGTCACCTCTGCTGCCGTATCGCATGCGCATATGCTGTCCACAAAGATTCTGGGAACGATAGAACCAGCACCACAGCTTGCAAGAGAATGCATCTTGGACATCCAAGTCCTCCCTCCTGTTTTAGATAACAAAGGTTTTTCCAAGATACCCAGTGATGTCGATGTGAACCCCAGAGAAAAGTGGCAAACTGGCGTTGTAAGGTGGCTAATATACTCCGAGGGAGTTTTGAACCTGCCATGAGATGCAACGGTAGAGATGATAATATTGAACGAATTAAAATTTTACCTGCCATTCCCAGCATCTTGTGTTGCCAACCTCCCAAGCGACTATCAACATGATGAAGAAGATCTTGGCAATGAATAACCCGAGTAATCCCCTTATGTAGGTAAGATCCTAGATACTTCATAGGCAAAGATGATTGCCGCATATCTAGGAGACGCAGAAGTTCATGACTTTGCCTGACTCCTATATGAGTCGAAAAACAAATTGTACTCTTATGCCAATTAATTGATTAACCTGAGACTTTTTCATAAGATGTCAGAAATCATTTAAATCGTATAAGATTGGTCCTGCCTGTGCTTAAAAATACCAACAAGTCATCTGCGTATGATAAGTGAGATGTCACTAGGGGCATGCGGCCCATATTGTATGGAGTGATGAAAGAGGTTGATACCAAATGTTTTAATCTTCTATTGAATGATTCTGCTGGGATAATGAATAGGAGTGGTGAGAGAGGGTCTCCCTGCTTAACACCACGGGCTCATTAGAGAAACCAAACCTGTCCAAAACATGACGTAGAAAATGCCAATCTACCCCGTCGAATGCCTTTGCCATATCCAACTTTATTAAAGACTTAACTGGCCGTGGTCCTTTGTCAAAACAATGAATAATCTCATTTGCCAATAATACTTGCTCTGCCGTACCTCTTCATTTTTGGAAACCTGCTTGTTCTGGAGAGATTATACGCGGAAGAATGGAGTTGAGCCTGTTGGATAAAATTTTGGTTTGTATTTTGCTCATAAAATTCGAAAGTGTTATGGGGTGGTAGTCTGCAAATGTGCGCTATGACTGTCCTTTAGGAAGTAGTATGATCATTGTGTGCGACATGGCTCATGGAAGGGGAAAGCCAAGGAAGTATTCCTGGACATCAGTGGCTATTACACCCCAACAAGTACGAAAGAACCATCCATTGTATCCATCCAGACCCGCTGAACTGTTTGGATCCAATTCCCAGACTGCCTGCTTGACTTCACTTATCGAAGGTATTTTTGTGAGCATTATTAGATTGTTATCATCCGTAACTAACATGGGGATACATTGAAGAAAATCATTATAATCCTCAATAGATTGAGCAGTAAACATGCGTGTGTAGTAGTCAATAGCTGCTGCACTAATAGTCTCTTGCGCATCACAAAGAGTTCCCTCCTCCTTGTATATACAATGTATAGCCTGACGTCGTCGTTTATCCTTGACTAGTGTATGATAATATCTCGTATTGGCGTCACCCTCTTTTAACCATTTGACACAAGCCTTTTGTTTCCAATATGCCATTTCTTGAGATGCAACATGAGATAATTTTGCCTTAGACTCGTAGTAAGCTTGCCTCGCCTCTGCGGTAGGAGATCCATCATAGGCTTCTTCCAATATACGTGTGTTTTGTTCTGCATGTTTTAGTCTGTTGAATATGTTCCCTAACACAGTCTTATTCCAGTGAGTTACATCCTTTTTGAAGCGCTTTAGCTTATTACATAAACCACGCATTCCTCCTACTGTAGAATAGGACTCCCAAGTAGTGCGCATAAATGTATTAAAATCCGGATGGGAAGTCCATACATTCAGAAAGCGGAATTGTTTTGGGCCATCGAATTCTGTATTTGCACATTGTATCAACATAGGGCAATGATCTGATGTTGTTCGACTAAGGTGTGTCAAGCGAACAGATGGAAGAAGATCATAAAACGGTTCATTACAAAAGGACCAGTCCAATCATCTCCACACTTTACCTAATCCATGCCCACCTTGCCATGTATATTTAGTGCCAACATGTGGGATAACATGCCAAGCTCAATATTGAGTCATTGCATTGAAATCTGCCAGTGCTGATAAAGAAGGTCTGGAGTGTCCTTTATGGTCATTCATAGACAAAAAAGTATTAAAATCTCCAGATATCAGCCAAGGATCCTGTAATGAGTCCGAGTGCTGGCAAAGAGAAGACCAAAGGTGTTGTCTATCTACTACTGTGTGTTTTCCATAAACACAAGAATGCCAGAAAATCTTGCCAGAATGCTATAACGGAAGACGCAAGTGGGCTACTTGCTCTGTATGTACAGAAGATAAGAGTGATAATTGGTTTTGATTCCGAAAGCACCAAGCACGTCCATCGCATACATTTAACATTGATGAAAATCCCAGCTGAATACAAACCCGTTCCATTCTAGTAGACGCTTGCTGTGGTTCAATAATGAATAGAAAATGTATAGAATGTTGATGGATAAGTAATCTGAGCCTAGAAAGGGAAGTGCGTAGGCCCCTTAAATTCCATGTGAGTATATTCATTGTAAGTGATGGGGTTGTGAGCTTGAAGATCTAGTAACACTGCGAGTAACTATATGTCGAGGTGGGCGAACAATCTGGCTGTTTGGTTGACGTTTATGATGACGTATGCATGGCACATAACCAACATCCTGTGCCTCATCTAACGGTTGATTTATACGCTGCAACATTTCCTGATCAGAGGTTAAATTTTGTCTTTGCTTTAACTTAGTGCCCCATATATTTGAAATGGCAATATATTCTTGCTGAAGATCTTGTCGGTGCAATGATTCATTCTGACTATATATGATAGGTGGTTCCTCGTTACCAGATACAACCTGCAAATTTTTTGATGTTCAACCGGCATGTCTAAATTGTCTGCTGATGCATGCTCCATAGAACGGCCTAAGGTTGCCAGATCTTAAATGTTGGAGGGAATGGGCTCTTGTGATGGTGAATGAATACGTACTTCTGGTGACAAGGCGTCTTCGATGGGTTGTTTGTGGCCATTTGGTTGTGTAGGAGGGATCTGTGGAGACTCAGACGTCATAATTGGATGGTCATTTGCTTCTATATTTATAGGGTCAGAACATGCTGTTTGTGGTTGAGTTTCCTTTTGTTTGCGCCGCCATTGCTTTTCTGAGACGGGAACATCCGGCTGGGTTGTCTGCTTCCCACAACCATCCTTGTTATGGCCCAAAATACCGCATTTGTCACAGTATAGTGGCACATCTTCATAAACAACAGTTTGAAAGTGATGATGATCTACACACTGAATGTGTAGCTTTGTTGGTAACTCCTTTGAAACATCTACTTCAACGCAAACTCTCACTATGGATGGACGCAGATTTTTTTGTGTGGCTGCATCAGATCTGATGGGTGTTCCAACCATAGAGGCAATGGCTAACAAAGCCGATTGTGTGTGAAGGTACACAGGCAAACCTGGCAACGATAACCAAACTGGCACGATAGCTGCATCATATCGCGGATCAAAATCGTATGTACATTTCGTGATACGCATATGGTAGCCCAGGATGTTTCATGATCGACGGCAAAAGCATCTATTGTAATCTTCTTCTTTTTCGAAACTTAATAAAACGTGAGTTTTGTCTAACAAGACTGCATGAACATTACCTACAAATCTGATACGATCAAGCGTTTTCTGCAGTGCAACCATACCCGTTCGGCCATTCCAGAATGATCCGACCAATGTATATTGGAACGGCGATAGTAGCGTGGTTACTTCCCCTCCTAAAATATGATCGATGGACAACCTTTAAAACATTGAGGGGGCTTCGGTTTTATGGAAGTGTTATACTTCCATCATGTATGGGGACGGGCTATGGAGAAAATCTTCTGTGGTGGAAGCCATACGCCGTGGAATTTACGATTGGATATCTGCCCAAAAAGGCAAAAAAATTCGCACACTCAGACTCTGGACTGATAGCTCTCGGATTAAGCCCGCACCTCAGCATTCCGAGATGCAGAATAGTTAAATGGACTCACCCTCCACCGGGAAGGTGGAAACTAAACACGGATGCAGCACATGGGAAGCACTCACAGCAGCAGGGGCAATATTACGAGACTGCAATGGAACATTCTTAGGGGCAATAGCATTCCTCCTTCCACTTTCTTCGCCAGCTGAGGCAGAGTTTCAAGCAGCATATCTTAGTTACCTATACTTTGCTATGCATTGGGGTCCTATGGATATCGAGGTGGATGCACATGGAGTAATACCAGTGATTCTGAACCCATGTCAACATCACACTTCTATCTTTAGAAATCTGTTAATTTCGATGGCCTCAGAGATAACGTACATTCCTAGAGAGGCAAATCAACCAGCTCATTTTCTAGCTCAACATGGTCAAGCTCATCAACATCTTGCAATATTCACAACAGTAGCAGCACTTCCCCCACTAGTTCAAGCTAGCTATCATACTGAAAACACCCCACATATAAGGCATGGATACAACTCTTGATCAGTGTTGTGGCCCGTATCATCAGATGTGGGCAACGCGGGTACGCATCCTTCTCCACATTATACTCCTACATTGCGTCATATTTTTTGAACATCCAACTTGTTATACTATCTCGTTACCCATATGGGTGAATATGGGTAACCATGGTAATTTTTGCACTGCTGAACTTGCTGATTTTGGATTCAACTCTCATGCTATTGATGCTGCATATTATAGCCTATATCACTTTACTAACCATATGATGTGTTTGTGCATGGATTCTGGGGAGCAACAACAACAATGGAGCTACATATTTCGGTGGATCAAGCAAAGCGCTCGTGCTCTACACTTTCAACTATTGGACACTCCAAATATATCTGTTTCATGCTCATGTACTAACACCAATCATATAAATATGTACGCTTTTTCCTTCGCCAAGGTTTTATCCACAAGGGTGGTTTTACTTGGCAAGGTTTTAATGCGGCATATCATATATGATTGGAGACTTCAAATTATATGTTCGTTATATTTTCATTTTGCCTACATAGACAAACATTGTAATATGGTTTCCCTCCACCATAAGTGAGGCATAATAAAAATTATTCTTTGGCGTAAAAAAAATATTAGTTGAAGGACGGACGGTACCGTCCAGTTATTTTATTAATAGAAACCCTCACTTGTGGCGGAAGAATACCGTGATTACGTATAATTTGGAAGACTCTCCCGATAAAAAGATGTAGAAAATAAATAATGCCTACAGAAAATGAAAATGTATGTGCAAAAATAGATAAATACATAGCAAATGATATCCATTCTCATATGGAACATAATTATGTCGTGTGAGATCCACTTGAAACTTCGAAGCGGACAACCGAATTCTCCATTGAAATGTATGTTGTTCGTCTAGTCCATGAACCACAAGAAAGAATGAGTTAGAAAAATGCAACGAGTTAATGAATAATCCAATATGAATTTGCTCCATACGTACCGATTCACGGGCATGAGGGCTTCACATCTACCGTTTCGATATCTTAGTTCCTATTTGCATAAGGGCATCAACAAATCCAGCTACTGTGTTTCCTTATTGCAGCACATAGATGATCGTCTATATGGTTGGCACTCAAAGTTATTATCTGCTGCTGGCCAACTAGTTTTGTTGCGCTCAGTTATATCTTCTTTGCCGTTACACATTCTCGCAGCAGGAGGGCTGCCCAAGTCAGTAATTCACATCATACATCGTAAAATGGAGACATTTTATTGGGGTAGTAGACATCATTGGGTATCCTGGGCAACTATTTCAACGCCCCGGGAGGAGGGCGGATTGGGAATTCGAAACTTATGTGCGTTACAAAAAGCGTATCAGTGTTGAATTTGGTGGTCATATCAACAACAAAAAACACTTTGGAGTAATTATATGTATGCTAAATATGGTCACCGCGGTGATTACCTGCCATGACTACCAGACTCCCCGGTGTGGAAACTTATCTGCAAGATTCACCCTATCTGTTCGGCGCAAACAGAAGGACAGGCGACACATCTTACATGGACTCCAACGCCATCTGGGGAATTCTCTTTGTGTAGTGCATATGACATATGTCGAACCTCTGGTTTATCACTCCTCTCGACAAGGTTTATTTGGTTTAAATATCATTCGCCTACCACTCAGATATTTCTATGGCGAATTTTTCATTCGGCGTTACCTTTTGAAGAATATACTTGTAAGTTTTTTGTCGCCCGTCCATCCCAATGCCCTTTTTGTAAGCAGGAGTCTGCTACGATGGACCATATATTCTTATACTATCTTGGCATTAGGCCAATATGGAGTTATTTTGCTGGCGAGTTACACTGCCCTATCCCAACATACTTGAGGCTTCGTCAGTATTTACTCTCCTGGTGGTATAGATCGAATTTTTCTTCTTTCCTTGGAGTTTTGCAAGTCATCGTCCCAGCAATCATTGTTTATTCGGTATGGCGCGCCTATGCATCAATGGTATATGGTGAGTCACACATTTTCTCGCTTACATCCTTAAAGTTTACCATTCAGTATGATATTTCAATGTGGTGTAAATCTATCGCGGGATCCAAATTGCTGACTGATCCGCGCCATCCTTTCGCTTGGTTACCTCCGCTTTGGAGTCAGCGTCCAATCTTGGTGCGATGGAGGTTATCTCCATCTGGTCGTTTTAAATTAAATGCGGATGCTGCGGTTGGAAGGCACTACAGTGCAGGTGGTGCTATTTTGAGATACCATGCTGGAGTATGTATAGGTGCAGTATCCTTTAGATTACCACCAAGTTCTCCGATTCATGCAGAGATACAGGCAGCGTTATTTGGACTATTGTTTTTTCTGCCTTTATATCGGTCGATTATACTAGAATCAGATTGTGCGATGCTTGTATCACGGTTATCCCGCCCCCAGATGGTGTACGGAAACTATTATCTTCAATTACTACACACTTTAGTGTGGCTACATCGATTGGACTATCATCACATTTACAGAGAGGCAAACATGGCGGCCCATTATCTTGTGCAGAATGTTATGCTCAACCCTGCACTCAAATCTACAATTCTCGCTCTCTTCCGCCATTAGTTCGTAGTTCCATCTCGTTGGATCTTTCTTCAGTACATTTGAGAGTGTCTTGACCTGTCTAAGTCTTCCATATGGATTGGCATCAGCTAAATTTTCCTGCCTGTGCCCTTCAGGGCTCGGGCAGGTTAGGTATGATTTGTTCCCTATTGGCTTTCATTATTTCTCTTAGTTGGTTGATTGCTCTTACCGTTGCTTCATTATGTTTTTCGGGATGGCTTGGACATTGTCTTGCCGCATTTGCGTGGCACCCGGCTGAGACGCTGCCCGCATGCTGGTTAGCTGCATTGGACCTCAACTTGATGCGACACAAGTTATGCCCTTTTCAGGTCTTCCGTATGGATTGGCGCATTATCACTTTTTCTGCCTGCCCAATAATTGGGGTAGGCCGACTTGGTATGATTTTCTTTCTGGTTTCCACTGCTCTTTCTTTAAATACTATTTATCTGCTTCACTCAGCGCATATTCTTTGTTCGGCTTGGTATGTCTTGCCATTATTTGCTGACCGAGTTGTTGATGTGTATCTGCCTGCTGGGACGAGGTATTTCTACATGCAAGCACGTGGTCCCTTACGGTTACAAGTCTTCCATATGGATTGGCATTTCACTAATACATCTGCAAGTGCCTTATTGTGTACTGGCAGACTTGGTATGTTTCTCATTCTATTTTCCTGGACCTTTTCAGTTTGTTATCTATGTTCCATTTACTCAGCCACATATTTTTTTTGTGCATGGACGCGACATTTCTTATTGGCCTGCTTTGTCACTGGCGACACTGCTCTCTCTGCCGGAACGAGGCCTCATCAACTGCGAACCTCTACAGGATTTCCTTTCATTTTATGACTTTTGTTCTCATTTTGGATTGTAAATTATTTCCTTCTTCACGGTAGCGCCTATCAGCATTCCATCTATATAAATATGTACGCTTTTTTGTTCGCCAAGGTTTTATCCACAAGGGTGGTTTTTCTTGGCAAGGTTTTAATGCGGCATATCATATATATTTGGATGTTTGATAATCATACACTGCTACTTTCGTCTTGTATTCATTATGTAATAAGGTTTTCCTCCGCCACAAGTGAGGGATTTTAATAATAACAAAATGTTCAAAAAAAAAAATAATATATATATATATATATGCAAACCTTTTCCAAAAAACAAAAAAAAAATATATTCAAACATATTAAAAAAAGAAGAAAAATGGTTGTGGCAGCGTCTCCCCAAGGTTTGGCGACTGATCTCCATGGCTGATTTCGTCTCATCTTCGGCGCTTCCCGATTCTGTTCTTTTTCTCTTTTCTTCAGCAATTCTGTTTCAATGCAGCAGCATGGCCCTCATTCGTTTGCCTCGGTGGTTGCGGGTTCTGGCGTTTCTCGACTACAAATTCCACCGAAAGAGACCTCCAAATTTAAAGGAGTCCCAGCCATCAGTTTTTCACAGGAGGATATCGCTGCCCTTACAGATTCACTACGACATTGTTTGATCGTTACTTTTTGGTATGGCTGCCCTCGACTGGATGCTATTCGCTAATGGTTCGAAAAGGTTGGATTTTGTGGAGGTTTGAAAGTCAGTTTTCTTGATTCTTCGCATATATTGATCAATTTTGATCTTGAAGCCGATTATGTTATATGTTTTGCACGGCAAGTTTGGAATTTCCTAGGGTTCCACATGAGAATTACAAAGTGGTCATATGATTTTGATCCTAAGTCTGATACTCCTATCGTCATTACCGATTTATCTTCATAAAACAGAAGCTCTATTTCAAATAGCACGGTTGACTGGTACACCACTTAAGGCGGATAATGCCACTGCAAATATGTTACGTCCATCAGTTTCTCCGGTATGTGTTGAGATAGTTGTTTCCAAAGATTTGCCATCACGTGTTTACATTTAGAGCCATGATTTTCATTTCTTCCAGCCAGTAGATTATGAGGACAAGCCATCTTACTGCTCTCGATGTCGTATCTTAGGGCATTCCAACATCAATTGAAAAGTAGTTACAAAACACAATTCGACTGCTAAGTAAGTACCAGTGCTGCCCAACCGAAATCGAAGCAGTCAGACGCACCAGGACAGCGATGGACACCTAAAAAGGATAAAGTGGCTGTGGAGGGACATGATGCATGTCCATCAACGTCCTTATTGAATCCTGTACATTCTCATGATTTGCCATCCGCTCAGACTGAGTTGCAAAATGAGAATCTTGACTTGCCTGATACTCATGCAGATGCCATACAGCAGCCAACGTCCGACATGCAGCAGGATACACAGGTGACATACTTAATATCCCGGAGAAGCAAGATATTGTGCGTTTAATCTCAGCTTCAGTGGAACCTTTGCCTCATCCGACACTAGCTCATTCTCTACGATCAGGACATGTATCGGATTCAGAGGCACTAGATATTGAAACATTAGATGATGAGCAGGATCTACATGATGTGGCTCATGATTTGACACAGTGTGTAAAGGCACATGATCTACCTACAGAAGCATTATCAACAACCCTAGTTACTTTATCCTCAAAAGTAACCCTAAGGGTTATTGATGCAAGACAATAATTGCACCTCATAATGGTGTTCCATGCAAATGAAAGGTCTCTCCTCTTCCCCTCTATGTTAACCAATGACTACCTTCTCTTGGCCTTGCAAGAAACCATTTTCAAGAGGCCCTAGGAGCCTCTCATCCATCTTCAACCCACAACATTCTCAAGAGTTGCCCAAGCAAATAACTAAGACCATCTCTCCATCCTCCTCAGCTCACACGGCTAGGAGTGACCTAGGAGACTCAAGGATATCTCCATCTTCAAGCTTCAAGATTCATCTAGGTAAGTGGCATGCTAAGCTTCTTAAATGATTTCATATTTCAAAGGATGAAGCTCACATTGGTACCCCTTTTTTCCTTGATAAAACCGTGACCCTCCTTGGTCACTAGGTGAGAATTTTTCAAGATACTAAGTGGTGCTAACACCTTGGTGGTTTGAACTCCTTTCAAGCCTCATTTTGGTAAGCAAATCTATCCTCAATCTAGCTCTATTCTTCAATTAAAATTGTAGCTAATGATTCTTCATTTTTCTCCCTCAAAACTGTGTGCTATATGAAGTAGTGGAGGAAAAATTCAACCCATTTAATCCAAGGATAAAGCTAAAGGAAGGATTCTAGCTTAAAGAGGCAAGTATACTCTAGATAATCTTGACTTATTTGTGAAGTGTATGGTTGAACGACTAACTATTTTTAAGATATGAATCTTAGTTGATGATACTGAGTCTAAAGCATGAGAACTTAGTTGTTCCTTAAGTAAAATGACTTGCATGTGTGAAATTCTTCCAAAGATGAGTTCTTTACCTACATTAAATATGCATGTGTTGTATGTCTAAGGTAGACATGGTAGGATTCATCTTTTTCACCATGAAGGGAATGACTAGAAGGGGTAGTAGGAATGAACATTGATTCTTGTGAAGAACATATCTTGTGAGGCAAAAGATGTATGAAAGTTGTATGTTTGAATGATTTACTACATGATTTCTGGCCAGCATAACCCATGTAGTAAATCATTCAAACATACATCTTTCATACATCTTTTGTCTCGCAAGATATGTTCTTCACAAGAATCAATGTTCATTCCTACTACCCCTTCTAGCCGTCCCCTTCATGGTGAAAAAGATTACCATGTCTACCTTAGACATACAAGACATGCATATTTAATGTTGGCAAAGAACTCATCTTTGGAAGACTTTCACACATGCAACTCACTTTACTTAAGGAACAACTAAGTTCTCATGCTTTAAACTTAGTGTCTTCAACTAAGATTCATATCTTAAAAATAGCTAGTCGTTCAAGCATACACTTCACAAATAAGTCAAGATTATCTTGAGTATACTTGCCTCTTTAAGCTAGAAACCTTCCTTTAGCTTTATCCTTGGATGAAATGGGTTGAAGTTTTCCTCCACTACTTCATATAGCACACGGTTTTGAGGGAGAAAAATGAAGAATCATTTGCTACCATTTTAAATGAAGAATAGAGCTAGACTGAGGCTAGATTAGCTTACCAAAATGAGGCTTGAAAGGAGTTCAAACCACCAAGGTGTTAGCACCACTTCGTAGCTTGAAAAATTCTCACCTAGTGACCAAGGAGGGTCACGGTTTTATCAAGGAAACAAGGGGTACCAATGTGAGCTTCATCCTTTGAAATATGAAATCATTTAAGAAGCTTAGCATGCAACTTACATAGATGAATCTTGAATCTTGAAGATGGAGATATCCTTGAGTCTCCTAGGTCACTCCTAGCCGTGTGAGTTGAGGAGGATGGAGAGATGGTCTTAGTTATTTGCTTGGGCAACTCTTGAGAATTTTGTGGGTTGAAGATGGATGAGAGGCTTCTAGGACCTCTTGAAAATGGTTTCTTGCAAGGCCAAGAGAAGGTAGTCGTTGGTTAACATAGAGGAGAAGAGGAGAGACCTTTCATTTGCATGGAACACCATTATGAGGTGCAATTAGTGTCTTGCATCAATAACCCTTAGGGTTACTTTTGAGGATAAAGTAACTAGGGTTTTTGATAAAGGTCCTCATGACTTAACCATGGTATTGTACCCGCCGGTTGGGGTCTTAGGGTGGGGCTTTTATTTACTACTTAGTAGCTCCTTTACTCTTTAGTTGCTTTGAGGATAAATTAAGGTAAAAAGATCACTAAAGTTGTTAGTTGAGGTGTTAATGGTAAAGGTGATCCCATTAATCTCCCATTACTTGCATCCAACGGTTTGTAAAAAAAAGGGTAGAATTCTTCAATATTGGATCAACCTCATAATGAGACTTTTTTAGATTTTCTTTGAGAGACAAATAAAGTGATTAGTTGGAGCATTTATATTAAAAGTGGTCTCATGTATGCCATATCATAGTAATGCCCAGCGGCCCTAAAGGAAAAAGGAGGGAAACTTTTTCCTTAAACTCTTGAGACACATTTAGTGGAACACTTAATTCCATGTGTAAGCTTTTAGGCTTACCTTTTAAGAAGGCTATTCAAAGTTAGTTAGCTTTTAAGGATTTAAATACCCTAGAGTTTCCAAGACCCTTGTGGCCGAAAATTCTAAAAATCTTGGGAGGGTAAAATTGTCATTTCACAGGCTTCATAATACAAACTTGGAGTAGTATACTCTTTCCTATAGTATTTACTTTAAGGAAGAATAATTAAAGAAGCATTAATAAAACTTAATAAAATGTACTTGGCAGAAATAACATTCCAATACGCCACTTCATACTAGTCTCAAATACAGTATGATTTTCGTGGGGTGCAACATCCTCCCCCCTATTACAAGTTTCGTCCTTGAAACTTAAGAGCACTAATCAAAAAGATGTGGGTATAAGCTTTTCATGTTTTCTTTCGTCTCCCAAGTGGCTTCATCAATCGAGTGGTGCTTCCATTGCACCTTAATCATAGGGATAGATCGTTTCCGTAGTGCCTTTTCCTTGCGGTCAACGATCTTCTCCGGCTCTTCTTCGTATGTCACGTCGGCTTTAACTTTCAAGGGCTGCTCCCCAATGATATGACTGGGCTCATGCACGTACCGATGGAGCTGGGATACGTGAAATACATCGTACAACTAAGACAGTGATGGCGGTAGTGCTAGCTGATAAGCGATTTCTCCAATCCTTTCAAGAATCTCAGAAGGTCCGATAAATATTGAACTTAGTTTGCCTTTTATGCCAAATCTTTTCACTACCTTTGATGGCGAAATTTTAGGAATCACTTTCTTACCTGCCTGAAATTCCAATGGCCATCGCTTTTTGTCGGCCCAAACTTTGCTCCTAGCTTGGGCTACTTTCAACCTTTGCTTGACGATCATCACTTTTCATGTGTTTGCTCCACTAGGTCGTGTCCTGTAAAAGTCTTGTCTCTAATTTCATCCCAATAAAGTGGAGATCGACACTTTCTCCCATACAGTGCTTCGTAAGAGGCCAGGAAATGGGCGGATTTCGTCTGACAATCAACTATGACCCAAATAGCATCATGTCCATTCCTTGTCCTTGGCAGGTTAGTCATAAAATCCATAGTGACGTGATCCCATTTCCACCCGGAACTTAAAGAGTTGCAACAATCTTGCATGTCTTTGATGCTCCGTTCTTACCCTCTGGTACATAACACAGAATAAAGTATCTATCTAGTCCCCTTAGAATTGCTTCGTTCAACTTATCTTAGAGGCCATCTCAAAACTTACTCTTAATTTTCTAAAGGCGTTACCATACCCCATCTCATATCTTAAGTACTTTCAATCTTGATACTATGTACCGATAGCGGTATCCATTCCAGGGTCAGTAATAATGTACAAAACATAATCATGAAATGTTAAGATTTTCTTTTCATAAAATATGCAAAACATGGTAGACATCATTAACTCCAGAATGTAAGTCATTAGCTCTTTTCTGTAAACATTTTTCTGTAAACATGTGTTAGCCATCCTACATATGAAACAATATCCAACGACATCCGGAATAATTCCCATAAGGTACATATACAATGACCCGTACATCAATCTGAAAATGCACTCTCGTAGGCCACTGAACCCAAGTTTTTCATAAGGTATTCACCCAACTCATCTGTCTCATTGATATGCTCCCCTACGTAATAATTTTAATCTCTAGAAATCATGGTTCTCTCTTTGAAACTTATGTCCCTTCATGACATTTCAAATATTTCTTGTTCATCATAAAATCCTTGTTTCCTCTTTTAAAACATGAAAAGGGTAAAAGTTTCACTGTTCGCTCGTTCACAAAACATTTGAAACATCATGCTATGCATATGAAGTGAGAACATACTAAATCGTAATGTCACTGCTAGGGTGTGTTAGATATTCTTAACTTATAAATTCTCGACCCAAATCCAACTGTACCATAAACATCATATCTTACGGAATTCCCCATTTCGCCTCCGTAAATTTTTTTATCACTTAAGGAAGGAATAAAACCCAACTTATCTACCTGCTCCGGAAATACTCAATTCATAAGATCCATAATGCAGCAGGGCATTTGTCAATCCTAATGATTTCGTAATGTCTATAACGCGTCTAACACATTTAGGTACATCCTCAGTTTTGATCTTTAGCTGAAAACATCCAGATCGCAAATCAGCTTGTTAAAGACTCGTCTTCCCCCAAAGCGGGTCAAACAAGTCATCGATCCTAGGCAGCGGGTATTTGTTCTTTATTGTAATCTTGTTGAGCTCTGACTATCAGGATACTTATTTGACTGTTGAGAACCTATAAACAAGTTTGTAACGTATTCTAGCCTTCATGCTTCAGTCGTGCTATTCTAGTCGTCTTCTTTGCCCACCTACTACTGACTATGTAGACATCTTTCCTGAGGTTCCTTATCACATTGCTCTAATTCGATTTTGGGCACGACCATTTATACTTGGGTAATAGTAGAAGATAGGTACTTTATATTTAAATTGGGCAGTTAGGCGTACCTGTTTACGAGTTTGATGTTTCAAGAATCTCTGGATCAAGCACTCTCTGATCAAGGTTGGTGTTCTTGGTTGTCTCTTTGTTAGCCCTATGTGGATACTGCTGCCACCTCCTACTTCGTTTCTTAATACGCTTGTTAAGTCTTTTATTCCGTTCTTCTGTGATCTTTTTATCGCGTTTCGTTCTATCGCAGTCCTCCAATAATTCGTCAAAAGTTCTTGAATACGCCTTGACTAGCCAAATCTTTATTTGGAGGTCTAAACCGCGTATAAATCTGATCACCTTATACTTTCCATCTTCCATGATCAAAGGAACATACCGCCCCAATGTAGTGAACCGACGAGCGTATTTTGAGACAGTGGTGGCTGGCCCTTGTCTTAATGTGTCAAATTCCTCAACCCTCTTCATTATCAAGTCCCGAGAGAGGAAAAACTCACAAAACTCTTCCAGAAATTTTTCCCAAGTTACCAGTCGGGGCAGTGGTTGGATACAAGTTCTCCACCATTGGCTGTCCCTACCAATCAAAACCGGCCGGACAATTCATGGCCTTACCTCATCAGGCACCTGTATCAACAAAAAGCTACATCCGACTTTATTTAACCATTTTTCTGCCTCCTCCGAACTAGCTTCCGATAGTAAAACCCACTGCTTCCCAGGGTGACAGTGATAATGTTTGTTTACCGGACAGCAATGCCATCTGCACTACGGAGCATTGGAATTTTTATTCAAGGTTGAAATATCGAGATAAGTGACATAATTTAATTCGTAATCTTTTCTTTAAAAGAGCGATTCTGGAATTTCTTTGACATAAAATCAGTTTCATAACTCATGTAAATGAAGATGATGCAATGCGTGACGTGCAATATGCAATTCATGACTGAATGCATCACATAATCCACATATGGCCTTGTTCTTTCGGGTGGAAAAATTTTCCAGAATTTACGTTCTGTACAGGCGGCCTCAAACATAACAAATCAGGCCTATTTTCATAATCTCATGCCATACATATGCCAATGGAGTCTTATCTACATTGCATAAAAAGTTCGTAACGTTTCGAGATAGACAAAACCCTCAAATCATTAAGTTACTAAAAAACAGAGTACTGCTGAATCCCGCAGCACAGTACCCATCTTTACCTTACTTTCAAGCCCATAAAATCCTATTTAATTTGGTCCAACACCTGAAAAACATAGTAAACATACCAAGAAATGATATCCATATGCCCAACAGCACATACAAGTCCAAATCCGCAATAATAAGGTCTCCCAACTCATGCCATAATTCTGCCATGTTTTCCAGTTTTGTAATACAACTTCAATTCGGTTGTTATCCATCAAAACAATGGTTACAAGATGGTTAATTTACATGGACATGTTCATCTATGTCTTAAGTTATTACCATAGAAATTTTAGAGCAATCCAATATGCTTAGAGGGGTCATTTAATTATTTTCCCAAAACTAGGTACATGCAGAATCTGGAATGACCAGTTGTCACTAAAAATTTTATTATGGATAAACCACAAATCCTTTTACCAAAATTCCAACTCACAGATTTAATAAACATACAAGGTTAACATCCTACCAAACATCAGCTCATTTGCATGTTCCTGAGATCTATTTTCTGGTCACACAACACACCACTTAAATCTGTCCAGTTCCAATAGTTTTTCCTTTTCGTCACTTTTCTTGTCAAGTGTTTACCAACTAAACTTATTCCTCTAAAATGACTTGCTAGCCACCAAATACACCCTTTAGCATAAACATTCCAGGTTCCATAACATTCAATAAGTTACATAAGAACCACCCAAAACAGTTTTGAAACTTACACATAGCACACGTCATTCTTGCACAATTTACACTTAATATAGTCTTCCTTTGGCATAACTAATTCATGTATCACAAAATCTCCATAGACAACCGGTTTCTTACACATGGAAGGACTCATATTTCGTTTTAGAGTGAGCACAATACACCCATGTAGTAAATCATTCAAACATACAACTTTCATACATCTTTTGCCTCCCAAGATATGTTCTTCACAAGAATCAATGTTCATTCCTACTACCCCTTCTAGCCGTCCCCTTCATGGTGAAAAAGATGAATCTTACCATGTGTACCTTAGACATACAACACATTCATATTTAATGTAGGCAAAGAACTCATCTTTGGAAGAATTTCACACATGCAAGTCACTTAAGGAACAACTAAGTTCTCATGCTTTAGACTTAGTATCTTCAACTAAGATTCATATCTTACAAATAGCTAGTCATGCAAGCATATACTTCACAAATAAGTCAAGATTATCTGGAGTATACTTGCCTCTATCAGCTAGAAACCTTCCTTTAGCTTTATCCTTGGATGAAATGGGTTGAAGTTTTCCTTCACTACTTCATATAGCACACGGTTTTGAGGGAGAAAAAGGAAGAATCATTAGCTACCATTTTAAATGAAGAATAGAGCTAGATTGAGGCTAGATTAGCTTACCAAAATGAGGCTTCAAAGGAGTTCAAACCACCAAGGTGTAAGCACCACTTAGTAGCTTGAAAAATTCTCACCTAGTGACCAAGGAGGGTCACGGTTTTATCAAGGAAAACGGGGTACCAATGTGAGATTCATCCTTTGAAATATGAAATTAAGTTAAGAAGCTTAGCATGCAACTTACCTAGATGAATCTTGAAGCTTGAAGATGGAGATATCCTTGAGTCTTCTAGCTCACTCCTAGCCGTTTGAGTTGAGGAGGATGGAGAGATGGTCGTGGTTATTTGCTTGGGCAACTCTTGAGAATGTTGTGGGTTGAAGAAGGATGAGAGGCTTCTAGGACCTCTTGAGAATAGTTTCTTGCAAGGCCAAGAGAAGGTAGCCGTTATTTAACATAGAGGAGAAGGGGAGAGACCTTTCATTTGTATGGAACACCATTATGATGTGCAATTAGTATCTTGCATCAATTTTTCCTAGTGTTACTTTTGAGGATAAAGTAACTAGGGTTGTTGATAAAGGTCCTCATGATTTAACCATGGTATTATACCCGCCGGTTGGGGTCTTAGGGTGGGGCTTTTATTTACTACGTAGTAGCTCCTTTACTCTTTAGTTGCTTTGAGGATAAATTAAGGTAAAAAGATCACTAAAGTTGTTAGTTGAGGTGTTGATGGTAAAGGTGATCCCATTAATCTCCCATTACTTGCATCCAACGGTTTGTAAAGAAAAAGGGTAGAATTCTTCAATATTGGATCAACCTCATAATGAGACCTTTTTAGATTTTCTTTGAGAGACAAATAAAGTGATTAGTTGGAGCATTTAAATTAAAAGTGATCTCATGTATGCCATATCATTGTAATACCCGGCGGCCCTAAAGGAAAAAAGAGGGAAACTTTTTCCTTAAACTCTTGAGACACATTTAGTTGAACACTGAACTCTATGTGTAAGATTTTAGGCTTACCTTTTAAGAAGGCTATTAAAAGTTCGTTAGCTTTTAAGGATTTAAATACCCTAGAGTTTCTAAGACCCTTGTGGCCAAAAATTCTAAAAATCTTGGGAGGGTAAAATTGTCATTTCGCATGCTTCATAACACATACTTGGAGTAGTATACTATTTCCTATAGTATTGACTTTAAAATAATTAAAGAATCGTTAATAAAACTTAATAAAATGTACTTGGCAGAAATAACATGCCAATACGCCACTTCATACGAGTCTCAAATACAGTACGATTTTTGTGCGGTGCAACATCGATGTTGTACCCAACGAAAAATCTTATTGTACTTGAGACTCGTACAAAGTGAATTAATGAAAGGTTGGATCCTTCAAGTACATTTTATTAAGTTTTATTATTGCTTCTTTAATTAAATTTTCTTAAAGTAAATATTATGACAATTGATATAAGTATACAAGTATGTGTAATGAGCATTTCTCCCTCCCAACCCTTAGGAATTTCGGCCATAAGGCCTTAACCTTAAGGGTCTTCTTAAAAGCAAGCCTAAAAACCTGCACAAAAAATTAGATATTTTAAGTAATGGTATAATTATATAAGTATGTGTTATGAAATATGTTAAATGACCAAAATTAACCCCCCAACCCTCCAAGGAATCTGGCCACAACAAGGAGTTCTAGAAGACTCCTTAGTCTTCACATGATTAATTAATTTTGGAAGATCAAAAAAATAAAATAATGTGGAAAGACCAAGCATGGGGGACCAAAAGGTGGCTAAGCTACTTTTCATGCAACCCTTGTCCCCTCTTTTTACCCATGCGTCGGTCTCCTTTTTCTTTTTTACACCATGGAGTGTTCTTTTTATTAATTAGAAGCCTCTCATCCATCTCCAACCTTCAATATTCTCAAGAGTTGCCCAAGCAAATAACTAAGAAAATCTCTCCATCCCCCTCAACTCACACAACTAGGAGTGATCTAGGAGACTCAAGATCATCTCCATCTTCAAGCTTCAAGATTCACCTAGGTAAGATGCATGCTAAGCTTCTTAAATGAATTTCATATTTCCAAGGATGAAGATCACATTGGTACCCCTTTTTCTTGATAAAACTGTGACCCTCCTTGGTCACTATGTGAGAAATTTTCAGGCTACTAAGTGGTGCTAACACCTTGGTGGTTTGAACTCCATTCAAGCCTCATTTTGGTAAGCTGATATAGCCTCAATCTAGCTCTATTCTTCATTTAAATAGACATCTAATGTTCTTCCTTTTTCTCCCTCAAAACCATATGCTATATGGAGTAGTGGAGGAAAACTTCAATCCATTTCATCCAAGTTCAAGCTAAAGGAAGGTTACTAGCTCAAAGAGGCAAGTATACTCTAGATAATCTTGACTTATTTGTGAAGTGTATGCTTGAATGACTAGCTATTTTTAAGATATGAATCTTAGTTGAAGATACTAAGTCTAAAGCATGAGAACTTAGTTGTTCCTTAAGTAAAGTGACTTGCATGTGCGAAATTCTTCCAAAGATGAGTTCTTTGCTTACGTTAAATATGAATGTGTTGTATGTCTAAGGTAGACATGGTAGGATTCATCTTTTTCGCCATAAAGGGGACGGCTAGACGGGGTAGTAGGAATGACCATTGATTCTTGTGAAGAATATATCTTGTGAGGCAAAAGATGTATGAAATTTGTATGTTTGAATGATTTACTACATGGGTGTATTGTGCTCACTTTAAAAAGAAATATGAGTCCTTCCATGTGTAAGAAACAGGTTGTCTATGAAGATTATGTGATACATGAATTAGTTATGCCAAAGGAAGACTATATTAAGTGTAAATTGTGCAAGAATGACGTGTGCTATGTGTAAGTTTCAAAAATGTTTTGGGATGGTTCTTATGTAACTTATTGAATGTTATGGAACCTGGAATGTTTATGCTAAAGGGTGTATTTGGTAGCTAGTAAGTCACTTTAGAGGAATGAGTTTAGTTGGTAAACACTTGACAATAAAAAAGACAAAAAGGAAAAACTACTGGAACTGGAAAGATTTAAGTTGTGTGTTTTTGTGACCCGAAAATGGACCTTAGGAATGTGCAAATGAGATAATTTTTGGTAGGATGCTAGCCTTGTATGTTTATTAAATCTGTGCATTGGAATTTCGGTAAAAGGTTTTGTGGTTTAGCCACAATAAAATTTTTAGTGACAACTGGTAATTTCAGATTCTGCATGTACCTAGTTTTGGGAAAATAATTAAATGACCCCTCTAAACCTATTGGATTGCTCTGGAATTTTTATGGTAATACTTAAGACATAGATGAACATGTCCATGTAAATAAATCAGCTTTGACCATTGTTTTGATTGTAGGATCTGCAAGGCACCACTAAAAGGGGGGGTTGAATAGTTGGTCCGGAAAGTGTGGTTTTTAAAATTTGTTTAAAACCAAACAACTCAACTTCTGAAAACAAATTCTGTTTTCAGGACCAGTTTTAAAACGTGTTTAAAACTAGGTTGTAGGTCTTCAAAATTCTGAAATTTTGAGAGAACTTAGCCTCAGATGTTATGAGTGTCTCCTAAAAATTTCAGATTTAAATTCAACATTTAACCCCTTCAAAAATCGTTGGTGGTCAGATTGCGCTAATCTGCCAGATGCGGTAGACTGTTTTGAAAAATTTATTCCTATTTGTTCTTAACTCCAATTGCTCTGAAATGTTAACCACAAACCCCTTATATGTTGTATTTAAATGGGTTGAAACAGTTTTGAAAAATTCTTTCAGGAAGTTAGCCAAATACACTCAAAGTCTCAACTTTTGCAAGCCTGAAAGTCAGACTGCACTAGTCTTAGAACTGTGGATGTTTGAGTGACTTATACTTATCCAAAAATATTGAAACTTGTGCCAAATTAACCCAAAGATATGTGGCTATGTTTCTGGAAATTTTCGTAATTTGTGAAAATCGTTTACTATTTTTACGAATGTAAACAAAAGAGTAAACAGTGCAGAAACAGAATATAAGTGCTGAAAGTAAATGACGCCGAGAATTTTATACTGGTTCGGTTATAAACAACCTACTCCATGTAGGATCTGCAAGGCACCACTAGAAGGGGGGGTTGAATAGTTGGTGCGGAAAGTGTGGTTTTTTAAATTTGTTTAAAACCAACCAGCTCAACTTCTGAAAACAGATTCTGTTTTCAGGATTAGTTTTAAAACATTTTTAAAACTAGGTTATAGGTCTTCAACAATTCTAAAATTTTGAAAGAACTTAGCCTCAGATGTTATGAGGGTCTCCTAAAAATTTCAAATTTAAATTCAACCTTTAACCCCTTCAAAAATCGTTTATGGTCATATTGCGCAAATCTGCTAGAAACGGTAGACTGTTTTGAAAATTTTATTTCTATTTGTTCTTAACTCCAATTGCTCTGAAATTTTAACCACTAACCCCTTATATGTTTTATTTGAATGGTTCGAAACAGTTTTGAAAAATACTTTCGGAAATTTAGTCAAATACACTCAAAGTCTCAACCTTTGCAAGCCTGAAAATTAGACTGTACTAGTCTCAGAACATTGGATGTTTGAATCACTTATACTTATCCAAAATGGTTGAAACTTGTTCCAAATAAACCCTAAGATGTGTGGCTTTGTTTCTGAAAATTGTCGTAATTTTTGAAAGTTTTTTTACTATTTTTACGAACGTAAACAAGAAGAGTAAATAGTGCAGAAACAGAATATAAGTGCTGAAAGTAAATGACACCGAGAATTTTATACTGGTTCGGTTATAAACAGCCTACTCCAGTCTTCGAGGAACACCTTCCTTGGTTCACACTAGTAACACACATGCAATACACCTTACCACATGGTTGATGGAGTTGCACACCAACTCCAACCCTTTACAAACCTTGTATGATGAATACAATACGCACGAACACCACCACCTTGCAAGATTGAAGATTGATCACACCTTGATCAATCTTTTACAAAGATATAGAATGTGTGGTGGTCTAAGATAAGCCTATTCAAGAATAAGAATATAAGTACAATAGGCTTTCAAGAAGAAGAAAGAAAGAGAGTGTAGAAGAAGAGAAGGCTAGGCGTTTTTTTCACTTGAAAATGCAATGCTTGTTCTTGTCTTTTGTTTTTGCTCATCCTCTTTCCTTTTAAGCAAGAGTGGTCGTCCCCCTCTAGTGCTCTCCCCTCTTGAAAATTGTCTTCTAAGTCCTTGGGAGAATGTATGGCATCAATGTGACATGATATTGCTTACTTGGCACCTGCTTATTAGATGATCATTTAACCTTTGCTTACTTGGCACTTCATGATTAGGTGAATGTTGTCATCACTTGATGACTAGGATAATATAAGAAAACCACTTAAAACTTGTGCCAAAATCATCATAAAATAGTTGCCATAACATCCAAGATTATCACATAAATTTAGCAAGATAATTTTCTCACAAAATCTAGACAAAATTCGGCCATAACCACTACTTGACATGCTGAAATTTCAGCATGTGTTACTTAGTGAGATAATTCAAATAACTTCCAAATTTCCATTGATTTTTCTTTTAAAATAAATCACCAATTAGTAGCAAATATTCTTATCAAATTGGAAATGAATGTTGGACACCAACAAAGCCTAGAAAATGTTCAAGATACATTCCACACATGCTGAAAAATTTCAGCATGTGTGGTATTCACGATATCACAATTTATGGTTTTGTATTTCATTCAAATTTCTTCCATTTCTTCTTCCAATTATTCACATAATTCAAGACACAAAATATAGGCTCATAATTAGTAAAATTCGGCCAGCCTATTTCTTCCACATGCTGAAATTTTCAGCATGTGTTTCAAATGAGACGAAGTTTGAAACCTTAACATTTGTAGCTTCTTTCTTTAAATCACCAACATTGTATGATTGATTCTTGACCAATCAATATGCCAAAAAGGCTCCACATATGCTCCATCTCAGCTGTAGGTGGCGTGTATACATGTATATGCATGTGCTGAATTTTATTTTTGCTAACTTTGTAAAATAGTGCACATTTGATAATACACACATGTTATATTCCAATCAGCCCTTAATTTAATTTTCTAGTACACTTTAAGATGTATGAAATATGTAAAAAGTGTCTAGATACGTGTCATATGATGTGCTAAAAATGTTCCATGTGTTGTGTACGTAGAAAACCGAATTTTCGATATTTATCGATTACCCGATTTTTCTCTAATTAAATTCCAACTTTTTGCACATGTTATATATATTATGTTACACATATTATATATAATATAAAATTTAATTCTTAGCACTTGGCTGGTCTAAAGTGGCGCCTAGACATGTGACAAAATTGAAATTGGAATCTCCACAATTTGGCCTTAATGTGGGGTGATTTGTGTGTGCCAACATGGAATGATTTTATAGCTGAAAATATCATCATAGCCACGAAATTAATAATGATTTTTGAGGTGTAGGGGCTAGCCATCTATTTATGGCAAGTACGTGACACGTTGGCGAAGTTTCGGTATTCGCCCGATACGACAATATTCAGTTTAGAACCTTCTAACGTGTCGTATTTAATTTGTCATCACCATGACTTATATCAATTGATATAAGACCTGAATATACTCATAAATATGAGTTAAGTATGGTGGTGTGATGTTAACGTACGTACGTAAAATATAACGTGTCGGTAGTATGTTGGAATACATGTGTATGTGCCTTTTTCAAAAAATCAGAAAATATATGTATTTATATATATTTATGCCGTGTATATTAAATGTGGAGAGGAGGAGAAGACTTTTCTTTCTTGGTCTTGTTGCCTTTGTGCCTTGTTCAAATGTAGCTTCCTTTAATGAACTACTTAGTTTAATTAACTAAGTACTTCACTTAATGAACTAGTTTAGTTCATTAATGGTGGCACCTGAAAATAGTATAAACACAACAAATGTTTTCCATATGATGTAAGCTTTAACGCATCATGGCTCGTTAGTACGGCAACATTAGATATGAACTAAATAAGGCAAGTAATAGGCCATATGTCATGCACACGTTTATATCATGCACACGTTTTTGTCATGCTCATTTAAATCACATATTTTGAAATCACTCAAACCCCTTTTTCTCTACAATCTCCCCCTTTTGATGATTTTCAAAATAGCTTATGCACATGATTTAAATCCTATCGCTCCCCCTCCAATGATGCATAAATTCAAAATTTGAAATTTAAATTTCGAATCCGCTCCCCCTTGATTTATGCAATAAGTATTAATTAGTATCTCTCTCTCCCTCTTAAATCATGCTTTCTCTCCCCCTTTATTTTGGAAAGTAAATCAAAAGATGCATGTAAATAAGGAAAGAGAATCAAATCAAATCAAGTCAAATCATATCAGCTGAAATCATGCCTAATTTTGAACGAAGAGATTCATACATGGCTTGATTTAAGGCTTTTGTAAAGATATCCACTACTTTTGCTTCTGTGCGTACTTGATCTATGATGATATCACCATTGTTTACGTGATCACGAAGAAAGTGATAGCGTACTTCTATGTGCTTGGCCTTAGCGTGTAGTACGGGGTTTTTAGACAGATTAATGGCACTCATACTATCACAATATATAGGAATTCTATTTACGGTAATTCCAAAGTCTGAGAGTTGTTGTTTTATCGACAACAACTATGTGCAGCAAAGACTAAGTGTCATGTACTCAGCCTCAGTAGTGGACAAAGCAACGCTTGCTTGCTTTTCGGAAAACCATGAAATGAGTGAGTTTCCTATAAATTGGCAAGTGTCACTCGTGCTCTTCCTATCTATTTTGCAGCCACCGTAATCTGCATCAGTATAAGCATGTAAGTTAAATTCAGAATCTTTAGCATACCAAATCCCTAAGGTGGGCGTGTGCTTAATATAACGGAATATTCTTTTTACCACATTATAGTGAGACACCTTAGGTTGACTCTGAAAGCGTGCACACATGCATACACTGAACATGATATCAGGCCTACTAGCAGTTAAATATAGCAAAGAACCAATCATAGACCGATATAGGGTATTGTCAAAATCTTTACCATGTTCATCCTTATCCAATTTGGTGGTGACACTCATAGGGGTGGGGGATGGTTTCAAATTTTCAAAGTTGAACCTTTTAATCATGTCATTTACATATTTAGCTTGACTTATGTGAATGCCTTTACTCGTTTGCTTAATCTGCAAGCCAAGAAAATAGTTAAGTTTGCCAACCATAGACATTTCAAATTCGGATTTCTTGCATTTTCAAAATCTTCAACAAGTTTATGTGAGGTAGAACCAAAAATAATGTCATCAACGTAGATTTGAATAATAAGTAAATCCATTTTATCTTGTTTCAAAAATAGTGTACTATCTATATTGCCTCGTTTAAAATCATTGATTAAAAGAAAAGTAGCAAAACGATCATACCATGCTCTTGGTTCTTGCTTTAGTCCGTATAGTTCCTTCTTTAGTTTGTACACATGATCAGGATGTTTCAAATCTTCAAAACCGGGTGGTTGCTTCACGTATACCTCTTCTTGTATAAATCCATTTAGGAATGCACTTTTTACGTCCATTTGATACAATTTGAAGTCTTTCATGCAAGTAATAGTCGTATAGCTTCTAAACATGCTACGGGTACAAATGTTTCGTCGTAGTCAATTCCTTCTTCTTGATTATAGCCTTGTGCTACAAGTCTAGCTTTATTCCTAACGACCTTTCCTTCTTCATTCATTTTATTCCTAAACACCCACTTTGTGCCTATTATGGTTTTATCTTGTGGTCGAGGCACTAAATCCCATACATCATTTCTAACAAATTGATTAAGCTCATCATGCATAGCATCAATCCAAGAAGAATCGCTCAAAGCATCATTCACATTTTTGGGTTCAATTTCAGAAATCATAGCATGAAATTGATTTATTTCATCCGAAGTAATTCTTCTACGTGGTCGCACACCGTGAGTGATGTCGCCTATGATGAGATCATGTGGGTGATCTCTTTGCCATCTTGGTTGATTGTTTTCTATGTTATCATGCATTTCTAAGTGATCATGCATTTCTAGTGTGTCATTCATGTCATGCATATCAAATGTACCATCATCTTCATTCAACACAGGTTTCAATTCAAAGTCATCATCATATTCGTTATCTTTATCAATATCACCGAATTCAATAAACTTCACATGAATAGATTCTATTATTTGTCTAGTGAGAGGATCATAACATCTATATGCTTTTGAATTTATAGAGTAACTAACAAAGATGCGTTCAATTGATTTAGATTCAAATTTAACTATATTATCTTTTGTATTCAAAATGAAACATTTGCATCCAAACACACGAAAATAGTCAATCTTAGGCATGCGATCATTCAATATCTCATAAGGCGTCTTGTTTATTCTCTTTCTTGTAGATAGGCGATTTACTATGTAGCATGCACAATTTACGGCTTCCGCCCACAGAAATCTAGGCAATTTATTTTTGCATAACATAGTCCTAACGATTTCTTGTAATGTTCGATTCTTTCTTTCTACTACTCCATTTAATTGTGGAGTTCTAGGTGGCAAAAACTCATGCTTGATTCCTTTTTCTTCGCAAAATGAAATCATATCTTTGTTTTTAAATTCACCTCCTCTATCGCTTCTTATCCTTTTCACATTGACACTGTATTAATTTTCAAGTTGTTTAATTAATTTTGCAATTTCAATGGCACTATCATTCTTATGTGCAAGAAATAAAGTCCAAGTATAACGAGAAAAATCATCAACAATCACGCATGCATAGTGGCGCCCACCAAGGCTTGTAGTGCGACTAGGACCAAACAAATCAATGTGTAGTAGTTCTAAGACTCTAGTCGTGCTTATTTCATTCTTAGGCTTAAGTGACTCACGTGTTTGTTTGCCTTTTATGCAAGATTCACACAACTGAAAGTTGCCTAAATCAAGTGTAGGCAGTCCTCGTATTAAGTTCTTTTGTTGGAGTTTTTTTAGTGTGGAAATACCAATGTGTCCTAAATGTCTATGCCATAAATTTACATTGGGTTCATATGACATAAAGCACTTAACTTTAGCGTCTATCACATCATCCATAGAAAGCGTAAAAATGTTACCTTCTCGTTTTCCTTTTAAAACGGTTTCTCCATTTTTATTTATTATATTGCAGTAAGGGTGAGTGAAGCACACACCAAAGCCATTGTCAACAAATTGAGAAATGCTAAGAAGATTGTAAGATAAGTTGCTTACCAGATAGACGTTGGAGATTTGAAGAGTGCTTGGATTTCCCATCGTGCCTTTTCCGATGATCTTGCCTTTGTTGTTGTCTCCAAAGGTCATGGATCCACCTTTTGTGACCTTCTTTAACTTTGTGAACAAACTCGGGTCACCCGTCATGTACCTCGAGCAGCCACTGTCAAGGAACCACTTTATAGTTGTATCTTTCGATGTGTGGGCACCCTGAAATGTGCAAAGATGATTTAGGTACCCTTTTAACTTTGGGTCCTTTTGAGTTAGTTAATCACCTCTTGGTAAAAGTACCTTTCGGTACCCATACTTGGGTGATCCTTCTCGGTCTAGCAAATGGCAAGAATGTAGATGAAGGTGCGATATAGTAGACATGTGGTGAATGCACTTTAGGCCTTTGCCCAAGAACTCCTTTATACTCATTGAATGAAGGACGCTTTTGATATGTCCTTGTGTGTGTGTGCGTAGTGCGTGGATGATATGAATGTCGTGTATGCATCACTCTTTTCTTTTCATATCTATATGGTACAAAATTCTATCTCACATGATATGAAGAGGAAGTGGGGCGTGATGAGGGAAGAGGCGGTTTTTGCGTCATCTTAGACGCCACTTGAGGCTTTGGGGTGTCTACTTTCTTAGACACAACAAACTTAGTTGGTTTAGTGGATACTTCATTAGTATCAACGTATCCAAAACCCGTTTTGTCATTGTCATGCTTTTGAGACTAGATAATACGATCAGCATGTTAGATCATGTATCAAACTGTTTCATCATTTTCTCTAAATCTATATTCCTTGATTTCAAATTTGAAATCTCGGATTTCATTTTGTTATTTTGAGTGGTTAATGATGAAATCTCTGTCTTTAATGCAGTGACGGTGCATGATGACTCTTTCTTTGAATCGTTTAATTAAGCGACAAGATTCTCGTTATAAGATTCTAACAGTTTCTTGTCTTCAATTAATCGCTTCTTTTCCTTAGCGAGAGTCTTAGTGAATTTATGCAGTTCTAAATACTGACTAAAAAGACATCATAAGAAGGCTCAGAGTCAATCAAAATCAGATGATATCTCATTAGATGCTTTTGACACAAAGCATACTTGTGCAGTCTCTTCTTCGGTTTCAGTCTCGGAATCCGATGTATCATTCCAGGTGGAGGCCTTTAGAGCACGTTTCCTTTGCTTGGGTTCTGAGACGAGTCTATTCTTGTTCCGCTCCTTGTCAGGGTATTTATTTGTTTGTTTTTCTTTATTAGGGCAGTCATATGATAAATGTCCAGGTTTGCCACATTCATAACATTTAACATCTTTATCATTTGACTTGTTCTTATTTCTTTCAGTTGTAGTACCCTTATTTTTGTTTCTAAATGACCTTCTCATAAATTTTCTTAAGCCTTTAGCAAATAGAATTAGGTCATCGTTATCCGATTCAGAATCACTATCATCTACGTGATCGGAAGAAGTAGAGACGTATTCATTTGATTTAAAAGCAATAGCTTTACCTTTTTTAGATGATTCCGATTTCCGTATGGTGAGTTTATTTTCATACACCTTAAGAGATCCAATTAACTCTTCCATCTTTATTGAGTTCGTTTCTTTGCTTTCTTCTATTGCGGTTACTTTAGGGTCCCACTCTGATGGAAGGCTTCGTAAGACTTTCTGTATCTTTTCCTTCATGGTAAAAGCTTTACCAAGAGACTCAAGATAATTATAGATGTTAGTCAAACGAAGATCCATATCGACAATAGATTCATTAGGCAATAGTTTAAATGACTCAAGTGTGGACATAAGCATGTTTATCTTTGACTCTTTTACTTGACTCGTGCCTTCATGTTTTATTTCTAGTATCCTCCACATTTCTTGTGCACTAGAACAGTTTGAGACATAACTCGACTCACTCTTACTTAATCCGTTTAGGAGCAATTGCATAGCCCTAGCATTCATGCTAAGTTTCTTTTTATCATCACTCGTATATTCTTGTCTAGGTTTAACAACTTCTAGTGTGACTCCATCTACGGTGGATTACTTAGATGGGACGTTAACGTACGTACGTAAAATATATAGCGTGTCGGTAGTCCGTTGGAATACATGTGTATGTGCCTTTTTCAAAAAATCAGAAAATATATGTATTTATATATATATATATATATATATATATATATATATATATATATATATATATATATGCCGTGTATATTAAATGTGGAGAGGAGGAGAAGACTTTCCTTTCTTGGTCTTGTTGCCTTTGTGCCTTGTTCAAATGTAGCTTCCTTTAATGAACTACTTAGTTTAATTAACTAACTACTTCACTTAATGAACTAGTTTAGTTCATTAATGGTGGCACCTACAAATGTTTGCCATATGATGTAAGCTTTAACGCTTCATGGCTCGTTAGTACGGCAACATTATATATGAACTAAATAAGGCAAGTAATAGGCCATATGTCATGCACACGTTTATATCATGCACACGTTTTTGTCATGCTCATTTAAATCACATATTTTGAAATCACTCAAACCCCTTTTTCTCTACACTCCAGTCTTCGAGGAACACCTTCCTCGATTCACACTAGTCACACACGCAAGTACACCTTACCACAGGGTTGATGGAGTTACACACCAACTCCAACCTTTTATAAACCTTGTACGATGAATACAATTCGCACGAACACCACCACCTTGCAAGAATGAAGATTGATCACACATTGATCAATCTTTTACAAAGATATAGAATGTGTGTGATGGTCTAATATAAGCCTATTCAAGAATAAGAATATAAGTACAATAGGCTTTCAAGAAAGAAGAAAGAAAGAGAGTGTAGAAGAAGAGAGGTGCTTGGCCTTTTTGATCTCAAGAGTGTAATGCTTGTTTTTGTCTTTTGTTTTTGCTCATCTCCTTTCCTTTTAAGCAACATGGTCATCCCCTTATTGGTTCCTTCCCCTCTTGAAAATTATCTTCTAAGTCCTTGGGAGAATGTGTGGCATCATTGTGACATGTTCTTGCTTACTTGGCACCTTCTTATTGGATGATCATTTAACCTTTGCTTACTTGGCACTTCATGATTGGTTGAATGTTGTCATCACTTGATGACTAGGAAAATCTGAGATACCACTTAAAACATGTGCCAAAATCATCATAAAATAGTTTCCATAATTCACAAGATTATCACATAAAGTTAGCAAGACAATTTTCTCCAAGAAGGTATGTAAAAATCGCCCATTAAGAGTCTTGCACATGCTGAAATTTCACCATGTGATACATGGTGATAAAATTCAAATAAATTTCCATTGATTTTTCTTTTAAAATAAATTACCAATTAGTAGCAAATATTCTTATCAAATTGTAAATGAAATTCGAACAATACTAAGGCCTAGAATTCGGCCAAGGTTCATTCCACACATGCTGAAAAATTTCAGCATGTGTGATATTCAGGATATCACACTTTATGGCTTTGTATTTCATTCAAATTACTTACATTTCTTCTTCCAATTTAATCACATAATTCAAGACACAAAACTTGTCTAATTTGAAGAGGAAATTCGGCCACCGTATAGTGCACATGCTGAAATTTTCAGCATGTCTTACAAACGAGGTAAAGTTTAAAACATTTCCTTTTGTTGCTTCTTTCCTTAAATCACCAACATTGTATGATTGATTCTTGACCAACCAATATGACAACAAGGCTCCACATATGCTCCATCTCAGCTGTAGGGGCGTGTATAATTGTATATACATGTGCTGAATTTTATTTTTGCAAACTTTGTAAAATAGTGCACATTTAATAATACACACATGTTATATTCCAATCAGCCCTTAATTTAATTTTCTAGAACACTTCAAGATGTATCACATATGTAAAAAGTGTCTAGATACGTTCATATGATGTGCCAAAAATGTTCCATGTGTTGTGTACGTAGAAAACCAAATTTTCGATGTTTATCGATTACCCGATTTTTCTCTAATTAAATTCCAACTTTTTGCACATGTTATATATATTATGTTACACATAATATATATAATATAAACTTTAATTCTCATCTCTTGGCTGGTCTAAAGTGGCGCCATTAACATGTGACAAAATTGAAATTAGAATCTCCACAATTTGGCCTTAATGTGGGGTGATTTGTGTGTGCCAACATGGAATGATTTTATGGCTGGAGTTATCATCATAGGCACAAAATTTATGAGTATTTTTGAAGTGTAGGGGCTGGCCATCTATTTATGGCAAGTACGTGACACGTTAGCGAAGTTTCGGTATTCGCCATATACGACAATTTTTGGTTTAGAACCTTTTAATGTGTCGTATTTAATTTGTCATTACCATGACTTATATCATATAATATAAGACCTGAATATACTCATAAATATGAGTTAAGTATGATGGTGTGATGTTAATGTACGTACGTAGTATATAACGTGTCGGTAGTACGTTGGAATACATGTGTATGTGTCTTTTTTCAAAAAATCAGAATATATATATTTATTTATGTATATGCGTGTACATATGTGCGAGGAGAAGGAGGAGACTTTCCTTTCTTAATCTTGTTGCCTTTGTGCCTTGTTCAAATGTAGCTTCCTTTAATGAACTACTTAGTTTAATTAACTAAGTACTTCACTTAATGAACTAGTTTAGTTCAGTAATGGTGGCACCTGAAAATAGTAGAAACACAACAAATGCTTGCCATTTGATGTAAGCTTTAAAGCTTCATGGCTCGTTAGTACGGCAACATTATATATGAAATATATAAGGCAAGTAATACGCAATATATCATGAACATTTATCTCATGCTCGTTTTTATGCTCATTTTAAATTATATATTTTGAAATCACTCAAACCCCTTTTTCTCTACAATCTCCCCCTTTTGATGATTTTCAAAATAACCTACGCACATCATTTAAATCCTATCGCTCCCCATTTAATCATGCATAAATTCAAAATTTTAAATTTTAAAATTCGAATACGCTCCCCATTGATTTATGCAATCAGTATTAATTAGCATCTCTCTCCCCCTTAAATCATGCTTTCTCTCCCCCTTTATTTTGGAAAGTAAATCAAAAGATGCCTGTAAATAAGGAAAGAGAATCAAATCAAAACAAGTCAAATCATATCAGCTGAAATCATGCCTAATTTAGAACGAAGAGATTCATACGTAGATTGATTTAAGGCTTTTGTAAAGATATCCGCTACTTGTACTTCAGTGCGTACGTGATCTATGACGATATCACCATTGTTTACGTGATGACGAAGAAAGTGATAGCATACTTCTATATGCTTAGCCTTAGAGTGTAACACGGGGTTCTTAAACAGATTAATGGCACTCATACTATCACAGTGTATAGGAATTCTATTTACGGTAATTCCAAAGTCCGAGAGTTGTTGTTTTATCCACAACAACTGTGTGCAGCAAAGGCTAAGTGCCATGTACTCAACCTCAGTAGTGGACAAAGCAACGCTTGCTTGCTTTTTGGAAAACCATGAAATGAGTGACTTTCCTATAAATCGGCAAGTGCCACTCGTGCTCTTCCTATCTATTTTACAGCCACCGTAATCTGCATCAGTATAAGCATGTAAGTTAAATTCGGAATCTTTATCATACCAAATTCCTAAGGTGGGCGTGTGCTTAATATAACGAAATATTATTTTTACTGCATTATAGTGAGACACCTTAGGTTGACTCTGAAAACGTGCACACATGCATACACTGAACATGATATCAGGCCTACTAGCAGTTAAATATAGCAAAGAACCAATCATAGACCGATATAAGGCATTGTCAAAATCTTTACCATGTTCATCCTTACTCAATTTGGTGGTGACACTCATAGGGGTGGGGGATGGTTTCAAATTTTCAAAGTTGAACTTTTTAATCATGTCATTTATATATTTAGATTGACTTATGTGAATTCCTTTACTCGTTTGCTTAATCTGCAAGCTAAGAAAATAGTTAAGTTTGCCAACCATAGACATTTCAAATTCGGATTTCATGCATTTTTCAAAATCTTCAACAAGTTTATGTGAGGTAGAAACGAAAATAATGTCATCAACGTAGATTTGAATAATAAGTAAATCCATTTTATCTTGTTTCAAAAATAGTGTACTATCTATAGTACCTCGTTTAAATTCATTTTCTAAAAGGAAAGTAGCAAAACAATCATACCATGCTCTCGGTGCTTGCTTTAGTCCGTGTAGTGCCTTCTTTAGTTTGTACACATGATCGGGATATTTCAAATCTTCAAAACCGGGTGGTTGCTTCACGTATACCTCTTCTTGTATAAATCCGTTTAGGAATGCACTTTTTACGTCCATTTGATACAATTTGAAACCTTTCATGCAAGCAATAGCAAGTAAGAGTCGTATAGCTTCTAATTGTGCTACGGGTGCAAAAGTTTCATCGTAGTCAATTCCTTCTTCTTGATTATAGCCTTGTGCTACAAGTCTAGCTTTATTTCTAACGACCTTTCCTTCTTCATTCATTTTATTCCTAAAAACCCACTTTGTGCCTATTATGGTCTTATCTTGTGGTCGTGGCACTAAATCCCATACATCATTTCTAACGAATTGATTTAGCTCATCATGCACAGCATCAATCCAAGAAGAATCACTCAAAGCATCATGCACATTTTTGGGTTCAATTTCGGAAATCATAGCATGAAATTGATTTATTTTATCCGAAGTAATTCTTCTACGTGGTCGCACACCATGAGTGATGTCGCCTATGATGAGATCATGTGGGTGATCTCTATGCCATCTTGGTTGATTATTTTCTATGTTATCATGCATTTCTAAGTGATCATGCATTTCTAGTGCGTCATTTATGCCATGCATATCAAATGTACCATCATCTTCATTCAACACGGGTTTCAATTCAAAGTCATCATCATATTCTTTATCTTTATCAACCTCACCAAATTCATTAAACTTCACATGAGTAGATTATATGATTTGTCTAGTGAGAGGATTATAACATCTATATGCTTTTGAATTTATAGAATATCCAACAAAAATGTATTCAATTGATTTAGATTCAAATTTATCTAAATTATCTTTTGTATTCAAAACAAAACATTTGCATCCAAACACACGGAAATAGTCAATCTTAGGCATGCGATCATTTAATTGTGGAGTTCCAGGTGGCGAAAACTCATGCTTGATTCCTTTTTTCGCAAAATGAAATCATATCTTTGTTTTTAAATTTACCGCCTCTGCCCACAGAAATCTAGGCAATTTATTTTCACATAACATAGTCCTAGCGATTTATTGTAATGTTCGATTCTTTCTTTCTACTACTCCATTTAATTGTGGAGTTCTAGGTGGCGAAAACTCATGCTTGATTCCTTTTTCTTCGCAAAATGAAATCATGTCTTTGTTTTTAAATTCACCTCCCCTATCGCTCTTATCCTTTTCACATTGACACCGTATTGATTTTCAAGTTGTTTAATTAATTTTGCAATTTCAATGGCACTATCATCCTTATGTGCAAGAAATAAAGTCCAAGTATAACGAGAAAAATCATCAACAATCACGCATGCATAGTGGCACCCACCAAGGCTTGCAGTGCGACTAGGACCAAACAAATCAACGTGTAGTAGTTCTAAGACTCTAGTCGTGCTTATTTCATTCTTAGGCTTAAGTGACTCACGTGTTTGTTTGCCTTTTATGCAAGATTCACACAACTGAAAGTTGCCTAAATCAAGTGTAGGCAGTCCTCGTATTAAGTTCTTTTGTTGGAGTTTTTCTAGTGTGGAAATACCAATGTGTCCTAAATGTCTATGCCATAAATTCACATTGGGTTCATTTGACATAAAGCACTTAACTTTAGCGTCTATCACATCATCCATAGAAAGCGTAAAAATGTTACCTTCTCGTTTTCCTTTTAAAACGGTTTCTCCATTTTTATTTATTATATTGCAGTAAGGGTGAGTGAAGCACACATCAAAGCCATTGTCAATAAATTGAGAAATGCTAAGAAGATTGTAAGATAAGTTGCTTACCAGATAGACGTTGGAGATTTGAAGAGTGCTTGGATTTCCTATCGTACCTTTTCCGATGATCTTGCCTTCGTTGTTGTCTCCAAAGGTCACGGATCCGCCTTTTGTGACCTTCTTTAATTTTGTGAACAAACTCGGGTCACCCGTCATGTGCCTCGAGCAGCCACTGTCAAGGAACCACTTTATAGTTGTATCTTTCGATGTATGGGCTCCATACAATGTGCAAAGATGATTTAGGTATCCTTTTAACTTTGGGTCCTTTCGAGTTAGTTAATCACCTCTTGGCAAAAGTACCTTTCGGTACCCATACTTGGGTGATCCTTCTCGGTCTAGCAAATGGCAAGAATGTAGATGTAGGTGCGATATAGTAGACATGTGGTGAATGCACTTTGGGCCTTTGCCCAAGAACTCCTTTATACTCATTGAATGAAGGACGCTTTTGATATGTCCTTGTGTGTGTATGCGTAGTGCGTGGATGATATGAATGTCGTGTATGCATCACTCTTTTCTTTACATATCTATATGGTACAAAATTGTATCTCACATGATATGAAGAGGAAGTGGGGCGTGATGAGGGAAGAGGCGGTTTTTGCGTCATCTTAGACGCCACTTGAGGCTTTGGGGTGTCCACTTTCTTAGACACAACAAACTTAGTTGGTTTAGTGGATACTTCATTAGTATCAACGTATCCCAAACCCGTTTTGTCACTGTCATGCTTTTGAGATAAGATAATACGATGCAGCTTGTTAGATCCCGTATCAAACTGTTTCATCATTTTCTCTAGATCTATATTCCTTGATTTCAAATTTGAAATCTCGGATTTCTTTTTGTTATTTTGAGTGGTTAATGATGAAATCTCTGTCTTTAATGCAGTGATGGTGCATGATGACTCTTTCTTTGAATCGTTTAATTGAGCGACAAGATTCTTGTTAGAAGATTCTAACAGTTTCTTGTCTTCAATTAATCGCTACTTTTCCTTAGCGAGAGTCTTAGTGAATTTATGCAGCTCTAAATACTGACTAAAAAGATCATCATAAGAAGGCTCAGAGTCAGAATCAGAATCAGATGATATCTCATTAGATGCTTTTGAGACAAAGCATACTTGTGCAGTCTCTTCTACGGTTTCAGTCTCGGAATCCGATGTATCACTCTAGGTGGAGGCCTTTAGAGCACGTTTCCTTTGCTTGGGTTCTGAGACGAGTCCATTCTTGTTCCGCATCTTGTCAGGGTATTTATTTGTTTGCTTTTCTTTATTGGGGCAGTCATATGATAAATGTCCAGGTTTGCCACATTCATAACATTTAACATCTTTATCATTTGACTTGTTCTTATTTCTTTTAGTTGTAGTACCCTTATTTTTGTTTCTAAATGACCTTCTCATAAATTTTCTTAAGCCTTTAGCCAATAGAATTAGGTCATCGTTATCCGATTCAGAATCACTATCATCTACATGATCGGAAGAAGTAGAGACGTATTCATTTGATTTAAAAGCAATAGCTTTACCTTTTTTAGATGATTCCGATTTCCGTATGGTGAGTTTATTTTCATACACCTTAAGAGATCCAATTAACTCTTCCATCTTTATTGAGTTTGTTTCTTTGCTTTCTTCTATTGCGGTTACTTTAGGGTCCCACTCCGATGGAAGGCTTCGTAAGACTTTCTATACCTTTTTCTGCATGGTAAAAGCTTTACCAAGAGACTCAAGAGAATTATAGATGTTAGTCAAACGAAGATCCATATCGACAATAGATTCATTAGGCAATAGTTTAAATGACTCAAGTGTGGACATAAGCATGTTTATCTTTGACTCTTTTACTTGACTCGTGCCTTCGTGTTTCATTTCTAGTATCCTCCACATTTCTTGTGCACTCGAACAGTTTGAGACATAACTCGACTCACTCTTACTTAATCTGTTTAGGAGCAATTGCATAGCCCTAGCATTCATGCTAAGTTTCTTTTTATCATCACTCGTATATTCTTGTCTAGGTTTAACAACTTCTAGTGTGACTCCGTCTACGGTGGATAACTTAGATGGGACAAAAGGACCATCTTCTATAATCGACCAAAGATCAATATCTATTGCCATAAGAAAAAGCTTCATTCTTTGTGAGTGTTCCTGCGCTCTGATACCACTTTTAGGATCTGAAAGGCACCACTAAAAGGGGGGGTTGAATAGTTTGTGCGGAAAGTGTGGTTTTTAAAATTTGTTTAAAACCAAACAACTCAACTTCTGAAAACAGATTCTGTTTTTAGGACCAGTTTTAAAACGTTTTTAAAACTAGGTTGTAGGTCTTCAAAAATTCTGAAATTTTGAGAGAACTTAGCCTCAGAATTTATGAGTGTCTCCTAAAAATTGCAAATTTAAATTCAACCTTTAACCCCTTCAAAAATCATTGGTGGTCAGATTGCACGAATCTGCCAGAAACGGTAGACTGTTTTGAAAATTTTAATCCTATTTGTTCTTAACTCCAATTGCTCTGAAACTTTAACCACTAACCCCTTATATGTTTTATTTGAATGGGTTGAAACATTTTTGAAAAATACTTTCGGGAAGTTTGTCAAATACACTCAAAGTCTCAACCTTTGCAAGCCTGAAAATCAGACTGCACTAGTCTAAGAACTTTGGATGTTTGAATGACTTATACTTATCCAAAAGGGTTGAAACTTGTACCAAATTAACCCAAAGACGTGTCTATGTTTCTGGAAATTTTCGTAATTTTTGAAAATCGTTTGCTATTTTTACAAACGTAAACAAAAAGAGTAAACAGTGCAGAAACAAAATATAAGAGATGAAAGTAAATGACACCGAGAATTTTATACTGGTTCGGTTATAAACAACCTACTCCAGTCTTCGAGGAACACCTTCCTCGGTTCACACTAGTCACACACGAAAGTACACCTTACCACAGGGTTGATGGAGTTACACACCAACTCCAACCCTTTACAAACCTTGTACGATGAATACAATTCGCACGAACACCACCACCTTGCAAGAATGAAGATTGATCACACCTTGATCAATCTTTTACAAGGATATAGAATGTGTGGTGGTCTAAGATAAGCCTATTCAAGAATAAGAATATAAGTACAATAGGCTTTCAAGAAAGAAGAAAGAAAGAGAGTGTAGCAGAAGAGAGGTGCTTGGAGTTTTTGATCTCAAAAGTGTAATGCTTGTTCTTGTCTTTTGTTTTTGATCGTCTCCTTTCCTTTTAAGCAACATGGCCTTCACCCTATTGGTACCTTCCCCTCTTGAAAATTATCTTCTAAGTCCTTGGGAGAATGTGTGGCATCATTGTGACATGTTCTTGCTTACTTGGCACATTCTTATTGGATGATCATTTAACCTTTGCTTACTTGGCACTTCATGATTGGTTGAATGTTGTCATCACTTGATGACTAGGAAAATCTGAGAATACCACTTAAAACATGTGTCAAAATCATCATAAAATAGTTTCCATAATTCACAAGATTATCACATAAAGTTAGCAAGACAATTTTCTCCAAGAAGGTATGTAAAAATCGCCCATTAAGAGTCTTGCACATGCTGAAATTTCATCATGTGATACATGGTGATAAAATTCAAAATACTTCCAAATTTCCATTGATTTTTCTTTTAAAATAAATCACCAATTAGTAGCAAATATTCTTATCAAATTGAAAATGAAATTTGGACAATACTAAGGCCTAGAATTCGGCTAAGGTTCATTCCACACATGCTGAAATTCTAGGCCAAGGTTCATTCCACACATGCTGAAAATTTCAGCATGTGTGATATTCAAGATATCACACTTTATTGCTTTGTATTTCATTCAAATTACTTCCATTTCTTCTTCCAATTTAATCAGATAATTCAAGACACAAAACTTGTCTAATTTGAAGAGGAAATTCGGCCACCATATAGTGCACATGCTGAAATTTTCAGCATTTGTTACAAATGAGATAAAGTTTAAAACATTACCTTTTGTAGCTTCTTTCTTTAAATCACCAACATTGTATGATTGATACTTGACCAACCAATATGCCAACAAGGCTCCACATATGCTCCATCTCAGCTGTAGGGGCGTGGATAATTGTATATACATGTGTTGAATCTTATTTTTGCAAACTTTGTAAAATAGTGCACATTTAATAATACACACATGTTATATTCCAATCAGCCCTTAATTTAATTTTCTAGAACACTTCAAGATGTATGACATATGTAAAAAGTGTCTAGATACGTGTCATATGATGTGCAAAAAATGTTCCATGTGTTGTGTACGTAGAAAACCGAATTTTTGATGTTTATCGATTACCCGATTTTTCTCTAATTAAATTCTAACTTTTTGCACATGTTATATATATATTATGTTACACATAATATATATAATATAAACTTTAATTGTTAGCTCTTGGCTGGTCTAAAGTGGCGCCATTAACATGTGACAAAATTGAAATTGGAATCTCCACAATTTGGCCTTAATGTGGGGTGATTTGTGTGTCCCAACATGGAATGATTTTATGGCTGGAGTTATCATCATAGGCACGAAATTTATGATTATTTTTGAAGTGTAGGGGCTGGCCATCTATTTATGGCAAGTACGTGACACGTTGGCGAAGTTTCGGTATTCGCCCGATACGACAATTTTTGGTTTAGAACCTTCTAACGTGTCGTATTTAATTTGTCATCACCATGACTTATATCAATTGATATAAGACCTGAATATACTCATAAATATGAGTTAAGTATGGTGGTGTGACGCTAACGTACGTACGTAAAATATATAATGTGTCGGTAGTACGTTGGAATACATGTGTATGTGCCTTTTTCAAAAAATCAGAAAATATATGTATTTACATATATATATATGCCGTGTATATTAAATGTGGAGAGGAGGAGAAGACTTTCCTTTCTTGGTCTTGTTGCCTTTGTGCCTTGTTCAAATGTAGCTTCCTTTAATGAACTACTTAGTTTATTTAACTAAGTACTTCACTTAATGAACTAGTTTAGTTCATTAGTGGTGGCACCTGAAAATAGTATAAACACAACAAATGTTTGCCATTTAATGTAAGCTTTAAAGCTTCATGGCTCGTTAGTACAGCAACATTATATATGAAATATATAAGGCAAGTAATACGCAATATATCTTGCACATTTATCTCATGCTCGTTTTTATGCTCATTTTAAATTATATATTTTGAAATCACTAAAACCCCTTTTTCTCTACATTGATGTCTAACAACCAAATTGAAGCTGTGTACAAAACTGGAAAACAGAACAGAATTATGGCATGAGTTGGGAGATCTTATTATTACGGACTTGGACTTGTATGTGCTGTTGGACATATGAATATTATTTCTTGATATGTTTACTATGTTTTCCAAGTGTAGGCCCAAATTAAATAGAATTTTATGGGCTTGAAAGTAAGGTAAAGATGGGTACTGCGCTGCTGGATTCAGCAGTACTCTGTTTAGTAACTTAATGATTTTAGGGTTTTGTCTATCTCGAAACATTACGAAATTTTTATGGCATGTAGATAAGACTTCAGGGTGCATCTGTATTGCATGAGATTATGAAAATAGGCCTGATTTGTTATGTTTGAGGCCGCATGAACATAACGTAAATTCTGGAAAAATTTTCCAGCTGAAAGAACAAGGCCATACGTGGATTATGTGATGCATTTTGTCATGAATTGTATATTGCACGTCACGCATTGCATCATCCTCATTTACACGAGTTATGAAACTGATTTTATGTCAAAGAAATTCTGGAATCGCTCTTTTAAAGAAAAGATTTCAGTTTTGAAAAGAACGACTCCTATTGGTACCATTGATTTCTGGCCAGCATAACCCGCTCCAGATCCGGGGTTAATTGATCTGATGATGATTATGTCCGTACAAGCCCGGAGAGAATAGACCTGATTATAACAATTATGACCATTCAGGCCCGGAGAGAATAGACCTGATAATGATGATCTATGACCGTACAGGTCCGAAGAGAATAGACCTGATGACGATGATTGATTGTATGACCGTTTTCAGATCCGGACATAATAGATCTGAAGGGAATGATATGACCGTCTCAGATTCGGATATAATAGATCTGAATACTCACTTTTCTCAATTTATTGACGATGATATTTTTGAAGGAAAGAATGAAAGAACTTATCCTCATTTTTATCATGATGCATCACATGTGCATACTCATACATGCTGCATTTCATGGCTGGTCGAATGATTGATGTACTTTTACTTAGGCTATGATGTTATGGTTTAATATCTCCTAAGTTATGATCTTAATGTGATTTCTTGTCTCATAAATTATGATCTTATGTCCTTACGAGTAATGGATTGAAGGTCAGGTATGTTGTGAATCCAAACTTTTTTTGGGGTTTGGTTCTTGTGTACACTTTCCATTTCATTCATGATTGTTTATGGTATACTTGCTGGCGACTTTGTCACTCACCCCTTAATTTTTCTCCTAGAGCCTGTAGGAAACGGGGTAGAATGGATCGATGACGAGGCTAGGGTTCCCTATCCATAGACGTGCAAGAGCATGACAGCTTAAGGACTTGTTATGATGGTTATGTTTGATGGATTCATGATGGAACTTTAAATTTAGATTTCTCTTTACATTTTGTGGTCATGGTTGTAAATGTTGGGATGAATTTTCGGCATGCTTTTATTTAAAAGTTTTTATTCTGCCTCAATTTTGCTTACCTGTTGACGTTTAAGCAGAAAAAGTCCATACAGTTTGTTAAGGACTACGATATGATGTGGATTGACGCCAAGTACTCTCTGTAGTGAAGCATGACGGGCGCACGTACGTGAGCAGGCCATTGTGGGGCGCTACAGGTAGTACCAGAGCCGAGGCTCTAGATTCGGGCAGAATATAGAATTAAGTTATGATTCTAGAAATCTAAGTTTGACCTTAGACCTAAGTCATGATCTTAGGTGAGAGTTGACCTTAGACTAGGATGACTTAGACTGGGAATTAGGGCCTTAATCCAATCACAACATCCTAGTCGATGAAATTTTTATATGTCATAGAATTTAATTCGTATCTTATCTTCTTGAATGTCCACATAAATTTCTACTGGATTGCGAATTAAATTCTGTTGCTTATCTGGATATTTCAATCTTGAATAAAACTCCAACGCTCCATAGTGCAGATGGCACGACCACA
Organism: Eustoma russellianum; assembly: GCA_036186865.1. Taxonomy (NCBI): domain Eukaryota; kingdom Viridiplantae; phylum Streptophyta; class Magnoliopsida; order Gentianales; family Gentianaceae; genus Eustoma; species Eustoma russellianum. The sequence continues at coordinate 19,091,274 of AP025040.1, read as the reverse complement.
AGGCAGACCCGCTAGGGCCCGTCCAAATGTGTAGGAGCCTATTCCTCCTCCACCCACGCAGGTTCCTCCACCACCACCACCACAGGATCAGAATGCACCCCCGGCTCAGAATAATCCTCCACCCCAGGGGCCTTTGCCCAGATGATTCCGGACATTCATGCTTTTCAGACTTTTTGCCAGACTGTGACCTAGATCGGTCAAGTGATGTTGTAGCAGAATGCCCCTCCCCAGCCTCATGAGCATGTCAGGGATGCTCAGTACTATTTCGAGAAACAGAAAAGAGCTAATGTTCCACCTTGAAGGAAAATCGGACCCAGATGCTGAGGAGAAATGGTTGGATGAAGTAGAGAACTGTTTTGAATTAATTCGTGCACCTGAAGAGGTGAAAACTCAAGCCGTTAGACCATTCTTACTTGGGGAAGCAAACCAGTGGTGGAAGGCCAATTTGCAATCATTACTGAGACCGATACTGTGGGAGAGATTTCTGTAGGAGTTTAACAAATTTTACATGCCACCATCTGTGAAGTTACAAAAGAGACATGAGTTCGAGTCGTTGAGACAAGAGCAGGGAATTACAGTTGCAAATTATGCCAACAAGTTTATAGCTTTGGAAAGGTTTCAGCCATCTACTATGAATGACGAGGAGACCAAGATGCTGAAGTTTGAGAGAGGATTGAATCCAAGGATCCGAACCTGGTTGGTTAATGCAAATCCAGCAAAGTTTGGAGCACTGCTTGATGCTTGCTACAGAATCGAGAGAGACATCATTCGTCAAGATGAGATAGGGCTAAAGAGAGGAAGGGAAGTGTCTGAAAGTGGAGGATCTCGAAAGGTAGCTACACAAAATTCCAGAGGACCCGGACGACAAGGAAAGAATCGTTTCCAGCACCATTCACATCAAAAGAATCAGACGAGGAATCAGGGTCAGCAGCAGCAAGCTATTTTGGCTTGTCCTCACTGTCAGAAGCGTCACGTGGGAGAGTGCTTTATTCAGGCAGGTAAGTGCTTTGGAAGTGGCAAGGTGGGCCATATACTCAAGGATTGTCCAGATAAAGAGACCACTTGCTTCGGATGTGGGAAAGTTGGCCACATGATTAAAGACTGCCTGGAGAAAGGGACCCAGCAGCAGCAACAACCAAGGAACCAGCGTCAGTGAGCAAATGCAAGAGTTCATGTTATGACTGACACCGCTGTTAAGGAGGCTAATGACGTTGTGACGGGTATGTTTTAAAATTTATGCAATGTCTAAATTTTTGCAAGATATTGTTGCTTTGTTGTTGCTTAGTCAATCTTGCATAATTCAGAAGCTATCTTAGTATGTTCTGTGCCTGCAAATGTATTGTTTGATAGTGGCGCTAGCCACTCATTCATCTCGAGGAAATTCGCAAAGAATATTGACCATAATCCAGTCCATCTTGAGACACCATATAGAGTTCAAGCAGCTGGTGATCAGTGCTTGTTTCCCATCAAGTGTACAACGGTTGTGAAATTGAATTCGACGAACAACAATTTATAGCAGATTTGATCCCAATAAACATGAGCGACTTCGACATAATTCTTGGAATGGATTGACTCTCCAAGAATTACACACACATTGATTGCAGTAAAAGGCGGGTTACCATTAAGGACCCAACACGTGAGGAAGTAACTTTTCATGGCGGTTCGAAATTAAGGGAATTTCCCAAAAACATCTATGTGAATGCAATTCGTGCCAGCAAGGCATTGAAGAAAGGTTACGAAGGATTCCTAGTTTATGCGCTAAATGTTGATCAAGCGCCACCTGACCTTTCTCAAGTTCCGGTAGTTCGAGAGTATCCTGATGTCTTTCTAGAGGAATTATAGGGTCTTCCCCCAGATCGAGAGATCTCATTTGAAATCAATCTAATTCCGGGAGCTGAGCCGATATCGAAGGCTCCTTATTGAATGGCGCCTGCAGAGTTGAAAGAACTGAAGGAGGAGCTGCGTGAGCTGTTAGAGAAGAAACTCATCCGCCCAAGTGTCTCGCCTTGGGGTGTCCCATGCTATTTGTGAAGAAAAAGGATGGAAGTGTGCGTCTGTGTATCGACTATCGAGAACACAACAAGATCACAATAAAGAACAAGTACCCACTGGCCCGGATCGACGATTTATTCGATCAACTCAGGGGATCTCAGGTTTTCAGTAAGATAGACCTGTGATCTTGATATTTCTAATTGAAGATTAAGGTTGAAGACGTCCCTAAACCTGCTTTCAGAACATGCTATGGACACTACGAATTCCTGGTCATGCCATTCGGATTGACCAACGCTCCTGCCGCTTTTATGGACCTCATGAATCGAGTCTTTCAGGATCAGTTAGATAAGTTCGTAATGTCTTCATAGATGACATCTTGATCTATTCACCAGATGAAGAAACCCATGCAGCCCATTTGGGGACGGTTTTGAATATTTTAATAGAAAGACGCTTATATGCGAAATTTAGCAAATGTGAGTTCTGGCTGCATAGTGTATCATTTCTTGGCCATGTCATATCGGAAGATGGGATTTCTGTGGATCCCAAGAGGATTGAGGCCTTATGGAGTGGCCCAGACCAACTAATGTTACAGAATTGAGAAGCTTCCTTGGACTGACAAGATATTATCGGAAGTTTGTTGAAGGATTCTCAAGGATAGCTGTTCCCCTCACCAGATTGACACAAAAGAAAACAAAGTTTGAGTGCAACGCTGATTGTGAAAAGAGCTTTTCAGAGTTAAAAGAAAAGTTGACATTCGTCCTGTTTTGGCTCAGCCCATTCCTGGTGAAAAATATGTTGTGTATAGTGATGCCTCGAAGAACAGTCTTGGATGTGTTCTTATGCAGAAGGATAGAGTAATAGCCTATGCATCCCGACAGTTGAAGCCATTTGAGCAAAACTACCCCATTCATGATCTTGAGCTTGCCGCAGTGGTATTTGGTTTAAAGATATGGAGGCATTACTTGTATGGTGAGAAATGTGAGATCTTTACAGATCACAAAAGCCTAAAGTATCTCTTTACTCAGAAAGAGCTAAATATGCGGCAGTGCAGATGGCTTGAGTTGATTAAATATTTTGACCTCTCAATTCAATATCACCCTGGGAAAGCTAATAAAGTTGCTGATGCGTTGAGTCAGAAGACAAGCCACCCACGTCAACCACCTCTTCAGCGGGACATGGAAGAATTCAGCCTTGAAGAAGTTGATTCAGTGGATGAGGTTCCCGCCAAATTAGTTCTTATCCCTTCCTTGATTGACAGAATCAAGGAAGCTCAAGGAAATGATGAAGCATTGAGGAAGATCAAGGATAGGATAACAGATAAACCATTGAATGATTTTGAGGTTTGTAGTGATGGCAGTTTATGGTTCAGAGGACGGTTATGTGTGCCTAAGGATTATAAGATTAAGGATGAAGTCTTGATGGAAGCTCATAACTCGCGCTTATCTATTCACCCTGGAGCTAACAAGATGTATCAGGGCCTCAAGCAAACGTTTTGGTGGCACGACATGAAGAACCGAATAGCTGAATTTGTTGAACGATGCCTTGTTTGTTAAAGGATAAAAGCTGAACACCAAAGACCCGCTGGGTTATTACAACCTCTAGAAGTTCCTGAATGGAAGTGGGATCACGTCGCCATTTACTTCGTGACTGATCTACCGAGAACCAAGTTTGGAAATGATGTTATACGAGTCGTTGTGGACCGTCTGACCAAATCCGCTCATTTCATGGCCATGTCAGTTAAAGCATCTACGGAGAAGTTAGCTTCTATATATATAGATCAGATTGTCTGCTTGCATGGTGTGTCCATAAGCATTGTTTGTGATCGTGACCCCCCGTTTTACCTCTAGATTTTGGACACCCTTTCAAAAGGCAATGGGCACTGAGATCAGGATGAGTTCTGCTTTTCATCCTCAAACTGACGGTCAATCAGAAAGGACGATCCAAACGCTTGAAGACATGCTTTGTGCTTGCATTCTTGACTTTGGAGGGAGCTGGGATAAGAGTCTTAAGTTAGTTGAGTTTTCCTACAATAACATTTTCCACAGATCTAGTGGGATGGCACCCTATGAAGCCTTGTACGGGAGTAAATGTCTGTCCCCACTCTATTGGGACGAAATTGGAGGCAAGATATATGCGGGACCTTATATTGTAGAGCAAACTCAAGAAAAGGTAAAGATTGTTAAGCAAAGATTGAAGGCGGCACAAGATAGAAGTAAGATTTGGGCTGATGAAAGACGTAGACCCTTAGAATTTCAAGAAGGAGAAAAAATTTTCCTAAAGGTCTCTTCATCCAAGGGAGTTAAGAGATTTGGCATTAAAGGGAAGTTGAGCCCAAGATTCATTGGACCATATGAAATTCTGGAGAGAGTTGGTGAAGTTGTGTATCGCTTGGCATTGCCCTCATCACTGTCCCAGTTGCATGATATGTTCCACGTCTCCCAACTTCGTCAGTATGTTTATGATTCGAGCCACATTCATGAAGATCAGCAGCTGAAGGTTGAGGAGGATACATCTTATGTAGAGGAGACCTTAAAGATCATTGATTGGAAAGAGAAAAAGTTGAGGAATAGATCTATACCTATGGAACAGTCCAGTGGAAATACCATTCTGGAGATGAAGCCACTTGAAAGACCGAGGAAGGCATGAGGAATCAATACCCACACATCTTTGATTAGTGCTCTTAAGTTTCGAGGACGAAACTTGTAATAGGGGGGAGGATGTTGTACCCAACGAAAAATCTTATTGTACTTGATACTCGTACAAAGTGAATTAATGAAAGGTTGGATCCTTCAAGTACATTTTATTGAGTTTTATTATTGCTTCTTTAATTAAATTTCCTTAAAGTAAATATTATGACAATTGATATAATTATACAAGTATGTATAATGACCATTTCTCCCTCCCAACCATTAAGAATTTCGGCCACAAGGCCTTAAAGGACCATAGGTTGTTCTTCCTTTTATAAGAAGACTAACCTTAAGAGTCTTCTTAAAAGCAAGCCTAAAAACGTACACAGGAAATTAGATATTTTAAGTAATGGTATAATTATATATGTGTTATGAAATATGTGAAATGACCAAAAATAACCCCCCAACCCTCCAAGGAATCCGGCCACTACAAGGAGTTCTAGAAGACTCCTTAGTCTTCACATGATTAATTAATTTTGGAAGATCAAAAAAATAAAATAATGTGGAAAGACCAAGCATGGGGGACCAAAAGGTGGCTAAGCTACTTTTCATGCAACCCTTGTCCCCTCTTTTTACCTATGTGCCGGCCTCCTTTTTCTTTTTTTACACCTTGGAGTCTTCTTTTTATTAATTAGAAGCCTTTCATCCATCTCCAACCTTCAATATTCTCAAGAGTTTCCCAAGCAAATAACTAAGACAATCTCTCCATCCCCCTCAACTCACACGGCTAGGAGTGAGCTAGGAGACTCAAGATCATCTCCATCTTCAAGCTTCAGGATTCACCTAGGTGAGATGCATGCTAAGCTTCTTAAATGAATTTCATATTTCCAAGGATGAAGCTCACATTGGTACCCCTTTTTCCTTGATAAAACCGTGACCCTCCTTGGTCACTAGGTGAGAATTGTTCAAGCTACTAAGTGGTGCTAACACCTTGGTGGTTTGAACTCCATTCAAGCCTCATTTTGGTAAGCTAATCTAGCCTCAATCTAGCCTTATTCTTTATTTAAATAGATAACTAATGTTCTTCCTTTTTCTCCCTCTAAACCGTATGCTATATGGAGTAGTGGAGGAAAACTTCAATCCATTTCATCCAAGGTTCAAGCTAAAGGAAGGTTACTAGCTTAAAGAGGCAAGTATACTCTAGATAATCTTGACTTATTTGCGAAGTGTATGCTTGAAGGACTAGCTATTTTTAATATATGAATCTTAGTTGAAGATACTAAGTCTAAAGCATGAGAACTTAGTTGTTCCTTAAGTGAAGTGACTTGCATGTGTGAAATTCTTCCAAAGATGAGTTATTTGCCTACATTAAATATGAATGTGTTGTATGTCTAAGGTAGACATGGTAGGATTCATCTTTTTCACCATGAAGGGGACGGCTAGAAGGGGTAGCAGGAATGGACATTGATTCTTGTGAAGAGCATATCTTGTGAGGCAAAAGATGTATGAAAGTTGTATGTTTGAATGATTTACTACATGGGTGTATTGTGCTCACTTTAAAACGAAATATGAGTCCTTCCATGTGTAAGAAACGGGTTGTCTATGGAGATTATGTGATACATGAATTAGTTATGCCAAAGGAAGACTATATTAAGTGTAAATCGTGCAAGAATGAGTATGCTATGTGTAAGTTTCAAAACTGTTTTGGAGTGGTTCTTATGTAAATTATTGAATGTTATGGAACCTGGAATGTTTATGCTAAAGGGTGTATTTGGTGGCTAGTAAGTCATTTTAGAGGAATAAGTTTAGTTGGTAAACACTTGACAAGAAAAGTGACAAAAAGGAAAAACTAATGGAACTAGAAAGATTTAAGTGGTGTGTTGTGTGACGCAAAAATAGGCCTTAGGAACTATGAGCTGATTTTTGGTAGGATGCTAGCCTTGTATGTTTATTAAATCTGTGACTTGAGATTTTGGTAAAAGGATTTGTGGTTTATCCGCAATAAAATTTTTAGTGACAACTGGTCATTCCAGATTCTGCATGTACCTAGTTTTGGGAAAATAATTAAATGACCCCTCTAAACCTATTGGATTGCTCTGAAGCTTTTATAGTAATCACTAAAGACTTAGATGAACATGTCCATGTAAATAAATCAGCTTGGAAACATTGTTTTGATGGCTAACAACCGAATTGAAATTGTGTTACAAAACTGGAAAACAAGGCAGAATTATGGCACGAGTTGGGAGACCTTATTATTGCGGATTTGGACTTGTATGTGCTGTTGGGCATATGAATATTATTTATTGTTATGTTTACTATGTTTTCCAGGTGTTGGCTCAAATTAAATAGGATTTTATGGGCTTCAAAGTAAGGTAAAGATGGATACTCGCTGCTGGATTCAGCAGTACTCTGTTTAGTAACTTAATGATTTGAGGGTTTTGTCTATCTCGAAACGCTACGAAATTTTTATGGCATGTAGATAAGACTCCATTGTGCATATGTATGGCATGAGATTATGAAAATACACCTGATTTTTTATGTTTGAGGCTGCATGAACAGAACGTAAATTCTGAAAAAAAATTCCAGCCAAAAGAACAAGCCCATACGTGGATTATGTGATGCATTTAGTCATGAATTGCATATTGCACGTCACGCATTGCATCATCCTCATTTCCATGAGTTATGAAACTGATTTTATGTCAAAGAAATTCTGAAACGATCTTTTAAAGAAAATATTTCAATTTTGAAGAGAACGTCTCCCATTGGTACCATTAATTTCTGGCCAGCATAACCCACTCCAGATCCGGGGTTAACTGATATGATGATGATTATGAGCGTACAGGCCCGGAGAGAATAGACCTGATTATGATGATTATGACCGTTCAAGCCCGGAGAGAATAGACCTGATAATGATGATTTATGATCGTACAGGTCCGGAGAGAATAGACCTGATGACGATGATTGATTGTATGACCGTTTTCAGATCCAGACATAATAGATCTGAAGGGAATGGTATGACCATCTAAGATCCGGATATAATAGATCTGAATACTCACTTTTTCTCATTTTATTTACGATGATGTTTTTGAAGGAAAGAACTTATCCTCATTTTTATCATGATGCATCACATGTGCATACTCATACATGCTGCATTTCATGGCTAGTCGAATGATTGATGTACTGTTACTTAGGCTATGATGTTATGGTTTAATATCTCCTAAGTTATGATCTTAATGTGATTTCTTGTCTCATAAATTATGATCTTAAGTCCTTACGGGTAATGGATTGAAGGTCAGGTATGTTGTGAATCCAAACTTTTTTTGGGGTTTGGTTCTTGTGTATACTTTCCATTTAATTCATGATTGTTTATGGTATACTTGCTGGTGACTTTGTCACTCACCCCTTATTTTTCCTCCCAGAGCCTGTAGGAAATGGGGCAGAATGGATCGATGATGAGCCTAGGGTTCCCTATCTATAGACGCGCAAGAGAAGGACTGCTTAAGGACTTGTTATGATGGTTATGTTTGATGGATTTATGATGGAACTTTAAATTTTGATTTCTCTTTACGTTTTGTGGACATGGTTGTAAACGTTGGGATGAATATTCGGCATGCTTTTATTTTAAAGTTTTTATTCTGCCTCAATTTTGCTTACCTATTGACGTGTAAGCAGAAAAAGTCCATACAATTCGTTATGGACTACGATATGATGTGGATTGATGCCTGGTACTCTCTGTAGTGAAGTACCGCAGACGTACCATATGCGGGCAGGCCGGTGCGGGGTGCTACAGGTGACCTGTGACTTTGTCACTCACCCTTTATTTTTCCGCCTAGAGCCTGCAGGAAACGGGATAGAGTGGATGGATGACGAGCCTAGAGTCCCCTATCCATAGACGTGCAAGAGAAAGACAGCTTAAGGACTTTGTTATGATGGTTATGTTTGATGGATTTAGATTTCTCTTTATGTTTTGTGGACACGGTTGTAAACGTTGGAATGAATATTCGGCATGCTTTTATTCAAAAGTTTTTATTCTGCCTCAATTTTGCTTACCTATTGACGTGTAAGCAGAAAAAGTCCATACAATTCGTTATGGACTACGATATGATATGGATTGACGCCTGCTACTCTCTATATTGAAGTACGGCAGGCGCACCGTACGCGGGCAGGCCGATGCAGGGCGTTACAGTTGGTATCAGAGCCACGCTCTAGATTCGAGCAGAATATAGAATTAAGTTATGATTTTAGAAATTTAAGTTTGACCTTAGACCTAAGTCATGATCTTAGAAGAGAGTTGACCTTAGACTGGAAATTAGGGCCTTAATCCAATCATAAAATCCTAGTCGATGAAATTTTATATGTCATAGAATTTAATTCGTATCTTATCTGCTTCAATGTCCACTTAAATTTTTATTGGATTACGAATTAAATTATTGCACTTATCTCAATATTTCAACCTTGAATAAAAATTCTGACGCTCCGTAGTGCAGATGGCATCGCGGTCCGGTAAACAGACATTATCACTGTCACCCCTGGGAAGTAGTGGGTTTTACTATCGGCAGCTAGTTAGAGCACATGTTCCGAGTTTTGGCGAAGAGTCTAGTTTGGAGGAGGCAGAAAAATGGTTAAATAAAGTCGAAAGTAGCTTTTTGTTGATACAGGTGCCTGATGAGGTAATGGCACGAATTGTCTGGCCGTTTCTGATTGGTAGGGCCAGCCAATGGTGGAGGACTTGTATCCAGCCACTGCACCGACCGATAACTTGGGAAAAATTTCTAGAAGAGTTTTGTGAGTTTTTCCTCTCTCAGTACTTGATCATGAAGAGGGTTGAGGAATTTGACACATTAAGACAAGGGCCAGGCACCACTGTCTCAGAATATGCTCGTCGGTTCACTACATTGGGTCGGTATGTTCCTTTGATCATGGAAGATGGAAAGTATAAGGTGATCAGATTTATGCGTGGTTTAGACCTCAAGATAAAGATTCAGCTAGTCAAGGCGTATTCAAAAACTTTTGTCGAATTACTGGAGGACTTCTACAGAGTGAAACGCGATAAAAAGATCACGGAAGAACGGAATAAAAGACTTAACGAGCGTATTAAAAAATGAAGTAGGAGGTGGCAGCCGTATCCACATAGGGCTAACAAAGAGTCAACCAAGAACACCAACCTAGATCAGAGAGTGCTTGATCAAGAGATTCCTAAAACATCAAACCTGTAAACAGGTACGCCTAACTGCCCAATTTAAATATAAAGTACTTATGCTCTACTGTGATTATTACCTAAGTATAAATGGTCGTGCCCAAAATCGAATTAGAGCAATGTGATAAGGAACCCAGGAAAGATGTCTACATAGTCAGTAGTAGGTGGGCAAAGAAGACGACTAGAATAGCACGACTGAAGCATGAAGGCTAGAATATGTTACAAACTTGTTTATAGGTTCTAAACAGTCAGATAAGTACCCTGATAGTCAGGGCTCAACAAGATTACAATAAAGAATAAATACCCGCTGCCTAGGATCGATGACCTGTTTGACCCGCTTCGGGGAACACGAGTCTTTAACAAGCTGATTTGTGATCTGGATGTTTTCAGCTAAAGATTAAAACTGAGGATGTACCTAAGCGGTGTTAGACGCGTTATAGACATTACGAAATCATTAGGATTGACAAATGCCCTGCTGCATTATGGATCTTATGAATCGATTATTTCAGGAGCAGCTAGATAAGTTGGCTTTGATTCCTTCCTTAAGTGATAAAAAAAATATTTTACGGAGGCAAAATGGGGAATTCCGTAAGATATGATGTTTATGGTACAGTTGGATTTGGGTCGAGAATTTATAAGTTAAGAATATCTAACACACCCTGGCAGCTACATTACGATTTAGTATGTTCTCACTTCATATGCATAGCATAATGTTTCAAATGTTTTATGAACGAGTGAACAGTGATACTTTTACGCTTTTCATGTTTTAAAAGAGGAAACAAGGATTTTATGATGAAAAAGAAATATTTGAATTGTCATGAAGGGACATAAGTTTCAAAGAAGGAACCATGATTTCTAGATATTAAAATTATTACGTAGGGAGCATATCAACGAGACAGATGAGTTGGGTGAATACCTTGTGAAAAACTTGGATTCACCGGCCTACGAGAGTGCATTTTCAGATTGATGTACAGGTTATCGTATATGTACTTTATGGGAATTATTCCGGATGTCGTTGGATACTGTTTCATACGTAGGATGGCTAACACATGTTTACATAAAAGAGCTCATGATTTACATTCTGGAGTTAATGATCTATACCATGTTTTGCATATTTTATGGAAAGAAAATCTTAACATTTCATGATCATGTTTTGTGCATTATTACTGACCCTGGAATCGATACCGCTATCAGTACGTAGTATCAAGATTGAAAGTACTTAAGATATGAGATGGGTTATGGTAACGCCTTTAGAAAATTAAAAGTAAGTTCTGAGATGCCCTCTAAATAAGTTGAACGAAGCAGTTCTAAAAGGACTAGATAGATACTTTATTCTGTCTTATGTACCAAAGGGTAAGAACGGAGCATCAAAGACCCGCAAGATTGTTGCAACACTTTAAGTTTTGGTGGAAATGGGATCATGTCACTATGGATTTTATGACTAACCTGCCAAGGACAAGGAATGGACATGATGCTATTTGGGTCATAGTTTATTGTCAGACAAAATCCGCCCATTTCGTGGCCCCTTATGAAGCTCTATATGGGAGAAAGTGCCGCTTGTAGGATCTGCAAGGCACCACAATAAGGGGGGGTTGAATAGTTAGTGCGGAAAGTGTGGTTTTTAAAATTTGTTTAAAACCAACCAACTCAACTTCTGAAAACAGATTCTGTTTTCAGGACCAGTTTTAAAATGTTTTTAAAACTAGGTTATAGTTCTCCAAAAATTCTGAAATTTTGAGAGAACTTATCCTCAGAATTTATGAGTGTCTCATAAAAATTGCAAATTTAAATTCAACCTTTAACCCCTTCAAAAATCGTTGGTGGTCAGATTGCGCGAATCTGCCAGAAACGGTAGACTGTTTTGAAAAATTTAATCCTATCTGTTCTTAACTCCAATTCCTCTGAGTGCCATAAACCTATCTAAGAACCCCGTACTACACTCTAAGGCAAAGCATATAGAAGTACAATATCACTTCCTTCGTGATCACGTAAATAATGGTGATATTGTCATAGATCATGTACGCACTGAGGCACAAGTAGCCGACATCTTCACTAAGGCACTAAATCAAGCCATGTACAAAAATCTCTGTTCTAAATTAGGCATGATTTCTGCTGATTTGATTTGATATTTCTTTCCATATTTACATGCACTTTTGATTTTCTTTCCAAAATAAAGGGGGAGAGAGTGCATGATTTCAGGGGGAGAGAGAATTTTGTATTTTCTTGTGGCTTTTTCTTTTTGTCCCACTTCAGGTGATGTGATGCAAAATTTCTACCATGGCCACGACCTCTACCATGACTTTGACCACGACCCTTTCTATGACCACATGTATTATTATAACGACTTCCATTCACTTCAGGGAATGGTTGTGATCCGGTCAAACGAGATTAGTGGTTTTTCATAAAGAGTTCATATTTTGTTCAGCAACAAGCAGACATGAAATCAGTTGAGAATATTTTTCAAACTTTCTGTCTCTGTATTGCTACTGCAGGAGCATGTTAGATGCATAGAAAGTGGTGAACTTTTTTTCTAGCATATCAGCATCGGTAACATTGTCTCTACACAATCTTAATTGTGAAACTATGAGAACATTGCGGAGTTATACTCATTCAAAGACTTATAATCTTGCAGCCTCAGGTGCAACCAGTCATCTCAAGCCTTTGGAAGGATCACACTATTTTGATGATCGTATCATTCCTCTAAATTTTTTCATAATTCATATGGGTCTTTGACTCCAAGATATTCGGTTTTCAGTCCGTCATGGAGGTGGTGGCAAATGAATATCATGGACTTTGTCTTGTCTTGTTCGCTTGCCTCACCCCCTTCCTTGATAGTATGCCAAGATTCATAGAGTTCAAATGGATTTCATCATCAAGGACCCAAGCTAGATAATTTCTTCCGGAAATATCAAGGACAACAAACTCCAATTTTGTAATATTTGCCATGGGTCTAATAATGCAAAAATAATTCATCTCAGAAAAAGATAGATTTACTGAAAACTACAAGTTTGAGTTAATGTTATATGCTTCTAGCATAATATGCTTCAGACATAAGTACGATGCAGGCTATTATATATGCAATGATAAGAATACAATCAATAGGTAATTAAAAATTAAAATATGAGTACAATAATAAAATAGTACAACAAGCACAAGTCAAAATATTCACGCTTTTAGGCATGTCAACCATACATGCTTCGGGCATGACAATTATTCATTCTTTAGGTACATCCACTAGTCATGCTTTGGGCGGGTCAACAATTCATGGTTTGGGCATGTCAAACGATTCATGCTTCGGGTATAAAAATGATTCATGCTACAGGCATGTCAATGATTCATGCTCCTGGCGTGTCATGCTTCAGGCATTTATACTATCTATGCTTCAGGCATGACAACTATTCATGCTTCGGGCTTCAAGCCACATATTATTCTTTTCTAGTTTCAAACTAAATCTAGACTTCAGACTAGATTATTTCTTTCATGTGTATTTATAATATAAGAAGTACGTAAAGCAAACGATGAACAACACATAAACCTTAAAAATTTCAGCAAAAAAAGCCTCAAAAATTACCCTCTCGGACTAATCTAGAGGTTACCAAAACACATCTTCACCGTTCACAATGTACCTTTATGTGTTGGAGATAATCTGACAAAATTTGGTTATGATCCAACGGTGGATGTCTCAGAAAATTTAGTTTTTCCAGACCCGCAGAAAGCTACCTGCACCTGCGAAATTTTAAGGACATTCATCATCTTTCTCTAATACTTTTTTGATTACTTGTTTTTGTTTCTTTAGATCAATTCATGCTAACATGTTATAAAATCAAGTTTCAAATGATGCAATATAAAGTAGACAAGAGAAGAGAGTATAGAAGTGTTTTCAATTAAATTTCAAGTGTGTATCAATCTTACAATATCATGTCCTATTTATAGTACTCTGGAGGTAAATACAATAAACGGGGTTATACCCTTTGTGGTTTCCAACACATTGGACACATACAAGGTCACTTTGGACATCCACCATTCTATCATATACATAATATCTTTTTCTTTTTTTGGATGAAGTGAGCCAAAAGGGTTGTTTTGACTACAAAAATAACTTAGGGGTTAGGAGTTGTCAATTTGCTATTGACACTAAAAAAATAGATTAAAGTCTAGTGTTACGTTCCATTTCCATTGCCAATAGAGTCAAAGAAACACTCTTCCTTGACTTTGGAATATGATTGAATAAAGAAAAATGACTCAATAAATTGGCTGCGCTTCTTATATTGTGAAGTAGCAGTTGATCGACATAGCTTGACGCATCATTATGGGTCATTGGGAAACAACCTCTGTGTGTTTCTAACACATGGGTATGGTTGCGTACATCCGACCCCTCATACTCCGCTATGGGCGGGAGCCTCTAAGGCAATTGGCTAATGTTGTTGTTGTTGTTACATACCACCAAAAAAAATATTACACAGCAAAATATGAAACTGTTGAAAAAAAGAGTTTGAGTAATTCACAAAATGCATGATTTAAATAACGTGTGTTAAAGAAATGCATGACATAATTTATTACTTGACACGTTTTTGCGGCAAACTTGTCTTATATACTTTATATATAATGTTACCGTACTAATAAGCCATGAAGCTTTAAAGCTTACATCAAATGGCTAACATTTGTTGTGTTTGAACTATTTTCAGGTGCCACCATTAATGAACTAAACTAGTTCATTAAGTGAAGTACTTAGTTAAATGAACTAAGTAGTTCATTAAATGGAGAAATATTTGGAGAAGGCATAAAGGTAACAAACATCGAAATGGAAAGTCTTCTCTCCCCACTTAAACCACACGCCAATTCATATATATATATATATATATACATACATATATAGTTAGTCCGCCGCTGATTATGGCTCTGGAGATTGCAGAGCCCTGAAGCACGCCGCCGACCCTGCGGCTCTGCCGCCGCCGTTGATCTTCATTACAACATTCCTTCTTTCTTCCACCAATTGTTGATCACGCCATCCTTTCCACACCGTTTTTTTCATCAAACCATTGATCTTTACGACAAACTGCGATGGCTTCGACACCACTGCCCTCCTTCGGTGCAGTGGTTGCAGGCGAAACCTCCTCTCAACGCATTACTATATCGCCGAAAACAGCATCGCGATACAAGGGCATCCCAATGATTTCATTTCTTGATTCGGAGATTGATGCTCTTGCTGCTCCATTCAAACATTCATTGGTGGGCACTTTCTTGAATGGCCGACCTCCATTGAAGGTGATCCGTGAGGTATTTGAAAAGATTGGATTCCATCATGATTTGCGCATCACACTTATAGATCAAACGCATATACTTTTGAATTTTCAGAATGAATTCGATTATTTAAGATGTTTTTATCGCCGTTCCTGGCACATATCGGGTTGTCACATGCGTATTACGAAATGGACTATTGATTTTGATCCTACTGCTGATGTTCCAATAGTCCCGGTTTGGATTGCATTTCCCGGCTTACCGATCCATCTTCATCACCGAGACTCGCTGTTTGAAATTGTTCGTACTATAGGCACACCGATCAAGCTTGATGTTGCGACGGCGGATGGATTAAGGCCATTCGTTGCACGGGTATGTGTGGAAGTGGATATCTCTCAAGAATTGCTTCAGAAAATTTATTTGCAGGCAAAAAACGAATGATTTTACAATCTGTGGTTTATGAAGATTTGCCTCAGTTTTGCACCTCATGCAGGAGGCTTGGCCATGCAGCTTCAGACTGTCGTCCCAAAGAGAAGGCACTTATACCGCCTCCACCGCCACCGCCACCGCCACGTCCGCAACACTGGACCCCTGTTAAATGGAAGGACGGCAATACAATCACCACAGATGCACCTTTGCATAACATTTCAGACGATACTCAAACCCAGTCGATGGACAACCCAGCGCACATTGCTCCAGTTATCGACCCACCGTCTCATATTGAAGATGATCTGCCACCGGCTGAAAACCAGACAGCACCCCAGAATACTGAAACTTATGATATTGGTCACTGTTCTGACAATGAGTTGCTAGAGCATGATCAGCAAACAGAGATAGCTACTGTCCCTGTAGAAGTGGTTGGGCGTATGGAGATGATTCCTACATCGCCAGACGATGACGTTTTATTATCTCGCCTGCAAGATTCTACAGATAATGTAGAGTTCATTCCCGTTGTTCCTCGTAGAAAGCGTCGTGCAAGAAAGGATCTCCCACCTTTACTGCCCTCCACAATATTAACTCGTAGTGCGTCACATGCAATGCAGGGAAGTGATACTACTCTGTCTCAATGAATATATTATTCTGGAATATACGAGGCATGCGTGCCTCTCTGCCTAGATTGCATAATTTGATACATGAACATCATTTAAATATCGTAGCAGTGATTGAACTGAAACACTCACCATCTCATATAGATCGTTTCGCAATGGATATTGGTTTTTCGAATCATTTCTGTTCTCAATCAGAACGTATTTGGTTATTTTGGCGTGACATGGATTGCTATTTGGTTCGTTCGCAGGATCAAAATCAGGTGGTTCACTTTACTTTTTTATTTCGCCAGCTTCAGTAGCATTTTGTATTATCGGTGGTCTATGGCAAACATACATTATCCCATCGTCGCTCTCTATGGCATTCGCTATCTACTTTCTCTGAATCCAATGACATGCCATGGATTATTGGGGGCGATTTTAATACTTTCCGATCTCTGGAAGATCATGCAGGCCGTTCTCAGCCGTCCATCTCATCCCTGCAGGATTTTAATGATTGCATTGAATCATGATCTCTAATGTCTCCACAGTATCATGGGCCGCGATATACTTGGACAGACGGTAGAGGTCTGGGTCAAGTCCGGCGTAGGCTTGACTGGTTATTCTTTAACTCCTCTTTTCAAGATGTTTTTGAAGACACACGTCTTTCACACCTACCTCGAGTTTCTTCAGATCATACACCACTACTATTTTCATGCCGATTGGGTAATACAGAGGGACGCAGATCTTTTTGTTTTTTAGACTCCTGGTTGCATCATCCAGACTTTCATAATTATATGAGAACTGCTTGGGTATCCTATCCAACAACAGGGGGAATGTATGGCTTTTATGCGAAGTTGCTCCGACTGAAGAAGGATGTACAGAGATGGAATAAGGAAATATTTGGGAACATCTTTTCCAATGTCAAGAATGCGGAATCGGTTATGACACAGGCCGAGCATGCTTGGGACGCTGACTCTACAGAGACAAACCGTGAGGTGTACCATAAAGCAAAAGCAGAATATCTTCAAGCCCTGTTATATGAGTTTCATTTTTGGAAACAGAAGGCACGGGTTCGATGGTTACAGGATGGGGATGCCAATACCCGCTATTTTTAATCTATCGTAAAAGGTCGGCGTACTCAGCTGCGTATACAACAAATTCGTACATCAGACGGCAGATTATGCTCTGATATTGCATCTATTAAAGATGAAGCAGTATCTTTTTACACCTCCTTATTTACGCGGGAACAAACGCACACTTATGAGTTCGTGCTTAGTAGCATACCATCCATAGTTACAGCGGAGGACAACTTGATGCTTACAAAAATGCCTACTGAAGAGGAAGTCAAGACATCATTCTGGCATTTAGACCCTCACAGTGCAGCAAGCCCTGATGGATTCAATGGTAACTTTTATCGTTCATGCTGGTCAATTATTTGTTCTGATGTCGTTAAGGCAGTCCAGGAGTTTTTCCTTGGAATCCCTCAGCCTACTGTCATGGCAAGTGCTCTTATCACATTAATCCCTAAAAAGCCGTCGCCAGACACATTTAGCGACTTTCGGCCAATCTGTCTCACTAATTTTCTGAGTAAGGTCTGCACGAGAATCATTGCTACCAGACTTAATACCTTGCTCCCACGACTAATTTCGCCAGAGCAAACTGGCTTTCTTCCAGGATTGGATATTTCCGCGCAAGTACTGATGGCCAGAGAGATGATACATATGTTGGATAAAGGGGGTCCTCAGCTATGTTTGAAGTTAGATATGATGAAAGCTTTTGACCGCGTAAGCTGGGAATATCTTGAGAGGTTACTCCGTACTTTTGGATTCTCTGAGTTTTTCGTTCGCCTTGTTTTGAATCATTTGAGTTCCACCACATTATCAGTTCTAGTTAATGGCCAGCCTACAGCATCCTTTCGGCCATGCAGGGGAGTAAAGCAAGGGGATCCTTTATCCCCTTTGCTTTTTATTCTTTTGTCTGAAGGCTTTAGCAGGGGGTTAAAATCATTAGTAGCATCGGGTGCTATACAACCTTTCCGTTTGGGTAGGGTTCCTTTTACTATCACCCACTTAGCCTATGCAGATGATCTTTTGGTTTTCTTGCGGGGAACTCAGCGTAATCTTCGCCGCTTTCATTCCTTTTTAGCACAGTATGAAAATGCCTCTGGTCAAAAGATAAATTTTCAGAAAAGTAGCTTCATTCCATCTGCTGCAATTACGCCACAGCAGCGACATAACTATGAGTCTATCACGGGCATAAGGGGTTCTCATCTACCATTTAGATATCTTGGTCCCTATTTACATAAGGGTGTTAACAGATCCAGATACTGTGTTTCTTTATTGCAGCATATAGATGATCGTCTACATGGTTGGCACTCTAAATTATTATCTGCTGCTGGCCGACTAGTATTGTTGCGCTCAGTTGTATCTTCTCTGCCTTTACATATTCTCGCAGCAGAAGGCCTACCCAAATCGGTAATTCACATCATACATCGAAAAATGGCGACATTTTATTGGGGCAGTAGACATCATTGGGTATCCTGGGCAACTATTACAACGCCCCGGGAGGAGGGCGGATTGGGAATTTGGAATCTCTGCATGTTAGAAAAAGCGTATCAGTGTCGAATTTGGTGGTCATATCAACAACAAAAAACACTTTGGAGTAACTATATGTATGCTAAATATGGTCATCGCGGCGATTACCTACCTCGACTACCAGACTCCCCGGTGTGGAAACTTATTTGCAGGATTCACCCTATCTGTTTGGCACAAACCGAAGGGCAGGCGGCACATCTTACATAGACTCCAACGCCAACGGGTGAATTCTCTTTGCGTAGTGCATATGACATATGTCGAACCTCTGGTCCATAACTCCTCTCGACAAAATTTATTTGGTTTAAACATCATTCGCCCACCACTCAGATATTTTTATGGCGAATTTTTCATTCGGCGTTGCCTTTTGAAGAATATACTTGTAAGTTTTTTGTCGCACGTCCAACCCAATGCCCATTTTGCAAGCAGGAGTCTGCTACGATGGATCATATATTATTATACTGTCTGGGCATTCGATCGATATGGAGTTATTTTGCCAGCGAGTTACACTGCCCTATCCCAACATCTTTGAGGCTCCGACAATATTTACTCTCTTGGTGGTATCGTTCGGATTTTTCATCTTTCCTTGGTGTTTTGCGAGTCATTGTCCCGGAAATCATCGTTTATTCGGTGTGGTGCGCCTATGCATCTATGGTATATGGTGAGCCACACATTTTCTCACTTGCATCCTCAAAGTTCACCATACAGTACGATATTTCAATGTGATGTAAGTCAATTGCGGGATCCAAATTGATGACTGGTCTGCGCCATCCCTTCGCTTGGCTTCCTCCACTTCGGAACCCGCGTCCAATTTTGGTGCGATGGAGGTTACCACCATCTGGTCGGTTTAAATTAAATACAGATGCTGCAGTTGGAAGGCACTATAGTGTCGGTGGTGCTATTTTGAGAGACCATGCTGGAGTTTGTGTAGGCGCAGTATCCTTTAGATTGCCACCAAGTTCCACTATTCATACAGAGATACAGGCGGCGTTATTTGGACTATTTTTTTTCTGCCTTTATATCGGTCGATTATTCTAGAATCAGATTGTGCGATGCTCGTATCACGATTATCCCACCCTCAGATTGTATACGACAACTATTATCTTCAATTACTCCACACGTTAGTGCGGCTACATCGATTGGACTATCATCACATTTACAGAGAGGCAAACATGGCGGCACACTATCTTGCGCAGAATGCTATGCTCAACCCCTGCACCCAAGTCTACAATTTTCGCTCTCTTCCGCCATTAGTTCGTAGTTCCATCTCTTTGGATCTTTCCTCAGTACATTTGAGAGTACCTTGACCTATATAAGTCTTCCGAATGGATTGGCGTCATCGGAATTTTCCTGCCTGTGCCCTTCAGGGTTCAGGCAGGTTTGGTATGCTTTGTTACCTATTGGCTTTCTTTATTTCTCACAGTTGGTTGATTGCTAATAATGTTGCTTCATTATGTCTTTATGTATGGCTTGGGCATTGTCTTATCGCGCTTGCGTGGCATCCGGCTGAGACGCTGCCCCCACGCTGGTTAGCTGCATCGAACCTCACCTTGATGAGACAAACATTATCCATTCTCACCTCTTCCGTATGGATTGGCACTTTCTCTCTTTTTCTGCCTGTCCACTAGTTGGGGCAGGCAGACTTGGTATGATTTTCTTTCTGGTTACCACTGCCCTTTCCTTATATACTATATGTCTGCTTCACTCAGAGCATATTATCTTTTCTGCATGGTATGTCTTGCGACCATTTTTTGACGACCGAGTTGCTGATGTGAATCTGCCTGCTGGGACGAGACTTGTCACACATTTTTTTTGTGCATGGACGCAACAGTTCTCATTGGTCTGCTTTATCGCTGGCGGCTCTGCTCTCTCTGATGGAACGAGGGCACATCAACTACGGACCTCTACATGGCTTACTTTCATTTTGCCACTCGTGTACTCATTTTGGTTTGTAAATTATTTCATTTTTCACTGTACTGCCTATCAACATTCCATCTATATAAATATTTACGCTTTTTCCTTCGCCAAGGTTTTATCCACAAGGGTGGTTTTTCTTGGCAAGGTTTTAATGCGGCATATCATATATATTTGGATGTTGATAATCATACACTGCTACTATCGTCATGCTTTTCACTTTGTAATAAGGTTTTCCTCCGCCAGAAGTGAGGGCTATTTATATAAAATATATATATATATATATATATATATATATATATATATATATATATATATATATATATATATATATATATATATATATATATAATGATACCTAAATG
>AP025040.1:19046099-19067485 GCA_036186865.1 Eustoma russellianum | reverse complement strand
AACGTTTTTTCTTCTGACAATATTCTCATGTACTATGAGAAAATGATAAATTTCGCACGTAGTGTAAGGGGGTGAAACCCTATATCCCTTCGGGATAGCAATCATTTATGCTGTAAATGAACCAAGCCGTTCGATTGTTCGGCTCATTTGTTCGAGCTCGAGCTCGAGATCGGCTCGGATAAAAGGTTAATGAATAGAGTTTGAACATCCTTTTTCTGTTCGAGCTCGGTAAGTGGCACCGTTTGTTTAAGGTATTCGGCTCGTTAATGTTGTTCGTGAGTTAAACGAACCAAGATTGAACAAGTAAATATGTTTGTTTAAATAAACGAACAAGCTCGGCTCGTTCGCTAAGTTAAATGAACAGAGCTTGAACAACATAATGCTCGGCTCATTCGGCTCGTTTACAGCCCTACTCCTTCACTATTATACTAGCACAACATATGACTATTATTATGTCATATATACAGCTACACATAGAGATGGGGTCTCAATAGAAGCAAACTCTCTATCTCTTGGAATGAGGGTATCGTTTGTCTGTCTCTCATCCTTCTCAGACCCTAACGGTAGCCTACTCAGACCCTAGCGATAGCTATTGTTGATGTTGGATATACTGAGTATGATGCTTTTTTTTTTGTTGTTGTTTTAAGGGGGTGAAAAGATATTTTTAGATAAAAATTTCTCTTTCTGACTTTATTTCCAAAGAAAAAGAAAATCTATTTAAGAGAAGTTAAAACATCGTATTAGAACATTTAGCTGTGAATACTAATTTAGAATGAACCAATGAAAATAGAAAAGAAATGTAAAAATACATTTTCTATTCTTTTTTACTAATAAATTTTAAACATGTGAGTATATCACCATGACACTTATCATAAAGTTAATATTATCATAGATAGCTACTAATAGTTGCTCCAATATAAATATGGTTCCCAGCAAGCTTGCGTGTACACATTATACAGTTGCATAGCCGACACTCTAATTCATACATAAAACTTTAGGACATCATACGAAATAAAAATTAAAAAATAAACAAATACCAGATCTTGGAATGATCATACACCTTGTGGCACCAAGTCTTAAACGTCTTATCTAAAAAGCCACTGATTGACTCTACAAAGCTCGATAGAGATCATCGAAATCAATGTATAATCTTTTTTGTATTAGATCATAAAAAAATAAAAAGACCCAAAGAAGAAAATTAGGGAACTGTAGCACGCCAGTAAAAAGCAAACAGAAACTTACAAAATTAAGCACAAACTGCCGAAATCAAGCGCCAGAGAAAGTGGAAATCGATGTTGTTTTTAAAACGCTCGCAAGGGAAAAGTAAGAATAAGTAGTGAAGATCGACATAAGGAATCAATCAAAAACTTAATCAAGTTAGGAAGAAGCAATTGGAAACTTTCCAACTAATCATTGTATACAAATGAATAATAAAAGATTTAACACAGCCCCAAATCATGCAAGTCAATTCTTTTGAAAGAAAAGTTTGGTTTACAAGTCTCCATGTTTGTTCTAAGACTAACCTCCTCCCTATAGAAAATTATTGATACATACATGTGGTAACGAGAGTGCTACAACATAACATATGAAGGAAATAGAGTAGAATAATACACAAACGACAATAGTTTTATCTATAAAAGGACAGATGGGACTCGAACCACTCGCTTAATAAAAATTGTATATTATCTTTATATCTCATTCATGACCATTATACCATACCATACCAAAACAATAAAAAAAAATTTATATTATAATGAAATAAAATATGGCATGGAATGACAGGGTTCAAGATGGCAGTTTTGTCCTTTTCCATCGAAACATATCTGTGGGTCAAACCTAATTACGTAGGTTAATATTATTTGCTATAAGTAGAACAGGTGCCATTCTAAAAAAATTGTAGATTATAGGGAAAAGGTTAATACCCAAGAAAAAGTAGATTCCCTTTTCAGTCTTCTGCTCCAGGTACTATTATAGAATACGTAACCAATAGTCATTAATATATACACATACATACATATATCTATATATATATATATATATATATATAATAACTTTCTGTCTTACATATCATTCTATTGCTTTACTCTACAATCTTAAATATTCTATCAACTTGATCCACCACCCATATTTCTTTCTTTCTTTATTACGTAGAAATTCCCTTAGGTATGTCTGTATTCTCTAAAATAATTGTACACGACATTTGTTAGATCTGTCGGGAATAATTATCGTATCTCTTGTACGTCTTTGAAATTATTAGACCCTACATGCTTATTATATGAGATGTGTTTTTCATCAATACATTCAACCACTATAAATTAAGCTGCATTCTTTCTAGTAAAAATGTTCTTATTGAAATCTTCAAAATCTTATTTGATGGAGTTGAATCAAATGGGGATGTTAGAGGAGTTATTATTAGCTCAAAAAGGAGAAAATTCATGGGCAACAACTTTTCATGGTGAAATGATGATGAATCAAATAATCCCAAATTCTCATTTCACTTTTGATCAAGATTTGACTTCAAACTCCTCACTTTTGGGACTTCTTTCTTCAACAGAATCTAGCTATGGGGGGTTCCCTTGTTACGAATCTTTCGGGTACGTTCAAGATTCGTTATGCCAAGAAATGGGTTCGGGTCAGATGAACGATGAATATGATTTTGGGCCGCCATTGATTCATCAAGAAGAGTTTGAAGGGATAAGGGAGGATTTTGGAAGGGGTGTGGGAAAAATAATAGGGTTGAAGAAAGTAAGGTAGGGTTTGAGGAGAGGTTTGAAAGTGTGGATGAAGATGGAGATGGAGGAGAGAAAGAGCAAAATGAAGAAGGTGGAGAGGCAGCCGTCGAAGAACCTGATGGCGGAACGACGGCGGAGGAAGAGACTCAATGATCGGCTCTCCATGCTCCGTTCTATCGTTCCAAAAATAAGCAAGGTTGGTCGTGTGCTAGTAATATTTCATCTTTTTCTTTTTGTTTCTTCTTCATTTTTACATACATGGGGAGTGAATATCTCTTTAATCTCCGGTTCTTACCAAGAAGCAAAATAATATTTACTACTAGATATACTTCTGGTTAGTAATTCTCTGGTACACACTATATTCATATTATTATTTTATTTATGGAGATACATATAGAATGTAGGTTTCACTAGAAGCAAACTTTTTATCTCTTGTGATGTGAGTATTTTTATCTCTCTCTCACCTTTATTAGATCTTAATTGGAATATAATGGTTGTTGTTGTGGATACATGTGTGAGACAAGTGGGCTAACAATACCTGCTAGTGCAGCTATGCAATGCTAATATTTCTAGATAATTTCACATGGTTTTCCTTTTTGTTTTTGTCTGGGCGGCAAGGAGGAGGGGGGGGGGGGGGGGGGGGGGGGGGGGGGGGGGGGGGGGGGGTTGATGGGTTGGGGGGGGCAGTTTCTGGTTCTTTTCCCTGTACGTAATGTTTATTTGAAGCCCATGCCTCAAAAATAGAGCATTGCATGCATCCATAGATATGAAGCAAGTGTCACACAAGATTGAAGCTGACGCAATGTTTATTATGGATGGAGAAACAACATTTGTGTGTTTCTAACACATGGATATGGTTGCGTAAATCCGACTCTCATATCCTACTATATGCAGGGGACTTTAAGGCAACAAGGTAATGTTGTTATTGTTGTTTTGATGAAAAGTGTTTCCTTCTTAAGTGTTATATAGGAAAACGAAGCTTATTTGGTAATAGAGGGTGTATGACTATGCAGATGGACAGGACAGCCATACTTGGAGACACCATAGATTACATGAAAGAGTTACTTGACAAGATTCGTAAGCTACAAGATGATATTGAGAACGACACGAACCAGAAGAATGCGATAATTGGAAGCAGCTGCAGCGAGCTAATTTTGCCAAATGAATCACTTGTACGGAACACTCCAAAGGTATTTATTTGCTAAATTTCTTTCCTCTCACATGGACCACTTAAAAGCCCCATTTTTGAAGATTACTTAGAAAAGGTTAAAACTCAACCAGTAACGGTCTCTGCCACACTCAATCCCAAAGGTAGTGTAGGAAGGTAAATCAGGTATCCAACGGCCCGCTAGCAGGAACTTGGTCATTTACACAGTAGTTTGCATAAGGAGCCCCCAGCACTGCAGGTAAGCCTACAGGCCAAGAAGCTCCCACACTATGCACTTGCTGGGAAGGGGCATTCTTGCCTTTGCCAAGAATCGAACACTGACCTCCCTTTCGAAAACCCATGCCCGGAACCAGTTGGGTTATGTCGTGGGGATGTTAACAAAACCTCTGCTTTGATGTTGTTGGGATATGTTAGGTATGCGTTGTTGTAAGTCGCAAAGAACATGTTAGGTATGCGTTGTTGTAACCTCTCCTTTGCGACTTACATCGTATGTGTTAATCGTTTATCAAGATAATTTTAGAACCAAACGTATTTTAGCATGTTTACGGTAGAATATGAATGATCTTTTCAGACATCTTAAATATAAATATTGTACTAGAAAGTAGCATTGCACGTGTGCGTTTTGGGAGTTTTTTTTTTAGTATAGGGAGGATCTGAAGAGGAAACGTATCTTTGTTAAGATTTACTTCCAATATTGGAAATTTGAGAAAATTTTGTTCCTTCAATTGTTGTTCTGACGGGAGGGCGGGTCTTGGAACAACTGGTAAGGTTGCTGCTTTGTGACATCACAAGTCCAAGCCGTGGAAACAGCCTTTTACACAAAATGTAGGATAAGAATGCGTCTCCTTCCTAGACCATGCGCAAACGCATGTGCTTAGTATACTGGAAACACCTTTATTGTTGTTCTGACGATGAGACTATCACACGTGTCAAGTAACGGCCTACTTTTTTGTGCCCTTTTCCTAAAACATGTTATAAGCTCATCAATTTGATGCTTTATAAAGAGCTACCAACTAAATTTTCCATATTCCATAAGTTGAATGCTCCTCGTATTTTCATGCACGTCTAGCTTCCTTTAAATTTGTCCCCAAGAATGTTGAAAATTCATAACGAATGAGGGCTTCTGCTACACTTTGTTCAGTTTGATGTGGAAAGGAGAAACGAAGACACACGGGTGGAGCTCTGCTGCTCGGCTAAGCCAGGAATGATGTTGTCAACACTGGGCACCCTAGACGCCTTAGGCCTTGATGTTCAACAGTGTGTCATCAGCTGTTTCAATGATTTCTCCTTACAGGCTTCTTGTTCAGAGGTACCTTGCTATCTTCTATATACACTTTGAAACACTCTAACTTAGGTGTTTTTTCGATTCAACTGACTGAATCGTTCAGTCAGCTTTCGAACTGTTATAATCATAGGTTGATGTGTACGATCTAGTGGTTCGAAAACTGGCCTAAATGGTTCAGTCAGCTTTCGAACTGTTATAGTCATAGGCTGATGTGCAATATCTAGTGGTTCGAAAGCTGACCTAAATGGTTCAGTCAGCTGAATGGAATAACATCCCCATTATGACTTTCCTCCTTTACTTGCTACATACTTCTTTATACAATATTTGTGCTTAAGTTGGATTCTGATCTTATGTATTTTGCTTCTTTTGGTGGCTTGGTGACAATTTATGTCCAATAAGGCGGCGGTGCATAGAGGAATTTTCACTTCTGAAGATATCAAGCAAGCACTATTTAGAAATGCAGGCTACGGGGGAAGGTGTCTGTAGCAACAAGTTGTGGCAGATAATTTTGCTAGTAGGTTATTGACTGATTTATATGTTCTCCAGATGTACATTGTGACTGTTCGCAATAATCTATCGTATCATGTATGGTTTTCCCCCCAAATTTCAAGAAGAAAATATAAATATAATGGAGGGGCTTTCAAACTTGACAGGCCAGAAGGAAGATTTTGTGGTTGGATTTAATCTGAATCATGTGCGGTTGGTGGTTGTTACAGAGGAACGTTTACTTTAGAGCAAAATGTCAAATCCTTGGCCCTGGGCCCCACCGTTCCAGACACAGACCCAAGGAGCAATGTAGATGATGTAAATTAAGAGCTCAGAGACCTCTAGGTTGGTGAGGTCTCACACAAGGTGTCCACTGCAAACTGGACATTTGACCCAGCAATAGTGAAACGTCCATACTGTGTGTGTCCTTAGAATTGAACCATGCACCTCTTCGGAGCAAATCTAACCAGAGTACCAACTGAACTATGCCGACCCAGAGGAACGTTTACTTGAAAGCACATTAGGAGAGAATGTTTGGTTCAATAAAAGAATGATCTTTTTGTTGTATTTGTCCTCAAGCAATATGTATGGGAAACTGATAGTTGTTGTTTGATGAATGATTAAGATGTTGAGACAAGGTAACTTTTGTGGTCGCATGTAATATGTATGCATACGCATAGATAAAGAGATGTAACCAAATAGGACAACCATTATTAACAACAACAACAATATTACCCCATTACCCATTGTCTTATAGACTCTCGTTTATGGTAAGATATAGAGGTCGGATATACGCAACCATACCCATGTGTTAGAAACACACAAGTTGTTTTCCGATAACATATAATGAGAAAATTACGTCAAACTGCGTCGATTGACTGCTACTTCACAATCATTATCAACAAAGAAAATAAATGGGTGACCGACCACCTTAAAAAATTTGTTGCACCAGGTATAGGAAGGCACAAGCAGCAATTTGCCAGGGTAATGTCAATAAAAAGGACATATATGTACTTTGAGATTCAAGAACCAGCGGAAATGAATATAGCAAATATTGTCACCTTGCTTGTTTTAATGTTTATTATAACATTCAAGAAAACAGCATCCGCATATGATGCATATGAAGCCTTAATTTAGCGGCTACAGTAGGTGTTTCAATACTGATTACAGTTGATGATGTTTCAATACAAGACGGTAATGGATTCCATCTATGCAAAATGCAGTTAATCTCCATTTTATAGCATTTCTTGAAACAAAAAAAAAAAGGAAAGAAGTGACAAAAGGATATATACCTGAGGTTGTTATCCAACACGTTCACAAAGGTGGAAAGCAATCATGAAACCACGCGTGCAGGCCATTATTTTCACATACCAAAATGCCTTCTCTGAGAATTTGCTGCTTACAAACACTAGCTGCATTGTGCTTTCATTATCCAGTAATGGAACTAAAATGTATAATTCAGCTGATAACACACAGGATACAAAAGGTGCCACAAGGAAGGTATAATGCTTATAAATCTAGCACAGATCATTCCGTAATGAAAACCAAGCCCATTGGGACCTGTAATTGTCAAAGTCAGGGGGCAGAAGAATGCAACTGATTACCAGTTAGTTTCCTAATAGATGTTCTGTATACATTTCGTTTCAATCCGCCTTTTATTTCATTTTAATCCTGTTCTTTTCATTTGGATTCTTTTCCTATTGAATCCAAATGAAAAGAACAGGATTAATCCAACACCTTATGACTTGAAGCATGAACCATATGAAGTCCAACAAAGAGCAAATTGAACAACTTCTCTAACAATACCAACAGATTTCTTTCTTTTTACGCCAATGAAGAACCAGAAAGTTAAAAGCTTCACTAGGGTTGAGAACAAATCAACAACAGGAACCATCTTTTGGAACACTAGTAACTTCTGAATATGCTTCATCTACAGACACCAGTGGATCTTCAAAAATCAAAAACTGTACAGCAACTACTGGTCTATGTTCACATCATCAAAAATTTTCCTTATATACGGTGATTCTACAAGCTAAAGCACATACAGAGCCAAATAACCACAGATCTTGAGGTAAAGATGTAAAAAGGGCTTACAGCAACCTTGAAGCAGATACTATACTGAATAAAGATCAGAAAGTTAAACGCTAGTTATAGCAACTTCAAGACATTGAGAAGCAATGACTTCAGACGCATACAAATACAACGTTGTATAGACCTACTTTTAAGGAAACAGATCTTAGATTTGAAATCAAGTCAAAAGGACCAATTGCATCACCAAAAAGATGTTGAGTCCTCCAATATCATAGAATCATCTGCTCCATTATCAGCTTTTTCAAAACATTTAGTAGCCCAAGCCATATACAGCAGGGTTGTCAAAAATCAATCTTCCATATCCTCCTCTGCGCTGCTAGCAACATCGTCATCCGCCACGTTACTGTGTACATGAAGAAACTGATTGATAGCAGATCTTGCATTAAGAATCAGAGAGCTCTTTGCTCTATCAACTGCCTCCTTTTTGTGCATCTGATTTTCTTCAGCATCATGTTTGCCCTTAAGGCATTTTCTTTCCCTTAGAGCAGCTGCATTTCTCTTAGCTTCCCTGGCATGAAGTTGATCAATGTACTTCTCGTGCAATGCTTTATTTTTAACTTGCTTCAGAACTGGAGGGCTAACAAAACCAGCTCTATGCGGAACATCAAGCCCAGACAGGTTGTTTATGAGTGCTGAAAAGGATTGTTCCGTGCATCTATTAAGAAGGGTTGGTACTCCTTCGCTGCACTGTGGAGTGGAGAGTACTGTAGCATCCTGAACCAACAATGGAGCAGAAGGGTCTAATGATGGCTCTAGAACGTGAAACAAATCTGCTTCACTTTTTTGTCCTACATTAGCCTGTTTCTGTAGCATCTGTCGTACAGCTTTATAACTATTCGCCTTCCCATGCCTCGGCTTCTTACTTTTAGGCTCTACAGAGTCCAGCAACTTGCTTGCTGAGAGTGGACGCGACAATGAACTTTTTCTTTTGGCCCTAGAACGTGGTTGACGTTGAGGTGGGGTCAAGTGATCAGAATGGATTTTATTAAAACATTCATGTGCAGATTTCCCTGGCACCTGCCAACACAGTTCTGCTTTATTCTGAAACCTCGAAAATGTGACTACAGTATATTGAGAACAAGATGCAGAAATGCTATAGTATGTTCTAAACCTGAATTATGAAATAGTCCCATTCTCTTGAGGCCTTCTTCCTTACACGAAAAAATAGGATTTTATATTACAATATTATTCCAGCGTTGGTTCATTTATGATTTTTCTGAAATATGAATTTGAACTAAACTTGAAAGACTAACCGGTATCCGGAATATAGATCATGATAGAATGTCCTCTCCTAGAATCTGGAATTTAGGCATCTATGTATACTTGAATTTGCATAGGTCAATCAAATAAATCGCAATCTCCAAAGCATGATACTTGGTATATTTTGGTTTAGATAAAAACAAAATCCCCAAAACCAGATGTCCTTGACAAAGTGATGATATTTCAACCCTCCTCATCCCCCTGCATCCCTTAAAAAGAAGTAATTGCATAGCGAGATGTTACCATTTTCGCAACTTTCTTCCAGAAGTGAGGAGTTGGCTTTGCTGAAAAATAAGCTCTTTCAAGGGCCAACTCTTGCTCCCTTGTCCATCCCTGAACAGTTGGCTGCTCGTTGCTGGCTGGCATATTTTCTTCCTTGTTGCCTCAACTTGCTTCTTATCTACTTGATCACCCACTTCTTTGTTGCCCAGTCTCCTGATGGGATCCGCCATTCCACATGATGTGGTATCCAGGTTGGTTTTTCCTACATTGATTGGGATCTCATTATGATTGCTTGCAATAGCACGGCTTGCACCACGAGTTACCCTCTTCTCACTGCTGCTAATAGCATGGCTTACACTGCGAGTTACCTTTTTCTCACACATGTTCATACCAGGGCTTTTACTGCGAGTTACCCTTTTCTCACTGCTGTTAATAGCGTGGCTTGTACTACGAGTTACCTTTTTTCCACTGCCGTCAATGGCATGGCCTGTACTATGAGTTTCCCTTTTCTCACTGCTCTTAACAGCACCGGTTGCACTACGAGTTACCCTCTTTTCACTGCTTTTACTAGCATGGCTTGCACCACTAGTTACCCTTTCCTCACTGCTGTTAATTGCACTGCTCGAACTTCGAGTTACCCTTTTCTCACTGCTGTTCAAACAATTATTAGATGAGTTCACAGACAGCTTAGGGTTCTGCACCAGCGAAAGTCTTTGCTTAACTAAATCATCTGTTGAACCTTGCTCTCCGGATCCTTTTTGGCATCCTCCCTTCGCACTTTGACTTCCCGCTTTACTAGAAACAGAACTTCTGCTACTATCACTATTTACTACACAGACAGAATCCCGACGTTTACTACTTTTACATTCTTTTCTGAAGCCTCCTTGATAAATTTTCTCCCAATCCAAAGCTTCCACATTGGAAAACCGCGGAGACCTTCGACCACAACGAGACTGCTCACCTCCACCATTCAGCCTTGCTGACCTTCTCTTTCCCGTCAGCGATTCCGTCAAAATTCCGGGTCTGAAATGATTTTCTTTCGCATCTGATGCCTCAGATCTTCTTGATTTCCCGGACTCCTTCAAAGAACTATTCGGACTAAAGTTAGGGACTTTAGCTAGATTTGGACCGGTCTTGGGGGTCTCAGGATCAACTAAGTTAGATCGAACACTATGGACAAATCTAGGAGATCGTCGCAGCGTGGTGACGGGGGCAGATTGTCTTCGGATGCGTAGTGAATTCCTTTCGGGCATTTCAACGAACAGTTTGTGTTTGTTCAGGCAAGTAAAGCAAGTGCAGCGCGGCGGGAGCTATGCACATTTAAAATCTTCAAAACGACAATAAAGAATGGTCAAACCTATGTGACATTAGCTGTAATGTCCACTCTTATAGGCCCATAAAAGTATTTGGAAGTAGTATATGGACTTATTTTAAGAATGTTTGGGCCTATTGGACCAATAACAAAAAAAAAGCATTTCATTTTGTGTTAAATAACTAACCTGGAGCAAAAAAAACCATACGCTGGCCATGTGGGTTCTCACCCCCTCAAACAACATTATGAAGGATGAAAATTAGTAGCTCAGCGGCTTCCTAAGTTAGGTAAGGAAGAACCCGCTCCAGCCATTGTGGAAGATGCAAATCAGTAGCTCAGCTTCCTAAGTTGGGTGAGGACTTACGCACTGACTCACATAAGGTGTTCCCGGCAAACCAGGCATTCGACACAAGGTGTTCCTCCTCAAACCAGACCTTCGGTCTAACAGTATTGGAATGAATAACTGGATTCAAACTCTTCTCATCTTGAAGCAAATTACAACCTGAATATCAATGGCATAACCCTTTGTTTGGTTGTTTATTTCTGTTCATCAAATTTAATGCGAAACGTTATTTTCCCACTCAGATATTTCATTAGATTTAATGCGAAGAGTTATATCACATATCTAATAATTTAATCAGATAATAGTAACTAATCATTCTAACATACCATTTTCTCACACCTGCTTAGGGCTGTAAACGAGCCGAGCATTACGTTGTTCAAGCTCGGTTTATTAACGAGCCGAGCTTGTTCATTTATTTAAACAAACATATTTAATTGTTCAAGCTTGGTTTATTTAACTCACGAACAACATTAACGAGCCGAACACTTAAACGAACGGTGTCACTTACCGAGTTCGAACAAAAAAAGATGTTCAAGCTCTGTTTATTAATCTTTTATCCGAGCCGAGCTCGAGCTCGAGCTCAAGACAAACGAGCCGAACGAGCCGAGCATTGCGTTGTTCAAGCTCGGTTCATTTAACTTAGCGAACGAGCCGAGCTTGTTCGTTTATTTAAACGAACATATTTAATTGTTCAAGCTTGGTTTATTTAACTCACGAACAACATTAACGAGCCGAACACTTAAACGAACGGTGTCACTTACCGAGTTCGAACAACAAAAAAAGATGTTCAAACTCTGTCCATTAATCTTTTATCCGAGCCGAGCTCGAGCTCGAGCTCAAGACAAACGAGCCGAACGAGCCGAGCATTGCGTTGTTCAAGCTCGGTTCATTTAACTTAGCGAACGAGCCGAGCTTGTTCGTTTATTTAACCGAACATATTTAATTGTTCAAGCTTGGTTTTATTTAACTCACGAACAACATTAACAAGCCGAACACTTTAAACGACGGTGTCACTTACCGAGTTCGAACAAAAAAAAAGATGTTCAAACTCTGTCCATTAATCTTTTATCCGAGCCGAGCTCGAGCTCGAGCTCAAGACAACGAGCCGAACAACCGAACGACTTGGTTCATTTACCGCCCTACCTGAGTGTTTGATAAATAATTTCATTGTAATATATGCTGTACAGAAAGTTATTTACAGAGTAGGGAGACGACTAATAGAAAGGAACAGCGACAAAAGGGGGCTTCTTCTTCAACCACCATCTTCTTCGTCCAATTCGTCCAGCTGGAGGCTCGCGCGGACACGGCAGCGCTACGAACCTGGGAATCCGATCACCCGGCATCAGCACTGGCAAGCTCTGACCTTGGTCCCTTTTCATCTTCTGTTTCAAAGAGAACAAACTAAAACAGTAACAAACAAAAGGACTCGATCAAAATTTTGAACTCACGGTCTATGCTTAGATCAGCTGGTACTTGAGAAATTATGTTTACTGAACAATCTTTATGATTTATCCATTGACGGTTATAAATTTGTGAGTCTAGTATCTAAGTCAATTAGATTAAGTTTATATTCTAAAATCGACAGCGAGAATAATATATATTATAACATCAAAATCTAACACTAGTAAGATAGCCACAGTACCCAATTGAATAAAAGAAAAAAAAAAAGAGGAAACAAAATACTACCTTTAGCAAAATGATACAAAAAATTTATAGCATCTTGCAGACATGTATAAAAAAGTCATATCAAGTTATGTCCATTTTAATATTGTCTTTGTAAACAACTGACAATAAACACACAGTATGTAATTGTAAAAAAATAATGTATCAAACATAAAAGTACAAAAATGAAAACGGGTTAACAACATTACCTCCGACTATGACGGGCGGTCAGATGTACACAGCCATATATATGTGTTAGAAATACACAGATGTTGTTTTTGCATTATTAATTTATAGTTTCCATACAAGAATGCGGAACTGAGAGGAAGAAAGTATAAATTAGAACTTCACCATTTGAGCAAGTTCAGCGACGGAGACGTGGAGTTGGGTATCTGCCGGAGGATCTGAAGCATCGGAGGATGATCGTCGAAGAGAACGAAGCTTGTCCCAGTGATAATAGCAAGATAAAACTCCGCTCAAGCTGAAGATGACGATCAACAGAAGCGCGACGCCCAGAGGGAGTCCGATGGACGGCCGATACGAGCCCAAGTTGGGCAGCGAATAATCCGGACCCTCCATTATATCTTGAAATATTCTTTATGCTTTCGACTCTTCTCATTAGGAATGGAAAATTGGAAACAGGAAAAGTGAGTGAGAGTTTTTACAGAAGGAGGAAATGCATGGTGGCGTGGATGAGGGGAAAGAAGACGAAGCAAAAGTGGAGTGGGTAATGAAAAGTTGTTTAGTTGCTATTGCGTATTGCAATGTTGTATCCATTCAAAAAGTTAAACCTAGCCTGCAAGATATAGCTCACTAGTATTCAGGTAGATTGTTCTAAGTGGTTAAGAGTTGATTCAAGGAATACGTACAGTGTGAGTGTTTCAGTGCTGCTAGGCCGAATGCATGTCTTGTTTGCAGGTAGACACCTTTTGTGGGTCCATGCATAAAGTCTTTGCTAATTTAAGATGATGTTGAGTTCCTGATTTGCATCCTCCATAATATGCGTTATGTTATTTTGATCCAAAAAGTTAAAACGTAAGAGGGGGAGAACCTGAAAATAACTTTTGAAGTTTGCAAACTGTGGGCACGTGTACAGGCTTATCCCATTGATTTCTATTAAGTTTACTATTATTTATTTGTGTTTCCATAATAAGTCTTAGTTATCTTTATTGATAAAGCACACTTTATAATATGGGTAACTATTAGTTTTTTATAGACCAATAAGATTTTAACTAAATGAAATATAAGACTAGTGAATATGTAAAGTACGGTTCCGCTCTTAATTATTATGTTTCTTAGGATCAAGGTTGCGATAGATGCTCTTTTGATATTATTAATTATTTTTATTATTGAGTCGGTTTTTGGAACAACTAGTAAAGTTTTATTTGTGACTTTGAGATCGCAGATTCGAGTCGTAGAAATGGCATTGCATAAAGTATTAGGTTCAAGTCGTAGAAATAGACTCTTGCACAAAGTATTAGATAAGGCTGTGGATATCAAACCACGAAGCGATCCGGTCTCTCTTCCGAATCCTGCGTAAACGCAGCAGTCTAATGAAGCGGAAACGTCCTTATTATTGTTGCTGGTTATCCTGAGAAGATAAGCATTCAATATATAATAGACATAAGAAACAATCAAATGCAATATAAGTACAATGGTTGAACGAGAGTATACGAAACCTTATGCATTTCTAATATGAATCCTAGGTGCTTTTTCAGCTTTTTTTCTTTTCCTTTTGCTGATTTTAATGAACATGAGTATCTTCTTGGCTAATTATTTGCTATAGTGCTTTTTTGGATGGAAAGAATTAAAGCAACTACACTATAGTGTAGTTTACTTTTCTAATTTTATTTATATGCATGATTTTTGCATGTCAATTATCATAGGTCAAATTTAAGGTGGCGTTTGGTTGGCACTTGGAATCGGAATTAGAATCGAAATGGGTATGATAGGGAATGGGTTTGGAGGATATGGTTTTGGGGTTAAAATAATAGTTGTTTGGTATTAACGTGGGAATGAGAGTAGTGACCGGTCGGCATAGGGTTGCGGCGGCCGGCGTCGTTGACCGGCGGCTCCCCATTCCCTCGTTCTCACATTTTGATAGATGTGGGGGACCTAGTATATCAAAAAACGATATCCATTACCAAATATTTGGATATCAAAATGAAATTCATTCCCTCATTTACCACCCAAACCAAACAACCGGAATGAGTTTGGATTCCCCAAACCTCATTCCCTCATTTCCATTTCTTCCAACCAAACGCCACATAAAATATATTGCTCACACCAAGAATCAAGAGTCTTTTGCGCACTTGATGTAATACAAAGTTATACTATCAAATTCTTAACTTTGTGATGAGCCAAAAATAAACATTTGTTAGTCAATGACGGTCAACGGCAGAACTTGTGCATAAAGGGCTCAACTCTGCAGTTCGGCACAAATACATCGCTGCTCGGCCATACTGCACTTCGGCTATACTCCTCCACCTTATTCGCTTTCTTAGCAAAGAATGTGCTAAGGTTTTTACCTCGGAAGCAAGCTTGAACTTCAACTTCAACTCGGCAGGAATGCACTTCTGCTCAGCCATCTCGTGCCTTTACCTAAAGCAAATTGTTAAAACAGCTAAGGCAATTTCAACTATAATCCTGGTCAGCTCGGCCGTGTGCTTGAGTCAGGCTGGCGTTTGTTTATTCATGATTAAGAACTGTTAAAACGAAGTCTTACATGATACTTCGACTTATCGCATCTCGATTCGGCAATGCAATAGTCGACCTCGGCAGATAAGGGGTCCTTATTTATCTCGGCCTCAGATTGACATCGGCATCGGCCTCCTGCTGGTTTTGCTACTCTAAACAGTATCAGATGAGAACAAGAGAAGATATTATCTATCGTTTTTCTGGGACCCACCAAGCAACTCTGCAGAATACCTTCCAGATGTCAAGCAATGATTGGTTTAGGACAAGATCATCATTACAAGCCGGCCTACACAACAGCTACGGTCTCAGGCTTTAGTCCCATCACACTGCAGCTCTGCCATGGATTAGACCACCATCTCAGCCACATCACTGTCTCATCAATCAGGCAAGGGGTCAGACCTCCATAATCTCAAGTATAAATACTCCTCTATCCAGATGGGAAGGGGATACGAAATTTGGGAGAACTTCTGGAGCATTCTTTCCATAACTCCATCTCGGCAAAAGCACAAAAACTCATAAACTCAATGAGATCTTTTACAAGGTTTTGTCTGAACCTTCTATTCCAAGCATAAATTGTCTTTTCAAAACACCATAACTAATTTAAGCGTCGGAGGGTTTTCCCGGGGCAAGCGCCCTGGGACCTCTAACGTTCTTCTTTCCTTCTCAGGTTCTGTTGAAGGATTTGGACGGAAGATTAACGGCACACAACTCAGGTCATCTCTGATCCATCCGGTGAGCAATTCTGGTCTCATCACTTTGTTATTATCCTTTTAGTATAATATATTTATACCCCTTAGAAATATACAATTAGCTTTATTTCTTTTGTGTTTCGTGTTGCTTGTGTTTCTTTCCATGCAAACCTCCCATGTACAAGAAAAGACGAGTATGGTTCATAAAACAATATAAAGTAGTGCTACAATTAATAGACATGAAGTTTATATCCTCCACGTAGCTCTTTAGGAATAAGACAGTGGGGACCCTTTGGGTTGGAATTCAACTTTTTGCCAACAAGAACAGCAGCCCTAAACCAGTGAGCTAATATCTAGGATAGAGACGTAGTAGCCAACTGAATGCAGCCACCAGTAGAAACTTGCTATCATCGACCACTATGGACCCACATGAGGAAGTTGGTGGAGGAAGCCTCTCCCATTCATCATGAAATTATAATTTAAAATCGAATTTTGAATGATATAGACTAATGAATTTTGATAGAAAAAATACAAGATACACATCTTTTTATAACTTTACCCTACGTTATTTCACCTTGTCATTTTTCTGTTATAAGTTAATGTTGAAAACTCTATTCACTATCGTGAAACAACTTTCTGTTTCTCTTTTTTAATCCCTAATATATGTAAACAGAAAATATTTTGATCACTAAATGGTGAATTCAAATTCAATTTATTGCACCCCAATTATTAATATATCATTCGTCATATACTATAAAGCCACATAACATGATATTGGCCATTAATTATATATGAGAAATTTTTGTTAGAAAAGAACAGGACTAGATATATCACATACATTGACCTTGAAGTTTAAGGGCCGTTCTCAAAAAAAAAAAAAAAAAAAAAAGTTAAGGGCCAGCAGGCCTATGACTTTAGCCCACTACAAAAGATTTTACTTTTTCTTGAGACAAGCCCATGAGGCCATGACCAAAGCTAATGTTGGATCCAAGTTCATACAAGATTAATTATTGATCTCGGTCGCTAATTTGCGTTTGATTTAGTGATTATAATCATAATTTGTGACTTTGGATTTATATCATATTTAGATGGTGAATCCTTTTGAATCATCCGCTTCAAGAAATTTGACAACATTCTCGGCGTTTCGGATGCAATATGCTTCTGCGTTTGCGCAGGATCCGGAGAGGGGTCGGATCGCGACTCAGGAGACGGAGAGGGCTGTTTCGGAGAAAAGCGATCCGATATACGTAGTCTTACCCTACACGTTGTACAAGAGGCTGTTTCCTTACACGTTGTATAAGAGGTTGTTTCTGTGGCACAAAACTGTGACCTCGAGGTCACAAACTAGCAACCTTACCAGTTGCTCCAAGGGCCGCCTTCAAATTTGGCAACATTATGCTACTCATTTAAGTTATTGTAATACGTTATTTAATATCCTGTAATTGTTTTAACAATTATTTACATTATTCTGAAGACTTGGAGAACTGTTTTTTTTTTTCTTTTACATTAAGACATCTCAAAATATATTTTTTATATATTGAACTATCCCCAGCCCATTTTATTCCAATATCCAGCACTTGTTTATTGAACTTAGTTAAATAAACGAACTAGTGAAATGTGACATGTATATTCAAGGACTGGTCTATCCCAAAAATAATTTAGTTGACCTAATGGCTTCTTATGATATAGATTTCGTGATACTTGTAGTTTATTGTTTAAGCTAAAATTTCAGTTAGGCCTTGAGGGGCAATGTAGGTCTTGAACAACAACTACATTGTTCTATTGTCTTAGAGTCTCTCTTCTATAACGGGGTATGGAAGGATCGGATGTACGTAACCATACACATGTGTTAGAAACACGCGTATGTTGTTTTTAGATGACCCATAATAAAAATTGTATTAAAGTTGTGTCGATCAACTGCTACTTCACAATATAAGAAGCGCAAACCAATTTAGTGAGTCATTTTGATTTATTCCATCATATTTCAAAGTGAATGAAGAATGTGTTCTTGATTCCATTGGAAATGAAAACCAATGTAGATCTTGAACATGATATTCAATTGTTTCTAGCATAGGTGCTTGTAAGTTAAATGTGAATTCGTATCCTGCCGGATATAAACACGTAAAGTTGACGTTAACAATGCATCTTAAGGTTTATAAACTACGGGCAGAACAAGGATACAACACTTTTCAGGTATAGCTGTAAATGAACCAAGCCGTTCGTTGTTCGGCTCGTTTGTTCGAGCTCGAGCTCAGCTCGGATAAAAGATTAATGAACAGAGCTTGAACACCTTTTTTTTGTTCGAGCTCGGTAAGTGGCACCGTTCGTTTAAGGTGTTCGGCTCGTTAATGTTGTTCGTGAGTTAAACGAGCCAAGCTTGAACAAGTAAATATGTTCATTTAAATAAACGAACAAGCTCGGCTCGCTCGCTAAATTAAATGAACAGAGCTTGA
Organism: Eustoma russellianum; assembly: GCA_036186865.1. Lineage (NCBI taxonomy): Eukaryota > Viridiplantae > Streptophyta > Magnoliopsida > Gentianales > Gentianaceae > Eustoma > Eustoma russellianum. The sequence goes on along the minus strand of AP025040.1, from coordinate 19,049,085 downwards.
ACAATGCAATACTCGGCTCGTTCGGCTCGTTTACAGCCCTATTTTCAGGATACAGAAATCTTAGTGACTTGTAAGAAAATATTTTAGGAAGAATTAGCCTCTAATGAACGTTTGTATTATCTCTCTTGCAAATTAAAAAAAATACTTTTCGTAATAAAGATTCTTTAGTGATATTTTGGTCATGTGTTTTAACTGAATGACCAATCATATACAATAATACTTTCTAGAACCATAGCATGTACTATCATAACTCATAAGACCATACTTGAAAGGCAGAACCGCCCAAAAGGGTGCACATGGGCTGGAATGGGCAGGGACTGACCCAATCATAAAAACTGGTTGAACTTAATTATTAATCATATAAGTAACTAAAACTAAAACTAGGGTGTTAACGAACCAAGCCGAGTCCAATATTATGTCTTTTGAATTTAGATTCGTTTAGTTAAACAAACTGTTTTGTTCTCGGCTCGTTTGTTGTAACGGAGTTTCAAAATTTGTTCAAATTCAACGCGAAAACACTATAACTCTTTAGACGAACCAAGCAGGTTTGGCTCGTTTTAGTAAACAAATCTAATTAGATGTTTGACCTCAACTCATTTAAGTAAAATTAACAAACGAATTCGAAACAAATACGAATCGAACTCAAACTGTTTTAAATGGTACATTTGTGTCCATGCCCGTGGGCGTATTGCCAGAAGGGCAATTTGGCTAAATTTGTAGCATAACACAAGAAATGCGTATCATGTACCATACTTTAGTCCTTAGTATGACATGAAGAGTACGATTTTAATTATTTTGGATGGACAAATCATGTACCATACTTTAGTCCTTATGTACTTTGTACTTTCTTCATTCCAATTAAAATCACCAATTTTATATAAAATATATAGATTGGTAAAAGGTTTTGCTGTAGTTGCTCAGGTTATGGATCAAATTTGAAGTGCCAAAAAATTCAACTTTGCCTTGTATGATCTTTTTTCTGAATCTATTATAGGAAGATGAGCAAGATAATTACTTATTGTAGATGTTAACATTTTCTTAAAATTACTCCAGCACGAACCTTTCATGTAAATTCAACGTGCCGCTTCAGTTTATGCCGGATTCGTTTACTAGGCTGGGGCTTCGACGTACACAGGATTTTGGTACATACTTGGGAATGCCTCTAATCCATGGCCGAAGTGGGAGGCGGTTGTACAATTTCATCATCGACAATGTACGCACTAAGCTGGCCGCATGGAAGGCGAAAACCCTCTCTCATGCAGCAAGGTATATTTTGATTCGCAGTGTGTTATCCTTGATTCCCACTTATGCTATGCAAACAATGCGACTTCCATTTGGTCTTATGGATGAAATGGAAAAATTGTGCGAAAATTCTTTTGGGGTGAGACGACATCCAACCGTCGGTTACATTGGGTGGCATGGACCAACCTCTGTCGAGATAAGTCACATGGAGGATTAGGGATAAAAACGCCTCCGACATATGAATCAAGCTATGTTGGCAAAGCTAGGATGGAAGCTTATCAATAATCCGGATTTTGCTATGGGTGAGGGTCTTGAAGTGTAAGTATGGTGATGTTCTTCAGGATGGATCGAAGTCAAATACGTCATCATTATGGAAAACATATCCGGAGCACAGTGTCGTTACTTAGAGCTGGATTAACATCGAGCAATGTCAGGTCTTCGAATGGTCCGCAACCTGAGAGATGGCTGCATACGCCATCGGGAAACTTTTCGGTAGCCAGCGCTTATCAGCTGCTAGGCGAAGATAATGATATTCACACTACATCGACATGGGATAATATATGGGCTATGAAAGGACCTTGTCGGTTAAATTTCTTAATGTGGCAGATATGTCATAATGCTCTCCCAACCGGTAAGACTCTGCAGGAGCACCATATTGACACTCCATATGCTTGTAGAGTATGTAGTTATGTGGAGGAGGATATTATGCACACGTTGCGGGATTGCAAATGGCCGAACCAACTATGGCGTATGCTTGTGCGTCGACACCATTTTCCTCAGTTTTGCGGTTTTTACTGACCCCTTCAATTGGATCTCGGCGAATCTGCAGGAAAAGTGGGGTGCCTTGGATGATTCGCTTGAATGGCGCTATGTTTTTCGGGAAGCAGTTAGAAGCATATGGTATTGGAGGAACCAGAAAGTCCATGGCTGCATAACTCAGTTTCCACTCCTTAGTTGTGTTAGGGATGAAATATTGTGTCGTGTAAATAAGTTACTGTTAGCGCATAGAACTAAAAGCATTGTACCATCACGTGATGTAGATAGGTAGACAAGTAAGGAAAAACTGGTTGTACACATGTTTTATGTTCAGCAATAAAGATCCATATTTCCCAAAAAAAAAATATTTGTTGAAACTTCGTTTTACATGAGGTCAGACTTATATTCACTCAAAACCTTAAGACAGTAGGTGGTGGCACCTCATTCTCATATAACCCATATATTTTTTTCTCAAAGTGTGCAATGTGAGACTATATTCTCAATATCCGTCATCACGTGACAACGTGGCTTGATATATACGTGCGCCTCAAAAATCGTCCTCAATCACAAACCATAAGCCATGCATGAACATTTGGACTTGGTGAAGGGAGACAATAAATGGATAACCATGGGCCAGACAAATCATGGTTCCATATTTTTAAACATGTTCTGGTACCATGTTGAAACTTGAGCTTACATGAGGTGATGCCCATATCAACTAAAACCTTAAGACAACGGGTGGTGGTACCTCATTCTCATGTAATATATATGTTTTTTTCTCAAAGTGGTCGATATGAGACTATATGCTCAATAATATCATAACGTAATCACAAAAGAAAAAAAAATGAGTTAACACTTTATTGGAATATGTATATATAGTATAATTTTGCATTATAATGTGGTTCCAAACAATACCTAAGGTTTAATTGGATGAGTACAGGTTTTCTTCTATTTCATAAAGTCTACATATCTAAGGAACATGTGTTAT
>AP025040.1:19001310-19041125 GCA_036186865.1 Eustoma russellianum | reverse complement strand
TGGTTACTACTATACTAATTTAATAATGATGACAGGTATTAGAGCAACTTGTAAGTTTGTTGCAACCTTCAGGTCAGGGGTTCAAGCATCAGTACACAAAATATAAGGTAAAACTGCATACATTAGATCGTGAAGTGATCCGGTCGCTTTCCGCATCCTGTGCAAACGCGAGATTTAATTCACTTTTTATACTAATTTAAGAAAAAGTAATAATGAAAAATGGAAAAACAGGAAAACTGTCATAACTCATGACGGCAGTCTACCGACTGGCGGGAACGGCTTCACAAGAAATAATTCCCTGAGGCAGCAAAATCGTCAGGTAATTATGTAAATTCCGGCAGTTGAATCTGACCGTCTATTTTCCAAGACAGGTAGAAAAGAAAAGATACCCACTATTTTTCTGAAATTTCACTTTTGCCCACTTCCCAATTGCTCATCTTTACATCGACAACTTCGAGTTTTTCGGCGAAAAAACAATCACAGTTATCTTGCTTTTCTTTCTTTTTTTTTTGTTTGCTTTGTCTCTGTATAATGGAGGGTCCCTAAAGGCAAAGCTTTCTTTCTTTTCTCTTCTCTATTCTTCTCTCCTGCTTTGCATTTGCTCGGGTGATTTGAAGTGTTGATTAGGAATCCTATTGTTTACTCTGCTCTTGGTGTTTGTGATTTGCAAAGTTGGGATTTTTATTGCAGGTATGGCTTGTTGCTTACTAATTTCCATCTAGGTTTTCCTTTTTCTTCCGCATTCAGCTGGTTGTTGATGAATTATGAGGTTGTAAGTAGAGATCTTGCATATATTTTTTTTTCCAATGCTTTTAGCTAGAACTTCTTGGTTTGTTTGGGAAAGTTTTCGAGGCATTGTGAGCTAAATCTGCTTATCTAATACTTCACTGGTTTTGTTATCTTCCTAATCTCAAGATGTTCTTGCCCCCGTTATTTTCTGTCTGGAATTTGTCCTTTTCCGGTCCCGAGATCCTTCTTTTGTTAATCTCTTCTCTAGTACAAGAGTCTTGTATAGGATTATTGTTTTTATTAATATTATTTTGTAAGTAATAGGAGGATTATGTTACATGCAGCAGTTGTTGAAATACAGAAGCTTTGGTTTGTCTGGGCAGTTGTTGATTTGATCTGTTAGCCTTCTTGTTTCGAAGCAACCTCTACGCAGTTTAGCTATTCTGTTATATACTTGCCCTTTGGATCAACTGTGATTCTCCTGTATCACAAAGAGTAGTTATTCTTTAGGGAGAATTTACTTTACTTGTGTCTATGCTTTATTGGTTGGGATTTTTTGCTTTAACCATTTAACCTTCTTTCTCTTACGGAACAATTCCTTAAAAGCTTTGAGAGCATTTCCTTTAGTCAATTCTATCAAGAGGGCGTTGTGGATCATTATCATTTGACTTATAGTAAAGTATATACTTTCTGATGGCTATTGGTGTATGATTCAAGCAGGTCGAAACGGCTACTTGAATTCAAAGGTCTAATGTCTTCGCCGCGCTTGGGAGCTGAAGGAGAAGTGCCTGGAAATGTTTCTCTTATGGATTCTTCTACATGTCAAGACTCCATATCCAAGAATGGCTTGGGCATGAAAGAAAGGAACTATCTAGGCTTGTCTGACTCCTCTTCAGGTTCACTTGAAGGTCCTGATATGGAGACCTTCATCGAGGAAAGGAAGGGAAGTCTGAATCTAAAAGCTACAGAATTGAGGTTAGGTCTTCCTGGATCTGAATCTCCTGAAAGAAGCAAGGAACCTAACCTGTTGAGCTCTGAGATGCTCGACGAGAAGCTATTGTTCCCATTGCTTCCTTCAAAGGATGGAATCTGCTCATCAGTACCGATATCTGGAAATAAAAGAGTGTTCTCAGATACCATTAATGAGTTTTCAACTGCGAAAACTGCAAGCCCTGGTGAAAGAAACTGGATGTTTACTCCTGGCGTTTCTAACTCTGAGGCATCTCAATCTGCCGGACAAGGAAAATTCTCTGCCAAAAGTGGCATAAATCTTATGCTTTCTAACAGGCCTGTTGGAACTCAACCAATCATCTCAAGCGAGGGTGTGGCAAAGGCCCCTATGGAACAACTGCCGAAGGCGAACGGATCAGGCAACAAGATGAATGGTTCTAATAGTGGCAGTGCACCTGCTGCTAAGTAAGTGCTTGAAACTAAATAAAGAAAAAGAAGAAAATGCTCAGTTACTTCAATTGCTTCTTTGGATTTTTAGAACTAACTTTGTGCTTTGGGTTGGCAGGGCACAGGTGGTTGGTTGGCCACCTATCAGATCATTTAGGAAAAATACTTTGGCTACCACGTCCAAGAACAATGATGAAGATGATAAGAAACAAACTTCAGGTGCATTCTTTGTGAAGGTCAGCATGGATGGAGCTCCTTATCTGCGAAAAGTGGACCTCAGAGGTTACTCTACATATCAAGAACTTTCTTCCGCTCTGGAGAAAATGTTCAGTTGTTTTACTTTTGGTAAGCTTATCCTCCTCTGTCATTGATATAAGAAAGTGGCCATTATATAGGAAAATACTACTCTTTGATGTCAGGTTTAAAGAAGTCTTCCTTCAGATCCCATTTAAGGATCAAACTCTAGGGTGTTTTACCCTAAGGAACACTCATCCTGTCTTTATGTAACAGAGCAAGATAATCCTGAGCAAGTATTTTCCTTATATGTGTTCTGAGGATCAAATGTCAACTGAACAGTGAAGTCGAAACTTGGCATATATTTCTCTTTATCTCTGCATGAGATAGTTGTCACTCAATTCTACTAATTTCTGTTCGTAAGTGTTAACCTAGACCAGATGTATATAAATAAAGTGATGTTATGATGTTCTAGGAAAATCTGGTACTCATGATGGTCCAGGGAGTGAGAGCAAGTTAAGAGCATTGCATGGTTCAGAATATGTGCTGACATTTGAGGATAAAGATGGTGACTGGATGCTTGTTGGAGATGTCCCTTGGGAGTAAGTTTAATCCAACAATTCTATTTTCTATGCCAATGTCACTTCACAGTCCTCCTAAGTCCTGAGGAATGATGGCCTTTTTGTGACCAGGAATTCTGGTCTTGACATGGAGACCTGCAGGTGATATTTAAAATATTTGAAGGGAAGATGAACAGCATTGTGAAGCTTTATTTATGTAGTATTTTGCACTTGGGAGATTTTTGCTTCTTTCCTTGGAACTGGACACACACAGAGATTCATGTGTATGCACACAAACATGTTTGTGTATTTGTTTACATGTTTGTGTGTATACATTCTTTTATTTCAATCAGTGTAAAAAGTTACTCTTTCCTATGCTTCCATGATTCCTGATCCTGCTATTATATTCTTGTGGATATTTTAAACATTTTAGATCTATTGTTGGGCATATCTGTCTGTAATTTGCAATGTGGACTATAATGTGCGAGATCCTGCTCATGCAAACATGCTCACTGTGGAAAAGAATACACCCTTCCATTTATGGAATTTCATCATAGCTCGGATCTTTTTGTCCTCGTCCATGGACCATTCCATGAATTCAATTATTTTAAATGTGAGGTTATGAGTTCAAGTCGCGAAAACAGCCTCTTACACAAAATGTAGGATAAGGCTGCGTACATCAGATCGCGAAGCGATCCGGCCCCTCCCCGAACCCTGCACAAACGCGGGAGCCTAATGCACAGGGAACGACCTTTTTTAAACGAGTCGAGTCCTGATATTTCCCTTCCCTATGATATCAAGAGAATTATATTTCTATTCAACACTTCATTCTCCACTTTCTACATGAATATGTGGGCCTGTAGGATGAAATAACTGGCAGTCATTTAAAGGTCCATTGCTTGTGCGCTGTAGTCTGTACTTGAATGGAAGGCTTATTTTGGTTGTTTGCATAACCCCAAGTGAAAGCAGGTTTTTTTTTCTTTTCTTTTTCTTAGAATATATGGATATGAAAGATGGTCTTATTGTAACTCGGTTTAGCTATGGTTTCAACAAAGCCTTTTAATATATTAATAATGAGAATTTCTTTTATTTTGCATAATTTTATTATGTTCTTAACTTTGGTTTCTATGCTGCAGGATGTTTATTGAATCATGCAAGAGGCTGAAAATTATAAAACGGTCAGATGCCATTGGTTTGGGTATGTATATGTTGTTATGCTTATCTTTCTTTTTTCTAATTATGTTGCTATGAACAAGTCACTTGTTGCTACTAGTTAAAATACAAATCAACTAAGATCATCACATGAGGCCATTTATTTTGTTATGAATGAGAACAAATCAACCATTATTATCACTAAAGTGGACAAAGACTCAGAGAGGCTATAGGTATTTATTCCTAATCTATCCTCTCCGAGGGGTGTTTAAGCCCACTCTCTTGGCAACTAGGCTAGCTCAATTGGTTTCTTTAATTTTCTTTTGGGGTGCTCAATTGGTTTGCTCACCATATAATTTTATTGTGCTAAAAGTTTTTGACGCTTGTTTTGTTTTTTTCCTTCTATCATTTTGCTTTTTATAGATCCTCACTTCTTCTCCTCTACTCTTCTCTATTCTCTGAGCCTATCTCAAGATTAGTGACAAAAAATGGGTTAGTGCACAAGGCTGAACTTGGAGAAGATTCTTCACGTAATCGGTTTATGTATTGGCGATTGGAAAACATTGTCCAACTCCACATTGGAAGGCTTCGTTAATCAAGTTGTAGTTGCAGTCAATTTGATCTCATGTGGAACTATGACCAGACAGGATCTTTGGGGAATTAGCGATTGTTTGTTTACCTTTACTATCCGCAGTGAACATCAATGATTATTCAAGTTTGTATTATTGTTTGTGTTGGAAACACCACCCTGATTTGTGTACAATTCTGTCCAAGGAAGAAGAAGGATTGCATTTGGGCAGTAGCTCTCTTTGCAGCTCTTAGAAAATTATCCCTGCAATCCCCACCCCCACCCCACCCCCTTTTACTTTGCTCTATAATGAATCTTCTAAGCTAGTCAGATAATTAATATATTCCCTATTATTTCGTTGCTGCAGCTTCTGGGACAATGGAGAAGTCCAAGAATAAGAACTAACCTTGGCCTGGTGACGCGTTGCTTCTCGGCTGCACCATGTTTGATGGTTGAGTAACAGTGGAAATAGGAAGGGTGCATATCATGGTTTATTTCCTTTGCTTGTTTGTCAAGAGTTGAGTGTTCGTAGCATTAGTATTTGTCAAGAATGTAGCTGTTTTAACTAGTTTTTCGTTCAAGAAAAGCTGTTTGTGACTGTAAACATTTACTATGTTGTATAAGAGCAGTTTCAATTGACTGCTTTATTATCATGGATGTGATGCTTTCTTATTTAAATGAATGTTTGTTGTAAACTTGTGTTTCTTCTTTGAAATTCATTTTGATCTATCTGCTATTTGGTGGTGCCTAATCTTCATGGTCATAGTGAGGATTTGAACAACCATCTTCGACAAGATATCTTTCTCTTAGGTGGTGTGATGTTGAAAGCTTATACCTCCTCGTTCGTTCCTACTCCACTTGCTTCCTTTTTGATTCACTTAAACCTCTTCTGCATTACTTATATCCAACATGATCAGTTAGTTGGACCCTTGGGATGAACCCTCATGATTCATGTAATTATGAGCATATCATCTTGGATAAGTAGAATGTTCAGTCACCTTTACTTTTCTTTGTTCGTGCAGCTTACACGTGTTTATATATGCGCTTAGGGTGTTTATGGTGTGTTCACTTGTATGAGTACAGTATGCTACTACATGATTATCATGCTCCAAAACCGGCGTTAAGGTTGTTGAAGGAAAAGGTCTGAACCACAACAACAATCATACCCATAGTATATTCCAACGATAGAAAAAGCTTTCGCTAAGGTCTAGAGAGGATGAGAGGCAGACAAACAATACCTCCATCCCAAAGGATAGAGAGTTTGCTTCCAGTGAGACATCTGGCTCTATATGTACCTGCATAGATAACACAATAATCAGAATATGTACTAGTGAAGAGATTTTATTAAGCATAAGGAAAAGGTCTGAACCACAAAAGGTTATTTGGTTTGGCCTCATGCCCACAAAATTGGTGACTCTATGTCGGTAGATTATGGTTGTTCAAGAAACCGAACAGTTCGCAAACTGTTCGAGTTTGGTTCGTGTTCAGTTTATATTCGTTTGGTGATGGTTGGTAAACGAGTCGAATTCAAACATGTGTTTGGGTTCGTTTACTAAAAGGAGCTGAACTATTTGCGAACTGGTCGACTCGTTTAAACAGTTATAGTGCTATCGAGCCGAACTCGAACCAATTTTAAAGTTTGTTTCGCTAATCATCATCATCATCATCTGGACCCAGTATATCCCAACAATAGCAAAAGCTATCGTTAGGGTCTAGGGAGGGTAAGTGGTAGGCAGACAATACCTCTATCCCAAGGGATAGAGAGTCTGCTTCCATTGAGACCCCCGGCTCTATATGTACCTGCATAAATGATATGATAATAGAGATATGCTGTGCTAATGTGTTACTGAGGAAATTCATGAAATACAAAAAAAGGACTTTCGATATTAAAATACACATCACGTGTATATGTACATGTAATGTAAAACAACAGTATAACATACGCAACCAAGTGGAAAGTCAACCTAAAGCGTAGATAGTGTCTACGCTTATCTATGTCCCTAAATATACTCTAAAGTGTCCCTATATATGACCTATACCTCGTTAACCTTAATCTTATGTCTCCATGAACTCCTATCATGGACCATGTCCTTAGAGATGTGCAAATCTAGTAGATCGTGTCTTATCTGCTCATCCCAAGTCAGTTTGGGTCTGCCTTTACTCCTGTTCCCCTCTACAATGAGACTTTCAATTGCTCTGACCGACGCCGTTGTCTGTCTCCGCTTGACATGCCCAAACCATCTCATTCTGCCCTCCTTTATCTTATCTGCTATACTAGCCATGCCTAACCTTTCTCTAAACACTTCGAATCTGATTCGGTCTAGCCTTGTATGCCCATACATCTATCTTAACATCTTCATCTCTGCCACTTCCATCTTCTGTAATTGTGATCTCTTGATGGCCCAGCAGTCTGTCCCATATAGCATTGCCGATCGCACTGCCACCCTATAAAATTTTTCCTTTAATTTAGTTGGAAAATTTTTGTCACACAGCACCCCTGAGGCCGCCCTCCATCTACACCAGCCTGCTTGAACTCAATGTGCTACATCATTATCTATATCGCCATTCCGCTGCACAAATGATCCTAGGTACTTAAACTTACTTACCTGTGGTACCACTTGACCATCGATGGTGAGCTGGCTATCCTCACTGTCTGCTACGCCGCTGAAGTTGCAGTGCAAATACTCGGTCTTAGAACGACTAATCTTTAAGCCTTTTCTCTCTAAAACACCTCTTCACTGCTCTAGTCTCATACTCATAGTATGTCTACTTTCTGCAACTAATACAATATCGTCAGCAAAAAGCATACACCACGGAACTGCCTCATTTTCGGTTCGGCTCAGTTCGTTAACACTCCTATATGTTAGATGCTGCAGAACATATAATGTTAAAAATACGAGTATCATTTAGCATCAGCCAACTTTATCACTATCACTATCGAACTTGATATTAGAGGGAAAAAGTAACTATCAGAAGCCCAAACATGTTTCTTCTCATATGGTGCAACGCTGTGGAATTTCCAGTAATCAAAGAGGGAGAAAGTAGTTAAAAAACTTAAGATAATAATAAATAAAAAAACATAGCAAGATAGTTGTAATTGATGATATCAAGCTATCCTAGGGCATAGTTCTGTGATTAATCCTATATTATCTAAATGAGATAATGTTTCTCGTTTTAATGGTGCGAGCTTGATCTCAACTGATTTGATTTTTTCATATATTAAGAGATCCTTTTAAAATACGAGTGGAGCATAAATATAACTCTAACACTTTATCGTATCACTCTGAGCATCGTAGCAATTCTTCTGATTTGCATTTGGAAAGTATAAAGAGGTGTATGTGCAATTTAGATAGGATTTTCCCTTGGCGCACTTAACCCATAAAACCGAAGATAGACAGCATGGTCTCTATGACATAGTTCAGATGATATCTAGTTCGAGACATTGCAACTAGAAGGTCATATGTTTGAACCATAACATGCGTAACGTAGGTGCAGTACTGCTATTTGGACCAATAATACTTTATGCTAAGGTACCCAGTATTATCGTTGAATTCCTGATTTACATGGTCTATGTATTTCCATAGGATCAGGACAATGGTGGGTGGGAATCGAGCCTAAGTTCGATGGGTGACATGACTATTTGTAACTTATAGCTAATCAGAGTTGTGAATCTTCTATTCTATTCTACTCTACAATCCAAAATTAGAAATCGTATAAAATAGCTCTATATATCGTCAAAATGTTTATGAATATCTAGCAGCAGAAAGGATATTAACAGGCATGAAAACTTTTGACACCCCTTTTCTGCTAAATTAATATAATGACATGGGAAAATAAATATGAATAATTTTCCCTTTTCTCCAACATGTTATGTTAGGCGCACATGATTCAATTCTCGGAAGCTTGCAGCTGCATTTATATCTTATTTTTATAATCTAATTTCAAGATGCTAAATGACAAGAAGAAGTGATAATGGAGACTTTTGACTTTGATGCATTTCTGAAGAGATGTGGAGGCTAAATGTGAGACAAAATATGAGTCTTTCAATCATGCGTCGTTATGTGTAAAAAAGCAGTTTTTTAAGAAAAAAGAGGAACACCATCTTCTTTAAAAACTGCTTTTTTACACATGGCAACGCGTGATTGAAAGTCTCATATTTTGCCTTACATTTAGCTCTCCATATCTGAACCCCAATTTTATAGCCTATGTCTAAGCCTAATCCTTTGTCCCTAGACTAATAGCAATATTTGGAATTGATTGAGGAACTTTAGGTTACAACCTTTTTTTTTATTCTAATCATTATAAAATTAGTGCAAAGCCTCCTCATTACCTACTACATTAGTTACTGTCCTAATCTTTTTCAGTGCGCATCTTCTCTTTGGAGTCAAATCACGTAATTAATAATTTTCCTCTCATTAAAAATATAAAGTAAAATAAAAGGAGAGAAAAACTTCACCTCTTAGCCATCTTTCCCATAGTAGATCATGGGAATAAGGTACATCTTCTCATTTGTACCGTTACTTTATACCTTTAAGATTTCAGGACATGTTTAGTACATGTAACACATTAAACATTTACATCATGTAAAAAAAACAAAATGAATTATTAAATTGGTTACACTATTTATATTATGAAGTAGCAGTTGATCAACACGGCTTGACGCAATTTTCATTATGGGTTATCGGATTACAATCCGTGTGTATTTCTAGTACACGGAGTATTGTTGTGTACATCCGACCTCTAATATTCCGTCATAGACGGAAGTATCTAAAGAAAATGAGTAATATTGTTGTTGTTATTGTTGTGTATCGTGTAAAAACAAAGCTAAGGTATCGTGTCATAATAATATCCTCAATTTATTTATTTTTTTTAAAATATCCCCATTCAGGAACGATAAGGAATTAGATTCTAATAGAGTGGAGAGCCCCGAGTAAAAAATCAATCCACATGATTAATTCACATAATAGTGTAGTATGTCTTATTACCCTAGACTATAATATAAAAGAACAACAAGAAGATTGTATGATATATTCTTCAAAGGTGTGTCTAATCTCACAAGAAATTGTCCTATTTATAGGACATGGAAATGTAACATCTTCTTGGGATTAATACCCACTAACACCATGATCCTTAGTGGGTGTTAATAGCCTTAGTGGGTGTTAATATTTGGACATCCACTAACCCCACTAACATACATAATAATACACAATACTCCCCCTTGGATGTCCAAATTTTATAGAATATGCCTCGTTAAAACCTTGCCAAGAAAAACCCAGTGGGATAAAAACTTGGTCGAAGGAAAAAGAGTACACATTCATAAAATTGGTAAGTGTGATACACTGTCTCATTAAAACCTTGCCAAGAAAAACCCTGTGGGATAAAAACTTGGACGAAGGAAAAAGAGTACAGTGTGTATAGTAATTACACTCCCCCTGATGCTGGCAAAAGGTCTTTCAGTTGACGCATTCCAATGTTGTAGACCATCTTTCTAAATGTAGTTGCTGGTAGAGCTTTGGTGAACAAATCAGCAAAATTCTTGTTTGATTGTATCTGCTGGATATCAATGTCGCCATTCTTCTCTAGATCATGAGTGTAGAAAAATTTTGGCGATATATGCTTCGTTCTGTCTCCTTTGATATAGCCATTCTTAATTTGAGCAATACATGCAGCGTTATCTTCAAACAAAATCGTCGGAGTCTTCCTTAGTGATGATAATCCACATGATTCTTGAATATGTTGAATCATCGACCTTAACCATACACATTCACGACTCGCTTCATGTAATGCTAAAATCTCAGAATGGTTGGAAGATGTGGCTGTTAACGTCTGCTTCACTGATCTCCATGATATAGCAGTACCTCCACAAGTAAAAACATATCCACTCTGTGATCTTCCCTTATGCGGGTCAGATAGATAGCCCGCATCAGCATATCCCACCAATTGTGACTCAGAATTCTTTGAATAGAATAAACCCATATCCATTGTTCCCCGAAGATAGCGAAAAATATGCTTGACACCATTCCAATGTCTTCGTGTTGGTGTAGAGCTATATCTCGCCAATAAATTCACTGAGAATGCTATATCTGGTCTTGAGCAATTTGCAAGATACATTAAAGCACCAATAGCACTAAGATAAGGTACTTCTGGACCTAATAATTCCTCATTATCTTCTGGTGGTCGGAATGAATCTTTCTTTATATCTAATGATCGTACCACCATAGGACTACTCAATTATCCATATAAAATCTCTTCAAGATCTTCTCCGTATACGTAGATTGATGAAGAAAGATTCCATTAGGCAAATGCTCAATCTGCAGGCCGAGACAAAATTTTGTTTTTCCAAGATCTTTCATCTCAAACTCTTTCATGAGATAATTAGCAGTTTTGGTTAGCTCTTCAGGAGTTCCAACAAGATTCAAGTCATCAACGTAAACAGCAATTATAGAGAACCCATTTTCAGATCTTTTGATAAATACGCATGGACAAATTGGATTGTTTACATATCCTTCTCTAATGAGATACTCACTGAGACGATTATACCACATCCTGCCAGATTGTTTTAGTCCATACAAGGATCTCTGTAATTTGATTGAGTATAATCCATGTGCCTTTCGATCACATGTAGTAGGCAATTTTAATCCTTCAGGGATCTTCATATAAATATCATTATCTAAAAATCCATATAAATATGCGGTAACCACATCCATTAACCGCATATCAAGGTTTTTAGCAACTGCCAGACTGATTAGATATCGTAATGTTATGACATCAATTACTGGAGAATATGTTTCGTCATAATCAAGCCCAGGTCTTTGTGAAAAACCTTGTGCAACGAGACGTGCCTTGTATCGCACAATCTCATTTGTCTCATTGCGTTTTCGTACAAATACCCATTTATATCCAATGGGTTTTATCCCTTCGGGGGTTTGGACTACAGGTCCAAATACTTTGCGACTTTCTAATGATTTCAGTTCCGCTTGGATTGCATCTTTCCACTTTGGCCAATCATTTCTTTGTCGACATTGTTCAATGGATCTCGGTTCAGGATCCTCATTCGCAATTTCACATGCAATACCATAAGCAAAAAACATGATCAATAATAACCTTTTGTCTATCCCAATTTTCTCCTGAACTTACATAATTCAAAGAGACTTCTTCAAAATTTTGTTCACTTGCTTCTTCAGGAGCAACTTGTTTATCAATTTTAGACTGATCAGTTTCAATTTCTATAATGCTTTCAGGTTGTGAACTTCTTTGCTCTTCTGGAGTATTCTCTTCGGGAGCATTAACTTGTACCCTTCTCTTTCGAGGGTTTTTATCTTTTGCACCGACAGGGCGTCCACGTTTTAGACTTGCTTTTGGTATACCGTTATCATGTCTTTCAGAGACATCAAGACGAATTGGCGTATTCATCGCCGGAACGTGGGATTTTGTTACCTTTTGACTATCAGTAAATGCGTCAGGCAACTGATTTGCAACATTTTGTAAATGAATTATCCTTCTTACTTCTTGCTCGCATTGATTTGTTCGTGGGTCAAGATGAGAAAGTGAAGGAACGTTCCAAGTAATTTCTCGCCGTTCTTCAGAAAACGGTATTTTCTCTCCCCCTAATGGCGGGAAAACTTTCTCATGAAAATGACAATCAACATATCTTGCCTTAAATAAATCACCCGTCAGGGGCTCAACATATCTCACAATAGATGGAGAATCAAAACCCACATATATGCCTAGACGTCTCTGAGGACCCAATTTTGTCCGTTGTGGTGGAGCAATCGGAACATAAATTGCACAACCAAAAATCTTTAAGTGTGAAATATCAGGCTGCTGGCCATATACCATTTGCAATGGCGAATATAGTTGAAATGAACTGGGTCTAAGCCGTATTAATGCAGATGCATGCAGAATTGCATGTCCCCAAGCTGTCATGGGTAAATTAGATCTTAATAGCATAGGTCTAGCAATCAGTTGTAAACGTTTTATAAATGACTCTGCCAGGCCATTTTGAGTATGCACATGTGCCACTGAATGCTCAACATCAATCCCAATCGACATGCAATAATCATTAAAAACTTGGGAAGTAAATTCACCAGCATTATCAAGACGAATAGATTTAATTGGATAATCCGGAAATTGTGCTCTTAAGCGTATAATCTGAGCAAGAAGCTTAGCAAATGCTACTGTTCTTGTTGAAAGCAAACTCACATGAGACCATCGTGAAGAAGCATCCAATAAGACCATAAAATATCGAAATGGTCCACAAGGGGGATCAATAGGTCCACAAATATCTCCTTGTATTCTTTGTAAAAACACAGGAGATTCAACATGAACCTTCATTGGAGATGGCCTCTTGATTAATTTTCCTCATGAACAAGCTACACACACACAATCACGAGGTAAAAGAATCTTCTGGTTCTTTAAAGGATGTCCATGTGAGTTTTGTACAATTCTACGCATCATTACTGATCCCGGATGGCCAAGTCGATCATGCCATAACATGAATAATGTTGGATCATTGAACTTCTGGTTCATCACAATATTAGATTCTATTGGATGTATAGTCGCATAATACAATCCAGATGAGAAAATTGGGAATTGTTCTTTTACAAGCTTCTGGCCTGATTCTTCGTATGTAATACATAAAAATTCCATATTCCCTTTATTCATGGTTTCAATATGAAAACCATTAAGACGTATGTCTTTGAAACTCAACAAGTTCCGTTTCGACTTGGTAGAAAATAACGCCATATTGATCAATATATGTGTACCACCCGGTAGTATAATAGTTGCTCTTCCAGAGCCCTCAATCAATGATGTAGTACCCGAAATTGTACTAACATTTGCTTTTGTCAATTGCAATGTCGAAAAATATTTTCGATCACGAAGAATTGTGTGTGTCGTTCCACTGTCAACCAGACAGATGTCCCCACCATTCATCTTGAATATATGTCTAGCAGAATATATCCAATTTTCATAATCAAATTTAATTCCAAAGAATCAATATATAAATGAAAATGTAGATGACAAAGAAATTTTATTTATGCTGATAGATACGTTTAAATTGAAACAAACTTACATGCTCAGACTAAATGAAAACTTATCCGAAAAAACATGACTAATAACTAGATATCCTACATAATTATGCCTGACCATTGTTATTTGTAACATCATCCACAAACTGAATTCCATTGCCATCCATACTCGGGCCCATAAGGTAATCTTCAAGATCTAAATCATCAAAATGATTTGGGATTGTGTCATCATTATCTGCTATGTCTCCAAAGTCTACAAAATTACTTTGTTTTCCCTTGCCTTTATCCTTCTGGGATGCCTGATAAAGATCAACCAAATGTTTTGGTGTACGGCAAGTACGAGACCAATGCCCGTGAGATCCGCATCGATAACATGTCTCATCATGTTGCTTAACCTTTGCACCTTCTTTTACAGCTTTTGCATTTTCACGTGGCTTCTCATTATTTTCCCACTTCTGGTGGTATGGTGCAAAACTTCTACCATTTCCACGACCTCTACCGCGGCCACGGCCACGGCCACGACTACGACCACGTCCTCTACCACGACCATTAAAAGTTGCATTCGCTTCAGGGAATGGTTTTGACCCGGTCGGATGAGAAGTATGGTTTTTCATTAACAGTTCATTATTTTGTTCAGCAACTAAGAGACATGAAATTAGCTGGGAATATTTTTCAAAATTTCGTTCCCTGTATTGCTGCTGCAGGAGCATATTCGATGCATGAAAAGTAGTGAATGTTTTTTCTAACATGTCAGCATCAGTAACTTTATCTCCACACAACCTCAATTGAGAGACAATAGAAAACATAGCAGAATTATATTCATTGACTGTTTTATAATCTTGCAACCTCAGGTGCAACCAGTCATATCGAGCCTTTGGGAGGATAACACTTTTATAATGATCATATCGTTCCTCCAGATTTTTCCACAACTCCCGGGGCTCTTTTACCCCAAGATATTCGGATTTCAGCCCGTCGTGGAGATGATGGCGAATGAATATCATGGCTTTAGCCTTATCTTGTTCACTAGCCACAACATCATCCTTAATAGTATGCCCGAGGTTCATAGCCATCAAATGGATTTCAGCATCAAGAACCCATGCCATGTAATTTCTTCCGGAAATATCAAGGGCAGCAAATTCTAATTTTGTGATGTTCGCCATTGGTCTGATTTATACATAAAGAAAATATATCAGAAGATGATATATCCAATCAAAACTACAGGTTTGATTTATATGATTCGGGCATAATAATAGATCATAAGATCTACCAAGAAAAAGTATTATCAACATGAAACAGCCATCATTAAATAATCATATTTGGTATTTCAGCCACACAATCCAAATATCCAAAATGAATAGTTTACCAAGCATAGAAAAAGACCCAATAGGCCATATTTCAAATATCATCTATGCCTTCAGTGTTCTACATATCTAAAACTGAAAATTATTTTTAGGTCGTACAGAAACACCTATATGTCCCAAGTTAATTTAAAATCTTTGGGGAAAAAATGTAGGAAATAACAATAAAGCACAGAAGGTAGCTACTACAGCGTCAAATCACAATAACATAGACATAATCCAGTGGTAAAAAGAGAATAACATGTAACACTCAAGAAACAGAAAATGCTGCCAAAGCCCAGACCATTTTCTGTGAACTACCAAAATCAAAGAGGAAAATGCATGGAGTAATTTCTATCGACATTAAAGTTGGATGCTACAAATTTCTTTGTATTCTTCAAAGATAAGTAATCACAGTTAAGTTCAATCATATCGCACTAGTGCATGTGTTCATTGTCAACAGATATCTTAGTCTGATTATTGTACCAAAAGGACCTATTGGCCGGCAATGCACATAGTATATACCCAGCCTCCTGAGCAAATTCTAAAAAGGCGGAAGAAAAAACATTTGCTGCATGTCAAATTTCAACAAATACAATTCATGAAAGTTTGTAGACTATAAGTAAACATTTTCATTCATGTATCTTTCGTCAAGTGTGCTATTTTGTTTTTCCGAGTTGCAAAACAAAAACAAAAACAATTCTTACCACGATGGATCTTCTATAGCAGGTAAAACTTCGTGCTGATAACGTGTTATAAACTCGAACAAAAATATAAAAGAACAACAAGAAGATTGTATGATATATTCTTCAAAGGTGTGTCTAATCTCACAAGAAATTGTCCTATTTATAGGACATGGAAATGTAACATCTTCTTGGGATTAATACCCACTAACACCATGATCCTTAGTGGGTGTTAATAGCCTTAGTGGGTGTTAATATTTGGACATCCACTAACCCCACTAACATACATAATAATACACAATAGTTTTCTCTTTTTTAACTTCAGGTGAATTTTATATAAATTATATTAGTTTTAATATTTTTAAAACATACATATGATAAAAAAAATAACCTCCCACGATAACAAATTTTATTTTCAATAAAAAGAAGTTTCGGGTGAGGTTAATGTATTATCGTTGTTCTAGAGTCCTCCCCTAAACTTAGTGTTAACTTTACAATTAGAATTACAATTAGTCATGAGTTCAATGATAGCGAAAACACAATATGAAAAGAATATGATAGTAGGCCTACAACAAAATTTGTAAGATTAGTAATATCAAAATTTTTAAACATCTTTATTAGACATCTGCCTATCATATTGGTACACGCAAGAAATATACCAATTCTGTAGCTTTTTGTTCAATTTCTTTTGGAGTCAAATTCTAATCGGTATGAGTTAAGGGAATGGTCCCTCGCCCTCAGCCGCTCATATAAAGAACACGGCGAACATAAATACTCTCTTTAATTTCTATTTTAATAGACTGAATATCTTTTATGAAAAATCGTAGGAATATGCGACGATTTCTACTTGCTCATTTCTCATCTAACTCAGTCTAATTTGATTGAAGTTAATGAAATAGATTTAGTTTAACTATCTGCCTAAACTTTTAGATGAGAATGTAATTCGATACGAGCAATTTATTTGTATTGCCCACCCGAATACTTGAATGTAAGATACCAGTCACTCATCAGTGTAGGTATTGGAATTCGGATGAGATCTGAGGAGGAAGAATATGAGGTAGAATATGAGGTCTCCAATCACGCGACGCCACGTGTACAAAAGGGCCCGCTGTTTACTTTTTTTTCTTTTTTAAAAAAAGTCCTTTTGTACACGTGGCGTCGCGTGATTGGAGGCCTCATATTCTACCTCATAGTCTTCCTCCTCAGATCGGATGATTGGAATTGGGAGGGTTTCGATAAACAAATACAACAAATGGAAGAATTGAAATCCTAGATCAAAACACTATGTTTAGATGGTATGAACTGCTTAAACGGGAGAGATCGGACAAACAAATACAATAACCATGTGGTTTTTCACTTTTTCATAAAATTATCATATATGCCTTCTTAAAAATTATCATATATGCTTTCTTAAAATGGTTAAGGGATGTTTATTAAATAATATTAAACAAAAAAACAAAAGGTGCTCATTAGTGGGGAATCAACTTAAATCAAAGATTTGATATTCTTCTTAATCTAAATCAAACATCATGATGAGTCTTCCTTAGATTATTACATAGTGATAAGTAATCATCATTTTTTTGTATGTGGTGCAATGCAATAAGGGAGCATCTTCTTGCAATTCGCATCTTTATATTTTCCTTCCTTGCAGTCACGTCTTTATCCAACCAAACATTTGTCCCGCCGTTCTGATAATGTTTTCTTTTTTTTTTCCTGTGCAGAAAGGAATTGCAATCATTTTTTCACTCTTTTGAAAAGGAATATATATATATATATATATATATATATATATATATATATATATATATATATATATATATCGTCCACTCACCTCTTTTCAAGAAATGAAAACCTCTGTATCTCTCGTGACTAAACTTTTGTTTCTTTACGAACAATTTTTTTTTGATAAAACAGAGATGTGTATGAACACTATTTAAAAAAATATATGCAAGTGCTTATAATTCCAGCTTACTAACACAACAAAGGTTGAGTTCTCCTTATTAAGATAAAAATGACCTGGGCATATATAAATGGCTGTATGACAATCATTACTCAAAAATCATCATCATCATTACCTCATTGCTTTAGAAGCTCTCCGCCTATAGCAAAGTAAGAGTGAGTCGGATGTACGCAACCTTACCGATGTGCAGAAACACATGGAGATTGTTTCCAGATGGTTCATAATGAAAAATTGCGTCGATTATTGTATTGATTGCCTGCTACTTTACAACAAGGGTTAGGATATTGATCCAAAAAGGCACAAGTTCGAACCAAGACACGCGTAGCGTGAGTGCAATAGTGCTGTCTGTGCCAGTAACGACGAATCCATTTATTCCATGATATTCCAAATGCAAACCCTAAACCCTAAAATGCAAACCAATGACCCGAAATCTTCACCCTACATAGCAGCGACATGGTTCGACTAGTCTAAACTAAGCTAACGGAATGTTATTAACTTCTTTTTTATTCTTTGTGTTTGAACACTAAAATAAAAACTCTAGATTTGAATTTCTTAATTTCTGCAGCATTAATTGATAGAAACGATAAGAGACTAAGAATCAATGGCATTGAAATGAAAATTATGTGTTTTTATAAAGTTAGAATATATCTTTACGTCTACGAAAAAAAATGATAAAGTCTTCTATTTGTAAATTTAGAGTATCGGACAAGAACTGCACTATCCTAAATTAGCTTCATTCGTCATTATTCATCCAACCATCAAAACTGTAATCTGTCATTTTAATACTTATAATAATAATATAAAAATTTCCAATATTTTTCATCAAATAACTTAATTATTTATATAAAATTGTAATTCGTACGCCAAAAATTTAGCAAAAAGGGGAATGTGATGGAGTACTAGGAAATCACTTCAGCAGTTGCATACACATTTATTGATTCTGTAATTATTTCTTTGATGAGGGAGGGATTCTGTAATTATTTCTGAGTTACTAGGGGTGAATGCCAATGGAAACAGTAAAATATCGTTGTAATTGGGCAGTGAAATTATTAGGCATTGATGGAACTTTGGTGGGAAAAGGTCATACCCTGATGGTCCTGAAGGCCTCTATCGTTTTAGCCCTAAGATGATGTAAATAAAGAGTTCAGTGGTCTATTAAGTTGGTGAAGACTTTATGCAAAAATCCACACAAATTATTTCCATACAAACTAGGTCTTCGGTCTAACAAATGTGTATTTGATATGCTACTGCACCCGTTGGATTCGGTTCAGATCAGAAGAGATAAAAAGTGAGACAAAATATGAGGCTTCCAATCACGCGTTGCCACGTATACAAAAAGGAAAGAAGTTTAAACTTTTTTGTTTTTAAAAAAGAGTTGTTTGTATATGTAGCAGCGCGTGATTGGAGACCTCACTTTTTGTCTCACTTTTTGTATGATCTCAACCCCGTTGGATTTCAAATTTAGTTGGTTGGCATTCAGTGCTAGCATTTATGAGGGGGGGGGGGGGGGGGGGGATTGAAAGAGGCAGACAATATTGTATAATTATTGGTTATCCTCCACCATCATTTATCATTCATAATGCCTATTGCCTACCATTACTTTTTTATTATGAGAATTCATGGCTACCAATATCATACTATCTGTACCCTATTTAAAATTCCATCCACTTAAATATGATATTTTCGTATAATCATTTTTGTTGGGATCATACCATCTTATCTATTTTAGTCTCTTTTAATACAATTGACATCACATATGACTTCTAAGTTACAGATCCGGTTTACAATGGGTTCTTTATGAAATCTTCTTATCTATTATAGTCTCTCTTAATAGATATGTTCATTACTATTATTTCTGAAGTTTCTGATGTTGAAAAATGCCTCTTTATGTTGGCAAAACCGGACCTTTGATGTATTAAAGGAGGCGTTTGTTTGGTAGGTTTTAGAATCAAAGAATGGGACGAGGTGGCGGTACAAGATGACGTTGTAGCACGTCGAAATGGATGAATTGGTTTTGATAACTAATTAAAACTTATAGATTGATTCTTAATCGTTCCGCCACCGCATTGCCACTCCTCCCGTTGACCACCACCACTGTGCCGCCATCCCCGTCGCCACTATGCCCTCACGCCACCACTTTGCCTCACCACCTCTGTGTCACCATGTTGCCACCACCACGCCATCATCATGCTATCACCGCTTCACCATTATGTTGCCACCATGCCACCACCGTGTGTGTGCGTACGCTTTAATTCACATTTTTTCTCAAATGTGTTCCATTTGTTGCGTAAGATTAAGTTGCACAAACGGTGCATTTTGTAGGTTGTAATCACATTGAATGTGTATTATGTATTTTTTCAAACAAAAATGATGTAATTTTATCGTTGGACATATATTATAGAGCAAAAGATTGGATAAGAAAAAAATTCGATATCGCATCTTCTAAACATTGGATGCCGGCAATGTGCTCCCTGAATATTGGTTAAAACACAAAGAAAGAAAAAATTAGTGTAAAAGTGAAATGGCCGGCAACGCCGAATGGTCTGGAGGCCGAATTCTTTCCGGCCAGGAGACGATGACACTGTAACTGCAGTATATTATCTAATATATTCAGTATATTATCTAACATATTTATACCTAATGGTTTCCACAAAGTGAGGCGAAAGGTATAATTTGTACAGACCTTACTATTTTCCAAATCAATTCGATCCATGAATACTGAAGGTGCGAGTCATAGAATTTCCCAATTCTGACACAAGGTACTTATTAGTTTGATTGTAGACAGAATAAGCGATGTTAGAGGCACAACTCCTAGAAATGATTGAGTGAACCAGTACTACATCTGTTAATAGATTCTTTGAGAGCGATAGTGATGCCCCTTTCTTAGTTCTTCTTTTATTCAATTACGATCTAAAGAAGAAGTTTAAAATTCTTGAGTAGTCTACTTCTTTTTAAAAGATCAATGTGATTTTGTTTGTGTAGCGCCCCGACCCGGACAGCGGAATCCGAACCGGTGCACCCGTCGTAGCTTACTGAGAAGACTACAAGACGTCTCATCTCTCGTATACACATCATCAGTGACGTACGAAAGTAAAAGCGGGAACATGTATCTAACGAATGTCAACCGTCAACTCGTACATCAAGAATACTAAAATCCCAACAAACTAGTCATGATGTTCACCAACTCAAATCTTCAAACAACTGAAATAACTGAAATAAACAACATCTGTCTCGACTACTCGCCAATAGGTACTCTAAGCATCCCACTCAGCCCACTCGCCGTCGTCTTCAATGAAAATCATGTCATAGCTAGGCTCATCTGCACAATAAGAGTAGTACCCTTAGCGAAACGCTAGCAAGTAACCCGCTTATAAGACATACGGGATCAACACATGGCAAGACATGAGTGATATATAATCCAAGGGACTTGAGGGGCACATGTCTTGTAAACTTTCAAAAGTAGAATTGAAATACGTAGTAAAGCAAGTACAACAATTTATTCACATTTAACAATTCGTAGGCAATCAGGTACCACACACGTTCATACCACATTGACTCTCGTGATGCATGTCAATAGATGCACTACACTACACATTCACATATGCATGAACACTTTCTCTTTCAAAACAGTGCAATGCATGTCACAATGTCCGGTCACTTCACATAACTTTATACCCTGTAACGCGCCCCGGCTTATATTTCCATCCCGGTTTACGTTACAGCCAACTTTATACCCTGTAATGCACCTCGGCTTATATTTCCATCCCGAGTAGCATTACAGACAACTTTATGCCCTGTAACGCGCCCCGGCTTATATTTCCATCCCGGTTTACGTTACAGTCTTTTGTGCCCTACAATGCGCCCCGGCTTAAATTTCCATCCCGGTTTACATTGCAGGTCACCTTCGCAAATCTGTGCCGCAGCACCTTTCTTTTCAAATCAATATGCAAATGCACGTGCCATGATGCAAGACTCCTCTCTTCATTCTCACTTCTCATTCTCGTATGCAAGTCACATTCATATTTCATGTACACATGCGCAAGTACAAGCAACACACAAGCTTTTCACCGACTTACACATCATGACTTAGGCTTCAACCATCTCGTCAACACTTAGTCTTGACTCTAAGGTTCGTATCCTAAGGCAAGTATCCCTAACCATCCATCATTGAACTCTCAATCACCTCGTACGTTCATCTCCTAACCCTTCTAAGTCATCCACGTTGAACTCCGATTCGAATACCCTTCAAGTTCTCCAAACTGGATTCACCATCTTAAGTCATGTTCCCAAGACTTAAACTAGTCATAATCAGGTCCTAAGAAGTCCCTAAGGTCACCCAAAGGATCCCCTAGCTTCCCTCTTTCTTCCCTTGCTTTCTCACAAAACTGGTTGACGTCATACCCTGACGTCGATCGATCGACGTACGTCATACCCTGACGTCGATCGATCAACGTCCATCTGAGGCACGTCGATCTCTCACTCAATCTACGTCGATCGATCGACGTTCATCTGAGGCACGTCGAACTCTCACTCATCCTACGTCGATCGATCTACGTCCTTCTGAGGCACGTCATACCCTCACTTGCTATACGTCGATCGATCGACGTACGTCATACCCTGACGTCGATCGATCGACGTCCCCGTTCCAGAACACCATTCTGCAATTTTCTGCAGAAACTGCAGAAATAACCCCCAATTCGACCCCAACTTTCTTCAAAACCATTCCAAGCCTATTTCCCACTATCAATCCATCCTAAAATCACCCAAGACAACATCTTTAGCATACGATTCACGGATTCAAGCCTAGCACTCAAAGTACTTATCAAATCAACCCAAAGATCAAATCTTTTCACTCTCCCCTCCCTTCAACCACCATTATCAACAAAGTAGGGTTCAAGGGATTGGGATTTACATGATCTCATATAAACAACAATCAACGAACAAGATTTCAACATATAATGGCCAAATCTCAAACCAAAACACATAAATCTCACAAGTAGATTCACATAGAGAAATTACTGCATGGTGATCCAAATTGATATCAAAATAGGCCCTTTCTCTTTCGCAAAACGTAGGAACTTATAAGTAGATTACTTGCCTTTGATTACTCGAAGTAGATTTGAAGAACAAACGAGGAACGGATTGCTTCTCGGAGGGGTTCTTCTCCTAGGGTTTCAAAGGTGCCAAGAATCGCCTATGGGATGGAGAGAGCGTCGGTTTTCTCTGCGTAATGAGAAAACTGACGTTCTGTCAGTTTTTATATGGAAAGGGGAAAAGTTTGGTGTTTCTAAATTATATATATTATCTATTTATTTTAAAGGATAAATCTAATTATTTAATTCTAAATTAAATACAATTAGTTTCTAATATTTATCCCTTCATTTAATTATCATTAATCCTATTATTTAATTCGTATTTAGTTATGGTTGACCGTCATTAATTCCCGTTGACTATCATTAAACTCCGTTTAATTCCTTCTTGGCCTTTTTATTAACCTACGGAGTGTGCGGGGCATAACATCCCTCCCCCCTTATAAGAAGTTTCGTCCTCGAAACTGGCATACCTTATTGGAAGAGTTGTGGGTACAGCTCCTTCATTTGTTCCTCAAGCTCCCACGTGGCTTCGCGCTCCGTATGGTTACTCCACTGAACTTTGACATACGGAATGACGCGTCGGCGTAGGACTTGATCTTTCCTATCCACGATCCTTATAGGATGTTCTTCGTAAGTGACATCCTCTTTAACATCCAACGGTTGAGCTTCAAGGACATGGTTTGGATCCGATACGTATTTCCTTAGTTGAGATACATGAAATACGTTATGGACTTGTGATAAGTTCGGAGGTAAGGCTAGTCGGTATGCTCTTTCGCCGACTTTACCAAGTATTTCGTAGGGTCCAATATATCTAGGGCTTAACTTGCCCTTCATTCCGAATCTTGCAACTCCCTTGGTGGGTGAAACTCGTAAGTATACCTTTTCACCTTCCTCAAACACCAAAGGTCGCCTCTTTGTGTCAGCCCAACTCTTGCTGCGATCTTGAGCCACTTTGAGTTTGTCTCTTATCACTTTCACCTTTTCAACCGTCTGTTCAACCAACTCAGGTGCAGTGATTGTTCTTTCTCCAACTTCGTCCCAACAAACCGGGGACCGACACTTGCGCCCGTATAGAGCTTCAAATGGTGCCATACCAATTGCACCGTGATAGCTGTTATTGTATGAAAACTCCATTAGCTTCAACATGCTATCCCAGTTTCCTTTAAAATCTAAGGCACATGCTCTTAGCATATCCTCCAAGGTTTGGATGGTTCTCTCGGATTGTCCATCCGTTTGCGGGTGGTATGCTGTGCTCATTCTCAACTCTGTACCCATAGCTTTCTGGAATGCCCTCCAGAACTTAGAGGTGAACTTGGGGTCACGGTCCGATACGATGCTGACTGGGACTCCATGCAGACTTACAATGTTATCCACATAGATATTGGATAACCTCTCATACGAGGTACCATGTGGCATGGCTATAAAGTGAGCCGTCTTCGTTAATCGGTCCACAATTACCCAAATCATCTCGTTTCCATTGCGGGTCTTGGGTAGTCCCATTACGAAATCCATCGTCACGTGCTCCCACTTCCATTCCGGAATCTCCAGTGGTTTCATCAAACCACCAGGTCGTTGATGTTCCGCTTTGACTTGTTGGCATATCAAACATCTCTCAACATATGTCGCTATTGACCTTTTCATCCCTATCCACCAATAGTTTCTTTTGAGGTCCTTATACATCTTAGTACTTCCGGGGTGGATGGACATTCTTGAGTTATGCGCTTCTCGGAGCAATTCTGTTCGGAGCTCGTCTTTACTTGGTACGCATAACCGATTCTGGAACCATAAACTCCCGTCTTCTCGCATCTGGAAATCCTTTACCGGTCCCGTGGATAATTTGTCGTGGATCTCTTTCAGTGTCGGGTCCTTATACTGTGCCTCTTTGATTCGGTCTACCAAGTCTGGGCTGATAGACAAAGCTGTGATGACATTTGCCACTGAATCCACCAATTCCAGGTCAAACTCTTCAATCTCTCTTTCCAATGGAGACTGTCTTGCGTGGCTAGACTTTCTGCTCAATGCGTCCGCCACTCTGTTGGCTTTGCCCGGATGGTAGTTGATGGTCAAGTCATAGTCCTTGAGTAACTCTAACCATCTCCTTTGCCTCATATTCAATTCCTTCTGTGAGAATAGGTATTTCAAACTCTTATGATCCGTGAACACGGCACATTTCTCCCCATATAGGTAGTGTCTCCAGATCTTAAGAGCGAATACCACAGCTGCGAGCTCCAAGTCATGCGTCGGATAGTTCTGCTCATATGGTTTCAGTTGTCTTGACGCGTACGATATGACTCGTTCGTTTTGCATCAAGACACAACCTATAAACAGAGGGTTAGTTTAGGACTTGCATAAGTATATACAATGCATTAATTGTAATGGTGTACATACCTAGTCCTTTCTTGGACGCGTCACTATAGATCTCGAAACCGTCGGTACCGGAAGGTTGTGCCAGCACCGGGGCTGTGGTCAATCTCTTCTTGAGCTCTGTAAAGCTCTGCTCGCATTCAGCAGTCCATTCGAATTTAGTCTTCTTCTGAGTAAGTCGACTCAATGGTACTGCTATCGTTGAGAATCCCTCAACAAACTTCCTATAGTAGCCTGCCAAGCCTAGGAAGCTTCTGACTTCGGTCACATTTGTGGGTCTTGGCCATTCAGTGATTGCTTCTATCTTCTTAGGATCCACAGAGATCCCATCTTCGGAAATCACGTGACCAAGGAAGGCTACACTTCTTAGCCAAAATTCACACTTGCTGAATTTGGCATAGAGCCTTTGTTGCCTCAGAATTTGCAACACCACCCTTAAATGTTCAGCATGAGCTTGTTCGTCGGGGGAATAGACCAAGATGTCATCGATGAACACTACTACAAATTGGTCTAACTGTTCTCGGAATACGGTGTTCATCAAATCCATGAAAGCTGCTGGGGCATTAGTTAGTCCAAAAGGCATCACTAAGAATTCATAATGCCCGTATCGAGTCCGAAAAGCCGTTTTAGGTACGTCTCCGGCTTTCACAAGCAACTGATGGTATCCTTGCCGGAGGTCGATCTTTGAAAACCATCTAGCTCCCTTTAGCTGATCAAATAGATCCTCGATCCTTGGTAGAGGATATTTATTCTTAATGGTGATCTTGTTCAGCTCCCGATAGTCGATGCATAACCTCATGCTGCCATCCTTCTTCTTTACGAATAGAACCGGAGCTCCCCAAGGTGATACACTGGGGCGAATTAACTTCTTGTCCAGCAACTCCTGAAGTTGCCCCTTTAGCTCCTTAAGTTCAGCTGGAGCCATTCTATAAGGTGCCTTAGATATAGGCTCTGCTCCAGGGATCAAGTTGATTTCGAACTCCACTTCTCTCGTTGGTGGTACTCCCGGTAGGTCGTCCGGAAATACGTCCTTAAATTCATTGATTACCGGAATCTGATCCATAGAGGTACCCTCCTGCTTCGCATCTAGAGCATATACCATAAACCCCTCTGCTCCTTTCTGTAAAGCCTTAAAGGCCTTAATCGCCGTCATGTATATTTTCCTTGGAGGTTTGGTTATCTTGGTATTCCCTTGCACAGTGACGTCATTCATCTCAGGGTCTTTGAGAGTTACTTTCTTGAGTTTACAGTCGATATTGGCATGATTCTTGGTCAACCAATCCATGCCCAATATTATGTCAAAGTCCTTCATCGGAATGGGAACTAAGGTCACTGAGAAGAGCTTCCCACCTAATTCCAAATCACAGTCTTTGTACTGATGGTGAGAAATCAGTACTTGTTCTCCTGCTGCCTGTACCCTAAATGGGTTCTCAAGCCATTCGGGTAGACAGTCGAGTCCTTTGGCGAATCGCTTAGAAATGAAAGAGTGGCTAGCGCCACTATCAAATAACACGTTTGCAGGCACGTTGTTAACTAAGATCACACCTAACATGAAAGTGCAGCACATAAAGGTCTCATATAAAGCATATTTAATCATCAACTTAAAAGGCTAAAATTCAACTTAGGCTACTATTATTAAACTTAAGTTGTACCTGTCACGACGTTGGCATCCTCCTGTACCTCAGCGTCCGTCATCGCATGGACTCTCGCATTAGGCCTGCCTCTCTGCTGTGGGGCCGGCCCTGCTGCTGCCTGAGGTTTATTATTCCATTCAGGGCAATCTTTAATTCTATGGCCCGTCTTCCCACATTTGAAGCACGCTCCACTTACCTTCCAGCATTCGCCCACGTGTCTTTTATGGCAGTGTGGGCATTCTGCAGGTGCTTGCCGATCAGGTTGGTTTAGTTGCGGTGCCCTTTGCACTGGCCCCGCTTGCACTTTCCTAGGGATTTTGACCCAACGTCCGGGTCTACTTCCGCTTGATTCTACTCTCGGCCTCTTGCTCGTCTCCTCTCGGGCCTCTCTCAGCTGTGACCTACGCATGTCACTCTCCACCCGGTAACACGCGTCCAGCATTTCTTCGAATGTTTTCAGACTCGACCCCGCTATGGCAGTCCTTATGCGGGGGTTCAACCCTTCTTCGAATTTTAGCATTTTCATTCTGTTGTTCTCCAAAACCATGGGCGTGAACTTACCCAAGGCATGGAACCTATCCGCATAATCTGAAACAGACATTCTCCCTTGCTCAAACTTGTCAAACTGCCTCATCTTCTCCAGAATGGCAGTCTCTGGCACATAGTAGTCTTTGTAGGCCTTCACGAACTGACTCCACTGGATAGGAGGGGTCATCTTAGGCAGAATGCCGCTCCACCAGGCATTAGCTCGGCCAACCAGAAATGGCGTGGCTACGTCCACCTTTAAATCTTCAGGCACTTGCACAAGCCTGAAGCACTTTTCTACCTCATCGAGCCAGAACCCAGCCACCTCTGGGTCAGTGGTCCCTTCGAAGTTTGGGGCATGCATCTTACGCATTTCCTCAATGTAGTACCTTATGCCATGCTGTGGCGGCGGGGGAGGAGGTTGCTGCGGTTGTTGCTGCTGCTGAGCAACCCCTTGTGCTATCACTGTGATAGCATCAATCAGTGCTTGTGGGACTAGAACTGGTGGTGGTGGTGGAGGGTCATTGTTCCCATTGCCACAATTTCCTTGGTTATCTCTGCGAGGAGGCATTCTCTGCAAAATCCACGCTTATTAGCATTCAGCAATTTCATAGGTAAATACTGAAAGCCACATGCGTTCTGTAAGACGAAATTCATAAACTACAATAAAGTTTATTGGTCACATTTTATCGCGCTCGCACACACCCATCCCAATCAAACTGAAATCTAAGATTGCGTACTTAGACTAATAGATCAACTTAAGGTAAAGATCATAACTTAGGACTCTACATGCCATAACCTAGGTCTCCGAGGTAGATCTGAAGCCTAGGCTCTGATACCACCTGTAGCGCCCCGACCCGGACAGCGGAATCCGAACCGGTGCACCCGTCGTAGCTTACTGAGAAGACTACAAGACGTCTCATCTCTCGTATACACATCATCAGTGACGTACGAAAGTAAAAGCGGGAACATGTATCTAACGAATGTCAACCGTCAACTCGTACATCAAGAATACTAAAATCCCAACAAACTAGTCATGATGTTCACCAACTCAAATCTTCAAACAACTGAAATAACTGAAATAAACAACATCTGTCTCGACTACTCGCCAATAGGTACTCTAAGCATCCCACTCAGCCCACTCGCCGTCGTCTTCAATGAAAATCATGTCATAGCTAGGCTCATCTGCACAATAAGAGTAGTACCCTTAGCGAAACGCTAGCAAGTAACCCGCTTATAAGACATACGGGATCAACACATGGCAAGACATGAGTGATATATAATCCAAGGGACTTGAGGGGCACATGTCTTGTAAACTTTCAAAAGTAGAATTGAAATACGTAGTAAAGCAAGTACAACAATTTATTCACATTTAACAATTCGTAGGCAATCAGGTACCACACACGTTCATACCACATTGACTCTCGTGATGCATGTCAATAGATGCACTACACTACACATTCACATATGCATGAACACTTTCTCTTTCAAAACAGTGCAATGCATGTCACAATGTCCGGTCACTTCACATAACTTTATACCCTGTAACGCGCCCCGGCTTATATTTCCATCCCGGTTTACGTTACAGCCAACTTTATACCCTGTAATGCACCTCGGCTTATATTTCCATCCCGAGTAGCATTACAGACAACTTTATGCCCTGTAACGCGCCCCGGCTTATATTTCCATCCCGGTTTACGTTACAGTCTTTTGTGCCCTACAATGCGCCCCGGCTTAAATTTCCATCCCGGTTTACATTGCAGGTCACCTTCGCAAATCTGTGCCGCAGCACCTTTCTTTTCAAATCAATATGCAAATGCACGTGCCATGATGCAAGACTCCTCTCTTCATTCTCACTTCTCATTCTCGTATGCAAGTCACATTCATATTTCATGTACACATGCGCAAGTACAAGCAACACACAAGCTTTTCACCGACTTACACATCATGACTTAGGCTTCAACCATCTCGTCAACACTTAGTCTTGACTCTAAGGTTCGTATCCTAAGGCAAGTATCCCTAACCATCCATCATTGAACTCTCAATCACCTCGTACGTTCATCTCCTAACCCTTCTAAGTCATCCACGTTGAACTCCGATTCGAATACCCTTCAAGTTCTCCAAACTGGATTCACCATCTTAAGTCATGTTCCCAAGACTTAAACTAGTCATAATCAGGTCCTAAGAAGTCCCTAAGGTCACCCAAAGGATCCCCTAGCTTCCCTCTTTCTTCCCTTGCTTTCTCACAAAACTGGTTGACGTCATACCCTGACGTCGATCGATCGACGTACGTCATACCCTGACGTCGATCGATCAACGTCC
The DNA here is from genome assembly GCA_036186865.1 of Eustoma russellianum. Classification (NCBI taxonomy): domain Eukaryota; kingdom Viridiplantae; phylum Streptophyta; class Magnoliopsida; order Gentianales; family Gentianaceae; genus Eustoma; species Eustoma russellianum. The sequence continues at coordinate 19,011,537 of AP025040.1, read as the reverse complement.
ATCTGAGGCACGTCGATCTCTCACTCAATCTACGTCGATCGATCGACGTTCATCTGAGGCACGTCGAACTCTCACTCATCCTACGTCGATCGATCTACGTCCTTCTGAGGCACGTCATACCCTCACTTGCTATACGTCGATCGATCGACGTACGTCATACCCTGACGTCGATCGATCGACGTCCCCGTTCCAGAACACCATTCTGCAATTTTCTGCAGAAACTGCAGAAATAACCCCCAATTCGACCCCAACTTTCTTCAAAACCATTCCAAGCCTATTTCCCACTATCAATCCATCCTAAAATCACCCAAGACAACATCTTTAGCATACGATTCACGGATTCAAGCCTAGCACTCAAAGTACTTATCAAATCAACCCAAAGATCAAATCTTTTCACTCTCCCCTCCCTTCAACCACCATTATCAACAAAGTAGGGTTCAAGGGATTGGGATTTACATGATCTCATATAAACAACAATCAACGAACAAGATTTCAACATATAATGGCCAAATCTCAAACCAAAACACATAAATCTCACAAGTAGATTCACATAGAGAAATTACTGCATGGTGATCCAAATTGATATCAAAATAGGCCCTTTCTCTTTCGCAAAACGTAGGAACTTATAAGTAGATTACTTGCCTTTGATTACTCGAAGTAGATTTGAAGAACAAACGAGGAACGGATTGCTTCTCGGAGGGGTTCTTCTCCTAGGGTTTCAAAGGTGCCAAGAATCGCCTATGGGATGGAGAGAGCGTCGGTTTTCTCTGCGTAATGAGAAAACTGACGTTCTGTCAGTTTTTATATGGAAAGGGGAAAAGTTTGGTGTTTCTAAATTATATATATTATCTATTTATTTTAAAGGATAAATCTAATTATTTAATTCTAAATTAAATACAATTAGTTTCTAATATTTATCCCTTCATTTAATTATCATTAATCCTATTATTTAATTCGTATTTAGTTATGGTTGACCGTCATTAATTCCCGTTGACTATCATTAAACTCCGTTTAATTCCTTCTTGGCCTTTTTATTAACCTACGGAGTGTGCGGGGCATAACAGTTTGATTCCTAATAATATCAATTGACTTTTGTAAATGTGAAGTCGTATACGAGACACATTTCCTTTCCTACCTACCAAACTTATGGACGTTTGGTTTGAACTTAAGTATCGATATCAAAAATGGATTGATAGATGTTGAAATCAGAATACGCTTGAGCTGTAGAACTATATACGTTTGGTATAGAAGTTAGAATGTGTATAATTCCCATACACACTCGTAACACGTTTGACAGGGAATATGAATTAAAGCGCACGCACGCATTCGGTGGTGGCGTGATGGTGGTATAATGGTGGGGCGGTGATAGCGCGGTGGTGTACACCACAGTTTTGATACAACCGTGGTGAGTATCACCGTTTTGACACAACCATGGTATGTCCACTGTCAAGATAGGTACACTACGATTTTGTCAAAATCATGATGTGTTAAATATCATGGTTTTGACGAAACCGTACATATTTTAGCTTTCTCTCTGTTTTTTTCCCTCTTGATTACCAAAAATGAAAAAATAAGAAAAAATCCCTGGTCAGTGGGAGTAAATACCAAAATCAGAATCCCAATAAATAAAACAATTGTTCACTTCGTCAAAAGGCTCTGGCAATCAAATAGGCATCAAGTGAGATTTAAGATTGTATTTTCTGCTACTTTTTGCAGTGATCTTTTGGGTGTGGGAGTGTACAGATGGTACAGAGAGAGAAGAAATTCAGAAAATACACAGCACAGCAGATAGACCTGCATTAAGAAGAAAAGCAAGAAGACCGAATTCTCTTTTTTTCCCCCTTAATTTTCTTTTGTCTCATCCCATGTTTTCCCCATAAAGTTATCAAAACAAACCAGTAGAAGACAACTCCATAAAGGGATCTAAAGCAAAAGCTGTGGGAAAAATCAAGAAACTTTTGGGATTGTTACAATGGTTTTGGGGTGGAGAAAGGCCTTTTGTACATCAAGCAAAAAAGAAAAAGATCGATATTCAAACCCAAAACAAGAAAAAAGCAATCCAACTACTCCAAAATCGTCAAAATTTGGGTTCTTTTCATCCAGTTCTTCAACGCCATCGGCTCCAAGATTGCAGTCTCAACCTGTGTCTTCCAGCCCCGGTCTCCGTTGCCGGACTAGTGTTTACACTCCACCGGAAACAACGCCGGCTCCAACTGATCTCAGCCCTAAGTTTCACTGCAAAACCTCTACAAATAGCCCCAGATTTTCTCTCTGGTCAAATGCATCTTCACCTCGTTCCCCTTCTACTTTCTCTCTTCTCAAATCCATCAACGCATTCAGCCTCTCAAAAGTATTTCATCAAACACTTGGTATACGTTTCAATGTAACATTTTTTTTCCTATGCTAATGTAAATTTTCTTCCTTTTCAGCACACGAGGTGTGGGATATGTTTACACAGTGTGAATAGAGTGCAAGGGACAGCGATTTTCACGGCGGAGTGCAGTCACACTTTCCATTTCCCATGCGTTGCTGATCACGTGAGGATGCAAGGACTCCTCAAGTGCCCGGTATGTAGCGCTCAATGGACTGATCTTTTTCCACCTTCCATCCATAATCTCGGCAAAAGTCAGGAAGAAGAGAGGAAGCGAGGGCTTTCGTCATCTCTATCGTCACCCAGGACACCGGTATCGGATAAGAAGTCATCCGGGAATGGTACACCGCAGTGTGTTTTGAAGGTGTACAATGATGACGAGCCGCTTATGACACCAAAATCTGGAGGTCTGTTCAATCCCATCCCGGAATCGGATGAGATTGATGAAGATAATGAGGATTTTGTTGGAGAATTTCAAGGTTTTTTCCCTGAAAGAAGTAAGAGTCCGTTCGATAAGTCTCCGATTACTGCTGGAAATGTCGAAATGGAAATAATGCCAGATGCGGCGGTTGTGTCCGTTGGACGCGATGGTCAGACTTGTGTTATTGTCCTTAAGGTCAAAGCTCCTCCGGCTCCGGTTAAGATGAAAAGAGCTCCGATTGATTTGGTGGCGGTGATTGATGTTGGCGGAAAGATTACTAAAGAGAAATTCCAATTGATGAAACGTCTCATGAGATTTCTGGTTTCTTTGATGACGGCGGCGGACAGATTATCTATTGTAGCTTTCTCATCGACGTCGAAACGCTTGCTGCCGTTGAAAAGAATGACGGCGGCAGGGAGACGAACGGCGCGTCGGATAGTAGAGGCAATTATTCCCTTGGATGGAACCGCCGCGCTCAGCGCGAAAGACGCTCTTAAGAAGGCAGCAAAAGTGTTGGAAGATCGGCGGGAAAAGAATCCGGCTACCGGTATATTGCTCCTGTCGAACTCGAAAAGCAACGATAACTACTCCGACAATCGGCAGTCACATAGGGTGCACACCACGCGCCTCCCTAACCTGGAAATCCCCGTGCACACGATCTGCTTGAATAAGACTGGCGAGTACGATCACGAGCCGCCGTCGGAAGAGCATCTATGTAAACGCTTGGAAAGCCTATTGCGCCTCGCGGCCCAAGATCTACGCCTTCAATTAGGAATCGTTTCCGGGTCAGCTCCGGGTGAGCTATCCGGAGTCTATTCGGCACCGGGTGGTTCCGTATCCCTCGGGTACGGGTTGGCCCGAGTGGGTGACCTGTACGCTGAAGAAGAAAGAGAGTTGATGGTGGAATTAACGGTTCCATCAATGACGTCATCCGGCGCTCAGAGACTCTTGTCCGTTAGATCCTCCTTCATTGACCCGTCAACTCAAAAGCTTATCCAAGTTAAAGAACAAGCTCTCCTGGTCCCACGTCCAGTCGCCGTTAGATCATCAAATCCCAGAATCGAACGGCTGAGAGGTCTTTTCATAACTACCAAAGCATTAGCCGAGTCCAGGAGATTGGCTGAGAGAAATGAGTTAGCCGGAGCTAGTCACGTGTTATCCACTGCTCGAGTGTTGTTGCAGCCGCGAGCCGGCGCGGGTGATGAGTTTTTGAGGAGCTTAGAGATTGAGCAGTTGGAATTGCAAAATCGACGGCGGAAAAACCAGGGGCAGCAATGGGTTCGGGAAAATCAGAATCAGAATCCGTACGTTGAAGAAAAGGCAAATGAGCCGACGTCGGCTTGGAGAGCGGCTGAGAGGTTGGCTAAAGTAGCCATGACGAGGAAGTCTCAGAATCGAGTCAGCGACTTGCATGGATTTGAAAATGCTAGATTTTGATCTACTTTATGGATTGGAAAAAAAAGAAAAAAAAAAAGAAATGTTTAGTTGTAGGCAAGGGCAAAAAGGTCAAAAAGAATGGTTGTTCCCAACTGTTTCATATTTACCTAGAATCAAAAAGATTGGCATGTGTATTTATGGTTTTGTTAGTAGAAACTTATAAATAAAATATTTCAATGTGTCCCTTGTATGTAATTTACTTGTGGTTGTATGTCATTCTAAGAGCACTATGCTCCAACACTGTACGTTTGCATGCCACCCTTCTTACGTAGTTTTATTCGATTAAATGATTTTTATCTTTAAACACAATGTTCAATGGCCATTTTCAAAATTTATCATAATTTATATAGATACCAAGCCGTTACATTTATCAAACTACCTCAACGATTTGGTGGTATTTTATTTCATTTTGGGGTTGTTATATTTAAATTTTAGAGGTGAATCTAAGACATCCAGTAATCCAGTAACTTAGAGGTCTTCACTTCATAGTCGTACATATCCACTTTAATCTACACAAACTAACCATAGAAACGAATGTTAAACGATGTGCTTATACTGAAAAGCATTTCTATGCGGGTGCAAATATACATAGACACATGCATACACATACATGTATGTGTATATGTATATATTATAAGTGTAGTAGATTCAGGCGCATATCAAGGCATATCAAGTGACTAAGTGTTGATTAAAAAATATTAAAAACTAAGAACATTTGGTCAAATTGCATTGTATGGTCCAAATAATGTTTTCAGTTTTGTTAGAGAACGTTTAAATTCGAACTCATTGTGAATGATTAATGTAAAACAGTCTCGATGACATATTTTCTTTGGTTAACATCTCTCTTTTTGGGTTAACATGTTTGCATAGTTCTAAGGACATGATTGGTGTACCTTGGTGGTTAGAGATTCAATACTTCATGTAAGATATGTTTTGGGGTGTGGGTGTGTGTGATTTCAAAAAAAAAAAAGGTTGAACCCAACCAGTAAGGGTCCTTGTTACACTCAGTCTCAAAAGTAGTGTAGGAATGTAAATCAGGTATCCAACGGCCCGCTAACCGGAGCTTGGTCATATAGACAGTAGTCTGTATAAGGAGCCCTCAAACACTGCAGGCAAGCCTACAGGCCAAGGAAGCTCCCACACTATGCACTTATTGAAAAGGGGCTCTCTTGCCTACCGACCTCCCTTTCAAGAGCTCATACCCAAAATTAGTTGGACTATGTTCTGTGCACGTATGATTTCAAGAATGTGTATGAGGACGGTGCGTCAGGGAGAAAGAGAAATGGGACCGGAGGGCTGGGAAAAGGACAAAGGCTAGGAGACGGATAGGGGCTTTTTGTTGGTGAGGGGAAGAAATTCGATGGACTGAGGTCTCAGTCTCAGGAAGACAGTGATAAGATTGATTGGTTGATTCAGGGCCTTGGGCCCACGGTCTCTCTCATTTTGTCTTTATATACCTGTTCCTCTCTCTCTTTTTTTTTTTTTTTTTAAATTTCAAATCGCAAGAGATCATTTTTCTTATTAATTTTTTAGTTACAAAATGTCAAATCTCCGTCACTAGAGCTCTCTACTACTCCAGTCTAAAGGAAAGTGTGGAAGATGTAAATTAGGATTTTAGATACCTTCTAGATTAGTAAGGTTGGTCAAGAATCACATAAGATGTCCACTGCAAACTAGTTCAGCTATCCTTTAACTCAATTGAACCAGATACAATGACATAAGTCATTACTGGTCCATATAACATTATTGCATCCATGCTACGTGTGTCCTGGTTCAAACATGTGACCTTCTAATTGCAATGTCCCAACTCGAATAACAACTGAGCTGTGTTTTGTAGGTTTCTTTGAAATCTTGTACTAGGCGATATAGTACAATTTGTGGAGAAAATGATTGAATGACATAATCTAAAAGTGCCCCGAGGACGTAGCTCAGTTAGTATTGGATGGAGACATTGCAACTAGAAGGTCGTAGGTTCAAACCAGGATACGCGCAACGTAGGTGCAAAACTGCTATCTGGGCCATTAATGACTTAGACCATGATATCCGATCCAATTGAGTGAAAGAGTTGCTGGCATACTTTGCAGTGGACACCTTGTGTGAGTTGTCTGACAGAAATCTTTACCAATATAAGAGGCCGATGAGTTCTTGATTTGCATCCTTTACGAAGCTCTTTGGGACTAGAAGAATGAATACCCCAATATCAGAATATGAGCTTTTGCAAATAAAATAATCTAAAGTTCAGTGTATTAGTCGTGCAATGATTCATTGGAGCGGGACATGGTAAGTTGCTGTTCTTATTTGGAAAATTAGAACGTTCCAAGTCATTTATGGAAGGAATATAATAATTGAAAGTTCAAGCTTTGCGTGAAGTGATTTCCAATTTTCATGAAGATTTGTATATCAAATTAGATGAAATTAATGAGTATGATTGACAGATATTTGAACCGTAAGAAAGACAATGCTTTTGTACTTTATGATGGTTTAAACTAAGCTAAACATTTGATAATTGTATGTCATCTCGTTGTATGTCAGGAAAATGATAGAAAATGTCATGGTATATGAATATAAATTTAAATATTAAAGTGAACTTGAGTTAACTATTCTTTGTCAAGTAGTAATAAAAGTCAAAATTTGACACGTGTTGCTAATAGATACATAATAATATTGTCAGCTACAAAATTTACAATGTTATAGAAGAATATCATAGTTGATATTTTGACGTCACCTTTTGAACGTATCAAATGACATATGTATAAGAGTTGATTATTTGACAACATCTTTTGAACCTATCGAATGACATATGTATAAACTTAAGTACATAGATCAAAATGACTCACTAAATTAGCTGCACTTTTCATATTGTGAAGCAGTAGTGGATCGACACAACTTGACGCAATATTCATTATGAGTCATCGGTAAACAACCTATGTGTGTTTCTAACACATGAATATGGTTGCGTACATTCGATCTCTCATACACTGGATATGTAGAAACCTCTAAATTAACGTGATAATATTGTTGTTATTGTGTAGGGGAGGCAAAGATTAGGAAGGTCGACATTTAATACCGTCGAACATATGTGACGTGGCTAACCCAAGTTCTAAAACATCAGGAATAGTCTATATCGAGTAGATTGGATAAAATAACTGTGATAAGGAATATAGTAAAATTATGACCTGTATATGATTATTGAATCACTAATTTTATTGTGTTCATGAAGCAACTAGTGACTCAATAAAATAATGACAAATAAACTATATCTACATGCTAGCAATGAGGTGATTGGCCAAAACAAGAGGTCCATAAATATTCTACACATTTCATTGGTCATTGATCAACTAATCATACTTACACTTTGATCATTTTAAAAATTGTGTTATTGAATAAGTGGGTCTGCGAACAGTTTCCGTCCAACGTGTTAAATTTTTTGTCATGGAAAAGATAGAGAGCAAATATATGCCATGTTAACTGGAAAACGATGTTGCACGACTTGTGAGACTCTAGAATAAGGTTTGGATCCCCTCACTCCAAATTCCTCATCTCACGCGTCAACATGCGACACGTGGCATCAGAGAATGGGTGGTGAGACTAGATGACCCTCATCTAGTATCACCACCCACTCCCTGATGCCACGTGTTGCGCGGTGACGCGTGGGGTGAGAGGAAAGTGAGTGAGGTGATCTCATCCCCTAGAATCACTGTTTTTTTCTTTCTCTGAAAGGTCTACAATCAGGGTTAGGATCCTCTTACCTATTTTCCCTCACCACATTCTCCACCGCACGACACGTGGCAGCAGGAAAAAGGGGTGGTTAGGTCTAGACGAGAGTGACCCGCATCTAGCCTCACTACTCCTTTGCTGCCACGTGTCGTGCGATGGGAGGTGGAGTAAAAGGAAATGGGGTGAAAAGATCCCGTCTCTTACAGTCACACATCTGACGTATTGTTTATGATTTTAATCTCACTAATTGATATGTTGCCACAGTTTTTTTGGTTATAACACATCACAAAATTTTTCCCCTTAAAATTTAAATTGACACACTATGATATGCATGGTGAAGCAAATTGGGGGAATATTTTATATCACATCTTATATTTTATCCAATGAATTCATCATCATTATCATCCGGACCCAATATATCCCAACGACAGCAAAAGCTACCGTTAGGGTCCGGGAATTTTATCCAATGAATTATATCATGTATATTTGTTTGATAAAAATTTATGTGTAACATAATTTCATTCGATGAAATAAAGAATGAGATAATTTTTTTTCTCTAAATAGTGAAATGCTTTTCTATTCTCATAGTCCTTGTTGATACCTTGGCCACGCTGACTACACTTGTTGATCAACAGCAGGTGCAGATGGCCTACTTGAAGCAGCAGCAGCAGCCGCCGCCACCCCCAAGACTCTGATTTTTCTACAGGGAGATACAGAACTGCCGGATACCTATGTTTAGGGGTACTACATGGCCCGAGAAGGCCGAAATCTGGCTCAATAATGTGACCGAGCAGCTGTGGTTATTGTAAGTTCCTAATGATTTGAAGGTAGAGGTGGTTGTTCCATTCCTTGAGGGGATGCTGTGGAATCATGGCACAGTGTGGAGCGCAGACTGACTCCAACACTGATTATCGAACTCGTAACCTTACGGTTAAGATGTTAGTGAGAGCACTTATTACTACATACGTCCAAATGTAATAAGCTAAAAAATCAAACAAAAACTACAGAAAAGAACTCTTTTTATGCATATCTATAAAAGAAAGATGTCATTACATTTCTTTTAAAGAGTGATAATCCTAAAAACACAAGAATCAACTTTTTCTTAACCAGCTTAACCTGATACATAACTAATCATTATGCAGTTTAAAGGAATTCCCATAGACATCTTTCGAGGGCATTTGAAATTCCTAATCATGTATTTTACTAATTTTGTTTTAAACCACAAGATAAGTGGATGGAGTGTTGTAAATAAGAAAAGTTATAAGAGAAAATCTCACTTATTAGCCTAAGGTTTGGCCCATTACTCGGTTAGCAGCCTAACGTTGATGAAACTCACTTAACAACAACTCTTTTCCCGAAATGTCTCACTTGTAGCCAGTCACCGGAAGGTGACTTGCTACAGCGGGTTTCCTTTTTTTTTTAAAAAAAAAAATCATTTCTAAAAAATGTTATTATTTGTAAAAATTTTAAAAAACTGTAAAAATTAATTAAAAAACGTTTTAAAAATCGAAAAATTAGGAAAAAAAGATAAAAATAATAAAAAATTACCCACAACGCTCCAGCACTCCACCCACCTACCCCCACGCCACACCACTCCCCCCAATAAAAAATTACCCACAACGCTCCAGCACTCCACCCACCTACCCCCACGCCACACCACTCCCCCCCCCGCACCCCCCGGGCCAAAAATTTTTTTAAAATTTTTTTCTAACTCACTCATAACGCTCCGACCACCCCCGCGTCCCCTCCCCCACCCCCTCCTCTCGCGAAATTTTTTTTAAAGATTTTTTCTAACTCATCCATAACATCCTAACCACCCCTGCGTCCCCTCTCCCACCCCCGCGCACACCCCAAAAAAATTTTAAAATTTTTTTAACTCACCCACAAAGCTCCGACCATCCCTAGAACCCGAAACAATCCAACCCCCCAGTCAAAAAAGAAAGTGACAATGTTTTGGGCTGGGGGTTGGATTGTTTGGGGTGCCGGGGGATGGTCGGAGCTTTGTGGGTGAGTTGAAAATATTTTAAAATTTTTTTGAGGTGTGCGCAGGGGTGGGAGAGGGGACGCGGGGGTGGTTGGGACGTTATGGGCGAGTTAGAAAAAAATTTTAAAAAAAATTCGCGAGAGGAGGGGGTGAGGGAGGGACGCGGGGGTGGACCGGGTGGTCGGAGCGTTATGAATGAGTAAGAAAAAAAATTTTAAAAAACATTTTTGGCGGTGGGGGGGGGTGGTGTGGTATGGGGAGGGTAGATGGGTGGAGTGCTGGGGCGTTGTGGGTAAT
>AP025040.1:18960753-18997529 GCA_036186865.1 Eustoma russellianum | reverse complement strand
TTCCTTTTTTTTTTTTTTTTGTGTATTTGCTCTGATCTGATTAAATGTAACGTAGGAAGAATGGGTGAAATCTAACGTAACGATGAAAGCCGCAGTTCAGCTGCTAGCATGTACTGTGTGTAACAAGGACCTTGAATCTTTACCCTACTTTGTGCAAGTCTGCAAGAGGCTGCTTCTGCAACTCGAATCCGTGACTTCAACGTCACAAAACAGCAACCTTACCAGTTGCTTTAAGGCAAGCCATCTAGTCTAAGAAATGCTATCGAAAAATAAACGGTTATGCTCTGGGAGTTATTTATATCTAAACATGATATACTAAAAAAATTTCATCTCTATTTGTTTATATATCATCTAAAAGTCCTCCACCAATCAAAAGTCCTTTGTGAGGGAATTCTAGATTATTGGGTATCTTTCACTATTAATGATCATTTACTGATCAAGGATCAGATGATGGAGACGAGAAGCTTGATATTGATACTGATATAGAAAACACTTGTAAGTTATTTGCTTTTGAATTTCCATATAGAAAATAACTTACCAAGTGCTTTTTTGTCGGCATTAATATAAAGCTTCTTTCTCCATATGATCCTTGATAATCTAATCTCTTTCTGTAATATTCTTACTCGTCTTTCTGACTGATTTCCAATTTTTTTTTTCTCCCGCTGAATACGAAATGAGTATAAACGTAAATCAGCATATTACAAATTGCAGACATAAAAAACCAACATGCATAATGTTGATTTTTTGAGTACTGAAGATAAGTTAAATCTTGTGTTTTCCAGTGCCTGCTAATTTACTCTGTTTTACCTGCATATTACATATATCTGTTTCAGTCGTATGATTCATACACCATTATTTTAGACTGACGATCAAATATATGAAATTTGACTAATGTATCTAATAAAACCAGTGAGAAAGTGTACCACCACACAGCTGCAATAAGAAAGTTCTGTTAGTTACAAAGAGTGTGTTGTATTGTCCATGGACTATGTTTTATTGGAATCCAATGCATTATCATATGAACCACGATATGCAACCTGGCTAAATAGGGTATTTTGTTCACGGGAATTTGACGCTATCTGAATTTAGTAAATACATTGATTATGTGTTTTAATATCTTTCTATTTGTGTTGAATAAATTCTTTCACTATTACACTAGCGCACTATATATATTATTGTGTCATATATGCAGGTACATGTAGAACCGTGGGTCTTACTGGAAGCAAAGTCTCTATCCTTTGGGATGGAGGTATTGTTTGCCTGCTGCTCACCTTCCTCAGACCCTAGTGATAGCTTTTGCTGTCATCGGGATATACTGAGAATGTGTTGCTGTTGTTGTAGTGACGATGTCTAACGTTTATGTTTGCACAAAGACTTCTGGGACCAGTTCCATTTGCTGGGGAATATTTTTCTGACAAGAACTTTCCATTGAAGAGAAGTCGCTGAGTGTAGATATCCGAGAAAATATTTCTTGGAATGATTTACAAAGAAGTTGTACTGGAAAATGTCATAAATAATATTTAAATTTGAGCATCACCTTACGCGTGAAGCTTAATTAATTAGGGTTAAGTCAGTGTTGAAGAATAACCAACTTGTGCTCAGCTTGGTCAAGTATACTAATTTATTAATCCCTGATCAAGGACGATATTGAGGATTCGCACGCATTATTTACATTAAGTTATTCATTTAAAACCCACAGGATTGACTAATGGAAAATCACCAAGATTTATGCATTTTTTTTAAAGTTTTTTTTTTTTTATCGAAAGAAGGATCTTATTGATAACAAATAAAGTTAACGTACAGCACATTCCTACATCATACTAGAGTACATTTACATCCATACTATCACCTCTATGAGCTATTTTTTTAAAAGTTGCTTGTGAGAAGTTTATAGCGAATACCATATATTTACACTGTTCTTGGTAGCTATGTGAGAGGACGGGCCTTGGAGCAACTAATAAGGTTTATGTTTTTGATTTTGAGGTCGCTGATTCGAACTGTGAAAACAGCGTATTGTACAAAGTGTAGAGTAAGGTTGCGTATATCAGACCGCGAAGTGATCCGGCTTCTCTCCGGACCTTACACAAACACGGGAACTTAATACACCGGAAACGTCTTTTACTAGCTATGTAAGTTTAGAGTATATCATCTATCATTTTTTCCCCTTTTTTGGTGGGAGAAATGTCTTCATCAGCGTGACATACACTTTTGACTATGAAGGATTGAACGACATGTCAGCTTAAGACTTCTTGGCATGATGATCTTAGGTAATTGTTATTGTTTTCCTAGGTAACTTTCTATGGATCCTTTCTAGTCTAGAAAAATGATCTTTTGAATAAAAGAAATGGCAGCATTTCGTAATTTATTGTTGAATTGACCGAGAATTCAATAAATGATGGACGCAAAAATGATATGTTAGGACGATCTTACCATATTTTAAATGTTACCCATTTGAACATACTTTCGTATAAATATCATCGTCTGTTGTGCAGATATACACATATGTACGTGTCTCTATATATATACAACAACAACATTATCACGTTGACTTAGAAGCTCCCGCTTATAGTAAGGTATGAGAGTCGTATGTACGCAACCATACCTATTTGTTAAAAACACACACAGGTTGTTTCTGGATGATCCATAATGAAAATTGCGTCAAGCTGTATCGATCAACTGCTCTTTCACAATATAAGATATAGTGAATCATTTTGCCATCATATTACAAAATTAAGGAAGAACGTGTCTTTTACTCTATTGAGAAGTACGTATGTGTCCCTATATATATTATTTAAATCGATCACTCCCTTATGTGGTCAACCGAGTACTGCTACCACTTTGCTCGTGAATCATGCCTATGAGTCATGCCTCGTGAATCATGTCTCTGAAATATGAATCACTATTGGCCCTTGATTTTCGTAATCGTGTTCTAGGGAACTTTATTTATAAATATTTGTTTTTGTAAAATATTCTTACACGTATGGGAAGGGAAGACAGATAATCAAGTAATAGAAAATGCAATTATTCGTATCAAACATCATCCGAATCCTAACTTTAATGGGCCTGCTCGAAGGTTAGTCTGTAACGGAAGTTGAGAAGCTCATCAGTGTACGGTGTATATTGTATTGACAATTTCATATTCACTATATTACAATATAATAGATACCTTAATACGGTGTACAAATGTGTTTAGTACATTAGTTTGTAACAGAGGTGGATAAGTTCATTACGATATTACGACGTCATCTACATCATAATACGGTGTATATGAACGAGATCTGGATATTGAATTTATTAAATTGTGGTACACCAAAATACGATATGCAGTGTCATACAGTGTGCAGTATAACACAGTATGAATAAAACACATACTTAAATATTTTAAGATTGTTTTGTCGTTTAATCAAGAATTTACTTGGCAAGTGTAATTAGGGTATACCACCGATACTATAATTACTGCCAAACGTATTCATGAATCTATTCGGCAACCGCAATTACAGTATACCTCGATATACTATTGTTATTGTTAACATAATTACAGTATATCCGTGGCACTTTACTAATTTATAACTTAAAACATACAAACCTCTATATATTACAATCATGTTACCATAAATTGATACGGAAGATACATCGACATTTAACTAATACTTTGATTAATTTGATACGTAACACAACTATGAAAAATACTGTGGTGTGACATGCTAATTGCATAATATATAAGTCATTTAAATTATGTGTCCGACTTATGGAAAATAGCCTCAATTTAATAGGAGTCTTTTCATTAAAGATAAACTCATAAAAAAGAGTCGTTTAATATACATCGTTGAAAGTCGAAAAATAACGGTATCCTCCCTGCAATTTCATCTTTTCTTTATGTAGTTGGCCGTAATTTACCCTTAGATTAATTAGCTTTTCACAATTCATACATAATTGACGATTCCAAGAACATATGCCAATGACGCCTAGCTCCACCGGATAGAGTTCAGGTTCTAAGATAAGAGGTATTAAGTACAATCCTTGCTAGCGTAAGGTTTCTTCCACTCTCATAACGGTTTTTTCTGTCTTTATAGTAGTGATTTAATCAAAGATCAGTCAATGTTTAATATATTCATGTATATGTATTTCTATCAAATGTTGTCGTATAATATTTCAATATGTATAAAAAAAGAACTTATAGGTAAACAAAGGTGATGTAAAATTTTGATTCAATACACAATGATCACCTCATTACATGTGCTGAAACTTCAAATAACAGTTACGAAAACTGAGGGACTAATAAATTAAAAGTTTAGTTTATAGTATTAAACTAATAGTAAACCTCCTCAGCCTTGTGTAAGCGACCAAAGATAATTAAATTGCTACTGATCCTCACAATCTCATGACAGGAAAAATTTCTTATTTGTCAACTACATTAGATATATTATATACGAGAGTAATCGTCTGGCTGATCCTTTTTCCTTTTCTTTGTTATTTCTGGTCTCTTCCCCGTTAGGGTATATTTCACATGTGAATTCTAATTTTGTGACCTATCTATTAAACTACTTGATGAGACAAAATCTACCAGCTCAGATGAGACAAGACTCCCTATTAGTCAACAAACAGTCAACGTTGAAGTACTTCAGCTCAGCTATTTTTTAGCTCATCTAATTCTCCTGACGGACCAAGTGATGCACCTCTGCCCAGACCAATGATTTACCTCTGCACAACAAGATGTTATTTGACCAAGGCATTCACTTTGGCCCCATTGAGCAGAAACTTGAGTATTAGACAAGCAACTTTTATATCAAGGAATGCATTCCAGCTCTGCCTCAGCCCTGAGCTCCAACCTCGGCCTCCTTCATCAACATTCGGGGCAAGTCATCTAAAATGACAAAGTGGTACCTCAGTTCAGCAATATACTGGTTAACCAAGGCAATCATTCATGGAGGATCTCAGATATATTCAAATATCAGATCAACAAGGCTTAACTTTACCCAAAGTCAAGTTCTGCTCGGCCTCGAAACTGTCTCGGCCTCAGCACTCTGATTGTTTCAAGCACTAGCCTCGGATTCTTCATCTCGGCCTCAATCTCTTACAAGATATTTGTTAACTGACATCTGGGAACCACCAAGACAATTCTGCAAGTGCTTTCCAGGTGTCAAGCATCGGTTGGTTAAGTACGAGATCATTATTGTTGGCCGACCTAAGTGTCATAAATTCAACCACTGGCGCCGCCGTATTCGTAGTCATCTGTCCAGTCACACAGTACACCTACAGCAGACAAAGTAGCCCTTCTGACATATGCAACAATCCCATCATCGGGCAAAGGACCATTCTTATCAACTTTGTGCATAAAAAGACTTCCTTCAAGACTAAAGGAGAGGGGAGCCAACTTGAACTTTGGGAGTCTTCATCTCTAAGGAAAGAACTCTATATTCTCCAATCTTATAACTCTCAGTGAGAGATTTCCAAAACAACATCTGAATCGAGACCCAAAACAGATATATTATTAGTAAGAACTTCTGACAGGTCTATTCTAAACCTTTATTCCAGCATAAAATGCATACAAAAATACCCATAACTGACTTGAGCGTCGGAAGGTTTTCCCAGGACAGCGCCCTGTGCCTTTAACGTTTCTCTTCCTTCTCAGGTTCTATTGATGGACTTAAACGGAGAGCTAACGACATATTACAAGGATCACCTCTGATCCACCCGGTGAGGATGCTGGCCTCATCACTACTAACTCACACAAATAATCTTCTCTACTTAAAATTACCTTTAACATGCACAACCATCGTTTACCAACACAAACTTTTACCTCATTTCAATATTTCACTGCATACTTTTTACCCATATTTCAATGCTTCCGATCCAGTAACCTTGATATATACATCTTTAAGACTGATGCTACCTTTGTTCACTTGTCAATATTGATATTTCAAGAGGAAAGTGTTGTGTTTAAACTATGATTGGAAGATATTTAAAAAAAAAACTGTTAAGTTTGATGTTCCAAAACGAAACTATTTGTAAAGATCTAAAAACTCTCATATTGGAAAGAAGAAAAATGATGGAATGATATACAAACATGACCAAAGTTTTATATATTAACAAAGATTAACCTTTTTCGAGTTAGGAATGACGAAAAATCCGATTCAGTTGATATTAAGTAGAATTTTCACATAGTGACAACGTCAAGACATATGCCAGGCTTAGAATCGGCTAGGCGAATCTGAATTGTTATAATTATGAAATTCGACTACCGTTACCAAAGCGTGAGGGCCAAATCCGGAAGGATCATGATCCTTTGGTGAGTCCTGGGAGGATGCTAACCTATTAAGGAGATTGAAGTATATGGACCCTAAAAAATATCACATTGGAAAGACAAAAGATGGTAGAATAATATACAAGACAATTTTTATGGTAGACAAAGAGTAACTGCTAGACTTAAAGACCAATAAGATAAAAAGTAATTGACATGTGACGCTGATAAATGTGCAAATCAGAATGTCTTCAATTATTATAGTTCGTGTTAGTGGTTGAGTAACTATTAGGATTTAGTTACAATATATGAAAAATGACCGGAAGTCCTAAAACCGAATCGTTGGAGTATCGTGTTTAGAGTTTACACTATTACCGGAAGAGAAAACACCTGTTGCTGAGGTAAATATGGGCATGAACAGACTTGTAAGGATATAGTCATGGAGATTGATTTAATATCTACACATAATGTCTGTGAGGTTACGCTAATGATTTTTGATAGGTGAAAGTACCGCTATGTTTTTCATATTTTTCTTTATTCAACAACTAAAGTTAAACAAAGCTAGAGAGAAGGAATTACGATATCAATTAATATTTAACGTACCAATTCAAGTTAGAAGCTTTCTCTGTACTAGTATATATCATCCCGACATCATTGTACAACATGAAATGAAATATACAACTTATATTGGTCTAAAAATATTATTCTAGTTGGAAGTAAACTTAATTTAAAAAGATCAAACTATTTTATTCACTATTCTTATTACATCCTTAGCTGATTATTAATATATTTCTGCTTTTTAAGATTTGGATAATATTTTTTATATAATTAAAGTAGAAATTATAACAATATTTTTAGAATAAAAGAAATATAAATTATCACATGTCGAGATATATCTTCAGTATCAATTCTTCCCCTTTCCCCGAGATTGACATGTCAAGATATATCTCTTCCCCTTTCCCCGGTCAATCCCACCTGACTTTAAGATCCCGTATCATTTACAAGTGACTGATTTAAAGGAATTGTTTACAAGTAACTTGGCGATAAATCCAAGGTTCCTTTTTGTGCTGGAGTGGTACTGTAAACTAACTATTGGACCTCAATATTAATTCAGATCCTAGTGTCTGATATATATATATATATATATATATATATATATATATATATATATATATATATATATATATATATGGCACTATCGAACCAGCGTAAACATATCCTTCCTTTAATTAATTATAACAAAAGAAGCATTTGAAAAAAGGGAATGTGCCATTTTTCTGTGTTATTATCAACTTTCATTTACGGTAAAATTTAAAATGGGTCAGGTCATCATGGTAATTATTGTTTAACAAATAAAAGATACACAAATAGAAAGTACATCTCTTGTTTTAAACACAACTATTATGACATCTGTTTTACTTATATATTCTATTTGTTAAGGACTATATGGACACAATAAAAGAAAAATACATTTACATTTGGTTGATCTTTTTTAAGATATATCATTGTATATTTTGAAATAGTCTAGGATAATTCTCGTATTTACTTTTTAACTAGTAAGCTATAGGCGTTAACCCCTTCTTTTGAGCACAATCATCTGCTAACATAATTCAAGACACATCCACCATCATTAACCCTGACCCTGAGGGTTCGCATTGTCTAAGTCCCAAGAAGCATTATGGAGGATGCAAATAAGAAGGTCAACAGTCTTAAGTTGGAGAGGTTATATACAATGAGCCCACACAAGGTATCCACTGCAAACTGAGACTTTGACCCATACAACAGTGAAACACCCATACTATACGTGTCCTTGAAATCGAACCATGTATCTCTTACAGCAACTTCAAACCTGAGTACTAACTGAGCAAGGGGCACATCCTCCACCATTACTTGTCGCACTACTTAAAATCATCTTATCTTAACTAGTATAATCCAATTTAGTGTGACAAAAAATGTTATAGAGATGTGATAGATAATCCTTCGGAAAATGTAACTGGAGAGCAGAGAGTTAGGGTTATCCCCTTTTCATCAATTTCGTTTGCCATATTAATAAAAGTTATGTTATTTATATTACCCAAACATCTCCATAGATATATAAACAAAATGGAATTTCCTCATCAATCAAGTCTTTCTACTCGATGCATATTTAGAAAAACACGTGATACTAAAAAATGTAAAACGAGGAGAGGGAACTTCATCCAATGGGCTTTAAGTCAATGTTTGCCACCCTCTTAATTGCTATCGTTTAAGCTTCAAAGTGAAAGAAAGTTCATAATTGCTTTCAGGTGTTGAAATCAATTCGCTTGACGCTTAGTTTTCTATCTGCTTTATATATATATATATATATATATATATATATATATATATATATATATATAGAACTTATCTTATTTAAAGTTTCCATATAACCCTTTCCAATCCACACCCAAATAGGAAACCTTTGCTGTTCTTCTTTTCTTTTAGCGTCTCAATCTCCAACTTTTTCGGATCCACTCCCTTCATTGATCTTTGAAACTTGTGACATTTAACTTAGTTTTTTACTAGCACTTGACTATGATAATGCAGATCTACTGCCTGCTTGTGTCTGATTAACCATTTGTTCTTACTTCCTTCAGAATCATAGTTCTCGTGTTCAGAAGAAGCTGTCTGAATGGACCAGTTTGAAGCCAAGTGGCGATACGAAACGGTAAGAACATGCGATGCTATTTCTTCAACCCTATTTAAAATTAAAACTCTTATTCGAGTTCTCAATAGTTATGGATTTTTTATTTATTGTTTTGTTAAAAAGTAAACAACCTCTATGTGTTTTTAATACATGGGTATGGTTGCATACATCCGACCTCTCCATTTAAAATTAAAACTCTTATTCGAGTTCTCAATAGTTATGGATTTTTTATTTATTGTTTTGTTAAACATGAAACAAACTCTATATGTTTCTAACACATGTGTATGGTTGTGTACATCTGAACTCCTATATCCTGCATATACGGAATCCTATAAGTCAATGGAGTAATGTTGTTTTTGTTGTTTTGTTGAACAGGAAGAGGACATGAAACCTTCTATAGGCGCAATCAATGATCCCCATTTCAATCCATTCTCATCTGGGAACTTATCACATTATCCATCTTCAAGAAATATTGAAAATGATCAACAAATATCTCATCAATCTGCAAATTCCAAAGTCAGCAGCAATGTTTTCATCTCTTATTCTTCAGCCCTTATGAAAGGTGAGGATCCCAATGACTCACCTTTTCCTTCTGTTAATGTAATCTCTTTTGGTCGTGGGAACTCGAAATCAATGCTAACAAATGTTAATGAAGTTTGCACAAAGTCAAAGTCTCATGTTAGGCCTGAGGCAGATGTGATATTGCCTATGGAGATAAGCTTCTCTGCTCCGGTTGCTCCGAGCTCCGGCGAGGAAAACTACGTAGCCGGAGGATATTACGAGGAGAATATAAGGAAAAGTGGGGGTGGAAGAGATCCTTTGCAGGCTCAAGTTCATATACTAGCAGAAAGAAAGAGGAGGCAGAAGTTGTCTGAGCGTTTTGTAGCTTTGTCTGCCATGGTTCCTGGCCTAAAGAGGGTAAATCCCCCCCCCCCCCCCGTATGGGCTGCTTTTAATCCTATTTGTGTTAGTGGTATCAGAGCCAACTGGTTCAGATCTACCGACAGGCGACAGCTCTTTCACTCTTATATATATCTTTTTGATATATTTGCTTTGGTTTTTGTGAGTGTTTGCCTTATACACGCTAGGTAGTAAGTCTCGTTGCAAGAGCATTGATAATAATATGATACATTTGATAAAAAATCTTGTGGTACATGAGATAAAATGAATTCCTACTTTATATGGAGTTATTAAGTTCATAAATAGAGTTTCTAGTATAACAGCATGATGAACATTATCTACCACTAAAAACACTCTTTTTATTGATGTATTTGATTTTACAATATAAGCTTCATTCTTACATTTAACTTGTAATTTTGAATTATTTGATGTAGAAAGTCTAGTAGTTGTAGACTGTATACATGTATCTTGGACTAAATATCACCCAAAAAAGTATTTATATTCGCTCTTTCAAATTAAAGATGGTGTATTTGTTAGGTCCCTTAGAACACACTAGAAGGGGGGGTTGAATAGTGTGTTCACCAAGTATGGATATTTTGTGGCTATTTTTCGTTTTAGAGTGCAACCGATACTTGGATGTGTTCTTTTGAAAGATAAAAACTTGAAAGACAAGAAAGAACACGATTATGTATAGAGGTTCAAGTCAAGAGACTCTACTCCTCTACCTTCTTGATGTTTCACAAGAAGGATTTTGAAATGGGGATTGTTATTTCTTTTGGGGGAAACAACAACCAAAACAAAATCAAAAGAATACAAACTAGGCACCTTGCCTAGACCACAACCAAGAGTTCTAACACTTTGAAGTTTTGCCTCCAAAGATCTTCTTTGCCCTCAAAGAAATCTTGTAGGGAGAATAGTGCACCACACACTATCAACAAACCCTTCAAAGTTTAGAAAACTTAAACAAAGAGCACCCTTGCTCCTTGACCAACAATCTACCAAATCTCTCACAGAGAATCTCACCAAGAAGAAGACTCTTCTTCTTACAATAAACACACTCTCAACAATAAAGTAAAAGTATACAAAGATTTACAACTATTTTGAGAGCTTGAGCTTGAGAGCACTTGAGAGCTTGTGAAGTAGAAAGTTGGAGAAGAATGTGGAAGAAACCCTATTTTATCAACTTCAAAGTTTCTTCCCGTTTGAAACCCTCTGCACTGACATTAATGGGTTTTGGCATCATGTGTTGGTGAGTCCTCATCATTGGAGATCTCCCTTTGGCATGTAGCAACATTCTTGGAGAGATTTCAAAATGAATGCCAAGAAAGGAAACCTGAGAAACTTCAACAGAGAGGAGTCTGCAAAAAAGACACTAAAAAGAGAGGGTACAAAGAGTCAACTGATGTTAAAAAGTGAAGTTCAAGACCTTTGTAACGTTGGTCACATGAAGCGCCTAATGTGCAAAAGCACAGGCGTTCGATGTGACATTGAGCGCTTGATGTGAAAATGAACAGTCGTTCGAAGTCACATCAAGCGCCTAATGTGGGCTTCTTAAGGCGTTCGAAGTCACATGAAGCGCTTAATGTGGCACTTCATGCTTGTTCGAACTAACTCTGACTTTAACTCAGAGAAAGTACATAGGTGTACGTGCCCAGCCAGGGGAAAAGTACTTTTGGCATAGTGGACTGCATAAAGCGCCTAAAGGGGCGTTCAAAGTGTTCGCACTTTTCAACAGGTCACATAAAGCGCCTAATCAGGCGTTCAATGTGTCCTATTTTACAAACACTCACATGAAGCGCCTAATCTAGGCGTTCGAAGTGTTCGCATGCCCAGACACTTCACATAAAGCGCCTAATCTAGGCGTTCGAAGTGTACGTGACTCCACCAAGGTACATTAAGCGCCTAATGTAGGCGTTCGAAGTATTCTGACTTCAAACAACACACATGAAGCGCCTAATGGGTTGTTCAATGTGCCAAAATGTGCAAATCATCAAAACTTTACATGATCTAACATTCTCCCTCTTTTTGATGATTTCACAATATGCATAACTTAACAAAGCTCCCCCTTAATATATGCTCCCCCTCACTAAGTGCAATGAAAAAGAAATAACTTGAATGAAATGATGAAACAATTTTAATGAAAATCAACAATAAATTCAAGTTATAAAAATTTCATTCAATAATTGCAGAAAAACAATTAACACCAACAAATAAAAAAAAATTACATAGCACCACCACTTGGTGGTGTAAAACCACTGAAACCAAAACCACCACTAGCGGCAAAATCCGTGAACCCACCCATGGATCCACCAGCACCACCAGCAGCATCACCAGCACCTCCACCAGCACCATCGCCACCACCACCACCACCACTTTCTCCCCCTAAATCATCAAAATTAGGAGGAAGTGCCCATGGACTGATCTGCATGAATGCATTGCGAAAGGCAGTCATGCGCAGTTCGTTTCGCGCATGCCGAGCTTCATGCTCAGCATCACGAAGATGCAACTGCTGAACTGTTTGTTCAAGGGCAGCAATGCGTGATAGTAATTCCGAGGAATCACTACCACCCGTGGCATCAGGAGGTCCTTCTTCGACCTCATCATCGTCAGGAATAGTGGTGGCTTTCCTTTTCTGCGAGTCAACAGCCTGGGCGATGTTATAGTGATCATAAAGATCGGATTTGGCAACGGTGGACAAATCATCATCATTAATAACAATGCCTTTGGATTTGAGCAAAATGGTGACAATGTTGGCAAAAGGCAGAGCTTTGGACCCCTTTCGGAGGGCCGCAAACATGACTTCGATGATGATCCAGGCCAGATTCAGCTGAGTAAGGTGCTTGAGGCGGTAAGAGACATAGAAATCCATGTTGCTGGGATTTCTAGTGGCCTTACCATTGATGCAGTAGGTGACAACCGCGAGCAGAATGCGATCCACCAACGGCATGTTCTGAGTCTTTTTAGAGGGGTAGTACCCCAAATCAAATTTAACGTCCTGCTCGGGGACGCCGTATTTGGAACTCCAATCAAATACGGAGAAATCTGTCAAGCCCTCATTTCTGATACGCAAAACTTCACAGATTTCAGGGACAGTGAAGCTAAGAGGAGTACCATCAATGAAGGAGTTGAGAGAGAAGGGTTGAGACTCAGATTGTGGGGTGACCCACAGATTGGAGTAGAACAGCCGGGTGTGCTCGCGGGAGAATTTTTGCATGTCAAGTCTGGACCAAAGGGATGTCCAGCCTTGGTGTTCCAGGAAAGGAACAATTTCCAGTGCACTGCTCGTCTCAGGCACGTTGCTGAGGTTGAGCAGCTTCAGAGGGATGATCAGACGGTTGTTTGCTACCCACTCCTGGTATAGCATGCAGGAATGGTAGGAAACGTGAACACCCTTATCAATGGAGCGTGGAGGTTTCTTGATGTCGGGCTCAAACTTTTTCAACCAAGGAAAGTTGTCCTTGGTGAGCCCTTCACGGATGGTTATGATTGCAGGAGGCTCGACAATGCTTTGTCCAGCCGTTGTTTTTCGCTTCTGGGATCTTGGGCGTTTGGAAGGACCAGCGGAAGCCATTTTTGGAGAAGTGGGAGGAGAAGGGATCTTGAAGATTAGAGGAAAGGATGAAGATACGAGTGAAGAAGAAAGAAATAGGAGAGGTTGGATTTTAAAGGGTGAAGAGAGGAAGATGAAGAGTTAGTGGAGTAATGGTGGAGAGGGAGGTAAGGGAGAAGTGGGAGAGTGGGAGAGAGAGGAGTGAGGAAGAAGATGAAAAGTTGAATTGTATGGGGAAGAGGAAGAGGCAGACGTGGGAGAGAGGGAAGAGAAAGAGGCGGCTGTGAATTGATGGTCCTTGAATGGCGCGAAAAACTGAAGAGGCGGCGAAAAGATAGTGAAAGAATAGGGTTAAAGCGCCTAATGTGACATCGAACGACTTCACAAATATGTATGAAGCGCTTAATGTCACATTGAACGACTGTGAAAAGGAGGATTGAGCGCTTAATGATACTTCGAACGAGTGAACACACTCAGATCAAGCGCTTAATCCTACATCGAACGACCTAATAAAGCGCCTAATGTCACTTCGAACGAGTGACATCCTTAGCATCAGGCGCTTGATGTAACATCGAACGCCTGAACAATTTGAGATAAAGCGCTTTATGTCTACTGATATTGAAAATTTTTGAAATTTTCATGCTCAAAACTCAAGATGGTTTTGTCAACCCATATTGAGCAACCCCAACCTACTTCTTATAGATAAGAATACATCACTAGGCAAGGGTTTCGTGAAAATGTCCGCAAGTTGGTCATGTGTAGGAACAAATTCTACACTTACCAAGTTCTTTTGTACACAATCACGGATGAAATGATACCTCACTTCAATGTGCTTGGTCCGACTATGTTGGACGGGATTTTGTGCAATATTTATGGCGGACGTGTTATCACACAAAATTGGCACCTTTGAGAAGTGAATGTTATAATCATTTAACGTGTTAGTCATCCATAACAATTGTGCACAACACGAGGCGGCCGACACATATTCGGATTCCGCCGTAGAGAGAGACACACTGTTCTGTTTCTTGGAGTACCAAGAAACGAGACAATCTCCAAGAAACTGACAAGTTCCGGAGGTGCTCTTTCTATCAACTAGACTCCCCGCATAATCGGAGTCACAATAACCTCTTAAATCAAAACATGCATTCTTAGGATAAAATAAACCAAATTTCAAAGTACTTCTAAGGTATCTAAGGATACGTTTTACCGCAATAAAATGCATCTCCCTAGGATCACTTTGAAATCTAGCACATAAACATACCGCATGTAAAATATCGGGTCTACTAGCCGTTAAGTAAAGTAGACTACCTATAATGCCACGATACAAGGTTACCTCGACATGTTTTCCCTTTTCATCCTTGTCAAGCTTTGCACTTGTGCTCATTGGAGTGTTCACCTCTCTTCCTTCACCAAAATTGTACTTTTTGAGCAAGTCTCTTGTGTATTTGGCTTGGGAAATGTACACACCATCTTTGGTTTGCTTGATTTGTAATCCGAGGAAATAGTTTAGCTCGCCCATCATGCTCATCTCGAACTCACCTTGCATAAGACTAGCAAATTGCTCACAAAGACAATTGTTAGTAGCACCAAAAATAATATCATCAACATATACTTGAACAATTAAATGATTCCTACCTTGTTCTTTTATGAACAAAGTAGTGTCAACTTTACCTCTTGAAAAACCATTATTAAGAAGAAAAGTACTTAACCTCTCGTACCAAGCTCTTGGAGCTTGTTTGAGGCCGTAAAGAGCCTTTTTAAGTTTGAAGACATGATGTGGTGAATCATGACATTCAAACCCGGGAGGTTGTGCAACATACACTTCCTCTTGAATAACACCATTCAAGAACGCGGATTTAACATCCATTTGGTAAAGTGTAAAATCTCTATAACAAGCATATGCTAATAACATTCTAATAGCTTCAAGTCGTGCTACGGGTGCAAATGTCTCATCAAAATCAATACCTTCTTCTTGACGGTATCCTTGAGCAACTAACCTAGCCTTGTTTCTAGTGACATTACCTTGATCATCCATCTTGTTACGAAAAACCCATTTCGTACCAATAATAGGATGATCGTGTGGTTTGGGAACTAACTCCCAAACATCACTTCTTTCAAATTGGTTTAATTCTTCTTGCATAGCCAAGATCCAATTTTCATCAAGAAGTGCGTCTTTAATATTTTTAGGCTCTATAAGAGAGACAAATGCATTCTCTCTATATTGCCTTCGTGTGGTGATACCTCTATTTGGATCACCAATGACTAACTCTTGAGGGTGAGAACTTTTGTGCTTAAATGATCTAGGAAGATTGGATACATCACCTCCAACTTCCTCTTGATCATGTTCCGGAAGAGATGAACCTTCATTATCATCATGAACCTCATGTTCCGGAATTTTTGATGCATTTTCTACATTTTGTGAATCAACATGAGTAGAGGAGACACTTCTACGTGGCTCACTAAGTTCATTTACACAAGGTGGAGGAGTGCCTTCGAGAGGTTCAACTCTCAAGTCAACGAAGATGTTTCCATTTGGAGGATCATCAACGATTTCTCGTTGAGGAACAACCATAGGAACATCCTCAAAAATTTCTTCTTGAGGAGTCACATCTTCATCCTCTACACAATCCTCATTAAGTTTAGGTTCATCACTAAGTGACTCATTAAACTTAACATGGATTGATTCTTCCACCTTTTGACTCCTTTTGTTGAAAACACGAAATGCTTTGCTATTTGAGGCATAACCTAAAAAGATGCCTTCATCCGCTTTGAGGTCAAGTTTGTCCAAAGTATCTTTGGTATTAAGTATAAAACACTTGCAACCAAAGACTTTGAAATACCCAATGTTGGGAACTTTTCCATTCCAAAGCTCATAAGGAGTCACATTTAGGTATGGTCTCAAATAGACACGATTGATCACATGGCAAGCGGCATTAACCGCTTCGGCCCAAAAATACTTGGGCAATCCGAACTCGTTTAGCATTGCTCTACACATTTCTTGTAGAGTTCTATTTTTCCGTTCGGCCACACCATTTTGTTGAGGAGTTCTAGGTGCCGAAAGGTCATGAGAGTATCCTTTGGACACACAAAACCTTTCGAAATCACCATCGAACTCACCACCACGATCACTACGGATGGTTTTAATGGTGTCACCCACATGATTTTCCAATCGTTTACTTAGACTTATAAACTCACTACATGCATCACTTTTCTTAGCAAGAAACATCACCCACGTATAACGAGTATAGTCATCTACAACCACGAAGGTGTAATGTTTGCCACCCAAGCTTCTTGTTCCAACATCCCCATACAAATCCATATGAAGCAATTGTAGGGGCTTGGAGGTGGAAATGTTTGTCTTGGGTTTGAAACTTGTTTTCACAAGTTTCGCCTTTTGACAAGTGTCACATAAGTCATTGTTTTCAAAACTCATTTTTGGAAGGCCTCGGACTTTATCATTTTCGCAAATAAATTTAAATGTTTTGAAACATACATGTCCGAGACGTCTATGCCATAGTTGCGTCAAATCATTCTTAGCAACTAGACACGATACATTTTGAGAAACCAAATCATTGATGCTAACTTTGTAAATATTTTTGAAACGCAAAGCCTCAAATAAAATCTTTTCTTCCTTTTTCACAACACACTTTGTTTTCAAAAACGTTACCTCATAATTAGCATCACAAAGTTGACTGACACTTATCAAGTTAAACTTAAGACCTACAACATATAAGACATCACTAAGAGAGAAGGAATCGTTACCCACAATACCATGTCCTTTGATTTGGCCTTTGCTACCGCCAAAGTGGACAACTCCTCCGTCTTGCATAGTGAGTCTATGGAAGAGACGTTTGTCTCCCGTCATATGGTTGGAACACCCACTGTCCACGACCCATTTGACCTTCTTGTCTTCGCTTTCTCCATTGAGTGCTAGGGCCTACAAAAGAACCATATGAAGTTGGTACCCTTTTTGTTTTGGGTCCTTGAAGGTTAGTTACCTTCATCTCGCCTTTCGGCACCCACACAAGATTCTTATTATTTTTAGCTCTACATACTCTCTCTACATGACCTTTCCTATTACAATAAAAACATGTAGGAGTATGCTTGTGTGTTGGTGCATGCTTGTGCGAATGTTTGTGCATTGGCACATGTTGTGTTTCCTTTTTAGGAACCACCTTCTTTGGAATAGAAGAAGGTTTTTGTTTCACAACATGGACCAAAGGTTGTGGTACCTTTGGTGCATTAGCCTTTTGTTTAGGCATGTGCCTTTGCTTCTTCAAGGAGGTTTTAGACTCCTTGATCACTTGTGCTTGTTCCTTTTTATTTCCCTTCTTAGATGCATACATGACACTCGGTTTGACTTTCATGCTTGGCCTAGATGCATCTTTCTTCTCTATCTCTTTAGCACCTACCCTTGAATCATTTTTCTTATCCTCAAGGGCTTGAGCACATGATTTCATCAAATCATGTTTCTCTTCAAGTGCAATCACATGCATGGTTAAAAATATGTCATGCTCAAGTTGCAATGCAATGTGATTCTCTAACGTGTCATTGTACTCATTTATGCATGCTCTAAACTCTTTCTTGACACGTTGATATTTTAAATCAAGGAGATCATTTTCTTGTATTAAATCATCTCGTTCATCAATAATTTTATAGTGCGATGAAATATTGCATACCTCCTTGTCATCGTCGATGGCCATTAGTGCAAAGAACTCCTTGTCGAGATCATCTTCCACCACCCCCGTGAGTGCAAGATCATCTCTATCGCCATTGTCGCTCTCGGATCCGGAAAGAAAGCTCTCCCAATGGGCTACCTCCGCTTGCAAAGCCTTCTTCCTTTGGTAGATGGCCTTCTTGTCTTTGAGTTGCGGCTCTTTTACCCGACAATCCTTCATGAAATGACCAAGCTTCCCACATTTGTAGCATTTATTCTCTTGGTCCTTCACTTTGTCCTTGGGGTATCTTTCCTTGACGAACCTTCTTGCTTCGTCACCATTTTTTCTCGCAATACGTCGGAATCTTTTGACAAGAAGTCCGACTTCATCATCCGAGTCCTCCGACTCAACAACCAACGCCTTTGAAGTTTGGCGAATAGGATCATTCTTCTCTTGAGCATCCAAATGAATCTCATAAGTGATGAGATTCCCATAAAGCTCATCCAAGGTGATTGTTTCAAGATCCTTGGACTCCTCAATGGCCGTCACTTTTGCGTTCCATTCTCTTCCTAAACTGTTTAGGAAGCAATGGTTTAAATCTTCTTGTTCTATCTTCTTGCCAACCGCTTTGAGAAGGTTGACAAGTTTGGTGAATCTTTGGATGGACTCTTCAATCTTTTCACCTTTGGGGACAGTGAAGTTGTAAAATTGTTTTATCAACTGTCTCCTTTTGGCCTTTCTTACTTGAGAAGTTCCTTCATGGATCATCTCAAGCTTTGTCCAAGCCTCATGTGCGGATTGGACACCTTGAATCTGAGCTCTCTCATTTGTGGAAAGAGAGCTATTTAAAATAGCAAGAGCCTTGCTATTTATGGCCAACTGGAACTCCTCCTCCGGGGAAGGATCATCAATATCAATGGGAATCATAGATCCTTTTGAGACCTCAACCCATATTCTGTGAGAACAAGAACGCAAGTACGTTTCCATGTTTGACTTCCACAGTGGGTAGTTTAAAGGGTCAAACATGGGAACTTTAACATGAACATTTGAGATAGAAGGGAATAGGGTTTCCTGCCTCCTTCTTCTGGAAAGATCAGCAGTAGGAGAACTCACATCCTCATCAACAGAGGCCTGCCTCCTTCTTCTGGAGGTTTCAGCAGTAGGAGAACCCAAATCATCAAAAACAAAGGGATCCATACTAGAAATGATCAAATCTTGTATTTGGACTCAAATAAGCAAGATGTGGCTCTGATACCAATTGTTAGGTCCCTTAGAACACACTAGAAGGGGGGGGTTGAATAGTGTGTTCACCAAGTATGGATATTTTGTGGCTATTTTTCGTTTTAGAGTGCAACCGATACTTGGATGTGTTCTTTTGAAAGATAAAAACTTGAAAGACAAGAAAGAACACGATTATGTATAGAGGTTCAAGTCAAGAGACTCTACTCCTCTACCTTCTTGATGTTTCACAAGAAGGATTTTGAAATGGGGATTGTTATTTCTTTTGGGGGAAACAACAACCAAAACAAAATCAAAAGAATACAAACTAGGCACCTTGCCTAGACCACAACCAAGAGTTCTAACACTTTGAAGTTTTGCCTCCAAAGATCTTCTTTGCCCTCAAAGAAATCTTGTAGGGAGAATAGTGCACCACACACTATCAACAAACCCTTCAAAGTTTAGAAAACTTAAACAAAGAGCACCCTTGCTCCTTGACCAACAATCTACCAAATCTCTCACAGAGAATCTCACCAAGAAGAAGACTCTTCTTCTTACAATAAACACACTCTCAACAATAAAGTAAAAGTATACAAAGATTTACAACTATTTTGAGAGCTTGAGCTTGAGAGCACTTGAGAGCTTGTGAAGTAGAAAGTTGGAGAAGAATGTGGAAGAAACCCTATTTTATCAACTTCAAAGTTTCTTCCCGTTTGAAACCCTCTGCACTGACATTAATGGGTTTTGGCATCATGTGTTGGTGAGTCCTCATCATTGGAGATCTCCCTTTGGCATGTAGCAACATTCTTGGAGAGATTTCAAAATGAATGCCAAGAAAGGAAACCTGAGAAACTTCAACAGAGAGGAGTCTGCAAAAAAGACACTAAAAAGAGAGGGTACAAAGAGTCAACTGATGTTAAAAAGTGAAGTTCAAGACCTTTGTAACGTTGGTCACATGAAGCGCCTAATGTGCAAAAGCACAGGCGTTCGATGTGACATTGAGCGCTTGATGTGAAAATGAACAGTCGTTCGAAGTCACATCAAGCGCCTAATGTGGGCTTCTTAAGGCGTTCGAAGTCACATGAAGCGCTTAATGTGGCACTTCATGCTTGTTCGAACTAACTCTGACTTTAACTCAGAGAAAGTACATAGGTGTACGTGCCCAGCCAGGGGAAAAGTACTTTTGGCATAGTGGACTGCATAAAGCGCCTAAAGGGGCGTTCAAAGTGTTCGCACTTTTCAACAGGTCACATAAAGCGCCTAATCAGGCGTTCAATGTGTCCTATTTTACAAACACTCACATGAAGCGCCTAATCTAGGCGTTCGAAGTGTTCGCATGCCCAGACACTTCACATAAAGCGCCTAATCTAGGCGTTCGAAGTGTACGTGACTCCACCAAGGTACATTAAGCGCCTAATGTAGGCGTTCGAAGTATTCTGACTTCAAACAACACACATGAAGCGCCTAATGGGTTGTTCAATGTGCCAAAATGTGCAAATCATCAAAACTTTACATGATCTAACAGTATTTATTGAAGTAGACCTTTTCTATCAAAATCTCTCTCAAGCCATTCATGGGTATTTGTTTGGTCGCAGTTAATGTTTGTAGTTTAACACATATGATGTGCGATTCATCGATTTATCTGGTGAATTTTGATCTCTTAATTGTTTTTCTTGATCATACTTCTATTCTTTTTATCAGTTTTAAGTTTTATATAACACAGTTTAATTTTTTATATATGCTTTTATTAATCTTTTGGGGGCAGTTGGACAAGGCATCTGTGCTTGGAGGTGCAATAAAGCACTTAAAAGAACTTGAAGAACGTGTAAAGGTCCTTGAAGAAAATGGAAAGAAACGACATTACGAGGAATCAGCTGTTTCCTGCAAGAGAAAGAAACTAAATTTAACTGGTGACACCTCATCGTCCGACGTGGACTTTGATGGAGGCAGCCAAGACACCTCATTGCCTGAAGTTGATGTTAGAATTTCAGGAGAAAATGTGCTTTTGAGAGTCTACTGCCTAAAGGTTGATGGGATTATCAAGGAAATATTGAGCGAGGTTGAAAAGTTTAATCTTTCTGTCATCAGTAGTAGTGCCATGCCTTTCGGGAATACCACTCTTCACGTTACCATTATTGCCCAGGTACTTTTCTAAACTTTTTTTAGATTCACTGTACCCAATCATTTAAAATACAGTGACTTCTATATATTTTTATTTTTAGTATGTTTTTAAGTCTCTTTTGTATGCAATAATACTTATTATTATTATTATTATTATTATCATTACGTAACTTTTGTTTTGATATACATAAAAAAGACGTAGAAAAAAGAAAAGAAAAGATACATAGTAGTGAACTAGAGGTACCACCTCACAAGACCTAGCAAAATGTATTAAAAGAAAAAGAAGAAAGTACACCAATTCCTCCTAGGGAATTGATAAATAACCTGATTTACGAGTTCTTTGTAATACTTTTAGGGATAGGAATTGTGAGGCCTTAGCAGTTGAGGATACAATACCATGGTGTAAGTTGTCTTTGTTCCATTGGTAAAAATATTAGGTTGTAACTTCTGCTAGATGTACTTCAATACCCCCCTTATGCTCTTAATGCAACCATTGCAGTTTTACTTGAGTTCCCATTCAGAATCATGCATGCACTTTGGTCTTATTGAGGAATACTAATTAGAAACTCGAACTTAATGTGCAAATGTGCATTCCACAAACTAACAACATTACACATTGCCGCTTCCGTCTATGGCGGGTATTGGAGGTTGGATATACGCAACCATACACATGTATTATAAACACACAGAGTTTGTTTCCCGATGATCCATAATGAAAATTGCGTGTCGATCAACTGCTACTTCACAATATAAGAAGCGCATCGAGTTATTTTGCTTTATTCCATCATATTAATGTGCAAATGTGCACTAATATTAGAAAATCCAGAGTTCTTTTGAGAAAGGAAACCCTAACTTCTGCATGTGTTTTATGGCCCAGTTGGATAGTGATTTCTGCATGGCTTCTGAAGATCTCGCAAACAACATTCGAGGATTTATTATGAGGCTCACTTGATGATACGAGGATGCTTTAGTTATTAGTAGGTTGTTTATGTAAGAAACTTGATGTTGTTACTTTGCTAGTAGATATTACATTTGCTCCTCGGAACTGAAACTTGCTCGGATCATGCCAAAAGAACGAATTGGATACAGAGATATTATGTATACTGTTTATTTTACTGTGATTGATCGTATCATTATGTTACGGCAATCACCTTTCGCTTTTGATAATATCTTATTTATTCAATTGGGCACTTAGGTTTTGGTTTTGGTTCCTTTACCCATTATAATTGTGAAAAGTCGCTATATTTATCAAAATTATCGCTCTGTTTTTTCATCATATATCAGGTGGTGTAGTTATAGTTATAATGAGTATTAGTAATTTTCTATACTTGTACAATGCTTTATGATGGAAGTAGACTTCTGTTTCTGTTAGATAGGACACTAACGAATACTTCTCCATTTCAAATTATCTAAAATCCGGAGAATATGTATCATTTCAATAGTTAATTATGAGCTAATAATAAAAGGATGGATCTTAAAGTAGAACAAGTCCAGTCACTAATCAAACATAAAGGTGATATCACAGTGAAATAAAAATAACCATAGAACTTTCATATATAAAAATGGTGATACTTTTCAATGATATTGTTCTGAATGAATGGGAGTAAAGTTTTATTGACACGATCATTGTGAAGTGACAGTCCTCCCAATAGATACAAATTTTATTAGATGGTAAGACTATTTTGGAAAGAGAGGGCATTGAGCGTCTATCAGCAAGGAGATGCTAAGGAAAAATTCTCAGATAGCACCCCGGATGAGATCCTAGGAGGTTAAAAGTGAGGCATCCAATCACGCATCCCCACGTGTACAAAATCTGTTTTTTTAAAAGAAAAATTGCAGCACCCCCTTGCTTTTGTACACGTGGCGATGCGTGATTGGATGCCTCACTTTTGGCCTCAATTTTAGCCTCCTAGAATCTCATCCGATAACACCCCGCCTTTTTCTTTTTCCTTTTTTTCTTACCAACCTTAATAGAGTTGTGATACACGACAATGTTTTATTTTGGGTATGTCACACAATCTCTGGTGAAACATTTTGTGAAAATTCTATAAATGCATCAAGCTTTACAATATTACCGATCAAATCAATGAGTGAACGAGGTACAGAGTACCTGCGGATGAAGACGAAATTGTGAATCCATTCTCACGGTTAGCTGAGAATTGACGGAGATTGAGAAGAGAGAAAGGAGCAGACAGATGAAGATGAGAAAATAACTGCCACACTTAAGATTGAGGAAGCAAAGATTATTCATCACACTTTGGGCAATTCGTCGAACAGTCTACATATAGAGCCACTGACGGTTAAAACAGAAAAGGCGCAAAATTACAAAAATATCCCTACTGCCTAACTAACATACAACATAAACTCAAGGGCACAATCGTAACTTCAGCACGTTTTAAACGTTTCCCGCCTGCCAGCCTTCTTCCTCTCCTGCCTGCTCTCACAACTGATCCTGCTCCTCCTCCACATCGCGTGATCTCATCTCCCAATCATCCAATTCGTCACGCAATCAACATACACCGTGGATTAAACCTCCTATTCGATGATCTGGCCATTTCTTTCTCCACATTGCCACCATCCAGCTCACCGTCTTTCTCATTCTTTGAGCTGTCCATACCCTTCTCATCCTTCAATATTTCGGCTGCATTTTCAACACCCCCCCTCAAGCCATGCTTGCCATAAATGTTACACACCCCAAGCTTAGCCAGAAGCTCATTCAACCGTCTACTATCCAAGGCCTTGGTGAACAAATCTGCAAGCTGGAACTGGGTTCTGATGGGCATTAACTTGATCACCTTCTCCTGCACCTTATTCCTCACTATATGACAATCAATTTCGATATGCTTAGTTCGTTCATGAAAGACCGGATTTTCAGCTATGTACAATGCACTTTTGCTATCACAGAATACCTCCACTGGACCCTGGCTTCCAACTCCCAAATCCTCACACAAGTACAACAGCCATTGAACCTCACACACAGCTGAAGCCATGGCCCTATACTCCGCTTCTGCAGATGAACGTGAGACTGTTGTTTGTTTCTTAGCCTTCCAGGATATCAATGCATCCCCTAGAAACACACAGTAACCTGACACTGACCTTCTTGTTTCCTTGCAACCAGCCCAATCGGAGTCAACAAAGGCCTTCAACTTCATGTCTCCCGAGCTAGGTAGTAGTAACCCTTGACCAGCTGTACCTTTGAGAAATCTTAATACCCTATGAGCAGCTTTTAAGTGATTGATCGTGGGACAATCAAGAAATTGACTTAGTTGCTGCACCGCAAACGAAATATCCGGCCTCGTGATCGTGAGATAAATCAGCTTGCCAATTAACCTTCTATACGCAACTATGTCTTCAAATGGTTCAGAATCCTTGTGAGTCAGCTTTAGGTGCATCTCCATTGGGCTTATAGCTGGCTTACACTCCAAAAAACCAAATTCATCCAGCACCTCTAAAGCATACTTCCTCTGGTTGATGAGCAATCCTTTTTTGGATCGTGCCACTTCAATGCCCAAAAAGAATTTTAAGTCACCTAGGTTCTTAATTTTAAACTCCTTATGTAAGTCCTCCTTTATCCACTCAATACTGCTCAAATCCTCACAAGCCAGTATTAGATCGTCTACGTACACCAGTAGCACCAACATCAAAGCTCCCATCTTCTTTGTGAACAGTGTATAGTCATTCTTCGATTGCACAAAGCCCCTTGAGGTGAGAAATGTTGTTAGCCTTGCATTCCATTCTCTGCTGGCCTGCTTCAACCCATATAACGATCTCTCCAACTTGCAAACAAGATCTTCGTGTGGCAGCGTAAGTCCAGGGGGAGGAGTCATATAAATCTCCTCATGCAATTCACCGTGTAAAAAAGCATTATTCACGTCCAATTGGTGTACGTGCCATCCTTGTCTAGCAGCTATAGCCAAGAGCATTCTCACAGTACTCATCTTTGCCACAGGTGAGAAGGTGTCCTGGTAATCCACCCCTAGCTGTTGCGTGTATCCCTTCGCAACTAGTCTCGCCTTAAATCTCTCCACTGTGCCATCCGCTTTGTGCTTCACTTTGTATACCCACTTACATCCAATGGCCTTTTTTCCTGGTGGCAGTGTGGTCAGTGTCCAGGTCTTGTTTTCTTGTAGAGCTTTTATTTCAGCCTCCATAGCCTTCTGCCACTCCAACGAGCCAACTGCTTCTGCATAAGTTTTGGGCTCTGTACACGTACTAATATTCAAAATATATGATTTGAATTTAGGTGTTAACAGATCCAGAGTATAATATTTGTGAAGTGAGTGTGGGGAGGTATAAGAATGACTGTACCGAGCATTGAAGGAATGATTTGTTCCTAGTGAGTTGGATGGGACTGTCAATGGTTGACTTGATACTTGACCACAATGATATTGCTGCAAGTAGTGAGGTGGCTTTTTAACTCTCTGAGGTCTGGCTATAGGGATTTCAATGTCAATGGAATTGATAGGAATTATTTCAGATGGTGCATTGTCTGGGGAACCAGGTTGATTGACTTGGGAAGAATGTTGTTGGTGGTTGAATGTGTTCTGAGAGGATTCTTCTGAGAGGACGTGCTGATTAGTTTGAGGAGAATATTGTTGATGATTGAATGTGTTTTGAGAGGAGTTTTCTGTAAGAATAGGCTGATTGGTTTGAGGTGAATTCAGTTGGATATGGGAAGATTGAGCATGAGAATGCAGTTGTGCCCCCCTAGATGTGGCATTGGGAGTGAGAGTGTGATCAATGCCACAGCTAGTGGTCGAATGTGGAAGGATATACTGATGAGGAGAGTAATTTGGAGAAGACTGGCATGGGGGAGTCTTCTGTGAGGGAATATCACAGAAGGGAAAGCTAGATTCGTGGAACACCACATCCCTGGAGATGAAAATTTCTCTGGATGTTAAATCTTGAAGGATGTACCCTTTTGTAGTGTGGGACAATCCTAAAAAAATACTTCTTCTGGACTTGGGACTAAATTTGTCCTTGAGAGGAGATGTCACAGTGGCATAACACAAACAGCCGAACACCTTAAGATTGTCATAGGATGGTATTGCCTGATATAGTATCTGGTGAGGGGATCTTTGGTTTAAAAGTGGAGTAGGAGTCACATTTATGATATAGACAGCGTGCTGCACACAAAATCCCCAGAAGGAAGCTGGGACATTGGACTGTAATTTAAGAGCTCTAGCTACATTCAGAATGTGTTGTTGTTTCCTCTCAACAATACCATTTTGTTGAGGGGTGTACACGCAACTTGTTTGATGTACTACCCCCTTGGAAGCAAAGAAATCAGTCATGTTAAATTCCAACCCATTATCAGATCTCAGCACTTTTATGTTCGCATTAAATTGTACATGCACATAATGCCAGAAACTTTCAATAATCTTTCTGGTTTCAGATTTTGCTGTCATCAAAAAAATCCAGCAGTATCTACTATGATCATCAACAATAGTAAGAAAATATCGTTGATTATACATGGTGGGATGTTTGTAAGGACCCCATATGTCCACATGAATGATGGAGAAGGGAGCATTGGATACAGAATGGGAGATTGGGAACGGGAGTCGTTTTTGTTTAGCTAGAGGGCATATGCTA
This sequence comes from Eustoma russellianum, assembly GCA_036186865.1. Classification (NCBI taxonomy): domain Eukaryota; kingdom Viridiplantae; phylum Streptophyta; class Magnoliopsida; order Gentianales; family Gentianaceae; genus Eustoma; species Eustoma russellianum. Next base: position 18,970,584 of record AP025040.1, on the reverse strand, counting down.
CAAGATTGAGAATCAAAAGAGTCAAAAGAAACATCAACTGAGGAGTCTAATTTGCTTATCTCCTTTAATCTTGATGAAGCTTGGTGGCCCAGCCTGAAATGCCAAAGAGAAGACTGGGTTTTGGAAATGGCAAATGCTTGCCACGGACGGGCAACAGAGACTGTGGAAGGTGGCTGACGGATCAGGTGATACAGCCCTTGGTGTGTTTCAGCTAAACCAATCGTCTTCTTGCTCATATGCTCCTGAATGTAGCACATATTTGAGTTAAAGGTTAAATCAATTTCACCAGTCATGGTAAGCTTGCTAAGGGACACAAGATTAAAGGCAAAGGAGGGAATGTGCAGCACATTATGAAGCTTGAGATTAGGAAGAATGTTCACAGTACCGATATGTTTAGCAGAAACAGAATGATTGTTTGGTAATTTAACAGAAATTCCTGAAGCAGGCTGGTAAGAAACGAAAGAAGATAGAGAACAACATATGTGATCCGTAGCACCTGAATCCAATATCCATATATTAGAAATATCAGAGGATACATTACCTTGCCACTTACCAGGAACAATGACTTGCTTGGCTGACAGAACAGCGTGCTGATCATTCGGTCCCTCCACGTTGTTTGGGCGCATCAATATTCCCTTGTCCCTGTGTTCCTGCAACAAACTCATCAACTGCATATACTGTTCCTGCGTTAGGGAAGGAGTCAAGTTCGCAGCCTGATCATCCATCATCACTGCACCAACAGCTTGGTCCATGGCAGGTTCCTGAAACGTGCCATCGTCATTGCTCACACAGTTCACCTGCCCCTTTCCCTTATAACCCGGGGGAAAGCCATGCTTCCTGTAACATTTGTCCACAGTGTGCCCAGTCATATTGCAAAAAGTGCACACAGGAGCTTTAGAACCATATCCAGACTTCTGGTTCTGAAAGTCTCTTCTTCCACCTCTTCCACCAGGCTTCTGCCAGTTAGCATTTCCTGGTCTAGGCATGCTATTGGTACTAAGTACAACCGACTGGTTATTGGTGAAATGACTCTGTCCACCAGAATAATGTAGCTTCCTTTCCAATTTTACAGCCATGGGAAAGGTTGTTTTTAGGTCTGGCAGGGGACTGGATAATAAGACTTGGGACTTCACCGGTTCATACTCATCATTAAGACCTTTTATGAACCTTATAACGTGATCATCTTCTACGAATTTGTTGATTTGACTAGAGATGTTACATGTGCATCTGTTACATGTACAATTGGGAATGGCCCTTAGAACCATGAGCTCTTCCCACAAGACCTTTAGTCGCGTATAATACTCAGTTACGGAACCATCATCCTGCTTAGTAGCATAGAATTGCTCTTGAAGATCAGACAGTCTAAACACATCCGCATTACCATATCTATGCTTTAAATCATTCCAAATGTCTAAAGCATTATCAAACCACATCACACTTTGTCCAATTGATGGTATAACAGAATTCACAATCCAAGAGGCAACCATATTATTTGCCTTCGTCCAAGCAGCGAACCTACGGTTAGTCTCTAAAGGTTTAGACACCGTACCTGTAATGAAGCCTACCTTGTTCTTCGACTCAAGTGCTCTTCGAAACGTCCTGCTCCATCCATGATAATTGTTCCCGTCCAATAGAGGTTGTACGAGCACCAGAGAAGGACTATCTCCAGGGTGAATGTATAGTGGATCCTCTGACGGATCATTCGTCCCGGGCACAGTGTTCATCGGAGAATTTGCGGATCCGCTAGGTGAATCGTGATTTGATGACATGAATGTACCGAAATTCATCAAACAGTTGATAGTGTCTCTGATACCATGTGAAAATTCTATAAATGCATCAAGCTTTACAATATTACCGATCAAATCAATGAGTGAACGAGGTACAGAGTACCTGTGGATGAAGACGAAATTGTGAATCCATTCTCACGGTTAGCTGAGAATTGACGGAGATTGAGAAGAGAGAAAGGAGCAGACAGATGAAGATGAGAAAATAACTGCCACACTTAAGATTGAGGAAGCAAAGATTATTCATCACACTTTGGGCAATTCGTCGAACAGTCTACATATAGAGCCACTGACGGTTAAAACAGAAAAGGCGCAAAATTACAAAAATATCCCTACTGCCTAACTAACATACAACATAAACTCAAGGGCACAATCGTAACTTCAGCACGTTTTAAACGTTTCCCGCCTGCCAGCCTTCTTCCTCTCCTGCCTGCTCTCACAACTGATCCTGCTCCTCCTCCACATCGCGTGATCTCATCTCCCAATCATCCAATTCGTCACGCAATCAACATACACCGTGGATTAAACCTCCTATTCGATGATCTGGCCATTTCTTTCTCCACATTGCCACCATCCAGCTCACCGTCTTTCTCATTCTTTGAGCTGTCCATACCCTTCTCATCCTTCAATATTTCAGCTGCATTTTCAACACATTTAACGAGTATTATTTACAAATGTGAGCATTTAACCAAAAAAAAAAAAAGAGCATTGCAGTTTCCTAACGCTTAGCACCACGCGGGCATCCGCCCTCGGCAGCCCTCCAAGGCATAGCCTGCCCGAATAAGCCCACAGTGGCACGTTGTGCGCTTTGACACGGTGTTGCACATACATCGTCCCCCTCCGCAGCTAGCTTCTTAAAGAGACTACGACATTTCAGGTTACGGAAGTTTGAGACAATAACAGGCCTGTGTTACCTGGACGGAGTCGATTTTCTTGTCTCCGGTTTATGCTACGAGTAGTGGGTTGCCATCTATACGGCCAAATTCGTGTCCAGCGGGACATGCGCGCCACCGCCTCACTAACGCCCCCCCACTGTGCGCCACCGCCCCCACCGCTTGCCACCGTGCGTTGTTGTCGCGTCCGTCGCGAGGGACACGCATTTAGGCCAGCCGCACAATTGCACGGGAGGCACTATCCGCTCCCAACGATCGTCCGAACCATGCGGTGTACGGGGTTATGGGTGACGCGATGCATGACGCCTAGGCGCACCGGACACCACGCGACGTGCGGCGCTCTTCCAACCGCTAGACCCTACCTCTGGCTGAGCCGTTTCCAGGGTGGGCAGGCTGTTAAACGACAACGACAGTCGTACGCTAGTGAGCATTGAACGCAACTTTAGGCGGCAAGCAGTCGCAAGGACTGCGTGCCATTTTTGTGTTCCACAACCCGATTCGTAGATAGCGTCTCGTGGTGCGACAGGGTCTGGGCACGACGAGTCTGTCACCCTCTATGGCACCACTGGAATTTATGGTAAAATTACACTATGAAAGTAAAAAAGACATAAACACCGTTTTCGGTGTACTAGGCTCCCGCGTTTGCGCATGATCTGCAGAGGGGTCAGATCGCTTTGCAATCTGATGTACACAGCCTTATCCTATATTTTTCTTACACTTTGTGAAAGAATCTGTATCCGCAGCTCGAACCCGTGTCATAAACAATGTAAACTAGTGAAAGCAAAAGCGAATATGCAAATATATACATTTTGTTTCACTTATCAGTCGTTCAGATTGCTACATTCATTGTTATAACTTTACAATAAAAAAATCATCTACCCAGACTACGTACGCAAGTATATTCCATTAGTTACGAAACTATTCTTTGAGAGAAAGAATTCTCCCAACATACGATTTATGCGTTAATGCATGATTTGTGTATACCATAATACTCGTTCTTCTTTTGCCCAGATGTCGCCATTCTGTTATGTTTTCAAAATCTCGTCAATGCTCAAATCCGATAAATTAACAAAAGTTCGATCAAATATCAAGTGTACTCCATCCATGGAAATGAAGAAGGAGGTGGTGGTAGCGGCAGCTATAACGACAGCAGCTGCAGTGGTTGGTGCACTCATATTAGCGAGGCGGTGGAAGCGCCGGAGCGATCAACGGTGGAGGCATGCCCATCGGATTCTTCGTAAATTCGCCAGGGAGTGTGGCACCCCGGTGCCGAAGCTTTGGAATATCGCCGATGAGTTGGTGGCGGACATGCAAGCCGGTCTTGCTTCAAAGACATCCAATCTTCTAATGCTTCCGGTTCATTTAGGTGGTTCACTTCCCACAGGGTACTCCTCGTCCTTTCTTGCCTCCATTTTGGGCTCGACCCCTCCCCCCAACCCCACCCCAATATGTTGAACAGTTAACTTTTCAGTAATGTAAATTAAACTATGTTCAAAGGTTAATTGTGACAATAGAGAGAGTAAAATTCTTTATAGTCCCTTATAGTCAAACGAAGAATTTAGTTGTCTTGTAATGGAATAACCACATGTTATGTCATGACAGAAACGAGAAAGGAATATACTATGGGATAAATCTCAGAGCAAAAAGTTTTACGATTTTACGGGCGCAACTTGGAGGCAAGGATGAAGCATTAACTGATTTAACAAGAAAAGAGATTGAAGTACCCTCCAGTTTAGCCAGCAAAACTTCCAAGGTAAAAAAACAGATTGATGCATGCGTAATACCAAAGATTAGATGATTGAAGAATGTAGTCTACAATTGAAAATTACATAAGGCTTATGTGCTTTTTGTTTTTGTCTTTGTATTTTAACTTTTTGTGCATATCCGATGTTATGACTATTTTAATGTCTTTTAATGTCAAGAGCTTTCTATTTGTGTTTACTAAAATCCTTTCACTAATACACTAGCACACCAAATTTCTATTATTGTCTAATCTATGCATGTACATAAAGAGCCGGGGTCTCACTGGAAGCAAATTCTTTATCCATTGGGATGGAGGTATTGTTTGCCTACCTTTCATCCTCCTCATACCCTAACGATACATTTTACTGTCGTTGGGATATACTGGGTATGATTGTTGTTGTTTATAAGGCTTATAGTTGTTCCTGCTAGTACTTCTGGAAGAATGAATTCCAAATTCCAAGGTAAAAAAAGAGGGAAAAAAAATGAAAAACTATAGCTACTTTATATGTTGAGATTTCTTCCAATGTTTCATTGATGTTGAGTATTTTTTTGGTTATACCCATCTCAGGAACTATTTGATTTAATCGCGCTGGAACTTTCCAAATTTGTTTCATCACATGTAGAAAGTTCTGAACAGACAGCATCAAGGAAGATAGTTCTGGGATTTGTAGTTTCATCTCCTGTGGACCAAGATGCATCCACCTCCTGCATGGCCATTGACTGGAAGAGACTAAACAATGATACAGTTGAGACTCGAGTCTACTAAGTAATATTGCATGTACTAGACAATTAAAGTCAGCTTTTGCAGCATGAACTTTTGCTTTTCTTAAATGGAAGGCATTATTTGAGACTTGAATATGCTAAGTAGCATTGCAACTTAATAGAACTTTCTTTCTTTTTTCCACATAAACTACTTAAATTGTGTTGGTGAATTGACCAGACCAAGGGAGAATTGGTGGATGAAATCAATCAGGCTTTGGAGAAGCACAGTGTAAAAATGCAAGTTTTAGCTTTGGTAAGTTTGTTTCTCAAAAAGGACCCTCTGGATGATTAATTTTAGAGATGCAGTTACGGATTTCTGTTTTTGCAGGTAGATGATGTTGTTGGAGATTTGGCTGGAGGGAGGTACTACAGTAAAGAGTGCGTAGCAGCCGTCACACTAGGCATGGCCACGAATGTTGCGTATGCAGAGTCCGCGCAAGAACTTCACAAATCACATACTGAATCATCCAAGTCCGATGAATTGGTTAGTGCTATTGTGTAAACTAATGTGTTCTAATGAGCAAGGTTGAGATCATGAATGACTGAATTTTTAATATGTCAGGTGATTAACATGGGATGGGGAAACTTCAACTCTTCTCATCTTCCAATTACAGAGTATGATGCTTGCTTGGATGCTGAAAGCAAAAATCCTGGTGCCATGGTATGATAAGACCAGCATTTTAGTTGTAAAATTCTGCTGTCCCTAGTAGGATGTCCCTCCCAGGAAAACCTATGCACGAAGCAGGAAAAACCTACACGAAAAACATTTATTGTATAAGTTTTTCTAGAAGGGACATCCCTTTGGAGAAGGGACCAAAGAACCCTTTTTTTAGTTGGTTACTAATGTCTACATTGGCACCTTGATAAGACCAGCATTTTAGTTGTAAAATTCTACTGTCCCTAGAAGGATGTCCCTTCAAGAAAAACCTATTCACGTAGCACGGAAAACCTACACGAAAAGCATTCCTCGCGTAGGTTTTTCTAGAAGGGACATCCCTCTGGAGAAGGGACCAAAGAACCCTTCTTTTAGTTGGTTATAATGTCTACATTGGCCCCTTGATTTGACTGCATACATTTCTAACTAATCCTTTTTCCTTAGGTCTTCGAGAAGCTCATTTCAGGTATGTATTTAGGGGAGATTGTCAGGAAAGTCTTACTGAAGACGGCTTTGGAAACCAGCCTATTTGGAGAAAATCTGCCGCCTAAACTCCACACACCTTACACTCTGAGGTACATTATTGTTTTACACCTTACCAACTTCCTACGAGCTTACATATGGCCTTATTTTACATTCTTTTCCTTCACGCGTTTATATAAAAACTCAATATAGAAGTTTTAAGATGAATATAAGAGGTTTGAGAAAAGGCTTGAAGATCAAGCTTGTCCTTTTATTCACAAGAGATGCATATACATACAAGTTGGTGGGAGCCTAACGGCCCAACAGCTACTTTGTGTACAACTTGACACCGGCTTAATCTAACAAACAATGTTACAATTCACTCCTTAATCTATACATCTAGCATTATAAACAAGATTAAAATATATACATTGATGTGATTATCTAAGGAAAAAAGGTGTTCATGAATGCTTATCAGCTTGTACTTATACAGTTTACAGTTTAGTGTTTGATGAAGAAACGTATAATGTATTCGATACTTCCTGACAGGACACCGGATATGGCTGCTATGCATCAAGACACATCAGAGGATTACGTAGTTGTGGATGAGAAACTGAAGCAGATTTTTGAGGTAGTCCGTAATCATTAGCATCAATATTCATTTCTTGATTCCATAATCAAATGCTTGCTTGTGCATATAAATTGCCTCTTTGAACACAGATAGAGGACACAACACCAATGGCAAGAGAAATCGTTGCTGAGATATGTGATATAGTGGCAGAGCGAGGGGCTCGCCTTGTTGGAGCAGGAATTGTAGCAATTGTCAAGCAGTTAGGAAGGATAACCAACAAGAAGAGTGTGGTTATAGTTGAAGGTGGGCTATACGAGCACTATCGCGTCTTTAGAAACTATCTTCATAGCACTGTTTGGGAGATGCTGGGAAGTGATCTATCAAACAATGTGATCATAGAGCACCCTCATGGTGGCTCGGGCGCTGGTTCCCTATTTCTTGCTGCTGCACAATCACAGGAGACAGTTTCCTAAGTTACCTGGATCGGTCTAAGTTGTTTAGCTCACTTAGCATACACAACAATTTCACAGATCTTAGGCTTCACCAACTCCTTAAGGCTTTCTTTTTACCTTTCATGTTCAATGATTTTAGCCATGATTAGTTGTCTTTTCTTGTAGTCACTTCATCTTCTGTTGAGAATCCCACATTGGCTAATTTGAGAAAAAATACATGGCTTATATGAGGATGATGTACCACCACCCATTGCCTTAAGGTTTTGAATGGATATGGGTCTCACCTCATGTAAGCACAAGTTTCAACATGGTATCAGAGCAGGTTTAAAATGTGGACTCACCCCTTGCTTGGCCCATGGTTGGCCACTTAATGTTTCCCCTCACCTAAGTCCAGATGTTCATGTCTGGCTTGTGGTTTGTGATTGAGGGCGCGTTGTAAGGTGCATATGTATGTCAAGCTGGTTTGTGATTGAGGGCGGGTTGTAAGGCGCGTGTGTATGTCAAGCCACGTTGCCACGTGAGGGCGGGTGTTGAGAATCACACATTGGCTAATTTGAGAAAAAATGTATGGCTTATATGAGGATGATGTACCACCACCCATTGTCTTAAGGTTTTAAGTGGATATGGGTGTCACCTCATGTAAGCCCAAGTTTCAACATCTTCAAAGAAGCATAACTGCAGAAGATATACAAAAAAACACTTTCGACATAGGAGCAATTGCTAAGCATTCTTGTGGTTAGTTGTTAAACTATGTAAGAGATACAAATGGGCATTAATATAAGTTATTCAATCACATAATAATGTGTCTCTTCCTATAATCAGATGTGATCACCTTGACCACTTGTAACATTACTAAAATGTGCCATGGAAGATTCCCACATTTTTTTTAAGGGAAAATCAAAAGTCAACTGAAACTTCCATTCTTTTCAGAATCAGATCGCATCATTCGAAACGAGAATTAATATTTATCACTGGAAATCTGGCAATTTAAATTACTAAAAGGAGGAAGCATAGTTCTCTGGCCGTTTCTTAATTGATGGCAAACGTGATTGTATTAATTGTCACTCTTATCGAAGTTGAAATAATAATATAGTATTAAGTCGTAATTATACCGTGCATGTTATGTTAATATACTGAAGCTAATTACCATCACTAGGTACTTATTATGTAGGTCATTTAAAAAATATTTCCTTATCACGGGGGGGGGGGGGGGGGGGCCTATGCACAGTCAATGTCTTAATATTGCAAAATTTCCAGTGTTTCGCTGTTCGAAAAGGTTTCATATTTTCGTGAAGTCAGAGAACAATGTCAACTGAGGGATAGTGATCAACTCACCTCAATTTTCATCACTACACGCGTGACCGCACGACATGTGACAGCAAAGGGAGATGGTGAAGCTAGATGCGGGTGACCCTCATCTAGCCTCACCACCTCCCTTGTTGCTACGTGTCGCGCGATCACGAGTCACCGCACGGTGTGGGGATCCTATCCCCAACTGCGGACGGATGAACTGCAAATGGCCAATGTAATGCCTGTAACATCTAAGCATTTGAGCATAATTACGATATTTTTATAAACTTGGTAACATCTAACATTAATTCTAATATTAATTATTTGAGAGTTTCCTATAGCCTTACTTGAAATATTTCACTCATTTGGTCTTCTACTCACTCATATAATGCGTGATCGCGTTTACACACAGATATATTTGTATGTCGATATATATAAAAACATATATATGTATATATGTATATATATATGGGTGTGTCTATAGATGCACACACACCAAGAAAGTAAGTTTTTGTCCAAGTTGATGAATTTTGTCTTCGGTTGCTCAAAGTGACCACCCTAAGTTGTCATTGCCTGTTCACATGTACAATATCATGTGATCTAGTTAGTATATTTATTTTTATATAAATTCTTATATGGAATAAAGATGTTACATTTCTATTAATTGAACTAGTCAGGCTATTTGAAAAGCTGAACTCATGGTTTTATGAATGAACTGTATAGCTGGCCTCCATGATGTATCACTCAGTCTTGTAGTATCTATATGGCTCTTGTAGAGCACTATACGGTTTCATCGGTGCCATTTTGATATAAACTTTTAAAAGCATACATAATATGGCTCAATATAGACCTTTATGGATCATCCTTGTGTGTGAAAAGATGGCAGAAAATGACTACTTAAATCAAGACTTACGCCATTTTGATACATCATATTATTTTACATCCTATTCTAATGTGATATAGGTCTAGCGACCATATTTCCCTGCCTCTATCTTCATTGGGGTGATAGCATACATTTATGCTTAAATGTATTTCCTTATTGACTCGTCCGTCTGCATCAACTGAAATGAAATGATCGATCCAAGAACAAAGGATCGAAACTCCTACCCTTCCTTGGTCGCTAAACTCAAGGTAATTAGAAAGTGAGTCAGACTCAAAGATTCACCTTCACGCCCTGGCGAGCTAAATTCGATTCCTGACGAGAGGGTGAATGTAATTC
>AP025040.1:18947222-18959431 GCA_036186865.1 Eustoma russellianum | reverse complement strand
AAAAAAAAAAAAAAAAAAAAAAAAAATTAGAAAAATGGGTCCCATTCAGACGGTGGTAGCTTCTCAGGTGGCCGATCATCATTATCTTCTAACAAAGAGTATTTCCAACTCAATTCCTCACGAAAATTATCATGTTTCCGTCCTTGAATAATATCCTTCCTCAATTTTGTAACTCTATTAATTACAGCATCCACAGCTATATCAAAAGCATCCTTGAAAGTCCTTGATTTTGACAATGGATCTGCATAAACAATCTTGGGTATAAGATCAATCACCTCTTTCCTCATTTCTTGAATTCGCTCTGGCGATATTTGCTTTAGTCTTTCTTCAACGCTAACATTCTTCTCTCGAATTTCGGCCTCGGAAATGAAAACAGAGTATTTTGAGTAGTTCTTGGGCAAATGCCATGTGTATTGTACATAAGCAGAAGCAGGATGGAAGAAAACCGGCACACAACCCGCCAAGATTGCATCAAACATTGATCTTCTTGTAGGAGAATCACCAGGTGGCTGCAAGCAAAAATGTGAGCTTTGAAACATACGACTTACGCTTGTCGCTGAAAAGCAGTTTTCATCCTTGCTGGCACAATCCACCAGTTTGCACACCTTAGAATTATTGCACTGATCAATCAGGATATTTCTAATTGCATCCCATTGTCTTGGAGCACCAGCAAAGCAGAATAGCCATTCCCTATTCAGTTTTCGGATTCGATCTTGCCAAGAAAGAACCTGGGCATCTGTTTTGGGGTGAAAGTGGGACGGGTAAGGAATGGCAAAATCATTGGAATGGTAAGGGCTTGATTCAATCAAAAGTGTGGACATGTTCCGAAGTTCCGGGAGCAAAAGAAGTTTGTTACCCCAACCTGAACTATCTTCTGTGGATCTTCTAAACGCCCAAGTCACTCGCCCTGCCACCAAGAAATGGTCTTTTCCTCCCATAATTTTCCATTCTGGAGTCTTTGCTAACCAATTGACCATTTCGTACGACAGAGCATCTCTAACTTTAGTATCATTACTATAAAGATGTGTAAAAATATCATATCCGGCATAAAATGGGACATATATAGCAGCAGCAAGGGAAGAATCATTAGTCAAGCAACTATAATGCTTCATCCTTTGATTGAATATCACTTCAAGAACTAAGTGATCTGTTTGGTACCATCCTTCGTCAGAGAATACACCTTGAGGATTAGGCATTTCAGGGCCAAATCCGTAATTCATGAAATTCATACACATGTTCATCCACTTGTTAAAGTTTTCGCAATCGTCCAATATGGCTTCATTAAACTTTCTTGGAAGGTCATGGACATATATATATCTCCCACCACATGGATCACTCTTGTTGTCCTCTGTTTTCAATGCCCTCAAAAATGGGTAATTGCCCATTTCAAGATTGGATTCATCTTTTCTTTCCTGGAGGCTTTCTGTTGAGTTGCCTATGATTGAACTTTTGATGTTGGGTAAAGAGGAATCATCCTGGTTACTTGCACTTTCCACTTTTCCATCTGGGGTGGGAGGAGGAAAAATTCCGGCAAGAGAATAAGCCGGAGCATGAAGATTTACTCTTGAAATGGCAAAGTATGAACACAGAAACAAAAACCAAAGTGAAATCCATATTGAAGACAGGATATAGAGCTGTTCCTTGGCCATTTTCTTCCAAGATCTTACCTGACAGTGCGGAAAGTAATGAATCAAATAAAATGCAACTCGATTTTACTGTGATGTATGGGATTTAGGAAACAAAGGGTCTATGAGATCATTCACAATGTTCTTGAGTTTTATAAGATATGGAAAATATGAGAAGCGGTATGAGAGGATGGTTTGGACATGAATGCTATAACTAATTTAATGAATTAAAATTAACTTATTCCCGATCCTTCAAGGTTGGTTTTGTACTGTCGCTAAATGATGTAAAGATAATTATAATTGTATATGAGAAAATTAAGTCAACTTCTGACTTCGATCCGATTTGTCCATCCATTTCTTAAGGTATTATTCATATTTATCACTGCAATTTGAATACGCTGAAATGGCCAGCCTTAGTTCTCTGGTCGTTCAAAGTCAAGTTTTTAATGGATGGCAAACGTGAATGCTATTAATTTTCACGTTAATCGAAGTCGGGATACCAATATAGTACTAAGTCGTACTCATGCATACATGTTAAAATAGTAAACTTAATTCTGAAACTAATGAAAAAATTATTGTATGCTTACTTCGTAGGCCATTTATAACATAAAGCAACGGACAAAAAAACACATACACACACCACAGTCACATACGCACGATTAGGGGAAAATTACTGTATGCTTACTTCGTAGGCTATTTACTGTATGCTTATATATGTGTGTCTATATATATGTGTATGTACGCTTGTATAATATTGTCTCATGTTAGTATCTGTATTTGTATCTTTATTACTGTAACATCTTTATTCTATATATAATATCATATCATGTTGGTATCATCAATATGTCCATTCAATCTTCTACACTTGTGACATCTAATGGTGGCTCTTGTAGAGTTATATAGGATTTATTTGGTGCCCACTCTAATTTTGTAATTAAATCTAGTGATACTATTAAAACCATAACACACTCTAATATTACCTTTTGAGGATTATCTTTGTTCTCGAATAATAGCATAACTGACCAATTCAAGTTAATACTTATGCCATTTCGATATATCATCTTATTCGACCATAGGTTGTAATGTGTACAGCATCATGCGGCGGCACAAGTAATGGAAAAACTAAATAAGTACGAATGACTGAGTGTTCCACGTGGGATGCCACGTCTTTTCCACCTTTGCCAAACTTTTTAAGAAAAAGTCAAAGAAGCATTTCTTTTGTAATGGAAAAATTAATTTGGTAATGATTTCTATGCATATATCAGAATTTCTAACATTTGCCGAAACAGCATAAATCCACTCCAAAAGGCTATAAATTGCGTGACCCGAGTATCATACACAATTAATATTTCATTTCCTGTTTTCCCAGAAAATAAGCCCTTAGTGAAAGCTAATACGGACCCCGCCGCCTTCATCTAAGCGGCTTACCATCCTCCAAGGGTTAACATTGACATTGCTCCGACGACATAGCTCAGTTGGTATTCGGTTTGATTTTGATGAAATAGATAAATTGTTCGATTCCAGAGACACGAAAAGTATAGGTGCTTCACTGCTGCTGGACCAAAAGTCCAGTTTGCAATAGACACATTGTGTGAACTCCTTGTAAGATCTGACCAGGCTAGAAGTCTGCTAAACTTTTAATTTACATCCTCTACCATGTTTTTTAGAACTGAGACTATAAAGTCCTACAAAACCATGGACTTGGACTTTTGCTCCAAGGGTTAACCGTCACACCAACTAATTACCCATCACATCTTTGTATATAGTGCGCAATTACCTCTCCTAGTAGCTCTGTTGGCGCCGTCATTTGTGCCTTCAATGTGTATTCCTTCGTTTCTCCATTACATAACACTAGATTCCGGATTGAGTCACGTGACAGTCACCGCCCTCATATATTTTTTTTTCATATTCCATCATCTAGCTTCATCATCCCTGTTATCACGTTGCGGACGATAAAAAAGGAGTGAAAGATTTAAAGGTGAGGATATCTCATCCTCTAAATTCCCACCTTTAATCATAGCCTTCTTGCTACCACGATAATGACGCATCACTTGGTCGTGGATACTCGGATCGTTTTTATTCAAGCGCCCATGTGATTGTCTCAACTCTAATAATATAAAGTTTAAGAACATCACATATGATTTTAGTATCACTAATTTGAAAGAGAAGAAGAGTGGAAGGGAGTTCATATAAATGATTAAAAATTCTTTTTACTCTTTTTGTTTTTGCCGAAGTAAAAGGTGGAAAAAACGTGGCGACGCCCACATCATTCGTACTTCCGGTTTTTTGAAGCAAAATATCAAACCTCTCTTTGCCTTGGAGGCCCATTGATCCATTCTCGTAGAGTTTTGTGGAGATGTAAATCAGGAGCTTACCGATTTGTTAAATGGGTAAGACATTGACAGAATCCACACAATGTGTCTACTGCAAACTGGACTAACAACTTTATAACTCAATTATAACAGATAGAATGACATAGACATTACTGGACTAGATTTCATTATTGCATCCATGGTACTGCTCATTTCGTACAGCCGCTTTTGTGTCATGAAACATTACCATTAAGATATACATAAGTAATGAGATCGATTAACATATTGACGGAGCTAAATATGCTCAAAAGAGGGACCAAAGAGGATCCATTTTCTATCATTATTTTCTTTGATTGATTATTAACTAGGATGTGTGGTGATTAATAATTAAACATTTAAAATGTTGTCTTAGTAGCAGGCAAATATTTGGGGAGAAAAAGAGGGCATATTCAATTACAAATAAAACATTTCTATTCCGAATTTAACCCCACAGCATACCTCTCAAGAAAGTGCACATAAAGAGAATGAACGTATATTTCATTTAAGTACACAGATGGACCGATTACAAAATCATTTCTTCCGAGCGAATTAGAATCTGAAAAATGGGTCCCACTCAGACGGCGGTAGCTTCTCAGGTTTCCAATCATCATCTTCAAACAAGGAGTATTTCCAACTGAATTCCTCATGGAAATTTTCATGGCTACGACCATAAATAACATCCCTCCTTAATTTCTTAACTCTACTAATTACAGTTTCCACAGCTATATCAAAAGCATCCTTGAAAGTACTTGATTTTGACAATGGATCTGCATAAACAATCTTGGGGATAAGATCAATGACCTCTTTGTTATCACTGTAATCACAAAAGTGCACTGTGTGCATGTGAATAAACTATAACAAAAACGCAAGCAACAAAAACGCAAAAACCGAGGCGAGCGTAAGGACTCTGTCCTTAAGACGAATTGCTCCGGTGTACTGTGCCCAACCGGATGGAACAAACGTCTCCCAGGATACAACGGTTTTCGTTCATACGAGTGGCACTACAGCGTAGGAACATCGACGAACCTGTTACAAGTGTTCTGATATCTCGAGTTCGTAATGGATGCAGAATGTTGTTAGAATGCAGAATGATTGCAATACTGAAAAATCAGTGAACTCGTATGCATGCATGGCTACAGATTATATAGATGTAGGGTGGTTGAAGAAGGTTGAAGGAGGTTGATGGTCTGAACAAACGTCAACCATTGGATCAGAAAACCGAAGATAAGATCAAATCTGAGACGTAGGATCAGCAAACCGCGATCAACCGCAGATAACCGTAGGATCAGACTTGATCTGAACCGAAGATAAGATCAAATCTGAGACGTAGGATCAGCAAACCGCGATCAACCGCAGATAACCGTAGGATCAGACTTGATCTGCTTTTATCCAGATAAGAACCGGGCGGGCGAGCCACGAGCCACGAGCCACGAGCCACGAGCCACGAGCCCGAGCACGAGCACGAGCCGAGCCGAGCCGAGCCGGCCGGACGGACGGGCGGGCGGCGGCGGCGCGCGTGTGTGGTGAACCTTGCCTGAGCTGCGTCCTGACTCCGTCAGAAAACTTCTCATGCCCTTAGGGCACATCTAAAGTGCCTCTCCTACCACTATATTTGGTGGCATTTTCCCTCCAAGTGACCAATGTGGTATTCCACTTAAAGGCCACTTTTTCCAATTTCCTTCCAATTTTTACTCCAACTTTGAGCATTAATTTCTCATTCACCCGGTATCGGAATCGAGTGATTCAAAAGCCTAAATTCATCTACTCGTCACGTAGATAATTTAGAAATTATTAGTTTTCGTTTTTGATTAACGAACACTAATCATAATTAAGCTCAAAATATGATGGTTGTCAACTTTTGACAAACCCATTTGCCAAACCTCAATTTCTCCAACACTCTTTCCTCATTTCCTTTATTCGCTCTAATGGTATTTGCCTCAGTCTTTCTTCAACGCTGACATTCTTCTCTCGAATTTCGGCCTCCGAAATGAAAACAGAGTATTTTGAGTAGTTCTTAGGCAGATGCCAAGTGTACTGTACATAAGCAGAAGCAGGATGGAAGAAAACAGGCACACAACCCGCCAAGATTGAATCAAACATTGATCTTCTCGTTGGAGAATCACCAGGTGGCTGCAAGCAAAAATGTGAGCTTTGAAACAACCCAATTACGCCTTCCGGAGAATGACAATTTTTGTCCTCTCCTATGCATTCCAACAATTTGCATGCCTTGGAGTTCTTGCACTGGTCAATTAGTACATTTCTAACTAAATTTGAATTCCCTGGTCGCGGAGCGCCCGCGAAAGAGAAAAGCCATTTCCTTTTCAATTTAAAAATTCGATCTTGCCAAGAAATAACATCGGAATCTTTGGTGGGGTGGTAATAGGTGGGATAAGGGATCGCGAAATCATTGGAATGGTAAGGGCTTGATTCGATCAAAAGTGTAGACATATTTTTGATTTCAGGGAGCAAAAGAAGTTTGTTACCCCAATCTGAACTATTTTCTGTTAATCTTCTAAATGCCCAAGTTACTCTCCCCGCCACCATGAAATGGTCTTTGCCTCCCATAATTTTCCATTCGAGAGTGTCTCTTAACCAATCGGCCAGTTCATACGACAGGGCATCTCTAATTTTTGTGCTGTGAGTAAGATGTCTAAGAATATCAAAACCAGCATAAAATGGCACATAAATAGCAGCAGCGAGCGAAGAATCATTAGTCAAGCAATCATAATGTTTCATCCTGTAATTGAATATGACTTCAACACTGAATTGATTCGTGTGGTACCATCCTTTATTAGAAAGGACCCCTTGAGAATTGTGTAATTCAGGGCCAAATCCATTATTGACCAAATATCTGCACATTTTCATCCACTCAGGCATATCTTCGCAATCCTCCAATATGGCTTCGTTAAATATTCTTGGAAGGTTATGGATATATATGTACCTCCCACCACATGGATCGCTTTCGTTGTCCTCTGTCTTCAATGCCCTCAAAAATGGGTATTTTCCCATTTCAAGATTGGATTCATCTTCAGTCTCCAGGAGACTTTCTGTGTGCCTGGCAGAGGAATCAGCCGGAGCAAAAAGATTTAGTCTTGGAATGAAAAAGTATGAATACAGTAATAATAACCAAAGCGAAATCCACATTGGAGACAGCATATGAAGCCGTTCCTTGGCCATTTTTGCAGTAAACTTTAAACTAACACGCCGGCAGTTAAGAAATACGTCGGAGCAACTGTAGCGTCAAGAAAAACATAGGAAATCTCGAGTTTCTCAGTAACTGCAGTTTCTGAATCAAAGGGTCTGTGAAATCCTCCAAAATGGTTTTGAATATATGGAAAAAAGTGGACCATGTGAAAAAAACAGTAAGGGAAGGATGATTGGCCGCACTAATTTGAATTGACGACATGGTCCCTTAAATTTTGGGATATTAATTAAAATAATCTTTTATCCTTATTAATTGAACTAGTTATTTTTTCTGTCTAAAACTTGTCCTATTTGAATTTGGAAACAACTTTATCATAGACCCTTTCACACGATATTATCAAAGTACTTTATTACCATATTCATATTTTAGCATTATTGTCAAAGAAAATTTTCCCTTCTTTATCAATCGTCATGGTATTTATAAGTGCATTACAGAAATTCATCTGTCAATATACTGTTATAATGACACATTTATTAATCTAACTATTACTTAGAGGAGTCGGAATCAAATCCACCCAGAACTACGGCTCTCGAAATCAAAGCAACACAACTATACAAAGACGTTGAAAGCAAGTAAGGGAACGTTTTGTTTCTCACTTTGGCATCGTAATCTGAATCGGAATGAGTATGACACTATATGAGTTTGAAAGTATATGAGTCTGGGCGTAAAAGCCATACTTTTTTGGCATTGACGTGGGAATGGATATGATTAACATTGATGGTGTTTGAAACGTATCGGAATTGAAATAGATATCGAAGGTAGACGGTCGAAAAATTGGCCTAAAAAACGCCCGAAATAGTGATCGGCCGGCGGGCGGCGGCGGACCGGCGATGGCCGGCGACGGGCCTTGACCATTAGGGGGTGAGTGGAGGCAGCCAGAGTGGGTTGAGGGTGGTCAAGCTCATATCTTTCATTCCCCCAATGTTGAAAGACAAAGAGGCTAGTATATCAAAAAACGATATCTATTACCAAATACTCAGATGTCAATCTGAAACTCATACCCCCATTTTTAACAACCAAACAACGTGTATGAGTTTGGAGACCATTTTTAGCAACCAAAAAACAATATCCATTACCAAGTCAAATAGCCGTTAGAATAGTCGTTAGAAATAATTTTTTAACCCTATAAATAGAGAACGACCTTGTAAATTAACCTTTTTAACTTGAATGTAAGTTTAATTCCTTCAATTTCGACATTTTTAAGTAGTCTTCATAGACATTCTGTGTACACATTCATAAATTTAACTTTTCCATATTGTTGACGATTTTCTCAGATTGCCTTCTAAAGCAATATTTAATGCTTTCACATTCATTCTTTCACATGATCCAACGGCATATGTTTAGTACATTTTGGCTAATATGACAGAGAGTAAATTTTTAGACTCAAGTTTTACATTAAGTTCATGAAGATAATTTAGAAGAGTTTACGTGCATAAAATGCTGTGAAGACTAGATATTTTGTCTCTTGCATTTTGTTTCCAATGGAAATGTTTAATGGGTAATATGACACATTGTAAATTTTAGACACTATTTTATGTTAAGTCCAAGAATATAGTATAAGAAGATTTTCTATAAATAAAATTTTGTGATGTCTGGATTTTTGTCTTTTGTCTATTGTTTTTAATTGAATTGCTCAATGTCAAACAGGAAAGAAAGGACTATCGGTTACAAACGACCATATTCGACTGACTTGTATATGATAAGTGTAACCCTCTATTTTATCTTGTCTATCAAAGACTATTAGTATCTCGATTCTCTACATAATAAAACGAATGTAATAAGAAGAAGAAACAATCTTGACTAAAATAAAAGATAGGATGATCGGTTACAAATGACCAATATTTATACATATGTGACCATCTTGTACATGATAAGTCTATCATTGAATATCAACATCTCGAGTCGCTATACAATAAAACGGATATGTACATGTAACATGTAAAAGAAAAAGTACATTGAAGAATATTTATGGGTACAATATTGCTCCTTTTTAACACTATAAGGGCAATACTTGCAATCCAGACAACTAGAGGAATAGATATTTGATATTCACAACTAGAGGGGAAAAAATCTTTTATTGTGATGTGAAATTAGCAAAATCTTTTATTGTAATGTCAAATTAGCATTTCTCCAACCATTGTAGTTGAGACTAGTCTTCTTAACATATTAAACTTTCTATTTCATCAAAACTTTTCTTAGCGATCGATGTAACCCTATTATAAAACACAGGATCAAAAATGATTGATGCACAAAACAAATGCAACAAAAGAAGATTGTTCGTGCCACGTGGCTGTGGGAAGTAATGGTGATTAGAGTCGATTTTTTACTAATCATGTCGTACGCTCACTCTTTATTTTCAGTTGTAAATAGCAAATGATGCAAGTGTCAAGTTTTTTAATGCATAGAAGTCGTTGTTTATTGATGATCCAAAAAATACCTCCCGTTAGTCATCAACGGTCAACGTTTAGCAAGGGCATAAAAATGACTAAGTGCCGCAGGTCGGCCTGGTGTTAGACCAAGTCTGAAAGAGGAGACCCACCGCTTTCATCTCAGTTCGGCTAATACACTCTGGCCGACCTCAAACAGGTTTCATACAAACCATTCCATTATAAGCTATATGCTAAAATGCCCATAACTGACTTGAGCGTCGGAGGGTTTTCCCGGGGCAGTGCCCTGGGTCCCCTAACGCCTTCTTTCCTTTCTCAGGTTTCCTAGAAGGACAATTGACAGAGGAATAACGGCCTACCCACGGATATTTCCACTTTTACATTGGTGATAAATCTAACATCATCATTTATGCTTGTGATTATTTTATCTGTAAAGTTTATAGAATTCAATTGTGAAGAAAGTAGTGTCTATAGTGTGGTAGGAACCAAAAGGGTTTTCGCAAGGGTATGGACCTAAGGAAGATTCTGAATGACATATTTTCCCTTCAGGGCTTGTAATTTATTACATATTGTATTAACGGCTCATTTCTGTGATTTTTATGCAATCTAGCTTTAATTTCACCCCAGGGAACCGATTGATCCGAATGAAATTAATCTACTTTTTACGCAACCTACAAAAAGTTACGAGCAAGATGTAATTCAAAGTAGCTCATGCAATCATCTGCCATGGTTGATAACATAAAATAGAAATTCAAACATAGGCTTGCCACCAACCATCACATTGAAAATACGAAATAAGTGAAATGTTACGTCAAACTATGAAATTAACACGTCTACAAGACATAACTATAGATTACATCTTTTATTTTCTGAAATAAAGAAAAGCGACAGAAATATATATCAATGATATGGCACAGTCACAATGTTCCTCGCATTCACTGTCCTCTGTACATCTATAACTTAGTAAAACAATTGTGATGAACGATGAAGGGTGGGTTAACAAATTTATATTGCTGCTCTTATTCTATTCTTCTAGTATTCTTAATATAGCTTTAGATAAAACCTACCATACAATATTTAATTAAAATTTTTTTTTATTAAAAGTCTAAAGGTGCACAGCTAAATTCTGTCCAATAAAAGGTGCATTTTTCTGGTATCGCCGGCTTCTCTCTTTTTCCTTGTTTAACCTAATTTCTACAACCTATGAGCAGAAGAGAACTCAAACAAGATAATAAATCAGTTAACAAAGTGCGTGTACAACATCTGTTTGCAATAGACAAAGAATTGAAAGCATAAGTTTCAAGGAAGATGGCTTTGCAGACTACTTACCCCTTTCTACATTTTCGGGCATTTGCATTTCGCCTTTGAGCTGAATACCTTTTGGACTATACTCTTCTTTCGAAGCAATCGTGAGCTGTAGAATACCTATGAAAAGAACAACTTTAAGCAGAGTAACCATTTTTTTTTTTTTTTTTGCTTGTGTTGCTTTTCGAATTTCTCAACACTGAAAATTAAGGGAGTTTAAGATGTGGAAAAGATTGAACAAAGATAAGCCTTTTATAGTGCATCACATGGCTCATGGTGGAAAACATATTTACATAAAGTGCCATGCTACTTTGTCCAAAGGATAAAAAACTTGACTTTGAGTTCGATACGCAACTTGGTGTAAAAGTTGAAATCTCTCATTCTAGGAGCTTCCACCGTTCCAACCTCAAGTATCATTATAGAAGATGCAAATCAGGAGTCCATCGGCTTTCTAGGTTGGGTGAAAACTTACGCAGTGACCCACACAAGGTGTCTCTCGCAAACTAGTCCTTCGGTCTAGCAGCAGTGGAGCACTCACACTGTGCGTGTCCCTAGATTCAAACTCTTAACCTCTTGAAGTATATCCTAATCTGAGTACCAACTGGACTATGTCCTGGAGGCTCGATACACAACTTTATGTTTGCTAACAAGGAACTTTTCATATTCTATTCGTTGGTTAATGGTCAAAGGAATATAAAAGTTGGGCATCAGCTTAGATCAAATGTTTATTAGCTTAAATGGTTGGAGCTGTAATTCTATAATCAAGAATTTCTGTGTCAAACTCTTGTAACTGTGTTTTCTTTCTACGTTTACTTCTGTAATAGTTAATTTATCTCCCTGTTTGTAATAACGATTGGTTTATTTGGTTTATTCTATGCGTTATAGGGATTTATTGTGTGCCAAATGGTGGTTTGAATGTACCCGGGGCACAAAACAGAAGATTAAATGTTCAATACACAGATTTGTCTTCTTGTCATTAGTTGATCAATAAAATGGATCGCGATACTCCCTGGTATTAATTCTTCTCTATCTACATTTACACTTTTTAACTTTTTCGTATTGTCCCTCCATTTAATGGATTTTCTCATATTACCTTTCTTCACGTGATCCAACACCAATATGTTTAGTAGATTTTCTGGAGCAAAAGGCTAATACCCTGGCCTTGTGGGCCCCCACCGACCCAGTCCTAAGGAGCTTTGTGGAAGATGTAAATCAGGAACCCAGCGGTTTCTTAAGTTGGCAAGGTTCTATCAGAAGCTCACTGTAAAGTGCCTACTGCAAACCGGACCAACAACCCTCTAACCGAATGTAGATTTTTGCTAATATGACACATAGT
>AP025040.1:18614265-18947122 GCA_036186865.1 Eustoma russellianum | reverse complement strand
TTAAAAAAATAACTTCTTCCATTCTAATGTCAACTTCACTGGAAGGGCTACATGTGCAATAATTTTGTTTGAGAAAGGAGTTATCTCTATTGATCTGTACCTTTCTTGCTTTTCTTGTTGCTTTTTCTGAAAGTTGGTGATCAAAATCATATGGTGAAGTTGAGCCCTTTATTCTTTTCTCTTGAGATAATGTGACATGTTTTTTTCCCCCTTAGCAGGTCAAAGGTGTCTCTGGTCTGAATTTCGTTTCAATGATGTAAAATCACGCTCGGGAATAAAGATTTAAGCACTACATCATCATCATACCCAGTATATCTCAACGACAACAAAAGCTATTGTTAGTGTAGCGCCCCGACCCAGACAGCGGAATCCGAACCGGTGCACTCGTCGTAGCTTACTGAGAAGACTACAAGACGTCTCATCTCTCGAATACACCTCAGCAATGACGTCAGAGAAATAAGTGCGGAAACACGTATCTCATGAATCTAACCCATCAAAGGAGAACTTCAACGTACAATGTAATTACAAAAGAGTATTATGAAAGCCGACTAAATCCTCAAGTAAATGAAAGAAACGTGGAGTGATTAACAACTGTCTCAGCTATCCCCCAATGTCTAAGTATCCCATTCAGCCCACTCGTCATCGTCCTCTATGAAGATCATATCATAGCTAGACTCATCTGCAAATCAAAGGTAGTATCCTTAGCGAAAAACGCTAGCAAGTAACCCGCTTATAAGACATACAGGATCAACACATGGCAAGACACGAGTAAAGTATAAATCAAGGGGGTAATGGGACACATGTCTTGTGTACTTTCAAGAGCATATAAATATTTAACAATACAAGAACATAAACCGTAATTCTTATCCATTAACAGTTAACAATCATTCAAGTCACATGGCAATCATCCCCAACTGACTCACGTGATGCATGTCAAAATATGCACTATACTACACAGTCACAAATGCATGAACAATTTCTTTTCAAAACAGTGCAATGCATGTCATAATGTCCGGTCTCATAACTTTATACCTTGTAACGCACCCCGGCTTATATTTCCATCCCGGTTAACGTTACAGACAACTTTATACCCTGTAATGCACCTCGGCTTATATTTCTATCCCGATTAACATTACAGACAACTTTATACCCTGTAACACACCCCGGCTTATATTTCCATCCCGATTAACATTACATGCCACCTTCGCAAACCTGTGCCGAAGCACAGCTCTTTTCAAAACAATATGCAAATGCAAGTGCCATGATGCAAGACTCCTCATTTCAATCACATTCTTCGTTCACATATTCAATTCATGTTCGCATATTCAATTTACATTCAGTAACAATCAACCGCACAAGATTTCCCTCACTTACACCTCGTTGCTTATGCTTCCAACTAGGTCGTCGCCACTTAACCTTGATTCTAAAATTCACAAACCCATGTGAGAACCCCTACCTTCCTTCATTGAACTCTACAAAACCTCGTGCGTTCATTTCCTAACCCTACTAGGTCAACCACGTTGGTATCAGATTCGAATACCCTTCAAATTCTCCAAATTTGATTCACCATCTTAAATCATGTTCCCGAGACTTAGACTAACTTCAATCATGCCCTATGAAGTCCCTAAGGTCACACAAAAGGTCCCCAAGCTTCCCTCTTTCTTCCCTTATTCTCCCACAAAACTGTAGGACGTCATACCCTAACGTCGATCGATCGACGTACGTCATACCCTGACGTCGATCGATCGACGTCCATCTGAGGGACGTTGAACTCTCACCCAATTTACATCGATCGATCGATGTCCATCTGAGACACATCGATCTCTCATTCAACCTACGTCGATCGATCGATGTCCATCTGAGGCACATCGATCTCTCACTCAATCTACGTCGATCGATCGATGTCCATCTGAGGCACATCGATCTCTCACTCAATCTACGTCGATCGATCGATGTCCATCTGGGATACGTCATCCCCTCACCTGTTATACGTCGATCGATCGACGTCACAATTTCTCAGAATCTTCCTCCTGCGATTTCTGCAGAAACTGCAGATCTATAACCCAATCGTTTTCCAACTTGCTTCTCATCATTCCAAGCCTAATCTTCCCTATCAATCCATTCTTAACCCATTCAAACAAGATCCTTCCTACGCGCATCCTCGATTCAACCCTAAAACTCGAATCATTCATCAATTCAAACCAAAACCTAATCTTTTCACCCTTTTCCTCCCTTCAACCGCCATTATCAACAAGTAGGGTTCAAGGGGTTGGGATTTACATGATTTCACATAAACAACAACAACAACGAATGATTTTTCAATATATAATGGCCAAATCTCAAAATCAAAACACGTAAGTCACATACGAATATTCACGAAAAGAAACTACTACATGGTGATCCAATTTGATATCAAAATAGGCCATTAACTTTCGCAAAACGTAAGAACTTATAAGAAAGTTACTTGCCTTTGATTACTTGGAGAAGAAACGAACGAACGAATGAAGATTAGATTGCAAATCTTGAAGAGTTCTTGATCTAGGGTTGGAGAGGAGAGGAGATCGCTCAAGGGTGAAGGGGGCGGCTTCTCTCGGCGTAAAAGAGAAAAATTGACGTTCTGTCAGTTTTTATATGGAAAGGGGAAAATTTGGAGTTTCTAAATTATATCCTATTTTCTTATTTATCTTAAAGGATAAATCTCTAATATTTAATTCTAAAAATTAAATACTAATTAATTCCAATATTTAAACTCTCAATTAATTCACATTAATCCTATTACTTAATTCGTAATTTATTACTGTTGACCGTCATTAATCTCATTTAATTTCTTCTTTATCCCTTAATTATTCTACGGAGGGTGCGGGGCATAACATTCCACCCCTCTTACAAAAAGTTTCGTCCTCGAAACTGGCGTACCTTATTGAAAGAGGTGTGGATATAGCTCCTTCATTTGTTCCTCAAGCTCCAACGTGGCTTCACGTTCCGTATGGTTACTCCACTGAACTTTGACATACGGAATGACGCGTCTGCGTAGGACTTGATCTTTTCTATCCACAATTTTCATTGTATGTTCTTCATAAGTGATAGCTTCCTTCACATCCAATGGTTGTGCTTCAAGGACATGGCTCGGGTCCGATACGTATTTTCTTAGTTGAGACACATGAAATATGTTATGGACTTGGGGACAAGCTCGGAGGCAAGTCTAATCTGTATGCCAAACCTTGCAACTCCCTTGGTGGGTGAAACTCGTAGATAAACCTTTTCACCTTCCTCAAACTCCAAGGGTCGTCTTTTAGAATCGGCCCAACTCTTATTACGATCTTGAGCCACCTTTAGTTTCTCTCTTATCACTTTGACCTTTTCAACTGTTTGTTCAACCAACTCGGGTGCAGTGATTGTCCTTTCCCCAACTTCGTCCCAACAAACAGGGGGCCTGCACTTACGTCCATATAACGCTTCAAATGGTGCCATGCCGATTGCGCTGTGATAGCTATTATTATATGAAAACTCCATCAACTTCAACATGCTATCCCAGTTTCCTTTAAAATCCAAGGCGCATGCTCTCAACATGTCTTCCAAAGTTTGGATGGTTCTCTCGGATTGCCCATCCGTTTGAGGGTGGTATGCGGTACTCATTCTTAGCTCAGTACTCATCGCCTTCTGAAATGCCCTCCAAAACTTAGAGGTAAACTTGGGATCACGATCCGACACAATGCTGACGGGACTCCATGCAAGCTCACAATGTTATCCATATAGGTGTTGGATAGTTTCTCATATGAGGTACCATGTGGCATGGCTATGAAATGGGCTGTTTTCGTCAAACGGTCTACAATCACCCAAATCATCTCATTTCCATTTCTGGTCTTGGGTAACCCCATCACGAAGTCCATAGTCACGTGCTCCCACTTTCATTCTGGAATCTCTAGTGGCTTCATTAAACCACCAGGTCGTTGATGTTCAGCTTTAACTTGTTGACACACCAAACACCTCTCAACATACTCCGCTATAGATCTTTTCATCCCCATCCACCAATAGTTTCTTTTGAGGTCCTTATACATCTTGGTGTTGCCGAGATGGATAGATAACCTTGAATTATGAGCTTCGCTTAGCAACTCTTTCTAAGCTCATCATTGTTAGGTACGCACAACCTATTCTGGAACCATAAACTTCCATCTCCTCGCAACTGGAAATCCTTTACTGGTCCCGCAGCTGGTTTGTCACGGATTTCTCTTAGCGCTGCGTCACCATACTGCGCCTCTTTGATCCTGTCCACCAAGTCTGGGCTGATGGATAAAGTCGTCAGAACATTCGCCACTGAGTCCATCACTTCGAGGTCAAACTCCTCAATCTCTCTTTCTAATGGAGACTGTCTTGCGTGCCTAGACTTTCTGCTCAATGCGTCCGCCACTCTGTTGGCCTTACCCGGATGGTAATTGATGGTTAAGTCATAATCATTAAGTAACTCCAACCATCTTCTTTGTCGCATATTTAGCTCCTTCTGCGAGAATAGGTACTTCAAACTCTTATGATCGGTGAACACCGCACATTCTCTCCATATAAATAGTGCCTCCAGATCTTAAGAGCAAATATCACAACTGCGAGCTCTAAGTCATGCGTCGGGTGGTTCTGTTCATATGGTTTCAATTGTCTTGACGCGTACGAAATAACTCATTCATTTTGCATCAAGACACAACCTATAAACAGAAAGTTAATTTAAGACTAGCATATGTATATACAATGTATTAATTGTAATGATGTACATACCTAATTCTTTCTTGGACGCGTCACTATAGATCATGAAACCGTCGGTGCCGGAGGGTTGCGCCAACACTGGAGCTGTGTTCAATCTCTTCTTGAGCTCGGTAAAGCTATGCTCGCATTCAGCAGTCCATTCGAACTTAGTCTTCTTCTGCGTAAGTCGACTCAATGGAACTGTTATCGTTGAGAATCCATCAACGAACTTCCTGTAGTAGCCTGCCAAGCCTAGAAAGCTTCTCACTTCGGTCACATTAGTGGGTCTTGGCCAGTCAGTGATGGCTTCTATCTTTTTAGGATCCACAGAAATCCCATCCTCCGAAATTACGTGACCGAAAAAGGCTACACTTCTTAGCCAAAACTCACACTTGCTGAATTTGGCATAAAGCTTTTGTTGCCTTAAAATTTGCAACACTACCCTCAAGTGTTCAGCATGCGCTTGCTCGTCGGGAGAATATACCAAGATGTCGTCGATGAACACTACTATGAATTGATCCAACTGCTCTCGAAATACAGTGTTCATCAAGTCCATGAAGGCCGCTGGAGCATTAGTTAATCCAAAAGGCATCACCAAAAATTGTGTCCGAAAAGCCGTTTTTGGTACGTCTTCTGCTTTCACAAGCAGCTGATGATATCCTTGACGAAGATCAATCTTTGAAAACCAGCGGGCTCCCTTTAGCTGATCGAATAAATCCTCTATTCTTAGCAGAGGATATTTGTTCTTGATGGTGATTTTATTCAGCTCTCGGTAATCAATACACAACCTCATACTGCCATCTTTCTGCTTTACAAATAGAACTGGCGCTCCCCAAGGTGATACACTAGGGCGAATCAACTTCTTGTCTAACAACTCTTGAAGTTGTCCTTTAAGCTCCTTAAGTTCTGGGGGCCATTCTGTAGGGTGCCTTGGATATAGGCTCTGCTCCTGGCATCAGATTAATTTCAAACTCCACTTGTCTCGATGGCGGAACTCCCGGTAAGTCATCCAGAAATACGTCCTTGAACTCATTGATAACCGGTATCTGATCTATAGAGGGAACTTCCTGCTTCGCATCTAATGCATACACCATAAATCCCTCTGCTCCTTTCTGTAAGGCTTTAAAGGCCTTAATCGCCGTCAAGTATATCTTCTTTGGGGATTTTGTTAACTTGACGTTTCCTTGTACCGTTATTTCATTCATCTTAGGGTCCTTAACAGTCACTCGTTTAAGCTTGCAGTCAATATTGGCATGATTCTTGGTCAGCCAATCCATGCCCAATATAACGTCGAAATCCTTCATCGGAATGGGAACTAATGTCACTGAAAACAACTTCCCATCCAATTCCAATTCACAATCTTTGTACTGGTGGTGGGAAACCAGTACTTGCTCTCCTGCTGCCAGCACCCTGAAGGGGTTTTCAAGCCATTCGGGTAGACAGTCGAGTCCTTTGGTGAATCGCTTAGAGATGAAGGAGTGACTAGCTCCGCTATCAAACAATACGTTTGCAGGTACTTTATTAACTAGGATCACACCTAAGCACAAAAGTGTAGCGCATAAAGGTTTTCACATAAAATACATTTACTCATCAACTTAAAAGACTAAAATTCAACTTAACTTAAGCTACTATTATTGAACTTAAGTCGTACCTGTCACAACATTGGCGTCCTCCTGGACTTCGGCGTCCGCCATCGCGTGGACTCTCGCATTGGGTCTGCCTCTCTGCTGCTGAGCCGGCCCTGCTTCTGCTTGAGGCTTAGGATTCCATTCGGGGCAATCTTTGATCCTGTGGCCTGCATTTCCACACTTGAAACACGCTCTGGTTATTTTCCAGCATTCACCCACGTGTCTTCTCTGGCAGTGTGGGCATACTGCAGGTGCTTGACGATCAGGCCGGTTCTATTGCGGTGCCCTCTGAACTGGCCCTGCCTGCCCTTTTCTAGGGATCTTGACCCAACGTCCGGGTCTACCACCGCTGGCTCTTCCCTTGGCCTCTTGCTCGACTCGTCACGAGCCTCCTTAGGCTGTGACCTGCGCATGTCACTCTCCACGTGGTAACATGCATCCAACATTTCCTCAAAAGTTTTCAAACTGGACCCCGCTATAGCCGTCCGTATGCGGGGGTTCAGACCTTCCTCGAACTTCAGCATTTTCATTCTATTGTTCTCTAGTACCATGGGCGTGAATTTGCCCAAGGCATGGAATCTATCCGCATAGTCTGAAACGGACATCCTTCCTTGTTCGAACTTATCAAACTGCCTCATCTTTTCCAAAATGGCAGTCTCAGGCACTAGTAGTCTTTGTAAGCCTGTACGAATTGTCTCCATAGAATGGGAGGAGTCATCTTTGGCAGAATACCATTCCACCATGCATTAGCTCTACCGATCAGCAACGGGGTGGCTACATCCACCTTCAATTCTTCAGGAATTTGCATAAGCCTGAAACACTTCTCCACCTCGTCTAGCCAGAACCCAGCCACCTTTGGGTCGGTGGTCCCTCCAAAATTGGGAGCATGCATCTTCCGCATCTCCCCTATATAGTACCTGATACCTTGCTAGGGAGGTGGTGGAGGAGGTTGCTGTGGTTGTTGCTGCTGCTGAGCAACCCCTTGAGCTATCACTGTGATAGCGTCTATCAGCGCTTGGGGAACTAGGACTGGTGGTGATGGTGGTGGAGGGTTCTCATTCCCATTGCCACCGTTTCCTTGATTATCTCTTCTGGGAGGCATTTTCTGCAAAATCAACGCTTATTAGCGTTCAGCAATTCCAAAAAAGTAAATACTGAAGGCCATATGCGTTGTACAAGGTGGAATTCGTACGCTAAATAAAGTAACATTTATTGATTAACTTTTATCGCGCTCGCACACACCCATCCCAACCAAACTTACATATGGGTCACATACTTAGACCTAAAGATCAACTTAGGGTGAAAATCATAACTTAAGACTCTACATGTCATAACCTAGGTCTCCGAGGTAGATCTGAAGCCTAGTCTCTGATACCACCTTAGCGCCCCGACCCGGACAGCGGAATCCGAACAGGTGCACCCGTTGTAGCTTACTGAGAAGACTACAAGACGTCTCATCTCTCGAATACACCTCAGCAATGACGTCAGAGAAATAAGAGCGGAAACACATATCTCACGAATCTAACCCATCAAAGGAGAACTTCAACGTACAATGTAATTACAAAGAGTATTATGAAAGCCGACTAAATCCTCAAGTAAATGAAAGAAACTGGAGTGATTAACAACTGTCTCAACTATCCCCCAATGTCTAGGTATCCCATTCAGCCCACTCGCCATCGTCCTCTATGAAGATCATATCATAGCTAGGCTCATCTGCAAATCAAAGGTAGTATCCTTAGAAAAAAAACGCTAGCAAGTAACCCGCTTATAAGACATACGGGATCAACACATGGCAAGACATGAGTAAAGTATAAATCAAGGGGGTAATGGGGCACATGTCTTGTGTACTTTCAAGAGCATATAAATATTTAACAATACAAGAACATAAACCGTAATTCTTATCCATTAACAGTTAACAATCATTCAAGTCACATGGCAATCATCCCCAACTGACTCACGTGATGCATGTCAAAATATGCACTATACTATACAGTCACAAATGCATGAACAATTTCTTTTCAAAATAGTGCAATGCATGTCACAATGTCCGGTCTCATAACTTTATACCCTGTAATGTACCCCGGCTTATATTTCCATCCCGGTTAACGTTGCAGACAACTTTATACCCTGTAATGCACCTCGGCTTATATTTCCATCCCGATTAACATTACAGACAACTTTATACCCTGTAACGCACCCCGGCTTATATTTCTATCCCGATTAACATTACAGGCCACCTTCGCAAACATGTGCCGAATCACACCTCTTTTCAAAACAATATGCAAATGCAAGTGCCATGATGCAAGACTCCTCATTTCAATCACATTCTTCGTTAACATATTCAATTCATGTTCGCATATTCAATTTACATTCAGTAACAATCAACCGCACAAGATTTTCCTCACTTACACCTCGTTGCTTATGCTTCAAACTAGGTCGTCGTCACTTAACCTTGATTCTAAAATTCACAAACCCATGTGAGAACCCCTACCTTCCTTCATTGAACTCTACAAAACCTCGTGCGTTCATTTCCTAACCCTACTAGGTCATCCACGTTGGTATCAGATTCGAATACCCTTCAAATTCTTCGAATTTGATTCACCATCTTAAATCATGTTCCCGAGACTTAGACTAACTTCAATCATGCCCTATGAAGTCCCTAAGGTCACACAAAAGGTCCCCAAGCTTCCCTCTTTCTTCCCTTATTCTCCCACAAAGCTGTAGGACGTCATACCCTAACGTCGATCGATCGACGTACGTCATACCCTAACGTCGATGGATCGACGTCTATCTGAGGGACGTCGAACTCTCACCCAATTTACGTCGATCGATCGATGTCCATCTGAGACACATCGATCTCTCATTCAACCTACGTCAATCGATCGATGTCCATCTGAGGCACATCGATCTCTCACTCAATCTACGTCGATCGATCGATGTCCATCTGAGGTACATCGATCTCTCACTCAATCTACGTCGATCGATCGATGTTCACCTGGGATACGTCATCCCCTCACCTGTTATACGTCGATCGATCGACGTCACAATTTCTCAGAATCTTCCTCCTGCGATTTATGCAGAAACTGCAGATCTATAACCCAATCGTTTTCTGACTTGCTTCTCATCATTCCAAGCCTAATCTTCCCTATCAATCCGTTCTTAACCCATTCAAACAAGATCCTTCCTACGCGCATCCTCGATTCAACCCTAAAACTCGAATCATTCATCAATTCAAACCAAAACCTAATCTTTTCACCCTTTTCCTCCCTTCAACCGCCATTATCAACAAGTAGGGTTCAAGGGGTTGGGATTTACATGATTTCACATAAACAACAACAACAACGAATGTTTTTCAACATATAATGGCCAAATCTCAAAATCAAAACACGTAAGTCACGTACGAATATTCACGAAAAGAAACTACTACATGGTGATCCAATTTGATATCAAAATAGGCCATTAACTTTCGCAAAACGTAAGAACTTATAAGAAAGTTACTTGCCGTTGATTACTTGGAGAAGAAACGAAGAACGAATGAAGATTGGATTGCAAATCTTGAAGAGTTCTTGATCTAGGGTTGGAGAGGAGAGGAGATCGCTCAAGGGTGAAGGGGGCGGTTTCTCTCTGCGTAGAAGAGAAAAACTGACGTTCTGTCAGTTTTATATGGAAAGGGAAAAATTTGGAGTTTCTAATTATATCCTATTTTCTTATTTATCTTAAAGGATAAATCTCTAATATTTAATTCCAAAAATTAAATACTAATTAATTCCAATATTTAAACGCTCAATTAATTCACATTAATCCTATTACTTAATTCGTAATTCATTACTGTTGACCGTCATTAATCTCATTTAATTCCTTCTTTATCCCTTAATTATTCTACGGAGAGTGCGGGACATAACAGTTAGGATCTGGGGAAGATGAGCGGCAGACAAACAATACATCTATCGCTACGGATAGAAAAGATTTAAGCACTACAACACCATTTAAATGGATCCCAACTTGGAAAAAACCTAAGCATTTGAGAATGTTAAACAACATTGTTGTTCAATATTGGAAAACTGTGTGGATGAAACCGTAAAAGACGCGATAGAAAGTGTTAAATAAAACTTAAGAAACAAAGACCAAAAGAGAACGTTCTTTGATCTTAACTATTAACTAACAAAACTGTGCTTCGTCCCTTAATCGTGAAATTCGGAGGTTTAATTAACTATGAAACTCTACGTTATTAAATCAAGTCACGTTTCTCGTTCTTCAACCAGAGAAAATTTAAGAACCTATTGCAATTTCTGTCACTATAATTTTTTATATAACCATAAGTTTAAAATAAAAAAAGGGCATGATCATGACTACTCAAACTTCGCGGACCCATCTCAACAATGATCATGTCATGTCAAGGCCACTTGTCCATCGCATACTCGTTGTTTCATAGAGAAAAACGACATGTAGTCAATGATTACGGGGAAATATGAGCATGCATTGACAATGTATAATGTAAAATCCCATGGATGAAAGCATAGTTAATAAAAGATACAACATCTATAAGAACTAGGACACTAACTAAAAGCCTAAAATTAAAGAAATACATAACATATGGAACCAACAGATCTAATAATCTTTTAAGTAAAGTCTAAACTTATCACAAGATCCATGTAGTTTAATCTATAAAATGGCGGCGTAGATATTTTTCTAGATTAACGAGAAATTAGTAAACATTTTACTAGTTGGTTACTGATAAATAGCATGGTGACGAATGCAGAGGAGACTCAAGTTGACAAAGCTATGTGTTGTGTGGTGTTTGTAAACAGGATAAATAATTGGCCTACTCGCACAGCAAAATCTGTTGAATTTACTTCGTGTCATGACTACAAAATCTCTTGAATGATGCACCTTACAATTTAATATAAGTCAAAATTAAACTAAGTTACTTAATTCTAAACTTTTTAAAAAAGATAAGTAGTTGAAAATTATCGACTTTATTATCTAGAGAAATTTAGTCGAGCCGAGGGGGCCGAACCTATCATAATTCAACTCAATCCCTAGCCGTTTACGCTCTCAACCCAAATTTCATATTCATAACTCGAACCTTAAGCATATCAAGCATGCAAGACTTGATTCATTTGTAACTCATGTCCACGAGATATGATTTTGTCCGAATTTATCTTAAAAGATTAGGCATGCATCCGATATCTTATGTCTTAGAATCTGAAGGAACTTGAATCGATAAATATCTAAAAAATTAAAAGAAAAAAATAGAAAAACACAAAGCTTTGCTCAATACACAATGTTCTTGTTGATGAACTAGGCTATTTATAGTCAAATACCATACATGTTTATATGTAAAAGCTATGTGAATAAAATAAGCAAAGTTTAAGTTACTACCTACCATTTAAAATAAAAATCTTGTTCACACATTGTTGACTATTGTGTGTTCCAATGTGATTTAATTTAATTCTACACAATCTGACACTTGGCATCAGGGTTTCAGCTCAATGGACTATACTTCTAAACCTAGAGAATTAACTTTTGCCTCCAGCTCAGAGAAGGATTTGCCACGTGATTTTGTTGATAAAACTACCGACATCCTCTATTGATAATTGAATATGATAAAATTCTTCATGCTGTTACAGAATCTACAAGTGCAACAATTTTATTTGAGCAAGCAAGAGGCCTCTTTTAGTTCGTTTCATGATTAAAATTCAAATGGCCCTTCATCCACAATCATTACTTAGCACTATCGGACATCAACTGTTTGGGTATCGACATGTTTACATAATTGGCTACAATTTGTGGAAATTAAACAACACTTTCACTAAAGCCACCACAGTGGTTTGAGAATTTCTCTTTCTTTACTGATGTCTTCATTTTTGTGGAGGGCCATACCCATACCCTTCTTTTAACACGTTATGTACCCATCAGGACTCGTTCACAATATCTAACACCACAAAAAAAATTGTGGTTTGGCGACGGAAAAATCACCGACGAACAACGTATAGTCGTTGTTTCGTCGGTAATAGCGACGACTCTGCGACCAAATAATGTAGTCGCTAATTGCGACGAAGTACGATGAAATTCGTTGTCGCTAAAAAGAAAAATAGTCAGGCAGGTGAATTACGTCGGTGATTTGTCGGTGTCTCGTCGCTATTCTGCGTGTTTTTGTTCGTCGCTATTTAGTTTATAACGGTTCGTCGCTATGTCGTCGCAAATGTGTCGCTAAAAGTATAAAATAAATTCGTCGTTTACTAAGTTCTTGGAGTTGTGTATCGTCGTTTTTTTGTCAAGGAAACCCGTATGTGGCAAATGTTTTGAATTACTTTCCGTTCGTAATTCGGTTTGTCGTTGTGTCGTCGCAGATACATCGAGAATTAAACACGTGTATTGATTAAGGAAAAAGAAAGCGGTAATTGGGAAAAATACTCATTCATTTAATAATAAGAAGTTACATTATCAAACGAAAAAATAAAAAAAAATCTAAAAAGAGATGCGGAGATGGGCCGTTCACTCTTCGTCATCGGACGAAAGAGTGGCCGCGACATTCTCCGCAAACTCTTTGAGAAGGCGCTTGAGCTTGTAGTATCTAAATTTCATCTTCCGCAGCCTTCTAGTCATGTAGTGCAGTTGCCGCGACTGCTGATGCATGTTTGCCATCAGCATACGGAAGTCGGCGTCCTGCACCGGCATTTGTTCTTGATCATCCTGATGCGGCGGTGGGCCATAGACAGATACAGAACCCTCTCGCTCAACCGATGGTGGTTGAGGAGGAGGCCCTTCTGGAGGGGCACTGTTTGCCCGTCCACCACGCCTTGGGGTTCTTTTAAAACGACGCGGCATATTTTGATTATTTATAACGTTCTATGTGTGTATGTATAACAGCGGATGTTTGGGGTATAAATAGTGAAATGAGCGACGACATAGCGACCGACATAGCGACGCATTTGTCAACCGTTGGGAATGTGCAGTGAATGTGCAGTGTGTGCAGTGAATGTGCAGTGATGACCTTTCGGATGTTATAGCGACGACGTAGCGACGAATTAGCGACGTATGTTTATCGTACGATGCAACCGTTGGGAACTGAACTGACACTGCCGAATAGCGACAACTTGGCGACGGAATAGCGACGAAACGCGTCGAATAATGTGAAGAGACGTTTTCCGTCGCTGTTGTCGTCGGTAAAAGCGTCGGTAAATTCAAAAAAAAACCCGCGAAGCCCGTTCTTCTCATTGTATTTAGTTTTTTCCCTTTTTCGTCGATACGGTTAGTAGGTTTTTATCGTTTCTATTAAGTTTCGTCGAAGATATAGTTAGGTTTCGACGATACGGTTAATAGGTTTTTGTCGTTCTATTAAGTTTCGTCGAAGATATATATAGTTAGTAGGTTTTCGTCGTTGTATTAGGTTTCGTCGGTATATAGTTGATGTTTAGTCGGTGAATTAGTCGGAAGAAATTTTTCTTAACCACATTTCGCGTATACTGGTGCGTCGTCAGGATTCGTAAGAGATTAAACACGTGTTATAATTATTAAGAAAACAAATACGATATTAAAAAAACAAAATTCATTAATATAAAATTAAAAATTAAAAATTACAAAATATAATAAGAAATATTTAAAAAAGCTAAATAGCGAAGAGTAGTCACTCACTGTTCGTCATCCGAACAGAGAGAAGCTATACTCTCCGCACACGCCTTCAGTTGGCGTCTCAACTGTGCAGATTTGGATTTAATCCGCATCTGCCTTTTATCTATGCAGTCGAGACGCTCTTCCTGAACCGTGACATGCGCCCTCACCTCATCTAACATTTTCCACAGATCTCGTACTTCTGTTTGGAGTTCGACAATTTGTCGATCCCGGCGAGGCTCAGAGGGCTCTGGTGGGGGAGGAGGTGGGGGAGGAACAGTTGAAGAAGAAGGCACTTCAGTTGGCGGTGTTGCCGCCCTACCACCACGTCCACCACGTCGTGCTTGCGCTTTAGTACGAACCATTTTGGATTATAAAATAGTTGTTTTATGTTGTTGTGGGCACACGCTGATCCACTGTCTATATAGTGAACTCAGCGACGACATAGCGACGAATTAGCGACGCAAAACATCGTAAGTTGTAAGCATGGGGAACTGGACGGACTGTCTTTTACCGACGACTTAGCGACGAAACACATCGTACGGAATGAAGAGACGTTTTGCGTCGCAATGTAATCGGTACTTCGTCGGTAAAAGCATATCAAATGACGTGTTTCGTCGCTGGTCGTCGGTACGTCGTCGGTATATGTGTTTGTTTGTCTCCGGGATTTGTGTTTCTTGTTCGTCGATGTTCGTCGCTAAGTCGTCGGTATATGTGTTTGTTTGTCTCCGGGATTTGTGTTTCCTGTTCGTCGCCGTTCGTCGCTAAGTCGTCGGTATTGTGTGCTTATAATGGGAACGATAAAACCATTGTATTTCTTCTTCTCTTCTTCTCTTCTCCCATTCTTCTCTCATTTCAAACACATCAATCATCAATTTTGAACGAAAATACAGAAGTGTGGAATTTTGATTTTTTCTACACACGAAAAAGATAGCTGCTGTTAGTTTCAAGGTGTAGCGAGAAAATGGATCCGAGGAGAAGCGATAGAAAGTGGATGTACCAGAGAGTAAACAACGGGGAGTGGTGTTTTAGATTTGTTGAAGGTCTCGAAGAATTTATTGATTTTGCGACGAGTAATGAAAGTGGAACGCAGATTAGATGTCCGTGCAAGAAATGCAAGAACCGTAAATATAAGGATCCGGGTGACGTGAGGGTTCACATATTGAAACAAGGTTTCGTCCACAATTACCATACATGGTACTGTCACGGCGAATATGAGGGGGCGTCTACATCTGCAACTGTACACGTCGAAGGGGGACCCGGTCAGGTTAATGCCGAAGAAATAGGCGAGGGATCTCACAACCCATA
Organism: Eustoma russellianum; assembly: GCA_036186865.1. Classification (NCBI taxonomy): domain Eukaryota; kingdom Viridiplantae; phylum Streptophyta; class Magnoliopsida; order Gentianales; family Gentianaceae; genus Eustoma; species Eustoma russellianum. The sequence continues at coordinate 18,931,841 of AP025040.1, read as the reverse complement.
CATGCAGATGGTGACAGACGCAGCCGCTGGCGCATTTACCGGAGAGCAGTTGTTACAAATGCAGGATCCGGATGAACAGCCGCGTACATTCGTGGAGGAAGATCCGAACCCTCAGGCGAGACAGTTTTTTGAGATGCTGAACGCCGCCAACACGCCGCTGTATCCTGGTTGCGGTAGTCACACACAGATGTCCATGATCGGTCGGATGACGAGCATGAAGACGGAACACCGCATGACGGAGAGATTGTACGATGGGATGTGTCAGCTGATGAGGGAATCTCTTCCTGAAGGGAACACAATGGTCGACAGTTTTTATTCGACGAAGAAACAGCTGCAGGCGTTGGGACTGCCGGTTCAGAAAATCGATTGTTGTTCAGAGGGGTGCATCATATACTGGGGCATCAACGAGGATAAAGACATGTGCAGGGTCTGTGGGACAAGCAGGTGGAGAACGAACAAAAGAAACCGGAACGTGCCAAGAAAACAATTTTACTATTTACCTCTCGCCCCTAGACTGCAGAGGCTATACGCATCCGGTGCCACAGCTAGCCAGATGAGGTGGCACGCGGAGCACTACACGAAAGACGGTGAGATGTGCCATCCATCTGACGGCGAAGCTTGGAGGACGTTCGATGCGACGCATCCGGGTTTTTCGTCGGAGACAAGGAACGTTAGGTTGGGTTTATGCACCGACGGGTTCAACCCGTTTGGACAGTCGGGAGAGCAGTATTCGTCGTGGCCTGTAATCGTGACGCCGTACAATCTACCGTCTTGGATGTGCATGAACAAGCCTTACATGTTCTTGACTGTGATCGCACCAGGTCCTAGGAATCCAAAACAGAAGATCGACCTATACCTGCAGCCGTTGATACAGGAGCTGAAGTGGTTATGGGAGTTTGGCGTGGAGACGTTCGATGTATCGACTAAACAAAACTTCCAGCTACGCGCCGCGCTGATGTGGACGATCAGTGACTTCCCGGCTTATTCTATGTTGTCGGGGTGGAGCACAGCGGGGAAATACGCTTGCCCTTGCTGCATGAAGCAAGCGAAGACGATGTCCTTGAAACATGGACGTAAGATAAGCTGGTTCGACAGCCATAGGAAGTTCCAGCCCAGACGTCATTCGTACAGAAGGAACGTGACGGCGTTCATGCCTGGCATTGTCGTTAAGGACACAAAGCCCGAGCTCCTCACGGGTGCAGAGGTGCTGCAGGAGATAGACAGTTGTGGATTCGTGGGGGTCGCTGATGATCCGGACGGCAGTCACAACGCAGACCTGGCTCGTTACTGTATCGGGTGGAAGAAGAGAAGCATATTCTGGGAGCTTCCGTACTGGAAGAGCAATATGATCCGACATAACCTGGATGTCATGCATATTGAGAAGAACGTGTTTGACAACATTTTCAAGACAGTGCTGAATGTGCCAGGGAAAACAAAAGACAATTCGAAGGCACGACTTGATATGCGCGACCTCAACATGCGACCGGAGCTGCATCCCGTTGGCACATCATACATGCCGAAGTCCTCGTACACGTTGAATGCGGAGCAGGTCAGTGCGTTGTTATCGTGGCTAGGGACGGCTAGATTTCCTGATGGCCATGTTTCGAACCTGTCGAAGAACATCGACGTGAATAAACGCGGTTTGCACGGGATGAAGAGCCACGACTGTCACGTGTTCATGCAACGGTTGATGCCCATTGCATTCCGCGAGCTGCTTCCAACCAATGTATGGGAAGCAATTACCGAGATGAGTCTGTTCTTCAGATGTCTTACAGCCACGAGACTCAGGGCGGATGATATGTCAAGGCTGGAGGGCGAAATCCCAGTGATCATATGCAAGCTGGAAACTATATTCCCTCCGGCCTTCTTTGATTCAATGGAACACCTGCCAGTTCATCTATCATACGAGGCATGTGTTGGTGGTCCTGTTCAGTACAGGTGGATGTATCCGTTCGAGAGGTACTCTTTTTATGTGCATGACATTCTTATGTGTCTAAGCGATATGCATTTGAACATATATTCACTATATGAACAGATATCTCAGGCATTTGAAGCTGAACATCAAGAACAAGGCGAAAGTCGAGGCCTCTATGTGCAATGCCTATCTGACGGAGGAAGCATCGGCCTTCGTGTCTCATTACTTCGAGCCAGATGTCCCGTCGAGGTGCAGAGATGTTCCCCGGAACGACGACGGCATTTCCAGATCCGGTGTCCTCCCAATATTCACACATCCGATCAGATTTCACGGACAGGGAAAAGAAATGATATTGGGGGACAGCGAGCTGAAGATTGCTCATTCTTATGTTCTGCGCAACTGCCGTCAAGTCGACCGTTTCCAGAGGTATAAACGATTTCCCATTTTATTTTGTAAATACCTTGCGATACTCTATCCATTATGTTACAAAGATATACAGGGTACTCATTCGTAATTTGCTTCAGCTTGTTCGTTGATTTATTGCAACACCGTTCACCGGGTATATCGAGCGATGCAATAAACAATGAGTTAGATTCCAAGTTTGCTGATTGGTTCAGGTGGCATGTAAGTTTTGTATTTGCCTGTTACGTGTACGATATGTGATACACATTTATTGCCCCGTTGATGTATACTTACTTGTCCTTTTACAGGCGAGCAAAGGTCATCTGGCTGACGATGAGTACGGTTACATTCTGACGCCAGTAGCCGAGGGTCCATTGAACAGAGTCGCGCGACACGACATGTGTTTTGTCAACGGGTATAGATTCCACACAGTCTCCCATGCCAGCCGAAAATCGTCGGAGAACAGCGGAGTGTGTGTCAAGCGTTATGACAATAGCCCGGACGAGGATGACTTCTACGGCTACCTTACTGACATCATTGAGCTCGAATATCCCGCATTGCCTATAAAGCGGGTGGTCCTATTCAAGTGCGAATGGTACGATCCAACTCGAGAAGGTTATCGCGTTGGCACAAAGGTCCACGACAAATATAAGTTGGTAGACATATACCAAGGGCGACGGTACAGAAAATACGATCCATACGTTTTGGCTAGTCAAGCGTCCCAGGTGTACTATCTATCGTATCCAACAACGAGGATGAATGCGAGCTCAAAAGACTGGCGAGCCGTGTGCAAAGTGAAATCGAGCAAGTTTGATGTGAGTATACAGACAGTTTCAGATGGTATGGACGCCGCATTTCAAGAAGAAAACCCGTCCGTTCTAGATACGACACATGTTCAACTGCACGATCTCCCTCTAAATGACCCCAACGGCGGTTTTATCGAAATTCATCTCAACATACAACCGTCTGACAATATTGAAGACGTAGTCGAAGACGAATACGAGGATGACGAGGACGACGAGCATGTAGATGAAGATGAAGATGAAGACGAAGATGAAGATGCGTATGAGGATGCAGATGACCAGGAAGATTGACGTTAGCCAAAAATTTTTATGTACCTCTTTATATGAAAGTGTGTATGTGTTGATGTAATTATATTCATGTATATACTACTTTAAATTTTGTATTATTTTTTTTTCGAAAATGATGACACCGACGAGTTACCGACGAAATATTTCGTCGCTAAATTTGAAATAACGAGGACACATGAAAAATAGCGACGAACTAAATAGCGACGAACGTTCGTCGCTAGGTCGTCGCAAATTAACGCAGATAAGCTGAACTCCCCCTCTTTCTTCCCCATTTCCCTCCTTCCCCATTTTTCCCCTCCCCTCGGCGAAACCTCCCTCCCCCCACCGGCGAAGCCTCCCTCCCTCCCCCGGCGAAAGCTCCCTCCCGCGGCGAAGTTCTCCGTTCACCTCCCTACTTCGGTTAGTTTCTCTTCCTATTTCGTTTTTTTTATTTTAATTAGTTATGTTGTTTTTAATTTTTTTTAATGTCTTGTGGGGTAGTGGTGCTGGGTGTGGCGGTGGTGCGGGGTGCGGGCTGGGTGGCGTGACTGGGTGGCGGGACTGGGCTGGGTGGCTGGACTGGGTGGTGCTGGGAGGTGGGTGCTGGGGCTGGGTGTGGGTGCGGGGCTGGGTGTGGGTGCGGGACTGGGTGGTGGGTGGTGCTGGGGCTGGGTGGGTGGCTTTGGTATATATATGTATATGTGTATAGAATTATGTATGTATATATATGTATATGGTATATATATGTATATGGTATATATGTATGTAGTATATATATGTATATACGGTATATATAGTGTATATATCTATATATGGGTATACATGTATATGGTATATATATGTATATACGGTATATATATATATATGTATTTATGGATTTTGTAGTTAATTTTCGTATTTGGGTATATAATTATATATATAAGTTAATTTCGTATTATTAGAAAATGTTTAGAAAATGTTTTTTTGGGTAGAATTATGTATGTATATATATTTTTCGTATTTACATATATTTATAATTATATAATCTATTTTGGTATATATATGTATATACGGGTATATATATGTATATGGTATATATATGTATATACCGGTATATGTATATGGTATATATATGTATATGTATGTATATGTAAAATTATTAGAAACTGTTTTTTGTATATAAATATATGTAAAATTATTAGAAACTGTTTTTTTGGTAGAATTATGTATGTATATATATTTTTCCTATTTAAATATATTTATAATTATATAATCTATTTTTGGTATATATATGTATATGGTATATATATGTATATACGGTATATATATATATATGCATATACGGGTATATATATGTATATACGGGTATATATGTATATGGTATATATATGTATGTACGGGTATATACGGGTATATATGGTATATATGCACCAATATTGTTGTTAAGGTTGAATTAGTAGAAATGTGGTGTGCTTGGCCAATGAATGATGCATGTACAAACTGTTTTGTAAGAGGTTTGCATATGATTTTCGGTATGATTTGCATTTGTCTTTGGAGAGGCCATTAAGGCTGGGAAACCTCCGTTTAAAAATTATTAATATGTTCCTCTCAGATCTGATGGCTAGTGACGGTTTACCGACGAGATCCACATACCCACCATCTACACAGGACCTTCAAGGAGAGTTCGATGCGTTCATTTCTCAGCATGATACGTATGCCTCGGTTTCGACCGCCGCTCTGGCTGCGGACTCAGACCTTTTACGGTCTGCCGACATGTCCGCACCCCCCAGTCATACGACGCCACCCACACCCAGCGTTTCAGCACCTCATCCGGCGTCTGATGCGGCATCGGACCAGGGTGTCATATCAGGGCGTCGTCCCCTCCCTTGGTCAAATGATACCCATACGTAAGTAATGATTAATTTATTTAACATGTTTTCAAATATATTTCACGCGTTATTTTTTCCTAACAACTTAAACTCTTTCAGGTTTGGATCGGACAATGGCGCGCTTTCCGGTTGCATCACCCGGTCCTTCCACCTGAGGCTTGACCCATCTGGATATACCTGGGGCCGTGTCACCCCGGAGACACGTAGGTTCTACTGGGATGAGTTTCAGGTATTCAAATTTGATGAATTTCACTTTTTGATGCGTAATCAATCATTACTTTTCTAACCACACTTTTATTATTCCTCCGTATGATAATTGCAGAAGCCGTACAGCTGGCCAGCCGACATCGCCCGCGACGTGGAGCAGGCCTGGCGGCATAGGGCCGCCAAACGCTACGGGGACTTCGTCAACTCCCTCAAGACCAAGTCGGAGCGTGACCCCACGTGGATAAGGCCTGCCTACGTATCCGAGGCCGTCTGGGCGGCGTGGGTACAAGGGTGGAGGGACCCTGCTTACCAAGCCCGCAGCGCACGGAACACGGCGAACCGGCGCAGCGGCAACGTACAGGGCCCAGCACCTGCCACACACTCAGGTGGTTCGGTTTCCCACGCCACCACGATGCGTTCTATGGTGAGTATTTTAATATTGGATTATAACGACCTTCATTGATTTCATTGGATTATTTACATTCATCGACTTAAGTGGATTATTTACATTCAGTGAGTTAAGTGGATTATCTATATTCGTTGATTACTTATGTTTCGCTGTTGTTTTTTTGGTATTCGTATATGGTTACTTTAAGTTGGTACATGTGATTTGACTTGGGAGAGGCCTTTAAGGCCGGGATACCTCCGATAAACGAATAGGTCATGCCGAAATTTTTAAAAATTCTGCATATCACTAACATATTTTATTTCATTCTTTCAGCAACAGGAGACGGGGGAGTGGCCAGCCTCCTACGATCTCTTCTACAAGACGCATCGGAAGAGAGCCTCCGACGGAACGGAGGACTGGATCACGACGAAGGCCCGCGACATCAGTGTAAGTAGACTACGATATCATTTGTTTTTTTCCTTAGTTTGTTTTATTGCTAAACCATAACAATTCATATTCTCATTTCAGGACGAGTACAACAGATTACTCGCAGATAGGGGCGAACAGGCCGACAAGAACCGCGCTTATTGGGATGCGGTTCGGACCGTCGGCCCTCAGAATAAGAAGAAGAAGGAGGTGTACGGGGTTGGATCAGCAGCGCCGCGATTCTTTCCCGAAGTTCTGCATCCAGGTGCTTCCTCTGAGGCCAGCACCTCCGCGCCTTCTGCGACGCCAGAGGATATTTCGCGCCTGGAAGCAGATAATGCGGCGCTGCAGCGTGAGATAGAGTCCATCAGGACGAGGCAAGAGGAGAGTTTACAGGCACTGCAGTCGCAGCAGCAGGCGATGCAGCAGGCGCTTCAGCAGGCGCTTCAGCATGCGTTTGAGCAGGAGCAGCATCAGACGATGCAGGTGCAGCAGGCAACGAACCAGCAAATCTTCCAGCTGTCGCAGGTCGTCATGACTTTCATTTCCAACTCCTCGCAGCCTCAGCCTCAGCCTCAGCCTCAGCCCCGCCCTCCTGATGGTCACTCTTCTCCGCATGATCCCCCTCCATCTTCCTCTTCATAGTTTTTTATTTTTTCATTGTTTGTACAGTCTATTTCATTTGTTGTATTGACATTTTCTTTGTACTTTTATATATTCTATCTGACAATTTTACGGATTCTATTTCGTTTGTGTTGTTTAATTATACGAACTTGAATGCGCAAATACCGTATTACTGTATAATATTTGTACAAATGATTTAATATACAAAATAAAATATATTATAGAAATTAAATAATAATAATAAAAACTTTTTAATTAATAATGTATTAATATTATTAATAAATCAAAAAAAATTTAAAATTTAATATTAAATAATGTATTTAAAATAATTATTAGTAAATTTAATATTTTTAAAAATAACAAATACCGACGAACCAGCGATGAAATTGGTCTGTCGCAGATGGGAAATAAAAAAACAAAAATTTAAAATTAGCGACGAAAAGACATATTAACGACGACATTTTGCGACGAAATAAAACGGAAACAAAAAAATAAAAAAATAATAAATAGCGACGGTAAAACATATACCGACGAAATGTTGCGACGAAATTCTTTGTCGCAGAACATTAATAAAAAAAATAAAAAATACGAAATAGCGACGAAATAATTTACCGACGAAACAGCGACAACAGAATAAAGGTCGCAGACCTGACATTTTCTCGTCGCAGTTTTGCGACGATACACCGACGCAATTTTTTTTCGTCGTAATACAGCGACGCATTGCCGACGAAATTTGCTTTGCGACAAGCCGTATAACGACATTCATTTTTCGTCGCTATTTCGTCGCTATATGCCTGTAGCGACGAAATAGCGACGTTTTTTGTCTGTCGCTATATGCTCTTTTTTTTTTGTAGTGATACCCGCAGATCATAGTTACGTTTGATTTAATTCATATTTAGTTTGATTTGGCTGAAAAAATTTGGCAGAAAAATTATCATTTCTTAAAGAACAACAATAATCAATTTAGGATTTTTAAAATACTTTATATTACACTCCTTTTAATCATCGTAACGTGATTTTTGGCGTGACATAATTGGTTTTGTCACTATTTTATAGAAATTTGTTTGTTTTATATGATAAGAAGTATTAAAGGAATTAAATTAAGAATTATGGGGTGAAATGCGTATAATCGTGCTTAATGTTCTGAACATCACCAATCACATTCAGCTTGTTGATTTTTCATTTCCCTACTCTTTAAAGATGACAAACAGATCGTATTTCGTGTTTTCCGGATTTCGGATATCAAAATACCAGACTCATACCTTACCCGTTTGATTTGCGTGTATGGAAGTAGATACCCAAACATGTATATGTCAAGTTTCGTGTCGTGTATCAGGTATACTCACAAACTTGACAAGTACAAATATTTCAAGTCATGTACGGTCATTTCGTGTATTTTTCAAGTATTTTCAGATTTCATGTATATGCATACATCAAACATCATACACGATTTTTACCCATGACGTGACGTAATATTTTATGAGGAACATTATTATAACCAGAAAAAAAATAATGTTTTTCAAGACGAGATTACAACATAAAACTATAGGAGAAATAGTTTTAACATAAAGCAGCAATCTGATCCATAAAAAATACACAAAATGAAAAATAGCAATCCATCATTTAACAAAAGAAATACACAAAAAGAACATGATAAGGTAAGGTGCACTGACCTGAATCCTAAGAAGGTGGAAAGTCAGACGACAAAAGAAAGAAAGAGTATCTCCGACGAGGAGGATGAGGGTGGTGACTGCGTGTCGCTTATAGAATAACTCCGGACAGAAAGTATATCAGATTTTAGAGAATAAAAGTTAAATTATAACTTCGAATCATCTTCATCTCTACAATGACCTTTTCTGTTTGGAGTGAAATTCGGTATGTCCTTCGACTTCACCAACTTTGTCGGAACGGAACCAAGACCGCTTGCTTGCGGCTGCCGCTTAAGTGAAAAGTGAGAAGTGATAACTGAGAAGAGTGAAGAGTGAGTGAAGAGAGAATAAATGGAGAATGATGGGCAGGGGCGGCAGCGGAGGAGGGGGGAGGAGAGCAATTGCAAAGGGTAAGAAGGAATGGAATGAAAAATTAGGAATCAGGGATTATGTTTTTAGGTTTTAGGAGTTTCTTTTTTATTTTATAATTTTTACTTTAATAACTTATATTTTATAATTTATATTTAAAATATATTTTAAAAAATCGGGTATGGTGGGTATAAATGGGTAACCCGCAGATGTATCTAGACATAACCCGCTCTTCGCGGGTAAATTTCAGGTTTCATCCGAGTTGTACACGAAATCCGCCAAAACTATACCCATACCCGAGAGAAGCGTGTCAGGTTCTGGTCGTGTTTTCGTGTCGTGTCTGAGATTGCCACCCATACTGCTCTTGGCTTACTTCCAGCTTCTCTTCTAGCTTCGTCTGTTACAGGTGTAGTTATGCTGATTTGAAGAACGTTTTAAAAGTCTTCTATATACGGGTTTTGATAGTGCTCTTTCTGTCTCAAAATTATTGCTACAGTTTTTATTTTAATTTGTTCTAAATTAATTATCTACTTTTTAAAAATAATAATTATTAAGTGTCAAAGTTTTCATATTATCTCTTCAATTTACACTTACATAATCTTTTTTTTTATTTTATCTTAAGTAACTAAGTACAAAATAAGAAAATAACCAAAATTTCATTATATTTCCTTCCACAAAATATTTAGATCTCTCATTAGCCAAATATATCATCTTCCAAGAAACTCAAAAAAGGCTCAGATGTAATTGTGTGAATCATGTGTTAAAAAACCTTAGCAATCAAAGAGTAGAATATGTTCTAGATCTATATCGTCAACAAAACTTCTAAAGGCTGAAACGGCATAAACCATCGGAATCATAATATGACTTTTTACAACTACAAAATGACTCAGATGATACAAAACAGATAATCATTGAAACACTCATATATGACTTTTTACCACTAAAAAAAATGATTCAGATGATACGAAACTAAAAATCATAGAGTTACTCGCAGAAGACTTGAATTTATTCTCTCCAATAAATGCTAGCTTAAGGGGATTCTACTTGTCATTTTTATTATTGCTACTCATAATATTTCCTTATTAGATCTTTTATTAACTTAATTATTGAAGAGCCTTCAAAAAATAATCTCCCGATACAAACCGTATTTGTTGTATTCTTCTATTCTAATTGGAGATGCAGATTACAAGGCAATATGGCTAGTAGAGTTAAACCATCGTAAAATCAATCAATGAAGTCTTATTGCTACTTTAAGTCGGAGACTTCATGTTGTGACAACATATAATTTCAATAAATATTGTCAAACACTTAGTCAAACAATTTACATGATAATAATATATCACCACCGTTACGTGTTCATTTCCATATAAACCATTATAAGTTTATGAAGGTGTAACAATCTATATGGGATGAGATCTCCTCACTCTCAAATCCCTCACCTTTTTACACCGTCTGTCACGTACCAGCAGAGATGATGAGACTAAATAAAGAGTTGGGGAGGAAGAAATATATGAGGAAGTTGGCTGCCACGTGACAGGCGGTAGGGAGAGGGTTAGGAATTTTAGGTGAAGAAATCTCATCCCAATCTATATAAGTCCTGTCATTTTCTATATATAGTACCTCTTCTGTCTCAATTTTACACTTCTATAAAAGTTGGATGAAACTTCAGTTAAATGTATACACTTTCCAATTTGTCTTGAAAAGCAATATTTAGTTTTAAAAATACATTAACCATTTAACCACTTTTCTTTTACTATTTATAGAACGTATAGAATTATTTTATGATTTTTAATATAAAGAGATTTTTTTTAAGACGAAGTCACCATCACCCTATGACTGGTCAAAATCAAAAATTTACAGCGTCGTCTCTATATATAGTAGCCCTCCCATGAACTTGCTCATTTAAGCAGTTTATTCGCAATTTCTTTTATCACGAAAACAGTTGATTTTCTACGGAAAAGCTAAACCAATGGCTTCAGAGACAATCAATCAGGCCACCGCCTCGAAACCGTCAGTGTATCTCGAGGATTTGAATGAGATCCAGAAGGTTTTTGAACGATTCGATGCCAATAAGGATGGGAAAATCTCGTCGGAGGAACTCGAAGGAGTCATGAAGGCGCTCGGATCCGATACTTCCGCTGAAGAAATATCACGTATTATGCAAGAGGTCGACACTGACAAGGACGGATACATCAATTTGGAAGAGTTTGCAGCGTTCTGCAAAGCCGATTCAATCTCAGGCGGCGGCGACGGCGGACAGAAGGAGCTTCATGAGGCGTTTGAGTTGTACGATCAGGATCATGACGGTTTTATTACGGCTGATGAATTGCATCAGATCTTGACTCGACTCGGCGAAAGGTGCTCGGTTCATGATTGTGCCAAAATGATTCAGTCCGTTGACTCGAACGGTGATGGAAAAGTCAGCTTTGAAGAGTTCACGAAGATGATGACCAATAGTGCTAGGCAGCAGGCACCGTGAGAACGTTGTGGTTGTGATTTTCAACGGCGGAGTTGAGGTGAGATCCACTGGACTATCTTTCACTCTTCCACACGGAATAATACTTCCGTCCCTAATTAAATGCTGCATCATTAACTTTTGAACTTTATGTTATCAGTTATGGTTTAATTCTGTTAATAATGATGATGTGGTTGGTTTTACCTGAGTTTTTGGCACTTAATTAACGAAAGGAAATTTCTGTAATTGCAAATTAATGTTGACTTCTATTAATTAGAGTGTATCGCCTTAATATAGTAAGATAACATCGACTGTATTGCTTGAAAGTTTCCAAGAAAGGAAAGCTTTGAGTACTAGTCTATACTTCAATAAAAGAAAAAGAGTAGCCCGTACCCCTAATATAGGGGAATTTATAGCCATTTGAGCCATTTCCTGTCAATCATGCTCTTGGAATCTCGCTTTTGCAAACTTAATGCTGAAGTTTTGTTCATAGTAGAAACTATCTCACGGCTTAAACTCGACCTAATGACGCTCATAAATCAGGATTTTGGATTGTGGCCGCTTGGCTCACTATCACTTCAAGTTTATATTCCAATCTTAGCTTGGCTCGTAGGATCTTAGGCTTTGCCATTTTTTTAATGCCAAATGAGCTAAGTTAATTCACTTCCCAATTGACAATTCTATCGATAAACAACAATCTGAAATCAGACTGGGGTATAAGTATATGATTAAGCCAATAGCCTATTGATTTGATCTTATATCTTAGTTAATTAGATTGTGTATAATATAGATCATCTGATTGAGTGGATACAGAATGTGGCAGGTTTTGTTAACATGTTTGTAATATTGGATTTTTTTGAGAAAAGGTCCCAATAAAGGATGCAAGGGGAGAAATGAATTGCATTGCCTTTTGTTTTTAGTTTGGACTACCAAAAAAAAAGCCCAAGTTTTCTTTGAGGGTGTGTTTTGCAGCAACTGGTAAAGTTGCTGCTCGAGTCCGAATCACGAAAAGAACCTCTTACACAAAGTGTCGGGTAAAGCTGTCTATATCAGATTGTGAATCGATACAACCCCTTCTCGGACCCTGCGCAAACGCGGAAGCTTATTGCACTGAGAAACTTTTTTTCTGAAATGTATTTTTTATGTGATTATTGATATAGATCTGTTTGATGATCTATTATTGTATAGGTATAAGAGTATGTTCGATTTTTAAATAAACTTATTTTGCAGAACCGGAACTTCACTCGCATATGAATTGCGTTTAAAATTGTAGCATAAACCCCATTACTTGATTGGTATAAAAATTCAACCCTTTATTTATCAGGCTGAAGAGACCAAACTCGGACCAGCCCAATCGAATGACGGGCTAATAAGAATACGTACCTCTCTTTCCCAGCCGGCTTTTATCTCTCATTGCGAAGATAAAATGAGAATATGTGCTTTCTTGCTCCCAAAGCTTAGTTCAATTAATATTTGGGGTAGAACATTGCAACAGTTTTGAACCTCGGTCACATGCAGTGTGTATTTTATTATTATATGAGTCAGTATTGTCTTAGACCATAGTATCTAGTTCAACTAGGAGCACAGGATAGCTGGTCTAGTTTATAGTAGACACCTTATGTGGGATCCGTTGGAAAAGCTTTACCATCTTAAGAGACTGCTGGACTTCCTGATTTATATCCTCCACGCAGCTCCATAGGACTGAGGGAGTCAAGACCCTAAGGCGGGTGATTTGGTCTTTTGCATTAGAGAATATGTGCTTTCTTTTGTGGGCATCCTAGATGTGTTGTCTGGTAAAACCCCTAACAATCTAAAAAGGCGTTGAGTTCTTGATTTATATCCTCCATGAAGGAAGGTAATGGCCTTAAAGTCAGGATATGACCTTTTGCAACTAGAGAATATTTGCTTTCTTGCCCAGGGGATAGCTCTTTTTGTAATCGAATTGAGACACTGCAAATAGAAGGGTATAAGTTCAAACGAGGACACATGCAGTGTGGGTGCAATACTGCGATATGAATCGGTACTGACTTAGGCCATAATATCCGGTCTAATTGTGTTAAAAGGTTGTTGACCCAGTTTACAGTTAACACTTATCTGAATTGTCTAGTAAAAATCTTACCAATGTATGAATTCGCTAGATTCGTGATTGATATGTTTCAAGAGCGACTTCGTGATTGATATGTTTCACTATATTTTTTATTTTTTAGAGTTGGAATGGTAGAAGCTCCCAAATAAAGGTATGATTTTTTTTCAACGAGAGAATATGTACTTTCTTATGTAGCCGACTAGATTATTAGGGCTTTTACCACCGGAATTATAATTTAGGAGTAAAGACGGGTGAAATAAAAGTTACGAAAAGGGGAAGGGGCAGAATCAGGTGACGGATAATAGTTTTCATTATGACGCATAAGTAATAATTAAAAAATTAAGGGGCTGTAGCTTCCAAGAATCCTAAAGATTATACAAATTTATAGAGACTAAATTACATAACAAATTGGGGACATAAAAAACTACACTTAGCTCGTGTTCCCTAAATATCTATGTCGGACATTCAATTCATATGTCTTAATAAAATCCAGTAACTAACAATCTAATTTAGAGGTGGCCAGTTCCATGAGTATTTCGAAGTAATATCTCACAACCTCCGCTGCAAAAACATCTTGCTAACATAAACTATTTTGCCTTAAGGTGGACACATAAAAAACCTGTTTAATACAATAGTGATACCACATCATTTCAGTAACAACAGTTATACCACATAATTTGTTTATTTATGTCTCCAACCAATGTGTTTCTAACACATAAGTGGTTGTCTACATCCGACTTCTCCATATCTTAACATAGACGGGAGCCTCTAAATCAATGAGGTAATGTTGTTATGTGTCTCCAACCAATATAGCTATTACATTTGAATGGTGGAAACAATTCTCTATCCAAGATTCTGCAATCTCTAGCTAGAAGCATCAATGTAAGACAGCTTCACATAATAAACTCTTACAAAATGTTGTATGCAATTATGGCATTAGTTGATGTAATTAAAATAATATGAAAGAACAGCTTGACTGAAAGCCTCGCACAATGTAAACGTTTTCCTTTTCATATCCTTGAACTTTTATCTTTCCGACGGTAGTATTGTCAATTAGGTCCACCCCGATCTAAGATAAGCTTAGCTTGATTTGATTATGGGACAGGATTTTGTAAAGAAAAATTGCATTGGGCTCTCACTAAATTATATAAGGATCCATCACAATTTTTGAAATTAGTTTTTCCCTTTCTTCTTTTGACATGAACCTTTGTAGACAAACACTGTCTTCTAGTTCTCTGGCTGAAACTACAGGGCACCAATAAATTTCGTTAAAAAAAATAAAATAATTTTTTTCCTTTGAAATGACATTAAGAAAAGTTAGTTTAATTTGAATAGTAATGCACCGTATTCTAATGACATGAATGTTTTTCTTGAACTCAAATTAAAGCAGTACTGAAGAGGAGAAAGAGATTTGATATTGGCCTTTACTTCAGGACCGGAAAATCCTTTTTTTTTTTTTTATTATAAAGATCCTAAGGCGTTAGCCTTCCTTTTTTTTTTTGAGGAAAAGAAAAACACAAACAAAAAAAAAAACAAAAACAGAGCAAAAAAAAAAGAAAAAGAAAAAGAAGAAGCTGCCTTGTTTATTTAGTTATTTCTTAGTTTATTTTACTAAACAGATGTAATATATAACAATGTAGGCATGTAACAACTGAGCCTAGCAACACTAATCGTCAAACTTTTAGATAGTGCCAGATCATGCATTTTTCTTATTCAGACTCGCTTTCGATTGAGCCGTTTGATTGAGAAGATACCTTGTTTTTAACTCAAATTAACCTAAGACACTTAAGGCCATATGTGCATACTTTGAGATTACGGATTGGAGCCGCGGAAATAGGCTATTGCATAAAGTGTATGGTAAAACTGTGTACATCATATTGCAAAGCGATCCGGTCTACGCAAATGCAAAGAGTCTAGTGTAACGGAAACGTCCTTTATCTCTATTAATAGGCCAACGTCTTCACCGAGCCCACATTAAAATTTCTACTGTACGATTATTGAGGCGAACCTTATAGTATACCAATTTTCTCCTTAGATTCAAGAGATCGTTACAACGACATTGCACTTGGTTTCAACTAGTAGCCAGCTTTTTGACCATTTTGTAACATTACAAACTTGCACATGACAATGCTATATTATGGATCTAACCGCAATATATCTCTATTTTTTAGACACTATTCTCACTTGTCTAAAAATGATTAACCTAAAGTTGTATCAGATAATTGATCTCACACTTAATACATTTTCAATCATTTTGGAATGTGCTCAGTTACAGCTGCTAAGGTCCCTGTTCCCAAGCCCAATGTAAGATAAAATATGTCACACAGAAAACATACTATGCCCAGAAACACTTAACACACATGATATACGATTTTATAAGTATATAGTACAATAACACACACTACACGAGTCGCGAACGACTCAATAGATATATACTAACAACAACTAGAAATTTGTTTAGTAGCAGAAACTTCATCAAAGCAAATACTTTCCATTTTCCCACTAAGTAAAGGAGCAATAGAAGCCTTATTCACCTTGTTCTGCAAATTCTTCTGGCTAACAATCTCATGAATCTTGGCAATCATCTCAACAAATGCTTCCTCCACATTCAGATTTTCCTTTGCAGATGTCTCCAAGAAGGCTAACCCTTCCATCTGGGCGAGGCGCCGCCCTTCGGCTTCGTTTACCTCTCTTGAAGTCGAGGCCAGATCGGATTTATTGCCTACTAGAACGATCACCATGTCTGAGCTTGCGAATTCTCTCAGCTCATGCAACCATTTCTTGATGTTGTCAAAGGTTTTTCTTCTAGTTATGTCGTAGACTAGTAGGGCCCCTAGAGCACCACGATAGTATGAACTTGTAATTGCTCTAAACCTGTTAAAAACCACAATTAGTTTTTGGTTAAAGTGTCATTTAATCTATAAAGGGATTATTTTTTAGGTGTAAATAAACATTTTTCAAGTAATTTATTTAAGTGTTCGAATGTCCATCAAGACGTTGCGATATGTGGTAACAACAACACTACCTTAGAGGCTTCCGTCTATCGCGGGATAAGAAAGGTCAGAGGTATGCAATCTTACCTATGTATTAGAAACACAGAGATTGTTTCCGAATAACATATAGAAGGTCGGATATATACAATCTCATCTATATATTAGAAATACAGAGATTGTTTCCGAATTACCTATGATAAAAAGTGCATCAAATTAAAGTCCAAAGTTGAAACAAAACCTTGGTCCAACTCAACACATTATTTAAACCAATTGTTCATGTTTACATATAGAAGGGGATACAAAGGATAGGGTTTATCTCTTTATTTAATGTGGGGCTGACTGTCTTTATACACAAACTTTGAAGGACTCTATTAGCTAGACAAGTACTCCTGTTTCCGCTGATAATTTTCTTTAGTACATAACAATGAATTGCAAGCTATTTATTCCATATATGATATCTATGTCGTTTTGTGTTACTCTTGGAAAAGAAAAAAATAACTATTGACACAATATATTGATGATACAAAGATTTATCAAGCAAAACAAATGGTGATCAGTCATATAACACATATCTTATACATTTGATTGATTCGAAAGTAACTGGTCATACTTGTTGCAGTAGATTTTAGAATTTCTCAAGAAATCTAATCGCAAATTTTAAATAGAAAACTAGTTACACAATAGAGTGATGATACATAAGCATCTATCAAACAAGATGTACCATGATCGGCCATATAAGAAAATGACATATATTTTATACATTTGATTGGTTCGAAAGTATCTAGTAGTAATTAGAATTTCTCAAGAAATCTAATCACAAACTTTAAACAGTTCAGAGGTAACTATCAGATTAATTCAGTAGTTACATTTATTCATCAATGGGAATGAATACATCATATTTGAAGCGCAATCACCAACTTGACAATTACAGTATGTTTCTCATGTATATTCCTTATTTATTATGAAGTAATTATTAAAATTAAAACAAACCAGAATAAACAACTTAGGACGTAACATGTGACCTACGTAATTTAATGTTTTAGGTGTACTGAGCCTGTTGTGGACCTGGAAACAGGTACGCTGTTTTTGTTAATAAGGTAGCCAGTACCTTCAACCCATTTTGTAAATCAGTCAAAGCTGTGGGAGTGGGGGGTGTGAGGGGGGGCAATGGGGGCGCTAAATAAATATTAAGAAAAGTAAGCAATAATTTAACATCCGGTGTTTCACATATATAACAAAATATATCCAGTTTTTTCTGTCGATATGAAAATCTATTAGCTAGCCAGTTCAATAATACTTTTTATTAACTTGCTATAAGAGCATATTACATTTTGCAACCAAACGCTTGTTAATGTTTTCACAAAATATCATAAACTGATTTTATTGTAGGTGTTTTTCAAACATTCTATGAAATGTTCACAAAAAGCCATGTGACCTACTAATGATATATGATTGTAGGTTGCCATCCCCATATAACTCTTCCTCCCTTCCTCCTCCTCTCCCCATTTCTGCAGCACCACCCCTCCCTTTCTCCCTTCCCCCGCCTCCTGCAGCACCACCTTTCTCTCTTCTTCTTCCTCCTTTCTCTCTCATGCCTCATCCCCTCTCCCCTGCAATCTTCCCCTTCCCATTCCTAGTCACCTTAAGCCCCATCTCCCTCATCCCCGCCACTATCAGCCTCTACTCCCACAAACCTGCCACCCTAGGCCCACTTCCATCATCCCTGCCACCCTTAGCCTCCACTCTTACAGATTTCTCTTCATGTCCAATACAAGCAGCGTGGCTCATAGTTATTTGTTTGGAAGTCTGGGACAGATGCAATTTGGCGGTAATACTATGAGTTCCTTCTCGACTCCACATAGAAGTCAAATGCGCCTTCAGTAGGAGATCACAATCAACGTAAGACCTTAATGCTTCAGCAGAAGCACACTTGGTGAAAACATAAAAATAATATCTACTTCTCAACGGTCTTGTTTAGTCTGCTTTAATAAAAATATATGGTTCCATTTTCGACTTCTGGGCAGATGGAGAAACATAATTAGTCAACGATTTTTTTGGTAATACTATGCAAAGATGATTACTATCTTTAAGTATTCTAAAAGGATAACTAATTGCTGTTGTCCCAATTATTTGAGATATCTACTTAGTCATACTTGATTAAATTGGGCATTTTAAAATTGTTTCATAAATAAGGGTTTGAGGCTGTCCATAAGAGAAGGCCACAAAATGATCAATAGCTTTACTGAGAGAAGTTCTAGTTTTTTGGATATGCTATCTTGTAAAGAATCTAACTACCTTGGTCACTGAAGATGGTTCGTCCACTCCTACAGGGGCGGGGTGCCACAATGAAGATGTTGGTGGAGCTTAGGGTGGCGGAGAAGAGGAAAGGGGTGGTTACTAGGGAGAGGAGAGGAGAAAAGAGAGAGAAAGGAGAAAAGGAAAAAAGAGAAGAGAGAGAGAGATAGCGTTGGGGGAAGCGGGGGAATGGGAAGGGGGAGGGGCACTGCTGTAGGAATGGAGGGAGGAGGAGGAAGGGGGAACCGATAGGTTGAGGTGGTAACATACAATCACAGATCACCATCAGATCACATAACTTAGCTTTTTGTGAGCATTTCGTAGAAAGTTCGGATAAAATTTATAATAAAATTAGTTTTGCATATTTTTGTAAAAAAAAATTAATAAACGTTTATTTCAAAATATAAGTTCTTTTTGCCATAGATGCTTCAATTATTGCTTAGACTACGATAAGTTTCTTGTTCTGTTACTAAATCCATAATAAATAACCGTATCATCATCATCATAACAGACACCACCACCACCATCATCATCATCATCATCATCATCATCATCATCATCATCATCATCATCATCATCACACATCAACAATACCATACAGGTAAACGATGACCTACACTATGTAACCTTTTGTAAGAATAAAATTAACTATTGACATGACTATATCATAACGGAGGTTCAAATAAAGTCCTGAATTTCGAACTTGTGGGCTAAATCAGGATGACATTTTAGGACCATTTCGCAAGGGTGACTCATGCATGCGACATTCACGTCGACCATGCAAATTCATGATTCATTTAAGATAATGTCGATCGCAATTGAATTGTGTTATCGTATTATATCATGAATCTATGTATGTGGTATATTATGTGCCTATGTACACATAGTGTAACAAGGAATATCCGTAGACATGAACACAGCTGAAATTGAGGTAAAAAACATGTTTATGTAATCCTAATAATTTGTAAGCATAACACTAAAAGAAACATGAATAATTTATCGTTAGTTTACTAAGATTTGATGTTACATGTCCCAAAATTGTGATTATAATTGAAATATAATGAACAAAACTGAAACAAACAAACAAAAAATAAAACGAAAATGTGTCATTCCTGAAATATGAAAGTAATCAATTGTGCCATGTGGAGGACTTGTAGTAGGTTTCAAACTTTCTAACGCCTAATGCCACTTGCTAAAGATGTAAGGCTACTTGATTTTCATGACTTGCCAAAGTGATTAAGTCTTTTTCCCTAAAGGTTAAGATCGCTTCATTTAAAATAGGTACGGCTCACCAACTCCATCTAAGACTTATAACGGCATTTATAAGATAAATAATGTTTTCTTTAGTGTGAAACCTTAATACGAAAATGACACCTTAATCATGTAAAGGAATTCAAGAAATTATGTTTTACATATTCTTTGATTTTTATATTGGTCCACTTCATTAATGTTTTTCACTTATAGTACAAATTTACGCATAATTACGATGCACTTATATGCACATGACAACTGACCAGTATATAGGGGTGTCAAACAGGTCGTGTATTCTGTTTCGTGTTTCGTGTTTTTCGGGTTTCGTGTATCAAAGTGCCATACTCATACTTTACCCATTTGCTTCGCGTGTATGAATGTAGATACTCAAACCCGTACATGTCAGGTTTCGTGTCGTGTATCTGGCATGCTCACGAACTTGACAAGTACAAATATTTCAAGTCGTGTACGGGTCATTTCATGTATTTTTGAGGTATTTTCATGTTTCATGTACTTAAACGACTACTGTTAGTCTGTTACCATGTATGAAACAACAAGTGCAGAACCAAAGGTTCAAGATTAAAAATGTTATAAACCATGAAATTTAATCACATCTTTCTAGTCACGTAAATCAAAAGAGAGGGAGCGGGGGGGGGGGGGGGGAGCTTGTGTGTGACTAATCATAAACTATTTGAACATGAATCTTCAGCTTCTTCAGATCATCTTTTGCAATATGGAATGATGTCATGAGTGAGGTCCTCTAAATTCAAATCAATTGACTTTGCAATAATAGATTAAAGGAAAAACAAGTCTAATAACTAATATAGCATGATAAAATACATTAAAGAAAATCAAATATTTACCGCTTCATGCAACTCACCAATCTTTAGTGCACACCAATGCTTCAACTACTTGGGGTAACAAGCTGCTGCGAAATTGATCAAAGATTCTACCACCATGGAATTTGGATTTGGGAATGAGGATTGGGATTTGGGAATGCCGAAATTGGGAGGAGGGAGAAAGGGATTAGGTTAGGATTTTTTGGAGAAAATTTGTTTTTTACTTTATTAGTTATAAATTTTTATTTAAAATTATTTTTAAATTTTCGGATATAGCGGGTATAAACGGGTAACCCGCCATTAGCGGGTAACTTTCAGGTCTTACCCGATTTGTACACGAAACCCCCAAGGTCATACCCATATCCGCGAAAATCGTGTCAGGTTCGAGTCGTGTTTTCATGTCGTGTCTGAGATTGCCACCCCTACCAGTATACGTGATTAGTTGGATCTGAGTCTCTCACAACTTTTATATAATCTATCAGTATCTGTGATCATGAAAAGTTCTCTGATAAAGCCCGTTTCTGGTGCACTAGGCTTCCACGTTTGCGCATGGTCTAGGAAGGGGTCGGATCGCTTCGCGATCTGATGTATGCAGCTTTAACTTACACTTAGTGCAAGAGGCTGTTTTCGCTGCTCAAACTCGTGACCTCAAGGTTATGTGTTCTATAATAACTGTGTAATTTAACTGCCGACTATAAAATGTCGATGTTTTATAAGGGAGAATATCTTCTATACAATTCTCTATTTCATCCTCTATCACAGTTGGTGATATCTTACCCTATATACTAGTTTAACATCATAAGTACACATGTCATGATATGAGTTAGTGTAGTAGAAGATGTGATCGATTGTCATAGCTGATTAAACTCTGTTTATCACTAAATTGTCAAAGTATTTTACATATTGTTTAATATAATTTAGTTCTAAATAGTGCAAAAAATATTTTTACTAACTATTTTATTTAATACTTTAAATATTTGTTCTTAATTTATGTTTGGCTAACTACCTCCGTTAATCAGCCGTGACAATATTTTTTAGAACGAGAGGAGTAATAAAGAAAGGAGATGGCGATGATATCATCGATATTAATAGGCTTAAACTAAAGGGCCTACTTTCACATATGCTCATCTCTAATTAAAAATAAAAAATCACTCAACAATAAAAATGGACAAAAATCGGGAGTGTAGTTCATAAATTAACGGTATAGTAAAATACGATGCTAACAAGATAAAGTTCCACCAAAAAGATAGTATAAAATAGCTATCATACACGATCTAGACGTATTTCCTACGGTCATCAAAGATCAAACAATTAATTTTTTTTCCAGAACAGATCAAACAGGCTTTCATCTACCAAATCCTTAACTCAAATTTAATAAAAAGGCGTTACCGGTACAATAGGCTTCCACGTTTGCGTAAGGTATGGAGAGGGGATGGATCGCTTCATGATCAACCTTACCTTACATTTTGTACAAGAGACTATTTCTACGGTTCAAACCCATAACTTCTATTTCTACGGCTCAAACCCATAACTTCAAAGTCACAAAACAACTTGCTACAATACTCGTCTTTCTCAACTCAATTATAATAGAACAAGCTAACCAATCCACACTTCAACCAGAAAAGGGTGATTCCACAAACAGGAAACAATCTATAAATTCGATACGACTTAGTGGTAAAAAAAAATCATAGTAGTTTTTAATAAAAATCGAAGTTCAAACCTTATCCCTCTAATAAAATAAAATAACAAGTAAGAACAAAATGAAAAATCAAAAAGAAATAGCACAAAAGTTAAAAGTCTCGAGCTCACCTTTCTTGACCGGCGGTATCCCATATCTGAGCTTTGATGATCTTATCGCCGACTTTAACATTCCGGTAAGCAAATTCAACTCCGATAGTTGGCTTTGAATCCAACTGAAATTCACCTTTAGCATATCTTGATAGTATGTTTGATTTCCCAACTGCTGAGTCCCCTATCAAAACTGCCTTGAATATGTAATCGCACTCTTCGTCAAATGACTCATCCATCAAATTAGATTAAATCCAAAACCCAGAAATCAGAATCTTGATTGAAATATATAGGATGAAGAAAATTGAATTTTGATGAAAGAGAAGGTTAAATATATGAATTGTGTTGATATTAGCTTTATATAGAGAAGATGTGTTTGTATATGAGAGGTGTCAGCATGTGAATACCATTGGTAAAAGCTAGAAGGAAGGTTTCGTCTTCTTCTACGGCTTTTTGGTGGTTTTATTCTACTAATTGGGGATGCTTTTTCTAGAACAAATAAAGATTGGAACGAAATATTTGTTGGGTTGCAGGGAATGTTGTCATTGGTTATTAGAAAATCATGTATAATATATTTCAATATGGAGAGAGAGCATGTAATATATTTCAATATGGAGAGAGAGCATCTATTTGAATAACGGGTAAGATTGCTGTTTTGTGACCTTGAGGTCACGGATTCGAGCTGCGTAAAGGTCACAAATTCGAACCGTGTAAACAGTCTCTTCTACTAAGTGTAGGGGTAAGTGTGAATACATCAGATCGTGAATTAATCCAACCCTTCTCCAGACCCTATACAAACTTGAGAGCCGAGTAGATTAGGAACGCGCTATTTCAATATGGAACAGGCTCGATGGAAAAATTTTATATAGCAATTACTTATCCATTAATAAAAATCGAAAAACAAATGCAAACCACTTAGTTAAGTATACTAACATCTACCAACATATGAATCTCCGTTATGTAGATATATTTTATAGTCAATGAATAATTATTATGATCTTTAGTAATTATTTGAACAACTGGTAAAATTGTTGTTTTGTGACCTTAAGGTTACGGGTTCGAGCTGCAGAAACAGCTTTTTGACAAAGTGTAAGGTAAGACTGCATACATCAGATCACGAAGCGGCCTGGTCCCTCTCCGAATTCTACACAAATACGAGAGCCTAATATGCCAGAAAATGTCTTTTTATGTTTCAATATGGAGCAGGCTCGATGGAAGATAAATTTTATATAGAAATTGCTTATTAATTAATAAACAAACAGAACAACAAATGCCGACCACCTATTTAGGTATACTAACATCTATCAACATATTAATCTTCGTTCTTTAGATATATTTTATAGTCAATGAATAATTATTATGATCTTTAGTACTTATTCTGTGGTGATTGTAAAATTTATCAGGTAAACTGTTGTTATAAATGTGTTTGGAAGTTTTCTTCTTACAATATGAAACTATGATTTAACTTATAATTTTGAAATATAATACACTGATATAAAAAGTTTGTATATTTTACATTTTGGTCACGACATAGGAGTAGGACAGCCCCCCATACATTAGATCGTTTATAAGAATTGACAAACAATCACAAATTACATATCAATACCGTTCTAATTAGGGAGTTAACGAACCGAGTCGAACCGAATACTAAATTTTCAAATTCGGATTTATTTAGCTAAACGAACAGTTTGGCTCGGTTTGTTTAACTAAACAAATTTTAAAATTGGTTCGAGTTCGGCTCGATAACACTATAACTGTTTAAACGAGCCGAATAGTTTATGAATAGTTCGGCTCGTCTTAGTAAATGAACACAAACACCTGTTCGAATTCGGTTCGTTTACAAACAATTACCGAACGAATACGAACCGAACACGAATCGAACTCGAGCAGTTAGGGAACTATTCGGTTCGTTGAATACCCCTAGTTCTAGTGTTGGAAGCGCTACTTATGTGCAAGTTTGGAAGGTTATGATCGATATTTGGATGAAATTCAACTAATAAAATAGGTCATAGTCATACGATGAAAATTGCATGGTACATAGAAATTTGTGGTAACTTTAATATATGTAACTGACATATCAAGCTTAATAAATTAGTCTAGGAAGAGAAAGCAATGGGCCACCACATCGAGCCAAAGTAGGGTCCAGTACCATATATCTCCTACAAAAATAGAACACACAGATTACTTGTCAAATGCAGTGCTAGTGTTAACCAATTGAAGCAAACTTATTTGTAGTTTAGAAGATTATGATCAGACTTCATATAAAGGTCCACTACTAATAAAATAATATGGTGGAAAGCATCACATACATTAAGATTTATAATAGCATTAATATACGTAAAAACAAAGTCTTTAGAGCCATAGCCCAATAAAAAGTATTATAAAACCAAGTCTTTAGAGTCATAGCCCAATAAAAAGTATTATAAAAGTATAGTGACCATTGAATAAACGATTTCGCAAGTTAAAATTTAATAAAAAAATATTATAAAAGTGTAGAGACAGTTGAATAAACGATAGAGCCAGATCTTCTTGATACGCTATTTGTCGATTTTTCTTTTCGTATGGATGACACAGAATGTGCGAATATCGCTAGAGAACAGGGCCAGATCTTGATGTAGGGCCGTCTAGGGTGGAGTGAACAGGACTCCCATCTGTCTAATGTTCCGTTGCTCGCATTTATCCTCTTTGTTAATAAAAATGTTGACCTATTTCCACACCAGATACATCTTACAAGCCTTTTGTATTTACTAAAACATATAGATTTGTTAAGCAAAAACAACCTCCGGAAGACATCCCTCATCCGCCACAAGATTATAAGGATGGGAGAATAGGGACTATTGGGATTGGGAAACTTTTAATGAAGTTTAAAAAAATGGGATGCCTGTTTTGACGTTGTGGAGATTAGGATAGACCGCTCGTTTTTAGAACAAATTAATTACATAAGACTTTCAATTGTTTCTTATCTTATAGGCACCACATTATACATAATAAAGGCAAATGATCTTTTATCCGTTTTCATATAATATTTTCTGATACATTAAATAAGATGTTCTTGAAGTTTTATTAAACTAATATCAACAACGTGATTTCATTCGACGATTTAAAAGATATGACAGAAAACGAGATACATACAAATCGACTATTACATACAAAATTTTGAAGTGGACGCAGGCTAGTGCACTTCTTGCTAGAGATTGATATGCTCTCTATTGATCCGAACAAACATAATAATGTCATTACATTACAAAGACGTTTTGTAATTTTTTTATAAACTTTTTGTAGGTACACACTGAAATCCTGTTGTATGCTACACTGTTATGCACACTATAATCTCGGTGTGTAGTAAATCCAAATTTGGTTTCTCAACCAAATTCAAACTTGAATGAACTATACACTAGGATCCCAATATTTAGAACATCGTAACACACCGAGATCTCAGTGTATGAATATATAAAAAGCCAGTTTTTTCAATATAAATCACTATCTCGATCTCACTTCCGTCCATTGAAGTGTAATCTTATGCATTACACTCATCGGTACGTTTTGTTGGTTTCAAATCCAGAATCTAATTCAGAAAGCATATTGTTGGATTGCCATAAATCGGTTATGGGAGGAAGTTTGATATTTTTTTCCACTGTGACTGTCGACTTTACGTACACAATGGAGGAAAAGATATATTTTTAGACAAAAGCGGCGAAAGATTATAGTGCGACACAAATACATTTGAAAGTCCGGGCCAAAAACAATTTCACCCTAAAAAAATATAGTTGCCCACAATTTTTCCTAAAATTTTTAAATTTTAAGCGAATTTTCACGTCTATATCCAGCTTCACACTTCTTATGATAAACGTAGGGAGGAAAGTTTTTCGTAATGACTCATATTTGTCCAGTTGATTCCATGCCTGAAGGCTATTTAGGCTTGGCAACGTTACTATCGACAAAACTACTAAATGTCAATTAATTAAGGTTTTTCGTCTTCAGTGGCCCAAAAACGATTAATTCTTGTTGATGTTTAGTGCTTCGTCACACTTATATATCATATTAAAATATTTCTTCTTTACGACTTGAGATTTTTAAGGCTTGAATCGACTAACAGGTTTCATTCTTTATCAAAGGATTGCACATTTGAGTAACTTGTGTGTAGAAAAACCACATAATATTTTCTTGTAAATTTTGTATAAAAATATACATATTGCAATGTAAATTAAAGTCGCTTATGAAAAGCCTACTTTTGCAAAGTACTTTAGAAGTGTAAAGCATGCTCTGAAAGCAAGGAAACCAAAAATTCAATTCTTCCACATTTCATCTTCTTGTAACCTTTCTTGCAAGGTCCCATCAACGTTACTTTGTTCGTAAGGGTCATATGTAGACACCTTTAATAATCGGGAGACACGAACCTTGATAGCTGGGATGTAACTTTCTTACTAACTAAATGTACTAACTTCGTATAAATAAATTAAGGGTGAGGCTGTTTTCGATATATATATATTTTTTTAACATTTTTTCCATTGTAAGATAAATATAAACTTCAAAGTAAGTGAAAATATAAAAAAATAGTGACAATAGCCCCTTCCATAAATTAATATGTAAATAACACACACACACACACATATGTATCATATATATGCAAAAAACCTTTAGGTCTAGCGGTTGAATAGCATTTATCCCATTCCCGGGTCTCGAGTTTGATTCCCCTCTCTAATTTATATATATATATATATATATATATATATATATATATATATATATATATATATATAATGGATCCTAGAAGGAGCAGCGAAAGCCAGAGACCAAGAAAAACATCAACCAAATACTGAGATAAATAAAATAAGACAATTAAATGATGGATCTGTAAAATTAAGCTTTGCTAGAAGCTCCTCAACTAGGGAAAGCGATAAAGCCTCCAGTTATAGCACGATAAATCTTGGAAGATTTTGACAGATATAATCTGTGATAAATGCTCCATATCAAAACCACAGGTTTTCAACATCAGATGTTGATAATACAAATTAAAATAGAAGAAAGAGATATTCCTCTTTCTAAAGCTTTTGAAACAATACTTCTTTCTTATAAATCTCTTGAGAAACATAGAAAGAAAGGAATATCTCCATGTTGGATTAATACAAGTAGGAATCAAACCCTTAACTAGAGAAGGTTTAGATACCTCAATACTAATTGTCTTAAGAGATATTCGACATAATAACTTTGAACAATCACTTTTGAGTTCGGTCGAGTCCAGTCTTTTGTACATGACCAATCTCTTTTGGTTGTTATCCAAATTTTTCATGCTCATTGAAAGACACAAATATTAAAAACTTTAGTTTTGCAAATAAAAACACATAGATACGATATGTTACCAGGGTCAATTTCTTTGGCCTTGATATATCGAATTCATTATAGAGTAATGAGTTCCATGTTTGTTGGACCT
This sequence comes from Eustoma russellianum, assembly GCA_036186865.1. Taxonomy (NCBI): domain Eukaryota; kingdom Viridiplantae; phylum Streptophyta; class Magnoliopsida; order Gentianales; family Gentianaceae; genus Eustoma; species Eustoma russellianum. The sequence goes on along the minus strand of AP025040.1, from coordinate 18,903,785 downwards.
AGACCAACAAACTCCTTGAAAAATGGAGAAACAATGATACTATATACAGATCTATCAATTCGTGGGTATCTTGGTATCAGAGCCAAGGGGAAGTAGATCTATAAGATTTACTTTCACTTTTACACATTCTGAGATATTTGTTTATAAACTGGTGAGTGTTTGTCTTGTATACGATGGGTAATAAGCCTCGTCGAAATGCAATAAATCCTGTATACGTCAAGGTCATATCTTAAAAAAATATATCAACAAAAGCCAGGCGCATTCAAATGAATGTTGAATTTAAACAACATTGTAAAAAAAGAAATACAAGAATGTTGAATTATATATACATAGACATATTGTTGATTTTTGGCGGATGCCAAATGAGCTTGCATCCTCTACTTCATTGTTAGGAAATTTTCTACTCCGGGTTTAACCAGAGGCACATTAGTCTTCATTTTTGAGTTCCATAGAGTGATTTGCTCCATAGCATAGAGGGATTAAGGCTATTTGGAATATTGAAGGCCGTCCACCACTTCGTATAAAATTCTCTCTTTATTACAGAAACGCAACTCTCACATCACAAAAGAAGATAGACTCCAATCATCCACCTCTTTTAGGAATAAAAGTTGATTTTTCTGGAAATCCCATAAAAGCTATTCCTTATGAAAATCTAGCTGAAAGAGCTATTATGAAGACTAAAAATATTATTTTACAAAATAATTACGCCAACAAACATAAATACAATAGGAAAACAATTAGACAGAATAGAAAAACATTATGAAAAACAACCAATTCAAACAACAAGTGATGAGACAACATATAAATTCAAACAACCGATATTTAAACCCTATCAAATAAAATATTGAGCTACTCTTGAATTTAGAATATAGAAAATGAAGCGATTTTCAATGATATAAAAATACTTCCGGACCAGAGTCATGTTTAAGGAAGATTCAAACTAACCACTTTGGAAAGAAAAATCCCTCGCAGGCATACCATATTTATTAGGAGAGAAAGTTAGAAACAAAATAAGAGATATATCAGGACAACAAATTATTCCATATTCAGCCTATACTTACGAAAAACTGATAAGTATAATACAAAAGGATTTAAGAATTTGCCAAGATATTAAATTACAAAGTAGTCTTTAAAAGGAATTAAGACAAAGCAAGTCCGAAAGATTTCAAAAATATTGAGTGCTACAAATGTCATAAAAAAGGACATACTGCAAATTACTGCAGATTTAATACAAGGCTACAAGAACTAGATATAGATGAATCAATTCTTCATAAAATCTCTAATCTTCTAATAGATTCCTTTGAATCTGAAACATCTCAATCATCTTTTGAATCTAAAGAAGCTCTTCAGGTTGATGAAATTAACACCTCATCAGAATCTTCTGATACTGATAAACTATATCTGTTTTAACAAAAGATCAAGAGACAATATTAAATATTTTAAAATATATAAAAGATCCTAGAATACAAAAAGAACTTCTTGACAAAATGATAGATAAAACTTCTAAAGAAAAAGATATACCAAAAACTACATTATTACCAAATATAGCTTCCAATCACTATGATCTTACAAAAATATTAAATAAACATAAGCAAACAAAAATGCATAATGTATCTATCCTAGAATTACAAAAGGAAATAAAAGAAGTTAAAATTGAGTTAAATAAAACTAAAAGAAAAACAAAAACAAGATTCTGAAGTTATAACAATCCTTCTAAAAAAGATAACAGAAGGATCTGATACAAAACTAGAACAGAATATACCTAATGAAGATACAAACATAATAGGAAATCTTACAAATATACCTTCTGATCTAATAGAAATAAGATGCAAATGCAGATGATATTCAAGAAAGATAAAGTAAGAACAAAGAAGATTGAAAATAAAATAAAGATAATAAAGATATTAAAACTTGGGAGTGATTAAACTCCCACAGAAGATAAATAAAGAGCATAAATATAAAAGAAAAGAAGGGAATATGATTAGGCGGAACTAATTCCAGCCATTATAAACAGTAAATAAAAAGAGAGAAGGGAATAGGATTAGGCGGTGTATAACCAGAATATATATATATATATATATATATATATATATATATATATATATATATATTGTAATAATTATAATTAGGCGGTATATAACCGCCTACATGTATAAAACAGAATATTAAAGAACTCAAAATAACATTAATTTAAAAAGAATCAAATCATACCATATATTTCTTCAAATATTGGAGATACAAATATTGAAAGGCTTATGGGGTTCTTGGATAGAATCGGAGGTTATGAGAATATTCTGGGAAAAGGAAGAAGAAGAAGAAGAAGATGGAGAGGTAATGGATATGAGATGAGAGGTGTAGAGGGAGAGAGAGAATATTCTACCTGAGGGAAGAAAAACTTGTATTTACTATGACTGTTGCCTCTCCTTTCATAGAGGGGTGTAATCATTAATTGATTTTTCTTTTTCTTTTTTATTTTCCTTTTCCTTTTTCTTTTTTTCCTTTTTTTAAGTGTAGAAATAATAAAAAAAGTAACTATTACAAATTGTCTTCATCTTCATCTTTTGTCTTCATCTTATTATTCCCTGAATATGAATATTGCATGATCATTGATATTTTTTTTGCGTTTTCATGTCCTTGTTGTCTTCATATTTGGTCTTGATGTCTTCATTGTTGACCAAGATGCTCAGGAGTCTTCATTGCTGGTTATTGTTGTTGTCTCCTTATCTTCATATTGATCTTGTAAATCTTCATCATTAATGAGAGATTTATTGAAGTCTTGCTATTGATAGTCGTGTTCTTGATAGACTTGATATTGGTAATCTTATCCCTCATTGCTGGTTTATGAATGCTGGTGATTTGATGCTAGTGGTTTGCATTGATTTTTTTATTCTTTTTTCTTTTTTTATATTGCTAATAAGTCGATTTCCTCTTCAATTTCAGGAGCATCCGATGCTGACGAGGATTTTGATGATTGCATATAGGGAGCAAAGCGTTCCAAACACCTCCTCATTATAAAAATGAAAACAAAAAGAACTACACAAAAAGCCCTATAGGAAAATGAACTATAAGAAAGCTGCAAATGCAAAAGATTTATCTATATTTTTTTTAGGTGAAGGACGGACGGTACCGTCCGAGCATTTTATTAATATGCAAACCATCACTTGTGGTAGAGGAATACCGTGGTTACATTATTAGCCCTACCTATGGTGGGAAACCCTCCCAAACTAACCAAAATAGATAACAAAACACATATAGTAAGCGGAAAAGGCGAAAGCAATAAACTATAATGTGAAAATATCTTCGTTAAGCACCATACTCCTGATCCAGCGTAGTCTGTGTCTTGGCTGACTGTGGGGATCCTCGGCGCCGTCAATATCTTCAGATGATGTGGCTTATACACAATGTACCTCAAAGAAACAAACATAAAACCCATAACGAATATGCACAGAATGTAAAAACCAAAGTTATGCAGGAGAAGGAAGGAAAAGTGAATACCCAGGTTGCCCATAACGTTGGTAGTTACGGGCAACAAGAAATAAATAAGAGTCCCATAGGTATCCATCCTCGAACAGTTAGCGACAACACCATCGTAGCGAGAGGCGAAGCTCAGCACAACAAATAATTGTGACATCAGAAATATGTGAAACTGTAAGCTATGTAAGAAAGAAATATATAGGAAAACATACCCGGCCGCCTGCATCAAATTGATGTAGGTGTGAGAATATAGCAATGCCGTCTCCATGAGAGTATTACATGCGAATGTATGGAGTATGCACAGCAGTAGGTAAGCTACCCCGGGCAAATGGCGGAAGATCTTGAAGAGTGTGAAATATACACGTGCTAACCCGCATTAATCCATACTCTGCAAGAAAATGTGCTACTAAATTGCCCTCTCATGGTATGAATGAGACAGAGAAATAACTTTAAACAATTGTAATCCCTGTCCAATCGATGTGATAGCATTGGCGATGCGTCGATGAAATGTAATAGCGTCATGCAATCTATCTCAATAAGTAGATAAAAATAACCTGATGTCACAAAAAAAATATAATAGAGAATAGCATAGCCTGAAGTTCCGCATGAAATGGCTGCAGGATCGATAGCATAAAACATATTGCACTAATCATCTGGCCAGTCGCATCACGGAGAACAGCTCCTCCAGCTGCCCCTCGTCTTCCAGCCGCTGCATCAATGTTAAGCTTTAATTTACCTATAGGAGGCATCTCCACCGAACGAATTGAACGCCTCTGGATCTCAAAGGCAGCAAGTAGTGAGCTGCTAATAATGGCTGCAATGTAGCAGCAAACTTGCTTCCAGAGATAGAGGAGCACCATGAAAATATACCAAGCCGAATACGCTCCCGTAGACGATTTAAGGAAAAGGTATCTTCCCCAAACTGGATTAATGCATACTCTTTCCATATGGTCCAGGACGTAATCAACAGAACCACCGCAGAAAGCTGGCCATTCATCATCCTTTATTTGCCCGTTGCCACCAGCTGAGTAAAAATCTCTTCAAGGTTAGGGCAGTCTGTAGTGGTCCGCCAACCACTATCGCAGACTCCATAGTGTCCGAATGATTGGACAAGAGTAAAAAATATGATTTTGATCTACCGATGCATTTTGACAAAAGACACAACATGTGGAGAATGCGACAAGCCATACACTTATATTCTCTGACATAGGAAGAGCATTGCACCACAATCTCCATAAAAATACTTGACCTTGGGCTGGTGTACCCATCCACCAAATATACTTGGCTGGCGTAAACTGCGACCCTAGTGTACGACAGACTTCATATGCACTTCGAAGAGTAAATTGCCCATGTACATCCGGAGACCAAGCAAGGCCATCTTGTGTTTCTTGAATATGCATGGCTCAAAAAGGAGCAATACGACATATTCGCTTCCAATCAGCTGAATCATAAATATGTGTTTGGAACCTTGAGCGCGTTCCATATTTTTGCTAAAGGTAATTAGCCCAAACTGAGTCTGCCTTCTTATAAGTCCACCACAATTTACAATTATATGCTTTTTGCAACGCGGTTAGACTGCGAATTCCTAATCCACCTTCTGCCTTTGGGTAACAGATAGAAGTCCAAGCACGCCAACGAAAACGATTCCACCATAAGAATGTAGAGAAAAAGGGGTTTGAGTGATTTCAAAATGCATGATTTAAATAACATGTTACAAAGAAATGCATGACACACTTTATTGCATAAAACTTGCCTTATATAGTTCATATATAATGTTGTCGTACTAACGAGCCATGAAGCTTTAAAGCTTACATCAAATGGCAAACATTTGTTGTGTTTGAACTATTTTCAGGTGCCACCATTAATGAACTAAACTAGTTCATTAAGTGAAGTACTTAGTTAATTAAACTAAGTAGTTTATTAATTTAGTTCATTAAGTGAAGTACTTAGTTAATTAAACTAAGTAGTTTATTAAAAGGAAGCAATATTTGGACAAGGCACAAAGGCAACAAGGTGAAGAAAGGAAAGTCTTTCACTCTCCTCCCACACTTAATGCACGCATATATATACATATTTATATTTTCCGTTTTTTGAAAAAAAGGCACATACACATGTATTCCAACGTACTACCGACATGTTACATATTTTACGTATGTATGTTAACGTCACACCACCATACTTAACTCATATTTATGAGTATATTCGGGTCTTATATCATATGATATAAGTCATGGTGATGACAAATTAAATACGACACGTTAAAAGGTTCTAAACCGAAAATTGTCGTATCGGGCGAATACCGAAACTTCGCCAACGTGTCACGTACTTGCCATAAATAGATGGCCAGCCCCTACACCTCAAAAACATAAATAAATTTCGTGGGCATGATGATATTTACAGCCATAAAATCATTCCATATTGGCACACACAAATCACCCCACATTAAGGCCAAATTGTGAAGATTCTAATTTCAATTTTGTCACATGTGTAAGGCGCCACTTTAAGATCAGCTAAGTGCTGAATATTAAAGTTTAATTTATGTATATTATATGAAACATAATATATATAACATGTGCAAAAAAAATTGGAATTTAATTAGAGAAAAATTGGGTAATCGATAAACGTCGAAAATTCGGTTTTCAACGTACACAACACATGGAACGTTTTTGGCACATCATACAACATGTATCTAGACACTTTTTACATATTTCAAACATCTTAAAGTGTTCTAGAAAATTCAATTAAGGGCTGATTGGAATATACCATGTGTGTATTATTAAATGTGCACTATTTTACAAAGTTTGCAAAAATAAAATTCAGCACATGCACAATATAAGCTACACGCCTAAAACAGCTGAGTTGGAGCCTATGTGGAGTCTTGTTGGCATAATGATTGGTCAATAATGAAGCATACAATGTTGATGACATAAAGGAAGGAGCTACACAAGGTAACATGTCAAACTTATGCCACATTTGTAACACATGCTGAAAATTTCAGCATGTGCTAATAGGCTGGCCGAATTCTACACTATTATGAGCCATATTTTGTGTCTTGATTAAGGTGGATTAATTAGAAGACAATTTGGAAGTGTTTTAAATATTTTATGGAATAAAGAAAGTGATATTCTTGAATATCACACATGCTGAAAATTTCAGCGTGTGTGTAATGTATCTTGGCCGAGTTTGAGGCCTTATTAGTGTCTAATTTTTATTCCATAAAAGATGAGAATATTGTATACGAAATGATGATTGAATTCTTGGATTAAATCAAAATAAACTTGGAAAAGTTTTGAAGAAAAAGCAAGTGTAACACATGCTGAAATTTCAGCATGTGCATGAGCATTATGGCCGATTTTTGCTTCCTTCTTGGAGAAATATTGGCTTGCTTAATTTATGTGATGATCTTGGAAGTTATGGTAAATATTTTATGATGATTTTGGCACATGTTTTAAGTGGTATTCTCATATTTTCCTAGTCATCAAGTGATGACAACATCCAACCAATCAATGAGTGCCAAGTAAGCAAGAGCTTAATGATCATCCAATGAGAAGATGCCAAGTAAGCAAAGACATGTCACAATGATGCCACATATTCTTCCAAGGACTTAGAATATAATTTTCAAGAGGAGAAGACACTAAAGGGGGGATGGCCAATGTGATTAAAAAGGGAGCAAGAGAGCAAAACAAAACAAGAACAAGCATTGCAATCTTTAAGCATAAAAACGTCTAGCACTCTTCTTCTACTCTCTTTCTTTCTTCTTCCAGAAAGCCTATTGTACTTACATTCATATACTTGAATAGGATTCTCTTAGACCACCACATATTCTTTTATCATTGTAAAAGATTGATCAAGGTGTGATCAATCTTAGACTTGAAAGGTGGTGGTGTTCGTATGCATTGTATTCATCATACAAGGTTTGTAAAGGGTTGGAGTTGGTGTATAACTCCATCAACTCTGTGGTAAAGTGTTTTTGTGTTTTGTGATTAGTGTGAACCGAGAAGGTGTCCTCGAAAACTGGAGTAGGTTGTTTATAACTGAACCAGTATAAAATTCTTGGTGTCATTTACTTTCAGCATCTATTTTCAGTTTCAGCACTGTTTATCTTTTTTGATCACGCTCGTAAAAATAGTAAACGTATTTGAAAAATTACGAAACTTTCAAGAAACATAGCCGCACGTTTTAAGGTTCTTTTGGCGCAATTTTCAACCCTTTTGGACAAGTATAAGTCATTCAAATGTCCAAAGTTCTGAGACTAGTGCAGTCTGATTTTCAGGCTTGCAGAGGTTGAGACTTTGATCGTATTTGACTAGCTTCCCAAAAGAATTTTTCAAAACTGTTTCAATCCATTTAAATATAATTTATAAGGGGTTAGTGGTTAAACTTTCATAGCATTTGGAGGTACGTACAAATAGGAATTAATTTTTCAAATCAGTCTACCGTTTTTGGCAGATTCGCGCAATCTGATCACCAAAGATTTTTGAAGGGGTTAAAGGTTGAATTTAAATCTTAAATTTTTAAGAGACTCTCATAAAATCTGAGGCTAAATTATCTCAAAATTTAAGAATTTTTGAAGACCTACAACCTAGTTTTAAAAACGTTTTAAAACTGGTCCTGAAAACAGAAACTGTTTTCAGAAGTTGAGATCTTGAGTCAAAACTATTTTAAAAACCACACTTTCCGCACCAACTATTCAACCTCCCCTTCTAGTGGTGACTTGAAGATCCTACAAAGAATTGTGCCATTTTCCTATTAAGCTCCGCTATAACACTTTTAGGAAGATGTGCGGCTGCCATTAAATGCAAAGGCATAGCTGAGAGAACCGATTGGATAAGTGTAAGCCGGCCAGCGATGCTGAGTGTAGCACCTATATAGAACCACTAGAAGGGGGGGAGGAGTTGAATAGTGGGTGCGGAAAATTTTGTTTTTAAAATATTTTGACCCTAAAACCCAACTTCTGGAAACATTTTCTGTTTTCAGATCCTGATTTAAAACGTTTGAAAGACTAGGTTACAGACCTTCAAAAATTCTGAAATTTAGAGAGATTCTACTCTCAGAAGTTCTGTGTATCCCCTAAAAATTTCAGATTCAAATTCAACATCTAACCCTTTGAAAATACATTTGTGGTCAGGTTGTGCAAATCTGGCAGAAACAGTAGTTTGATTTAAAAAATTTATTGCGATTAATCCGTAACTCCAAATGGTCTGAAAATTTAATCACAACACTCTTTTGAAACAGTTTTGAAAAATTCATTTGGGAAGTATGTCAAATACGTTCAAGTTCTCAACCTTTGCAAGTCTGAAAATCGGGTTACACTAGTCTCAGAATTATTAACGTTTGAATGACTTATATTTATCCAAAAGGGTTAAACTTGCGCCAAATGAAACTTAAAAGATGTGGCTAGGTTTCTGCAAAAGGTTACAATTTTTGAAATTCGTTTTCTATTTTTAAGATTGCGACAAAATGAACACAAAGTGCTGGAAACTGAAAGTATTGTGCAGTAAAGTAAAGAATACAAGGAATTTTATGCTGGTTTGGTTAAATCAACCTACTACAGTCTTCAAGAACACCTTCTTCGGTTATCACTAAACAAAATAACACCTTACCACAAGGGTTTTTGGAGTTACACACCAACTCCAACCATTTATAAACGATACAAGCAATCACAATGATCACGAACACCACCACCGAGCATATGAAGGTTTGATCACACCTTGATCAACCTTTTACAACAATGATGCGTGCATGGTGGTATGAATAAAGCCTATTCAATATTTTTGAATATAGGTACAATGTCGTGAGAGAGAAGGAGAAGAAAGAAACATAGAAGAAGAGAGTAGAGAGCCTTTTTGCATTTTTGAAATTGTAAGACTTGTCTTGCATTTGTTTGCTCCTCTTCTCCTCCTTTTATTTGAAATTGGTCGCCCCCTTAGGGCATTGTCCCATCATGAAAATCCTCTTTTAAGTCCTTGAAAGAATTCCTTGTATAGATGTGACATCAACTTGCTTACTTGGCACAACTTGATTGGATGATTGTCTTGGCCTTGCTTACTTGGCACTCCTTGATTGGATGAGTGTGACATCACTTAATGGCTAAAAAAATCTGAGATAAAATATAATACATGTTCCAAATGAAACTTCAAAACATTGCCAAAAATTATAAAATTAATTCCCTCGAATTTGGAAGCAATTTTGATCTCCATTAAGGTCAAGAAATCGGCCAGCACCATTGTAACACATGCTGAATTTTTAGCACGTGCAATAATCTCAAGACTTTGAAATGTTACCATATTACTACACATCAATCCCTTGAATATTGAGAAGAAAATTGATCACAATTAAGACCATAAATTCGGCCAGCCTATGTCTCACATGCTGAATTTTCAGCATGTGTTTCATTTGCTAATGGAGTTTGAAATATTACATTGTGTAGCTCCCTTCATTAATTCATTAAGCTTGTGTAGTCCATTCTTTACCAATCAATATGCCAACTAAGCTCCACATAAGTTCCACCAAGGCTGAGTAAGCATGTATATTCATCTTGAACATGTGCTGAATTTATTTTTGTAAACTTTGTAAAATAGTGCACAATAATTATATACATATGGTATATTCCAATCAGCCCTAATTTGAATATCATAGAACACTTTAGTATGTATTGAATATGTAAAATGTGTCTAGATACATGTTACATGTCATGCCAAAAATGTTCCATGTGTTGTGTTCGTAGAAAACCGAATTTTCGGCTTTTGTCGATTACACGATTTTTCTCCGATTAAATTCCAACTTTTTGCATGTGTTATATATATTATGTCACACATAATATACATAAAATAACTTGAATATTCAGCTCTAATGGCTGAATAAATTTTGCGCCCACATGTGCTTAAAATGTGAATTTGGAATCTCCACAATTTAGCCTTAATTGGGGGTGATTTGTGTGTGCCAAAATAGAATGATTTTATAGCTGAGAATACCATGTTTGCAATGAAATTTGTGGCCATTTTTGAAATGTAGGGTCTTGTCATATATATATTGCAAGTACGTGACACGTTGGCGAAGTTTCGGTAGTCACCCGATACGACAATCTTTGGTTTACAACCTTATAACGTGTCGTAATATTTTTTCATCACCATGACTTATATCATATGATATAAGACCCGAATATACTCATAAATATGAGGTAAGTATAGTGGTGTGATGTTGACGTACGTTCGTAATATATATAACGTGTCGATAGTACGTTGGAATATATATGTATCACGCCTTTAAAAAATCTGAAAATATATATAAAACGTGTGATATAACGAGGAGAGGCGACTTTCCATTTCCATGTTTGTTGCCATGATGCCTTCTCCAAATATATCTCCATTTAATGAACTACTTAGTTCATTTAACTAAGTACTTCACTTAATGAACTAGTTTAGTTCATTAATAGTGACACCTGAGAATAGTTAAAAAAACAACAAATGTTTACCATTTGATGTAAGCTTTAAAGCTTCATGGCTTGTTAGTACGACAATATTATATATAAAGTATATAAGGCAAGTTTGTCACAAAAATGTGTCAAGTAATAAATTGTGTCATGCATTTCTTTAACACACGTTATTTAAATCATGCATTTTGTGAATCACTCAAATTTCTTTTTCTTAACAATCTTCCCCTTTTGATGATTTACAAAATAATCTTAGTTCATGATTTAAATTTAATCACTCCCTCTCCAATCGTGCACAAATTCAAATTTCAAATTTCGAATTTTGGATTCTCTCGTCCTTGATTTTTGCAATCAATCTCAATTACACCCGCTCCCCCTTAAATCATGCATTCTCTCTTCCCCTTTATTTTGGAAATAAAATCAAAAGTGCATGTAAAGTTGAAATACATATCAAGCTATATCTGAAGTGGATTGATTTAGTGCCTTAGTGAATATGTCGGCTACTTGTGCTTCAATGCATACATGATCTATAACAATATCACCATTATTCATGTGATCACGAAGAAAGTGATATTGTACTTCTATGTGCTTTGATTTAGAGTGTAGTACCGGGTTCTTAGACAAGTTTATAGCACACATACTATCACAATAAATAGGAATGCGATGTATCGTGATACCAAAATCAGAAAGTTGTTGTTTTAACAATAATAGTTGTGTTCAGCAAAGACTAAGTGCCATGTATTCAGCTTCGGTAGTAGATAAGGCCACACTTGCTTGCTTTTTTGAAAACCAGGAGATTAATGAATTTCCTATAAATTGACAAGTGTCACTTGTGCTTTTTCTATCTATTTTACATCCACTATAATCCGCATCGGTATAAGCATGCAAGTCAAATTCACAATTTTTATCATACCAAATTCCTAAAGTGAGGGTGTGCTTAATGTATCGAAATATTCTTTTCACAGTATTATAATGAGACACTTTAGGTTGGCTTTGAAAACGTGCATACATACAAACACTAAACATGATATCAGGTCTACTTGCGGTAAGATAAAGCAAAGAACCAATCATAGGCCTATATAAAGCATTATCAAAGTCTTTTCCATTTTTATCTTTATCTAGTTTAGTGGTGACACTCATAGGGGTGGGGGATGGTTTCAAGTTCTCAAAATTTAACTTTTTAATCATGTCATTCACATATTTAACTTGACTTATGTGTATACCTTTACTCGTTTGTTTAATTTGCAAGCCAAGAAAGTAATTCAATTCACCAACCATACACATTTCAAACTTGGTTTTCAGGCAAGTTTCAAATTCTTCAACAAGTTTATGAGATGTAGATCCAAAAATGATGTCATCAACATAAATTTGAATGATTAATAAACCCGATTTATCTTGTTTCAAGAATAATGTGCTATCTATGGTGTCTCTTTTAAATCCATTTTCTAAAAGAAAAGTGGCAAAACGATCATACCAAGCCCTAGGTGCTTGCTTTAAATCATATACTGCCTTCTTTAATTTGTACACGTGATCGGGGTATTTCAACTATTCAAAACCGGGTGCTTGCTTCACGTATACTTCTTCTTGTATAAAACCATTTAAAAATGAACTTTTTACGTCCATTTGGTAGAGTTTAAAACTTTTCATGCAAGTACTAGCAAGTAAAAGTCGTATGGATTTTAAACGTGCTACGGGTGCAAAAGTTTCATCGTAGTCTATTCCTTCTTCTTGATTATATCCTTGTGCTACAAGTCTCGCCTTATTTCTAACAACTTTACCTTCTTCATTCATTTTATTTCTAAACACCCACTTTGTGCCTATTATTGTCTTATCTTGTGGTCGTGGCACTAAATCCCATACATCATTTCTTACGAATTGATTTAATTCATCATGCATAGCATCAATCCAAGAAGAATCACTCAAAGCATCAAAAACATTTTTAGGTTCAATTTCTGATATCATAACATGAAATTGGTTTATTTCATCTGAAGTTATTCTTCTACGTGGTCGGACACCTTGAGTTATATCAACTATGATAAGATCATGTGGGTGATTCCTATGCCATCTTGGTTGATTATTTTCTATGTTCTCATGCATTTCTAAGTGATCATGCATTTCTAGGGTGTTCAGTCCATCATGCACGCCACTCTCTTCTATATCATCTAACACGGGCTTTAGTTCAAAATCATCATCATATTTTTTATCTTTTTCAACCTCACCAAATTCATTAAACTTCACATGAATGGATTCTAAAATTTGTCTAGTGATGGGATCATAGCATCTATATGCTTTAGAATTCACAGAATAGCCAACAAAAATACATTCAATTGATTTAGATTAAAATTTATCTAAATTATCTTTTGTTTTTAAAACAAAGCATTTACAACCAAACACATGAATCAATTTTAGGCATGTGATCATTTACTATCTCATAAAGAGTTTTATTTATTTTCTTTCTAATTCTCAAACGATTAACTATATAGCATGCACAATTTACGGCTTCCGTCCACAAAAATCTAGGCAATTTATTTTCACACAACATGGTTCTAGCGATTTCTTGTAGTGTCATGTTCTTTCTTTCTACTACTTCATTTAATTGTGGAGTTCTATGTGGTGAAAACTCGTGTTTGATTCCTTTTTCTTTGCAAAATGCAATCATGTCGTTGTTTTTAAATTCACCGCATCTATCGCTTCTAATTTTTTTCACATTTAAACCATATTTATTTTCAAGTTGTTTTATTAGTTTCGCAATCTCAACGGCACTATCATCTTTATTTGCAAGAAATAAAGTCCTTGTATAGCGAAAAAAATCATCAACGATAACACATGTATAATGACGTCCACCAAGACTCTTAGTATGACTAGGACCAAACAAATCAATGTATAGTAATTCTAAAACTCTAGACGTGCTAATTTCATTTTTAGGTTTAAGTCACTCGTGTGTTTATTTGCCTTTAATACAAAATTCACACAACTGAAAGTTGTCTAAATCAAGTTTAAACAATCCTCGTATTAGGTTCTTTCGTTGAAGTTTTTCAAGTGAGAAATGTCCATGTGTCCTAATCGTCTATGCCACAAATTAACGTTAGGTTCATTTGACATAAAAGACTTATCCTTAGCGTCTAACATGTCATCCATAGAAAGCGTAAAAATATTTCTTTCCCTTTTTCCTTTTAATATCGTTTCTCCATTTATATATATTATGTTGCAATATGGATGACTGAAACACACATCAAAACTATTGTCAATAAGCTGTGAGATGCTAAGTAGATTATAGGATAGATTACTTACCAGGAAGACGTTGGAGATTTGAAGAGTACTTGGGCTTCCAATTGTATCTTTTCCAATGATTCTTCCTTCATTGTTGTCTCCGAAGGTCACCGATCCACCTTTTGTAACCTTGTTCAACTTTGAGAACAAGCTCTGGTCACCGGTCACGTGTCTCGAGCAACCACTATCAAGGAACCACTTGATTGATGTGCCTTTAGATGTATGGGTTCCCTGTAATGTACAACGACGATTTAGGTACCTTTTTATTTTGGGTCCTTACGAGTTAGTTATTCACCTCTTTGTAAAAGTACCTTTCGGTACCTATACTTGAGTGATCTTTCTCGGTCTAGCAAATGGTGAGAATGTAGATGAAGAAGTAACATAATAGACATGGGGTGAGAATATGTTTGGCCTTTGGCCGAGTATTCCCTTATGCATATTGTATGGTTGTCATTTTTGATATGTTCTTGTGTTTGTGTGCATAGTGCGAGATCTAGATGCATGGAATGAATGTCGTGTATGCATTAATGGTTTCTTCTCATATCTATACGGCGCATAATTATATCTTGTATGATAAGAGGAAGAAGCATGATGAGATGAAGGGAGAGGGGGTCTAGGCGTATGATAAGAGGAAGAAGCATGATGAGATGAAGGGAGAGGGGGTCTAGGCGTCTTCTTAGGCACCACATATGTCTTGGGTGTTTCTATTTTCTTAGACAAAATGAATTTGGTTGGTTTATTTAATATCTTTTTTCTCAATGTATCGTAATCCGATTTTATCACTATCATGCTTTTGTGATGAAATGATGCGATATAGCATGTTAGTTCCCGTGTCAAATTGTTTCATCATTTTCTCTAAATCCTTATTCCTTGATTTCAAGTTTGAAATCTCGTATTTCGTTTCATTATTATGTTTAGTTAATGATGAGATGTCTGATTTTAATGCATTGATGATGCAAGATGACTATTCTTTCGAATCGTTTAATTGAGAAACAAGGTTCGTGTTAGACGATTCTAACAACTTCTTGTCTTCGATTAACTGTTTCTTTTCCTTTGCTAGAGTCTTTGTGAATTTATGCAATTCTAAATATTGACGGAATTGATCATTATATGAAGGTTCAGAATCAGTGTTAGAATCAGAAGATACCTCGTTTGATGCTTTGGATACAAAGCATACTTGTGCTGTCTCTTCTTCTAGATCAGTCTCAGAGTCGGATGTGTCACTCCAAGTGGAGGCATTGAGAGCTCTTCTCCTTTGTTTAGGTTCTGAGACGAGTCTAGTTTTGGTCCGATCCTTGTCAAGGTATTTGCTTGTTTGTTTGTCCTTGTTAGGGCAGTTATATGACAAGTGTCCAAGTTTCCCACATGCATAGCACTTTACGTCCTTGTCATTTGTTTTATTTTTGTTTCTTGTAGTAGAAGTAGCCTTAGGTTTGTTTTTAACTGACTTTCTCATGAATTTTCTCAAACCTTTAGCCAATAGTATAAGATCATCATTGATTTGGAATCACTATCATCTACGTGATCGGAAGAAGTAGAGACGTATTCATTTGATTTAAAAGCAATAGTCTTACCTTGTTTTGTCGTTGATTCCAATTTCCTTAATGTAAGTTTGTTTTCGTATACCTTTAGCAATCCGATTAGTTCCTCCATTTTTATTGATTTTGTTTCTTTACTCTCCTTTATTGCTGTGACTTTTGGGTCCCATTTAGATGGAAGGCTTCTTAATATCTTTTGGACCTTTTCCTGTGTAGAGAAAACTTTGCCAAGAGACTCCAGAGAGTTATAAATGTTAGTCAATCGTAAATCCACATCAGCAATAGAATTATTTGTCAATAATTTAAAAGACTCAAGTGTGGACATAAGCATATTAATCTTAGACTCCTTTACTTGGCTAGTCCCTTCATGTTTCATCTCAAGAATTCTCCACATCTCTTGAGCACTAGAGCAATTTGATACATAACTAGATTCACTTTTGTTTAGCCCATTTAAAAGTAATTGCATGGCTCTAGCATTCATACTTAGTCTCTTTTTGTCATCACTAGTGTATTTTTATTTTGGTTTTACAACCTCTAGTGTGACTCCATCTACAGTAGATAATTTAGAAGGAACAAATGGACCGTCTTCTATAATAGACCATAGATCAATATCAATAGCCATAAGAAAAAGTTTCATTCTAAGTTTCCATTGGATAAAAGACTCACCATCAAAAAGATGAGGCCTTTGACTCGACATACCTTCTTGTTCGGTTTTGAAACTAGTGGTTGCCATCTCACTTAGATCGTTGGATCTCCTTGTTGTGAGTGTGCCTGCACTCTGATACCACTTGTAGGACCTGTATAGCACCACTAGAGGGGGGAGAGTTGAATAGCGAGTGCGAAAAATTTGGTTTTTAAAATATTTTGACCAAAAAACCCAACTTCTGAAAACAGTTTCTGTTTTCAGATCCTGATTTGAAACGTTTGAAAGACTAGATTACAAACCTTCAAAACTTCTGAAATTTGGAGAGATTCTACTCTCAGAAGTTCAAAGTATCCCCTAAAAAGTTCATATTAAAATTCAACCTCTAACCCTTTGAAAATACGTTTGTGGTCAGATTGCGCAAATCTGCCAGAAACAGGTAGTCTGATTTAAAAAATTTATTCCGATTAATCCGTAACTCCAAATGGTTTGAAAATTTAATGAAAATACCTTTACTATATTTAGTTAAATGGGTTGAAACAATTTTGAAAAATTCGTTTGGGAAGTATTTCAAATACATTCAAGTTCTCAACCTTTGCAAGTCAGAAAATCAGGTTGCACTAGACTAAGAACTATTAACGTTTGAATGACTTATACTTATCCAAAATGGTTGGAACTTGCGCCAAATAAAACTTAAGAGATGTGGCTATGTTTCTGCAAAACGTTACAATTTTTTAAATTTGTTTGCTATTTTTAAGATTGCGATAAAATGGATGCAAAGTGCTGGAAACTGAAAGTACTGTGCAGTAAAGTAAAGAACACAAGGAATTTTATCCTGGTTTGGTTAAATCAACCTACTCCAGTCTTTGAGGACACCTTCCTTGGTTATCACTAAACAAAATAACACCTTATCACAAGGGTTTCTGGAGTTACACACCAACTCCAACCCTTTACAAACGATACAAGCAATCACAATGATCACGAACACCACCACCGAGCGGATGAAGGTTTGATCACACTTTGATCAACCTTATACAA
Source organism: Eustoma russellianum (assembly GCA_036186865.1). Lineage (NCBI taxonomy): Eukaryota > Viridiplantae > Streptophyta > Magnoliopsida > Gentianales > Gentianaceae > Eustoma > Eustoma russellianum. Next base: position 18,886,390 of record AP025040.1, on the reverse strand, counting down.
CAATGATGCATGTATGGTGGTATGAATAAAGCCTATTCAATATATTTAAATATAGGTACAATAGGCTTAAGAGAGAAGGAGAAGAAAGAAATGTAGAAGAAGAGAGTAGAAAGTCTTTTTACACTTTTGAAATTGTAAGACTTGTCTTGCATTTGTTTACTCTTCTTTTCCTCCTTTTATTTGAAATTGGACACCCCCCTTAGGGCATCATCCCATCTTGAAAATTCTCTTTTAAGTCCTTGAAAGAATGCCTTGTATAGATGTGACATCAACTTGCTTATTTGGCATAACTTGATTGGATGATTGTCTTGACCTTGCTTACTTGGCACTCCTTGATTGGATGAGTGTGTCATCACTTAATGGCTGTAAAAATCTGAGATAAAATGTAAAACATGTGCCAAATTAAATTTCAAAACATTGCCAAAAATTATACAATTAATCCCCTTAAATTTGGAAGCATTTTAATCTCCATTAAGGCCAAGAAATCGGCCATCACCATTGTAACACATGCTGAAATTTCATCATGTGCAATAATCTCAAGACTTTGAAATGTTACCATATTATTACACATCAATCTCTTGAATATTTAGAAGCAAATTGATCACAATTAAGACCATAAATTCAGCCAGCCTATGTCTCACATGCTGAATTTTCAGCATGTGTTTAATTTTCTAATGGAGTTTGAAATATTACATTGTGTAGCTCCCTCCATTAAGTCACTAACCTTGTGTAGTCAATTCTTCACCAATCAAGATGCCAACTAAGCTCCACATAAGCTCCACCAAGGCTGAGTAGGCGTGTATATTCATCTTGAACATGTGGTGAATTTATTTTTGTAAACTTTGTAAAATAGTGCACAATAATCATATACATATGGTATATTTCAATCAGACCTAATTTGAATATTTTAGAACACTTTAGTATGTATTGAATATGTAAAATGTGTCTAGATATATGGCACGAGAAGTTTGCAGATGTATATATGTTCCCAGCTGCCTACAAATTTCACCAGTTGATACACATGCTTTTTCCATTTCCATGATACCTCCTCATATAAATATGCACGCTTTTTCCTTAGCCAAGGTTTTATCCACAAGGGTGGCTTTACTTGGCAAGGTTTTAATGCGACATATCGTATATGACTGGAGACTACATATAATAGCAGCATTATACTACTTTCATGCGTTTCAAGATGTATTCATGTAACATGGTTTTCCTCCGCCATAAGTGAGGCATTTTATCAATAAAATTCCAGTTTAATATATATATATATATATATATATATATATATATATATATATATATATATAACGTGTGATATAATGAGGAGAGGAGACTTTCCATTTCAATGTTTGTTGCCATCAAGCCTTCTCCAAATATATCTCCATTTAATGAACTACTTAGTTCATTTAACTAAGTACTTCACTTAATGAACTAGTTTAGTTCATTAATGGTGGCACCTACAAATAGTTCAAACACAACAAATGTTTGCCATTTGATGTAAGCTTTAAAGTTTCATGGCTTGTTAGTACTGCAACATTATAAATAAAGTATATAAGACAAGTTTGTCACAAAAACATGTCAAGTAATGAATTGTGTCATGCATTTCTTTAACACACGTTATTTAAATTATGCATTTTGTAAATCACTCAAACTCTTTTTCTCAACACTAAGTAGTTGTTGTCACCAACTTGCTAATTTGACATCAAAATGATCAAGCAGAGCTGTGCTGTATTGTGCGCGATTTATTCCTTTAAAAAGATATGAGCCCAAATACTTTACTGGCAAAGGCGAAATACGCATGTTCAAGACTGACATTGTAGCGTCCCGCCCGAAACCAGGGTTTCAGCTCAGTGCACCCGCCGTACTCTACTCCATAGAGTACAAAGCGTCGATACTAAACATGTACATGTCGACATGAATAATGAATCGATAAGCCGAAGCAACATAACATAAACAAATCTTCATCGACATGCACTGCACTACATCATAAACTGTACAACCATCATATACAGAATACTGAAATCATATATCATACATCGTAATCCGAAACTTAATGCCTTCGAAATAATCTCTCAGTATGCTCTTCGTTATCAATGGTCTATCTAGCATGTCTTCAACGAGCTTGTATATTGATACCTGTTATCTGGAAAATTATAAATGAGGCAAGTATGAGTGATAGCCACCGACTTTTAATCGCTCAGCAAGTAGTCTTACCAGATACGACATGTGGATCATACATGGGAAGACGGGGTGACAAATCATAATAACCATAAATTTTGAATATAATAAGCACGTCTCCTTTCTAACAAGTAAAGTATCATATCATATCTGTAAACTGCTGTAAACTGAAAGCAGATAAATTAGGAAGATTTCAAAGCATACATAGCATAACAGCATCTCATTCTGCTTAATGTAAAACATCATACTATATCCATACTTAACTTCTAATCCATAACTTATACCATCTTTGCATATCTTACATGTACTACATTCTCATGCTTAACACTACATTGTCCACTGTAGTGCTATCATATACTTAAAGAATTCTTAATCATAACCCTAAGGTGACATGGTCATGACGTGATGCATAAAACATGACTTTTCATAAAATGACTTTTCATAATCATGACATGATTTTCATAACTTGCATAACATGACATATTCATAACTTGCATAACATGACTTTTTCATAACTTGCATAACATGACTTTTTCATAACATGAAGACATAACATTTACATAATTGGCTATAGCAATTTTCATAAGAATAATAACGCACGACATACCGAATGATTCCCCATATAGTACATATGCGACATAACATCATGAATCATATGCACATGTGCTAACGGTGACGCATTATGACTGAGATCCCGTGTCCCAGACCCGGTGTTACACTCAGCCATAACGTAAACATGGGCCCCTGACACCTACCACTCCGGTCCTGATGTCAGGACAGCGCTTCAACATAACATAACATAATCATGATCATGAACATAACATAACATATCGTGTCTCATCGGAATCATTCGTCTCGTGTTTATTATTCCTATGCATATGAACTTTTAAAAACATGAGATGTGACAACATAACTTTGCAAATCTTGTTTTCATGCAACGTGAGACTCGGTCAAATACGGGTATCTTGTCATACTACCACTAGTAACATCACTCACTTAATTTCTTTCTACATATCACAACTTAAACAAAATACCATTTTCACCTACAAATAAGTACCATTCGGCCATCATACTAAAACAACCCCCTTTTTCTATTATCAACACACAATAATTTGGTAGCATCTATTCCATACATGCATATCATAATTCATAACTTAAATGCCTACATCATGAAATTTCTAATTACCTTAACATTTCATCTTAGATTTCATAACTTACATCTTATCATAACCTATTATGTTAGTATATATAACATGTAACATATCATATACATACACTATAAAAGTTAGTAATCTTATACTTACGCACACATAAATATGAACTATTTATGTTTCCTACTTTTCATAACATAATACATAAATTACATACTTAGCCTACTTTCATAACTTAACATATTCATCATATATACATATATACTTATAAAAAAATATGATGAAATCATCTTTGTCACTAAGGCCTAAAGGCCGAACCTATATGTACATAGTATATACATATATAAGTCATTTTGTGATATATTATGTAATATCCAAAACTTATTCATTTTCATATCTTAACATATTCATCATATATACATATATACTTATAAAAAATATGATAAAATCATCTTTGTCACTAAATACCTATTATAAAAAATATGATAAAATCTATTTATACATTTTGTGATACATTTTATAGCGTGAATGTGTATATGTATATAGTGTATATATGTAAATACCTATTACTCAAACATAGATCTATACTTTCCTAAGAAGAAATCTTGAACATACTACATGATGATCCAACTTTGATATGAACATAAATACTTAGTATTTGTAAAACCATGTAGGATTTAGGAAGAATACTTGCCTATTTTTATGCTCACTTTGGTTCAAGCTTGGATTTGAAAGTTTCTTCACCTTAGCTTGGAGATTATTGCTTCTCCTTCCTTGATGAATTTACGGCATAGATGTCAAAATAAGAAATTGATGAGCAAGTATGGAGATTGATGTATGAGAGTATTTAAAATCATTCTAAATGAAATTCTTACCTTGGTTCTTCTTGCTACTTGGTTCTACCAATACCCAGTTTCTCTAGCTTGAATGAAATAGAATGTAAGAATGTGTTTTGTGAAGAAAATTTCGGATGGAATGGAGGGGAGGAGAGGCTTTCGGCTATAAGGGTTGGAAAGAGGAAAGAGAAACCCTTTTTGGGTGAAAATCAAAGAAGTGTGGAATAATTGGGGTGTAGAATAATATTTAATTGAAAGTAAGAAAAGAAAGTGTGGTTGGAGCCTCCTTTTTCCTTGACTATGCCGTTGGTTTTAGGGGGTGGGGAACAACAAGATGAAAAGTAAAAAGGAAAAGGGAAAAAAAAGTGTGATGTAGTGGGGAGTTTAAAATGCAAAAGGAATCTTGGCATGTGGAGAGGGGAAGGGGCGCCCATGTGGAGTAGTGGGAAGGGTTTCGGCTTTTATTACCATGTAGGATAATGTGGAAGAAAATATGATACTAGTGTGTATTATAGTTATCGTATCGGGTATTTTTATTCGGCTTGATTTATTTCTATCGACTTATGTTGTTACCGACTAATTTATTTAAATACCTTGTATGTCTCATACAGTCATTGTCTAGTCTCATCCAGTCTCGTTATATCCGTTAACTTACCTTAAGGTTATTTTTATGTGTGTTTCTAACCCCGATATTTAATGTCGATGTCTTTATTAATTCTAAATAGAAATTTAAAATTCCACTGTAATTTCATCAACATCGTATTTGCGTTCTATTTTCATCATTTCCACTAGCCCGTAATCTCGGGTCGTAACAGACATCACCCTTTGCAAAGAAACATTCTCACCAACAACTAATTGACTTTTATGATAGTTCACAAGCTGCCCCGATGCTCTTTGATATTGCTTCAAAAAAGATTTAAATTTCCGCAGGTTGCCACTTGAACCATTCAGAAAAAATTAGTAAGTCATCCGCAAACCCAAGATGTGTAATAACAGGGGCTCGTCCAGTGCTAAATCCCCTCATATGTCCATGTAGAATAAGGCATTAAGTCTTCGAGAAAATCCTTCCGAAGCGAGAATAAAAAGCAAGGGCGACAAAGGGCCTCCTTGCTTTACCCCTCTTGACGGCCGAAAGAATCATGTAGGCTTTCATTGATCAAAAGCGAGCAATGAGTAGCATCCAAATTGTTTATGATGAGCCTTACAGAACGCGCATGAAAGCCAAATCGCAATAGTAGTTCATCCACAAATAGTACATGAACTTAAAAGGCGTTTTGAAAACAACAAATAAGATAGCTTGCAATAACAATGCAACAACGTATACCTAGTATATCCTAATGACAGCAAAAGTTCTTTGTAAACAATACATCTATCCTAAAAGAAAGAGAAATAAGATAGCTTACAAATAGTAAAATCTTTAGGAGCATAGTTCAGGCAATTGGAGACACAACTTCTAATTCTAGAGAGAGATGGGACATATAGAGAGATGTGAAAAATAGAAGATAGGGATTTTTTTCCTTCTATTTTGGTGTGTTTGTGAGAGTGATGGAATGGTTATATTTATAGAGTTTTTTCGAAGGTAATTTCAGATTTTTTTTTATTTCACTAACTGGCAAACTTTTGAGATATTCTCTGTTAATTTTGTGGGTATGGATGACTTCCCCCAACAACCAGTCATATTAGTAATAAATTTATAAGTTACAATAAAAACAAGTCTGGTAAGTCTTCTGCTGTAACTTAGAGCAAAAAGGTAATACCTTGGTCTTGAGGGTTTCCATCGTCCCAGTTCCAAGGAACATTGGTATGTCCTTTGCTGGGTCTATTTGCTATATTTGATTTTGGATGTTAGGGACAAAACAATAAATTTACTTGCGAATAAGAAGCATGCTATTATTTTATACTGTTACTTATTTTATTACACTTGCTTCTCCGTGTATGATCCCATGGTAAGTACAGTGAGGCTACTTACTGAACAATATGTGTCGCTCATACTATACATTATTGTTGTTTTGCAGACAAACATGCATAAAATAAGTGTGCATCGAGGATGATTAGTAATGGAGATATTGAGGTTCAAAGATGTTCCGATGAGACTCGTTGAGAATTTAGTAGAGAAAGATATTTTGTTATTTGGAGTTTATGTATTTTGGACATTTATTATTTATCTACGTTTGACATAATATCGAATTTAGATTTGCCTAGACATTGATAATAATGATGTTTATTTTGAGGGTTTAAAATTTTGACTTCCGCTAACGTGTATTTGTTTTGTCTTTGACGTCTTGTATTTTCCTTATTGAAATATGACGAGTGAGTCATTTCGAGCACTAAGGCTCGGGACATATCGCTACCGACGATATCTTTGCAAGGATTTTTGTTGAAATTTGTACATGAAGTTTTGTTGGAATTTTTGCATGAAGCATGCGTTATCATTAAAAAGGCTCACGATTGAAACTTGAAACACCTTATGCGATGCCTCCAATTTAAAAATGCAAAGAAAAAAGACAAATAAGTAAGAGTCACAAGAAATATTGTGTTAATTTAACATGCATATCTGATTAAATATAGTTATTAAATTAAGATTGTTATATTTAATTAATAATAGTCAATTGATATAACGATCTCGTAATATTCTTTTCACAACATTGTGTTATGTGTTACAATTTAGAAGTCCGCATGACATAAATCAGTTAGTTTCGAAAGGCAGAATTGGTAGAAAAGTGCAAGATTCGAATTTCGCAGCTTGCATTGTGAGTGTCTTATCTTCAGACTCCAATGTGGGTCTTGAGAGTGGACCCCTAGTGTGAGTATGCGTGTTCTGTGCATCTTTCTTAGCAGACCGCTAAATACCTGATTTACATCCTCACAACTAACTCGTCGGATCGGGATATGAGAGGTCCTTGAATTGGAATTCAACTTTTTTTTGCTTGAAAGTTACAAGTTAGAAACTCTTTTTCTCTCTCAATCTATTTGGCAGTATACAGTCAGCTTAACTGTTTAGTCAATTTCTGCGGAGATAGCTTAAGGATAAAGTTAAGGTTTCTTGCAAGACTTCTCCACGTTATGAGAATTTGTTTCCTTTAGCATCAAATATAAACCGAATACGAACTGAGTAAGGAAAGAGAATTTGTTTCTCTAATTTTACTAAAGTTGACCTTCAAAAATTTCTCCTCTCATTTTCCTTTTAGCTAAAATAATGAGTTTATGCAGTCACTTTTACTCTATCTTTTTTTTTATCTCCTTTGCATTTATTGGTCGCTGGATAGACAAACAACCAAATAATAATAATAATAATAATAATAATAATAACAACAACAACAACAACAACAACAACAACAACAACAACAACAACAACAACAACAACAACAACAACAACAACAACAACAATAATAATAATAATAATAATAATACAAAACATTATTCTTAGAAACAAAAGAAAAGAAAAAAATGATCCAAGCACGTTTTGGCTCAAATGCTATAAAAATGTCATCTGGAGGATATTGTACGATTAGAAGATTAGTAAAGTGCATTAACCATTTTAATTACAAGATTAAGAGTCACATCATTTTCCAGTGTACAGTGTAATTGCTGTTGAAAATATGTTTGGATAATTTTCAAAGTTATGATTTTAATTGTTGAATAATTAAAAAAGTGTCACACATGATGGTAAAAAGTTGAAATATATTAAACATGTGAGAAAATATTGGTGTATGATTTGGTTTGATGATTTGCACAAGTATTATATGTTAAAACTTTTTTCAGGCTTCAAACGCCTGATCAAGCGCTTCATCTTGCAGAAATTTTAAACATAAACTTTATATAGAACATTTAACGCTTCATAAAGCGCCTCATCTTGTAGAAAGTTTAAATAGAAACTTTAGATAGAACATTGAACACTTCATAAAGCGCTTCATCTTTCAGAAGGTTTAGACATAAACTTTAGATCGAACATTGAACGCTACATAAAACGCTTCATCCTATGAAAACTCTGACCAGAGAGTTCTGGTGCAACATGACACGCTACATAAAGCGCTTCATCATTTAGAAATTCTGAACAGAGAGTTCTGATGGCAACATGAAACGTTACATAAAGAGCTTCATCATCTGGAAATTCTGAATAGAGAGTTCTGATGACAACATGAAACGGTGCATAAAGCGCTTGATCTATGAAGAAGTAATTATGTGTTACTTCACTCTCCTAACAAAATGTTTCATGTTATCTAAAATGTGATAAATAGTTGTTTTCATTTACATATATGTTCTTAATGTTTCATGCGTGATTTTGGTGATATTATTATTTTATTTTGATGAATATTATTATGTCTTATAACTAATATGCCATGGAAGTTATACGACTTACGAAAAAAAGGCAAAAGTGGAATTTTAGGTCTTGCAGGCACATTGTCCTCATATATTCTATAATATGATACTATGTAACAGGATATTATCGTCTCAAAACTATATCTATTACATTCGTCATAATTATTTCAAGACAAAACTATTTTTCTCATAAAATGCTATCAAGGGTATTATCGTCTTTTTATTCTTGGAGCATATCATGACATCTTCATTATGATTATTTCTCAAGGATATTATTATCATTATTCTGAACTGCTTATGGTATTCTTGAAGTATCAACATCAAGATTATTTTTGCGATTTGGATTTCGGTATTCTCGGGATTTCTCGTTATATGACATTTATTTTGTCACACTATATGGTCATCTTATGATATCATTATAAGACATGTTCTCAGATTATTTTGTAGTAATTTCATGTCACAATTGACATGGTAAATGGTTACAACTTTCAAGGAGAGAAAGATGGAAATAGTTTTGACTATTTTTTACTTAAAACTAGTCATTTATTTTGAATTCAAAGGATGAGATTAACTCTTATTTTTCTCATCAAAATGATGCATTTTACATGTGTACAAGATGCCTATCTCATGTGATGACAAGTGTACAAGAAAATTATGCTAAAACCAATCAAAACTCAAGGGTTATAATTGGTGGCAAAAAGTTGTCAACATGTCACACACATAGCCATATGGACGAATTTTATGGCACAATGGAGTTCAAAGTTTTGCTGAAAATTGTTCTCCCACATATGCTAATATGGTGGAACAAACTTGGTTAATTTTTGAGAGATTTACTCATCATTTATCTTCCTTTAAATCTAAAATTTCCAAGTCATATAATGCTGAAAAAGTTGGATACACAAATCACATTGCTTGAAGGTGCCAAGTGTGCAAAGTCTTGAAGACAAGAACGAATGGTGTGAAGACAAGTGTGTTTGATGACATTGAAGGTGACAAATGTCGATCTTATCAACAAAAGATGCCTCACACTATAAACAGAAGTTGAAGTGAAGAGTTGAAGATACACACCTCTCTTGATATCTTCATCATCATCTTCTTCTCTATTTTTATTGTGCAGATTGTGGTGAAATATTTGAAGCATTGTACTGCTGCTTAGATACACCTTATTGTGTTAGAATTGTTGTAATTGATAAGCCAAGTTTATAAGGCTTTATCAAAAGGTGAAAATGTGTATGAGGTGTGATAGTACTGAAATTTTGTAAAGGTGTTGTGAATAGCTTGAATAGGATTGGTGTGAAACCCAATGATCGAGCTAAGGCATAACTCTGTGACACTGGTGATAGTGAATACCGAGGAAGGTGTCCTCAAAGACTAGACGTAGGCACATTTGGCCGAACCAGTATAAAATTCTTGGTGTTCTTTACTTCCAAACTTTACACTTTCAGTTTTATATTCTTTGTTTTGTTAACACGTTTTATAAATTCTGTAAAAAATAGTAAACAATTTTCAAAATTGCTAAAATTTTACAGAGACATACTTTAGTCTCTTAGCTTTCATTTGAAACCAATTTGACTCAATTTGGATAACGTTAGTTTGATCAAAAGTCCAGAGTTCTGCAACAGCTGCAATCTGTTTTTTAGATTTGCAAAAGTTGAGAAAAGTGACTTGGTTGACTAACTTCCCAATGGAATTTTCCAAAACTGTTTCAATCATTTATTATAAATATCTTAAGGGTTATTGTGTTAAATTTTCAAAGGTTTTAGACTTGGGGATTGACGGAGAAATTTTTTTGAAGTTGAGTCAATTTCTAAACTCTATTTTGAAATTCTGTGTAGACAAAAAGTTTTTGACCAATTGAAGGTCTTAAAACTTTTATTTTGACTCGCAATTTTTACAGGAGTGAGAAACATCTTGAAGTGTGTTTCTAGAAAGTTTCATAATTTTTGGAAGTGTTTTTAAAGTCAGAAAAATATTTTCAAAAACAGTTTTTGTTTTCTGAGTTTCAGATTTCAGAACTGAGAGATTTTGAAAAAGGTTTAAAATAGTGTGACTTCCGCTAACTACTATTAAGCCCCCTCTAGTGGTGTTTATGCAGGGATCCAAAAATTGGTATCAGAGCGAGGTTACACCACTCTAAGAACACAAAACAAAAACAAAGTACATTATCTACTTTCACACAATGACCATAGTTCCTCACAAAGGTGAGTTAGAAGGTATGTCTACTCAACACCCTCCTCTTTTTGATGGTAATAACTTTGTTCATTGGAAGTTGAGAATGAAATTATTCTTGATGGCTATAGATATTAATTTATGGTCAATAGTTGAGGATGATCCATATATTCCTGTCAAAGTTGTTCAAGTAAATGATGTGACACAAGAGGTATAAAAATATAAAAGCGAATGGACTAGTGATGATAAGAAAAAGATGTATATGAATGCTAAAGCTATGCAATTACTCTTGAATGGTGTTAGTACTTCCGAAGAAGGTTATGTTTCTAATTGCAATAGTACTCATGATATGTGAAAATCTTTGGAATTAAAGCATGAAGGTACAAGCAATGTTAAAGATTCAAAATTAAATATGCTTATGACTGAATTAGAATGCTTTAAAATGCTGTCAAACGAATCCATAGTTTCTATGGATTTAAGGCTTACTAATGTGTTTAATGCTCTTGAGTCATTAGGAAAGTCGTTTACAAATAAAAGTAAGGTACAAAAAGTCCTTCGAAGCCTGTCTGCTGAATGAGATGCAAAGGTTACTGCGATTGAAGAAATGAAATCCATTATCAAAATGGATGAATTGATTGGCTCACTCAAGGTATATGAAGCAAAAATGAATCAAAGTAAATATGAGTCTTCAAAACAGTCTGGTAATGCTATTTCTTTCAAAACTATCGAATCTTCACATATGAGCATTGATGAAGAAAATGATGATAGTGAGTTAGATGACGATTTAATTTTAGTAGCAAGAAAATTGAGAAGATTTTTTAAATGTCCAAATAGAAAACAATCTTATTCTACTGCTTCTCACTTAAAAGAAATAAATCTTCTAAGATTGAGAATAATGAAAAATGGTATAAGAAAGAGTTGAAATGCTATGAATGTGGACAAAATGGACATATTTCTTATGATTGTCCAAACAAAAACAAGCAAACAAAAGAGACTCAAAGAAATAAGCAAAAGGAGTTAAAGCCAAATAAAGGCAAAAGAGCAATGAAGGCTAGCACTTGGAGTGACTCATCCGACTCAGAATCCGAGCAATCCAAAGATGAAGAAGAACAAGTATGCTTTGTCTCAAAAGAGGTAACATCTTCTTCTGATTTAGATTCTGAAAATGACATGTCTCTTGATGAAATGTATATTGAGTTTATGAAAATGCATGCTCATTGTAAAAGCTATCTAAAGAGAAAAAGAAAGTAATTCAGGAAAACAACAAGTTGAAGACGTCCGACTTGGAATTTTCGACTCAATTAGAGTCTTTAAAAGAAGAATCATCTAATATTCTTAATTCATTAGAAACCAAAATAGGTTTGCATAAAAATAATGAACAAAAACTTAGTTCTGAAAATTGCCTGCTAAAATCAAAACTAAATGCATATGAAAATGAAATTTCCTTGTTAAAGGCATACAAACTTGACTTAGAAAAAACGTTGGAACAATTTAAATTTGGAACAAACATGCTGGATTCATTGATTACATCACAAAAATATGGATATGACAAAATTGGATTAGGATATAAAGAAGAGCATGATAAATTAAGTAAAAAGACAAACTTTGTTTCTTCTAATTGTAAAGAATAATGTGCCAATTCTTCTTACTTCTCCTTCTAAAACATGAGTTGCACAACATGTTCCTATGCAAAATTTTGCATATAGAAATTATGCGTACATGTATACAAATTTGCCTAAACAAAATAAAAATAATTATGTCTCATATAGAAAGAAATCAACAAGACATGGTTATTCATATGATTATTCTAGGAATCATTCATCTTGATCTAAAAATGTTTCTTATATGCCAAATAAAAATTCATATGGAAACAATTCATCTACATTTAAATGGCATGGTCAAAACCATGAAAATGCCAAGTATGTGCCAAAAAGGTACATCCAAGTTCGGATACCTAAAGGGTATATAAATAAGGATGTTACTAACGTCTAAGGACCCATCTAAAGGTTACCTAAACTTTATCTTATTTGCAAGTTAATATTCACAAAGAATTAAAGAAGAGGATAAAGAAAGAAGATTTGAAGAACAAATGCTTTTTAGATAGTGGATGTTCAAGACACATGACCGAAAATCTATCATTATTCATCACATTGAAAGAAATTAAAAATGGAACAAATGTTACATTTGGTGATGATGCTTATGACAAGGTAATTTGAAAAGGCATAATTGGTGGCCCAAATAATTTTCAAATCGAGAATGTGCTCTTGGTAAGTAATCTTTCTTATAATTTATTAAGTATTTCACACTTTATTGACAATGGTTTTGATGTCTCTTTTCATCTCACTTTTTGCGATATTACAAATAAAAAAGGATGAAACTGTGTTAATAGATGGAAATGTTTATACGCTATCCATTAACAATATGTTAGATGCCAAAAGTAAATGTTTTATATCGTAGGATTTTGATGTTAATTTGCGGCATACACGCTTAAGACATATTGGAACCATTGAAAAATTGTCTAAAATGAACTTAATAAGAGGTTTAAAGTAGATTTGCATAACTTTCAATTATGTGAAACTTGCATTAAAAGAAAACAATGTAAAGAATCATTGAAACCAAAGCATGATGTGAGTACTTGTCGTACTTTAGAACTTCTTCACATTGACTTGTTTGGTCCAAGTAGAACAAGAGGTCTTGGTGGTCATTATTTGTATGTGTTATTGTTGGTGATTATTCATGATTTACATGAACATTATTTTTATCTCATAAAGATGATGCTGCATTGGAAATTGAGAAACTTGTTAAACAACTTGAAATCTTTATGAAGAGAATATTAAAAGAATTAGAAGTGATCGTGGTGGAGAACTTAAAAATAAAGTTATGATTAAATTTTGTGAACTAAATGGAATTAAACATGAGTTTTCACCACCTAGAACGCCATAACTTAATGGCGTTGTTGAAAGAAAATAGAACTATACAAGAAATTGCTAGAACAATGTTATGTGAAAATAAAGTTCCAAGATTTTTTTGGATGGAAGACATAAATTGTGCATCTTATATCATTAATCAGCTATTTATTAGAAAGAAATTAAACAAAACTTCTTATGAATTGTTGAATAATAGACAATCAAAGATCGATTATCTAAGATTTTTCGTCTGCAAATGTTTCGTTCTCAACACAAAAGATAATCTGGATAAATTTGAGCAAAAGTCTATTGAATGCATATTTGTGGGTTATTCTACTAATTCTAAGGCATATAGATGTTATAATCCCGCATCTAGAAAAATAATTGAATTGGTACATGTAAAGTTTAATGAAAATGCTCATATTGACATGTATGATAAAGTTCACAAAGAACGAAATAATAATTTTAAAAATATGTTTGATGATGATGACTTGTTACTTGATCATGTACTTGATCATCTAGAACCAACTCCCCCTGAACAAGACATCCATGAACCTTTAGGTGAAGTAAATCAAGAAATTCTACAATTGGAAGATAATTCATCTAATTTACAAGATGTTCCAATTGTATATGATAATGTTCACACTAATGAAACATTTGAACTAGATGAGTCAACCTAGGAATTGGTGGCACATAAAAGACAAACATAAACATCCTAAAGAGTAAATCATTGGAGATATAAATGAAGGAATTAAAACTTATAGAAGTATCAAAAAATTGGATCATGACGAGGGACATGCATTAATCTCACATTTGGAACCTAAGAATGTTAAGGAAGCATTGAATGATTCATCTTGGGTAAATGCGATGCATGAAGAATTGAATGAATTTACTAGAAATGATGTGTGGGATTCGGTGCCTAAACCTGAAAATAAATCTATTATTGGTACAAGATGGGTGTTTAGAATTAAAATGGATGAACAAGGTAATATTACTCGAAATAAAGCTAGACTTCTTGCACAAAGATATAATCAACAGGAAGGAATTGATTATGAAGAAACTTTTGCGCCTGGTGCACGTCTTGAAGCTATAAGATTATTGCTTGCTATTGCTAGTTTGAGTAATATTAAATTATTTCAAATGGATGTTAAATGTGCATTTTTGAATGGTTTTATTCAAGAAGAATTTTTTGTAAAACAACCCCGGGATTTGAAGATCCAAAATACCTCGACCATGTATATAAGCTTAAGAAAGCTTTATATGGTTTGAAACAAGCACCAAGAGCTTGGTATGATAGATTTCCAAATTTTCTGATTGCAAATAGTTATCAAAGGGGGACCATAGATAATACATTGTTTCTTAAAAGAAAAGATAATGATTTATTAATAGTCCAAATATATGTAGACGACATTATATTTGGTTCAATTAACCCTACCTTAGTAAAAGACTTCGAAGAATGTATGAAGTCTGAATTTGAGATGTCAATGGTAGGAGAATTGAACTACTTCTTAGGGTTAGAAATAAAAAAACCGCTCAAGGAATCCGCATTAGCCAACTTAAGTATATCAATGATATGATTAAGAAGTTTGGATTTGAAGAGTTGAAACCTTCAACTACCCCCATGAGTGTTAGTACCAAACTAGACAAAGATAAAAATAAAAAACCTTTTGATGACACACTATATAGGTCAATGATTGGATCATTGTTATATTTAACTGCATTAAGACCTGATAAAATGTTTAGTGTGTGTATGTGTGCTAGGTTTCAATCTTGTCCTAAAGTGTCACATTATAATGCGGTGAAAAAGATATTTAGATACATTCAACATACACCTAATTTTGGACTTTGGTATGATAGAAATGCTAAGTTGGAATTATACGCATTTAGTGATGCTGATTATGGTGGTTGCAAGATAGATAGAAAATCCACTAGCGGTATGTGTCAATTCATAGGAACCAACTCAATCTCTTGGTTTTCTAAGAAACAAGCTACTGTAGCTCCTTCTACCACCAAAGCCAAGTATATAGCCTTGAGTTTATGCACTACCCAAATACATTGGCTTAAACAACAACTTAGTGATTTTGGTATTATAATGAATAAGATTTCAATTTTCGGTGATGGCACGAGTGCGATCACAGAAAACTGGAATACGAGTGCAATCAATCTTTCTCGGAATCCGGTAATTCATTATAAGGCCAAACACATAGAAGTTAAATATCATTTCCTCCGTGACCATGTTCATGAGGATATAGTCATAAATCATGTAAGAACTGATCATCGGGTTGCTGATATATTTACTAAACCCCTTAGTCAAGCCACTTTTGAAAACTTACAAGCCAAGTTAGGTATGATGACCTACGATACAATTGCGTGATTCTATCTTTTGCATGATTTTCAAAATAAAGGGGGAGATAGATATAAGAACATGATTTAAGTTGTTAAGTCATGATTCTAAGGTTAAATGATAAGTTTTCAATTGGTATAAGTTTTAATTGGTGTTCAATTGGTTAGGAGCATAGGTTAAGGGGAGAATATAAGTTGAGAGGGATCACATATGTTAAAAACATGTATCTAAAAAGAATTTGAAGAAATTGGTATAGAATTGGTGAGTTTTTTAAAGCAATTGGTAAGAACGTGATAACAATTGGTAAAGAGTTGTGACATTAAAATCATGTAGAGTTATTTTGAAAATCATCCAAAAGGGGGAGAATGTCGAAAAATATGTTTAGATAATTTTCAAAGTTATGATTTTAAGTGTTGAATACTTATGAAAGTGTCACACATGATGATAAAAAGTTGAAATATATTAAACATGTGAGAAAATGTTAATGTATGATTTGGTTTTGATGATTTGCACAAGTATTATATGTTAAAACTTTTCTTCAGGCTTCAAACGCCTGATCAAGCGCTTCATCTTACAGAAATTTTAAACAGAAACTTTAGATAGAACATTGAGCGCTTCATAAAGCGCTTCATCTTTTAGAAAGTTTAAATAGAAACTTTACATAGAACATTGAACGCTTCATAAATCGCTTCATCTTTCAGAAGGTTTAAACAGAAACTTTAGATCAAACATTGAATGCTACATAAAGCGCTTCATCTATATTCTAAGTCTTGCAGGTACATTGTCCTCATATATTCTATATATATGACATTCGTCATAATTATTCAAGACAAAACTATTTTTCTCATAAATGCTATCAAGGGTATTATCGTCTTTTTATTCTCGGAGCATATCATGACGTCTTCACTATGGTTATTTCTCAAGGATATTATTAGCATCATTCTGAACTCCTTATGGTATTCTTGAAGTATCAACATTAAGATTATTATTGCTATATTTGGATTTCGGTATTCTCGGGATTTCTCGTTATGTGACATTTATTTTGTCACACTATATGGTCATCTTATGATATCATTATAAGACATGTTCTCAGATTATTTTGCAGTAATTTTATGTCACAATTAACACGGTAAATGGTTATAACTTTCAAGGGGAGAAAGGAGGAAATAGTTTGACTATTTTTTACTCAAATCTAGCCATTCATTTTGAATTCAAGGGATGAGATTAACTCTTATTTTTCTCATCAAAATGATGCATTTACATGTGTATAAGATGACTATCTCATGTGATGACAAGTGTACAAGGAAATTATGCTACAACCAATCAAAACTCAAGGATTATACTTGGTGGCAAAAAGTTGCCAACATGGCACACACATGACCATATGGACGAATTTTATGGCATAATAGAGTTCAAATTTTTGCTGAACATCAATCTCTCCCTCAAAGCCCAGGATATGAAAATGGAAGAAATTGGAATGAGCAAAACAGGGATAAAAGTGGCAAAGCGAAAATGCGCTGCAGGCACATACCTCAACTTCACGGACTGCCAAGTAGTCCTGTGCCTCCTCTGTATGAGTGCGTCTGTCGCTTTGATGTCTCTGTTCAAAATGGATCAGGTGCTCAAATCCTTGGCCACTTTTGGATTCAAGAAGGTGTCATTGATAATGACTTCCTATGAAGGGGCGATAATGCCAACTCAGACAACTGTGAGATCTCTCTTCTCCGGAGAGGAGGAATTTCCAAGGGATTGAGTCTAGACTCAACCAATAGGCGTCCGCTCCTTCCCCAAGGCACAGCAAGGAGCAGTGTGGGAAATTTCAGAAAGGACACGCCTTCGAGCACATCTGAGGTGGATTTCTTCAACAATCCTGAGTGGCCCTTATGTTTCGTGGTTTGTTTTTGGGCTCCCAGGTCTGGGATGCTCATCCTGAGTCGATTCCCTGCAAATCAAAGGCAAATTTAATCAACAACAGTTACATGATATAAAGCAAAGGGTCTCGTAGTCACTTACCGTCTATAACTTTTAGTTGGGTTTTTTGAGGCTTAAGTGGTAGCTTCTCGGAAGCAACCGAGGTAATGGTGGCTGCAGGAAGTGGAGCCTAAGGAGAACTCAAAATCGAAGCCCCCCCCCCCCCCCCCCCCCCCCCCAAAGCTCTGGAATGTGACACAGAAGTACCAACAAGGGCCACTAGGCTTGATAGGGTATGCGCGGACGTGGGAAGTACCCCCCAAGCTGCCTTCTTGAGCTTTGCCAACGATCTTCTTGCTTGCAGCTCTACTGGTCCGCCGAGTTCTCCCAGGTTCTCCCCTAGCATCCTTTTTGGAAGCTTAATCTTCCTTGATAGCAGGGCAAGTAGTAGCATTTCCTATTGCCCTATCTTTTAACGCGTTGAACATGGTTCCTGCAAAGGTGCAACAAATATGTTAGAGCACAAAGTACTTAATCAAAACATAAACAAAATAAAAAAAAAGTCTAAAAGCGGCATTGGAGTGGAACAACGTCACACACCCTCAACAATCAGTTTATCGGTAGGCAATTCTGATAAAATATCACCCTTGATCATATGATTAAGGTTTGCCTCTTTCAACACCTCGGGTTATGGATGAGTTGAGTAGCATTTTGCCAGAGTGGGTTAGATAGCAGATGGATTTCATTCAAATATTGACGAATCAATTCGGAATCAATGAGATGAAAAGCAAATCATGAGAAATGCACACAATACAGATAAAATTCCAGAAGGATATGCAGTTGGAAGGAAAGGAATAACTGCTTTTTTCATTCATTCGATTCAGCACTTCGATTGCATCTTATACACAACAAAGAAGAAGATAAAGGAAAAATACAAAAATGACCTTCATAACTAACTTCTATCTATTACTAAACTCGGGGTATAATCGTCATTTCACTGCGTTTAAACTTTTTCCGCTAACTGTTAACTGCCTCCTCTTCTTCATTCGATCACTGCATCTGCAACCCCCTTGCGCATACACCAATCACATACCGTGCTGCATCCAATTCGCAACACTTTCACTTCCACACGGAACCTTAGCATCAAGATGCACCTAGTAACCGTTCTGTCAACTGCATCATTGTTCCACCATGTGTTTGATACATTAATCCACATGTTCGACGATATTCCCTGCAGTCACCATACCGGATACTTCATCTTTGACCCCCCCCTCAAGCTCAGCTTGTCATAGAGATTATACACTCCAAACGTTCTCACAATGTAAGTCATCCTTCTCAGATCCAATGCTTTTGTAAAAACATCTGCTAGTTGCAATTCAGTTCGTATTGGCATCAATCGAATTGTTCCATCCTGCACCTTATCTCTTGCTATGTGACAATCTATTTCTATATGCTTGGTCCTCTTGTGAAATACTGAGCAGCCATTGGACCTCACAAACCAATGTGGCCAGTGCTCTATACTAAGCTTCCGCTGATGATTTTGACACGGTGGTTTGTTTCTTAGCTTTCCATGATATCAACGCTTCTCCTAGAAACACACAAAACCCCGTCACACTCCTTCTGGTTTCTGAGCACCCTGCCCAGTCAGAATCCACAAAAGCTCGCATCTGCAACTGGGTATCAGATGGATACAGTAAACCTTGCCCAATAGTTCCCTTAACATACCTGAGCACCCTCCGTGCAGCTTTAAGATGGCACTGTGTTGGTGACTCAAGAAACTGACTAAGTTGTTGGACTGGAAAAGCAAGATCTGGCCTTGAAATTGTTAAATAAATCAGCTTGACCATTAAACTTCTATAAGCTGATACATCACTCAACAAAGGAGAATCATTATGAACCAGCTTCAGATTAACCTCCATAGGAGTCTTACCTGGTTTTGCCCCCAAAAAACCAGTATGTTCCAGTAGCTTCAAGGCATATTTTCTTTGATTTACAACAAGCCCCCCTTGGACCGTGCTACTTCCAATCCTAGGAAGTATCTAAGGTCACCAAGGTCTTTGATCTTAAAGGTATCATGAAGCTGTGCTTTCAAGTGCTGAATATCAGACAAAGATAATGAAGCAACTATAATGTCATCGACATAGACCAAAAGTATCAAGAAAGAAGCAACAGTCTGCTTAGTAAACAGAGTATAGTCAGTTTTCGACTAAGTGAAACCCATTGAGATAAGAAAACAGGTAAGTTTGGCATTCCATTCTCGGCTAGCCTGTTTGAGCCCATATAAGACTTTTGAAGCCTGCAAACCAAGCCTGGCTGGTCTAAATGTAACCCAGGTGGTGGAGTCATATAGATTTCCTCATGTAGGTCACCATGCAAGAATGCGTTATTAACATCCAACTGATGTAAATACCACCCCTTACTTGCTGCCAACGCCAATATAAATCGTGCTGTAGTCATTTTAGCCATGGGTGAAAAAGTTTCTTGATAGTCCACAACATACTGTTGAGTGAAGCCTCTTGCAACTAGCCTAGCCTTGTAGCGCTCAACTGTCCCATCCGCCTGGTATTTAACTTTGTAAACCCATCTACAGCTAATTGTGTGCTTTCCAGGAGGCAAGTGAACTAATTCCCATGTATTATTTGCTTGGAGAGCTGCTAATTCAGCTTGCATAGCTGCCTGCCAAGCCGCAGACCTGGATGCCTCTAAGTAATTAGTAGGCTCTGTATGCATACTAATAGCTAGGACATAGGACTTGTATTTAGGTGCTAAAGAATTCAGACTGAAACATTTTTCAAGTGTGTGCGGTGTAGACCAAGTCTGACGTGCAGATACTGGAAATTTGATCTGGGACTGATTGCAATAGTACTCTTGAAGATAAGATGGTGGTTTACGATTTCTAGTTGGCCTGACATCAGACTGAATAGGTAGACAGACATCAAGTGATGTAATAGGAATAGGAGTTACTTGACTAGTTGGACTAGGCTGAGGAGATGACTCAACAGGTGTTGAACTTTGTGGTTCAGATGTTGACTCAGATGGTGAAGTAGGAAGATCATGTGAAAAGTTATCCCTTGAATGGACAACTTGAGGGTTTGATGAGAAGAACAGACTGGATCAATATCTGGAGTAGATGCAGGGAAGAATGAAGGAACGTCTGTATGCTGTGTAGGACTGGGTATGGAACCAGTTTCTGAGAAAGGGAATATGTACTCTTGAAACTCAACATCCCTAGATACAAAGATCGCTTGTGTGGACAACTCTTGCAGAATAAAACCTTTTGTGTTATGAGACATACCAAGAAAGACACATTTTCTGGACCTGGGAGCAAATTTGCCTTTATTTGGACGGGTGTCAGCCGCAAATGTCAAACACCCAAAGACTCGAAGTATTTGATAAGAAGGATCTTCATTGAACAGCAGATAATGAGGGGTTCTATTGTTAATAACAGGTGATGGTATAAGGTTGATCAGGTATACAGCATACTGGATACAAAACCCCCAAAGCTGAACGGGTATGCTCGCTTGAAACTTCAAAGATCTTGCCACATTTAAGATATGTTGATGCTTGCGTTCAACCAAGCCATTTTGTTGTGATGTATGTGCACAACTGGTTTGATGCACTATTCCCTTACTCGCATAGAATGAGTTCATTTGAAATTCTAAGCCATTGTCAGAACGGATTGTTTTAATTTGTTTATCAAAATGAACAGACACATAGGCATAGAAGCTTTGAAGAATGCTCCTAGTCTCAGATTTATTTTTCATCAAGTAGACCCAAGTGTATCTACTAAAATCATCCACAATTGAGAGAAAATATCTTTGATGGTACAATGTGGGGTGTCTATATGGCCCCCAAATATCCACATGAATTAAAGAGAAAGGAGTTACAGTAGATGAAACAGAAGAATGAAATGGTTTTCGCTTTTGTCTAACAAGGTGGCATATGGAACAAGAAGAGCAGCTGTCAGACACAACTACTGAGGGATCTAACCTATTGATTTCTTTCAATCTAGATAACGAAATGTGGCCAAGCCTTGAGTGCCATAACGATGCTTTAGATTGAAGAGCAGCTTGGAAGGAATGATGTTTTGACTCAGAGGCTTTCTGTGTGGATAAAAGCTTGTACAACCCTTGATCCAATTCAGCTAAACCAATCGTCTTCATACTCATCTGTTCATACAGTATACAATGATCAGACTGAAATAAGGCAGCAATATGATTTTGTTGGGTGATCTTGCTGAGAGAAGCAAGTTGAAGCAGAAAGTAGGTATATACAGGACACTATCGAGTACCAGGTTTGGATTTACAGTGACAGTACCTATGTGTGTGACTTTTACAGATTGATTGTTTGGCAACTTTACTGTCAAGGAATTAACTGAATGACACGTATCAAAGAGACTCAAAGAACAACATATATGATCCGTAGAACCTGAATCCAAAATCCACAATCCTAGATTCTTAGATGATACATTACCTGTTTCATTGCTAGGGACACCTAGATGCTGGGCTGACATGACAGCATGCTGCCCATTTACATTATCACCTGGGCTTGTCATCTCTTTGATTCCTTTCTGTTGAAATTCCTTAAACATACACATCAGTTGTTGGTATTGATCTTGAGTGAATGAGCTGCAAGATCTTGCTGAATCCTTCTTGTCATCATACCCTGTCTCACATAGCAGACCATTAGAGTTAAACTGTGAATCAGAATTAGTCACACAGTTTACCTGCCCCTTAGGCTTATATCCTGGCGGATATCCATGCTTTTTATAGCATTTTTGTTCTGTGTGTCCAAGCAAACCACAATGACTACATATAGGCCTCTTCGTATTGTTTTGTCCAAATGACCCATCCTTCCTAAAATTCTTCTGTGACTTCATATTCTGCTTAAATGTTGAACTCTTAAAACTACCATCCCCTTGATTAGCGAACATTACATTTTTGTCTCCTCCACTTGCAACAACAGAAGGATTATTGAGAAAGGTAGATTGATTGCTTGAGTACATTATCTTCCTCTCAAATTTTACCGCCATTGAAAACGTAGTATTAATATCCGGTAATGGACTAATGAGCAAAATTTGAGACTTAACAGGTTCATATTCATCAGATAAGCCTTTTAAAAACTTAATCACGA
This sequence comes from Eustoma russellianum, assembly GCA_036186865.1. Taxonomy (NCBI): domain Eukaryota; kingdom Viridiplantae; phylum Streptophyta; class Magnoliopsida; order Gentianales; family Gentianaceae; genus Eustoma; species Eustoma russellianum. The sequence goes on along the minus strand of AP025040.1, from coordinate 18,863,439 downwards.
AGTCATCTTCCACAAATTTGTTCACTTGACCTGTGATATTACAGGTACACCTTCTACAAGAGCAAGATGGTATAGTTCGCAAAACAGTTAACTCTTCCCACACAACTTTCAATTTGGTATAGTACTCAGTAACAGGTAAACCTTCTTGCTTAATCATGTAAAATTCTTCTTGTAAATCAGAAATTCTGAATGCATCAGCATTCCCATACCTAAGTTTCAAATCTTTCCATATTTCTGCAGCATTATCTATCCACATAATGCTTTGATCCATAGAAGTACTTACATAGTTGGTGATCCATGATGCCACCATATTGTTAGCCTTTGTCCGTATAGGCAATTTACGATCTCCTTCGGCAGGTTTAGCAACGGTACCATCTATGAATCCTGCCTTGTTCTTAGCCTCCCGCGCTCTCCGCATAATCCTGCTCCAACCATGATAATTTTGAGATGTGAGGGGAGTTTGAGTGAGACTCAGAGAAGGACTATCCGATGGATGTATATACAAAGGATCTTCATGTGGATCCATGGTTCCGAAAGTAACGGATGAAGAAGCCATATCAATTCTGAACAGATAGAATTCTAAACAAGATTCGAGCAATTCAAAGATTCAATGCTCTGATACCATGTCAAATATTGATGAATCAATTCGGAATCAATGAGATGAAAAGCAAATAATGAGAAATGCACACAATACAGAGAAAATTCTAGAAGGATATGCAGTTGGAAGGAAAGGAATAACTGCTTTCTTCATTCATTCGATTCACCACTTCGATTGCATTTTATACATAGCAAAGAAGAAGATAAAGGAAAAATACAAAAATGACCTTCATAACTAACTTCTATCTATTACTAAACTCGGGGTATAATCGTCATTTCACTGCGTTTAAACTTTTCTCGCTAACTGTTATCTGCCTCCTCTTCTTCATTCGATCACTGCATCTGCAACCCCCTTGTGCATACACCAATCACCTAACGTGCTGCATCCAATTCGCAACACTTTCACTTTCACACGGAACCTTGAGCATCAAGATGCACCTAGTAACCGTTTTGTCAACTGCATCATTGTTCCACCATGTGTTTGATACATTAATCCACATGTTCGACGATATTCCATGCAGTCACCATACCGGATACTTCATCTTTGACATTTCAAAGTTTTCTCTGATAATCTAACAGGTTTCCTATTCTGTTGTACGGATTTTGAAACATATATCTGGGGGATTCCTCCCTCGAACTTCTGCACATAGAAGAAGATATCATTCTAGTCCTTAGCAATTGATGGAAAATCATCTATAAAATAGTGTATATCCTTCTAGGGTCTCTTTCTGAAGTAAATCATGCCATTAGATGCTTGAAGGTGATGTATATACTCGGGTTCACGGCGCGTGTGCCCCACGCACCGCCGCTGACTACCTTCATCGACAACTAGAAATCACCTTTTCCAATTTCTTACCTATTCCTATTATCAAATCATGCAAAATCCCAACTTACAAGTATCAAGTTCCTCCAAAATCAATACCAATTTTCAAATCAATTTCACATAAAATCATACTCATATCATAGGCTATAAATCATATACTTATCAATTTTATATCAGCACCTATGCCATAAACAGCCTTGGCCGGAAACCATACCTCCTCCAAATCCATCCATTCGCCCATCATACATATTTCACTCAAAAGTTACGATTCAAATGCATACATATACATACATACATACATACATACATACGTATATATATATATACACACATATATATGCGACTCTACTCATATAACAAATATTATATATAAATCATATACATATATGTATTTGGTAAAAAATAAGGCCGTTGTAGAGATGTGTTTAATTCAGCCATTATAACAAAATACACAATCTCAATATCTATATATACATATATATGTAATCGGTCATACACACACATATATGCATTCATCTATGAAATCAATAATACAAATGCATGATCCTTCTTTTTATACAAATATAATATATTTGTATAAAAAGAAGGATCATGCATTTGTATTATTGATTTCATAGATGAATGCATATATGTGTGTGTGTATGACCGATTACATATATATGTATATATAGATATTGAGATTGTGTATTTTGTTATATATATACATATAGATATATATATATATGTATATATATATATATATGTATGTATATACATATATGTACATTTCGTAAAAATATAACGAATACAGGTAGGGTACTTAACTGAATCCATATATACTATATCGATGTATCGCCTAGGGTTTTCAGTGGATTAAAAACCCTTCTTTCTTCCTCCTAGTAGGGCTAGATGAATTCTTCTTTGTGTAGGGGAGGGGTGGCTAGCTGAAACTAAGGTGGTAACTAGTTTCCTCCTAATAGGATTTGTTTTGTGTGTAGATATATATATATATATATTTTTTTTTGAGTGAATTGTCCCGATAAATTACACTTGCTAGTATCAAATAAACTGGCTCCTGTTTCCCTACTAATGATACAATGCAGGAACAAAAACAATATAAAGGAAGCAAAGAGAGAATCTAAAAAATGCATAGCGACGGTCATGCAGAGTAGCCAAGTAATGAGACAGCCATCTTTTCAAATTATCCAGCTGGACGACTAGATCAATTAGAGCACTATGGTACATAGACAATTAAAAGCATGACCTCAATCAAGCAGCAACTAAGTCAGGCGTCTCTGCTTCAACAGATACCAAAGCCGTGTGTACTTTTGCTGTCCAATTATTGAGCCGGTCACGCAAAGATTTGATCTGGGGGATGCCCAAAACTCTTGGTTGCACCCAAGAGACATGAACGGTTCCATCAACTTGGTCAATTATTCCTTCGATTAAATGGACAGAAAGACTCTTCATAAGGAGATACTCCACGTCCTCCACAGGGAGTTTCGTGCGGCCAGCAATAACGCTCAATGGAATGGTTCTATCCTCTGATGGTCGACTGAAGATAATCTCCATTAAGCAGAGGATGTTAATCTTTTCCAGCAGGTTTTTCTCATTCTGAACCAGCGCCCTTTGAGAACTCAGAGCAGCTCTATGAACACCACACAATTCTTGATAACGAACTAAGTCACCAGCATTAAATGCTTCAAGAATACAGTAGACCCATTCAACCTGTGTCCCCAGAAGACCTTTTATAATAGGATGTGCAAGAAGCTCGCCAAAGTTATAGATGTTTTCTCCAAGCAGTGCTGACAGAGACAAATCGAAAGCCAGGTCCAGCTTGAATGAATCAGATAATGACTCCACTTTAGTATAAGCAAGAAAAAGAAGGGCGCTTTTGTAGAAGTCTGCAAACTCCTGACGAGATTTATGGTATTGAGAAGAAACCCAATAGCAGGTAGCATACACAGATGGATCAATGTCAGTCATGCTGTCCAGTGTAGTCTTCCCCTCTTCTAAAAGTTTTTTGCAATCTTTTAGATCTCCTTGTTGAAGCTTAAGATAAGCTATCTGCATCTTAGTGTAAAGGATCGGCTCTTCTATTCGTAATTCTCTAGTATTACGCAGCTTTTCAATCACCCCTTCAAGGAAGCTAATTGCAGCAACTTTGTCTGAATACTGCCGAGATACTATGACAGCAAAATGTGCAAGCTTGAGAGGATTGATTTTTGTCTCAAAATCGGCAATGAATATATGATAAAACTGGATTAGGACATCCCCGGTCTGGAATATGGAGAGGGCTACGAATTGTTCCAGTTTAAGTGTGAGTTGATGCCAAAGCTTCTGTTCGTACAGATCTGCGAGGGTGTTGAACCAATCGCAAAGCTCCGGTTGAGCTCTCCGGAGAGAATCGAGGTGCTGCATCGCCTCCATTGACTCCTGGCACCGCCGCCTTTGTCGCCGCCGTGGCCGGTGTAGAAAGAGAAAAAAGTGTTGGGGGAGGAAAGCCAAAGTGTGTAGATATATATATATATATATATATATATATATATATATATATATAGACACACACATAGATATATATATATAGAGATCGGTAACCAGTTTTGTTAGGGTATAGAAAATATATATATTTATGTTTTTTATTGGAAGAAATCTCCTCTTTTTCTCTTTCTCAAGTCCGGCTGGATGTGTGTGCAAGGGGCCGGTTATAATTTGTGTAGAATGGTAGGCTTAGATTTTTGTTATGGGGGTGTGTGTATATATATATATATATATATAATTTTGTAGGATAATTAGGAATTATATTTATGATCTATTTCCCAGAACTTGGCTCTGATACTGTTACGGCCCAAAATTTTCTGTTACTTTGATGCGTATTTATTATCGTAGGTATACATGTATAAATTTTACGCTTGTAGTAAAACACACAAAATATCAATATGCGACAAAATTCGTTAACGAACATTACGATTTTGTCATAGAAATTAAAAGAACACAAATATGTAGAAACTTAAATCTTAGGATATAAATCAAAATAAAATACATGACACAAGAAATTAGAGTATTTAAATAAAAGGAAAAAGAAAGAAAGACATGACTCGATGTTTTGGACAAAAAGGAAAAATCACATAATATATATATATTAGAGCTTATGATGGGCGGTCAAGGGTAAGGAGAAGAAGAAGAAATTGTGTTAGAATAATACCCCGACAAAATACCAAGTGTAGAAATTGTGTAGAAACCAAGTGATAAAATTTTGTCCTATTCTACCCACTCCTACTAACCATTTAGCCGTTCATAAAGCAAGGAAGAAGACAATATTTTGTCTTGCTTCAAGTAATCATAAGATATACCCAAAAGCCTTCCAACCTCTTACACATTCTTACACCCCTCTTACACCTATCAACAAACCAAACCAACCCTCCCACTCCCCTCTTTGGCCAGTCATACCACTCCAAGGAAGGAGGAGATTTTTTTCTTCTCTTTACCCATTCCTTCACTCTATCATCCTACATGACATTTTCTCACCTTCTCCCATCATTTTCTCCAACTTCATGATTTTATTCCGCCACTCCCATCACTCCAAAATTGCAGCAAACTCCTCTCCATAGAAAGAGAGAAGACTCTCTTTCTATTTCATTCCAACACTTAGCAACTCTCATCTTCCTAAAGCAGTCTCTTTCCTTCTCAAACAAAAACCAAGTCTCCTAAGTCTTCTTTTCTTCCATTTTGGCTGAGAATACCCAAGGCTAGAACAAGAAGAAATTTTCTTCTCTTCATCTCATTCCTTCATCCAAAACACTATCCATAACATCCTCCTTCATCCAAGCACTAAGGACACCGACTATAGTTGAGCCAAGAACCAAAGAGCAACAAGGTAAGAACATCATCTAAGTTCAACTATTCTTCCTCCATTTATCCATTTTCACGGTTGCTCACTAATTCCCTTATTTTTGGCCCAAAACCGTGGGGTATATAAGGTGTAAAGAAGAGGTTTTTTTTTTCAAACCAAGTGAAGAAATCTTCACTCTTCTTAAAAGGTTAAATGACAAAGGCAAGTATTCCTCTTAGATCCTTCATGGATGTTCAAAGATCTAAGCATTTATGTTCTTATAAAACTGGATCATTCATGATATATGTTTAATGTTTTATAATCATAAATATGTAAAGGCTATTTCTAAGTGATGTATAAAGGGTGATATAGAGTGTATATATATTATGCCATCTTGAAGAGAAATGAACTTATATGTGTAAATCAAATGAAATGAACACTTATATATAATATATGTAAAATTTAAAGAAAGAAAATGAATACATATGATATGTTAAGAAAAGATCACTAAGAAGGCATTTTTATGCATCTGTTCATATATTTTTCATGAAGATCATAACTTATATGTCTATTTATGATTTTGGTTTTAATGAACTTTTGTGTTCTTGATTTAGCATGTTATGAGGCAATCATATTCATCTCTAAGATTCTAGTTCACAAAAGATGTTTCTTGATGATCTCCATGTTATTTCATGCATGTATACATTCGGCCATATTAGTGTTGTTAGCCCACTTGCTTTATTTTTTCATGGTTTCCATCATCTTGTATGTTTATGTAATTTATGATGAAATTGCAAGACTTTATGTTGATGGAAACTAGTATGTATATAACTATGATAAATGTTTAAACCAAAACCTTTCTTTGTATTTATTGAATTTCCTCACTAAAACACTAGCACAACACATCTCTATTATCAGGTCATTTATGCAGGTACATATAGAGCCGGAGGTCTCACTGGAAGCAGACTCTCTATCCTTTAGGATAGAGTTATTGTCTGCCTACCACTTACCCTCCCCAGACCCAAACGATAACTTTTGCTGTCGTTGGGATATACTGGATCCAGATGATGATGATGATGATGAAATGTTTAAACCAAAAAATAAGTAAATGAGGTGAAAAAAAAAGGATTTATGTGATATATATATATATACCTATATATATGCGGCCAACAGGTAGAAAGGAGAGAAAGAATAAACTTTGTGACTTGTTATAATTATCAGTATGTTTGTCATTAAAAAAATGGTCATAATACTAAAATATGGAATAAAGAAGTATATTACATGAAAAAGAAAATATTAGATAAGTATATACACATATTTTGGCCAAAAGGCCACTTTTTGAATATACATATATACACACGGTTTATATAAACGTTGTGACATGGAATAAATCACTTAATATATGTTTATGGATATAAATACGAATAGAATAAAGCATGATATGAAATATGATTGCTTTATGTATATTCTTATGAAATATGAAAGTATATATAAAGGAATGTGAAATTATGGTTTTTCGCCATCTTCACTTAGTATAATATGTATATTTTAAGAAAATATGGATGAATAAAGTAAAGAAATAAGTGGGCTATTTTTGGGTAGGTTGGCTGAGAGCTATGGATAGGAAAGTAGGGTGTAATTTCATGATTTAAGGAATGTATTATGTATAGGTATGTTGGGTTTTATAGCTTGAAGAAATGAGAAAGTATTAGAGTATAAATATTGTGGAATAGCCAAATTGTCAAATGCATCCATGTTCGTATCATGAAACGTTTTTAAAAGTTTATCCTTGCATATCGAATCATATCGTATAATTGGATATCTCATGACATGTTTATCGTATGCATATAATTATTCAGAAGACATCATGACACTAAGCCCAATGCGGTTGGTATTATGGGCATATAGTATATTATCGATGATTGGAGGCCGTCATGATATTGGGACCCGATTGATATCATGAGCATATAGTATGGTTGTTTATAAGGCCGAGTGTAACACCTTGTCGAGGGCAAGGGATCTTCGGCATATCGAGTCACCGTTAGTTTATGTACATTATGATGTAACACTATATGGGCTCATCGGGATTCGTATTTTGTACACGTGACTATATGGGGGATATTCCGTTACTATGATGATGTCATTCGCATACAAGGTAAAGTGCTATAGCCATCATATGAAATGCCACGTTTATGAAAATGTTATGTCTTGGGGATGTTTATAGAAAATGGATATGATACCATGTGTTATCGTTCATCATTACAACATTGTGATGACATCGTTTTATGACATCGCAACATAAGAATATCGCGTTTACATGACTCATATAAGTACTTGATGCATCTAGATGATGAGACTAAGTATAGTGATTACCTTAGACATAAATTGAGACTTTAAGTACGTCATGTATAGAAATGGCGTTTTTTGAGACTTATAACATAGAATGGTTACTTTGATAATGATATAGTTGTTACTTATATTTATTTATATTTATGTGATGCACTTTATTTATCAAAGTTGGAGACGTGAAATGTTATGTTCTTTATTCATGTATTGTGATTTTATTACCCCGTCTCCCATGCATGATCCACATGACGTATTTAGACAGACTACTTGCTGGGCATTAGTGTTATCGCTCATACTTGCCTTATCACATTGCAGAGAACAGGGATATTGGCCCGCTACTCCTAGAGGACGTACCCTAACTAGAGTATCCGTGAGCTGATATGTAGGCCAGAGTTATATAGCGGATATTTTGGGTTTTGATCATGATGTACTTAAATTATTTTGAGACATTGTACATTATGATTTTCACGCACTTTTGATGATTTGTATTATTACGCATGTTGTATATTTATATTTATTTTGCTTCTGCTATCTCGATTTACGATTCATGCCGACATGCACATGTATAGTATCGATGCCTCGTACTTCTCGTAGCAGAGTACGTCGGGTGCACCATGCCGAAACCATAATTCCGGGCAGGGCGCTACAGGTGGTATCAGAGCCTAAGGCTCTAGATCTATGGCCGAAATAGTAAAGTAAACGATTTAGAATTTAAGTGATGATTTTAGAACTTAAGCGATGATTTTAGACCGAGAGTTACATCCTTAGACTAAGTCAACTAGAACATATTAGATTAACGGACAAAATGACTTACTTTATGTAAGTAATAGGCAGATATAGTGAAAACCTAATGATTAGAAATATTAATTAAATAATAATGAAAAAGACTAGAATAAATATTTTCGTTAATTGTTTCTTAACTGTTGTATTGATATTAAATGCCTCCGATACGATGTCGTCACGACATAGAGGGAGATCACGCGGTGATAGACCCTCATAGTTACCTCCTCTGCCACCGGTACCTCCGTCAGCAGAGCTGGTACCACCATTTGCTGATCCCGTACCCTCACCTCAGCAGCAACAGTATCAGAGGGATTTTCATCAGACTGTACTTCATGCCTGGGTACAGATTGGACAGGCCATTTGGAATAACGGTCATCAGAATCAGACTGCACCTCCACCGCCGCCGCCGTTGCCACCCCCGCAGCAGGGGACTTATTTCTTTTATGGAGAGCTAAAGAGGGCCTGAGTGCCAAATTTTGAAAGCGGATCTGATCCAGATGTAGCCGAGAAATGGCTAAATGAGTTACAAAATAATTTTGATCTAATTCAGATACCTGACGAGATAAAAGCTCAGGTGATCCGACCTTTTCTGGTTAGTGAAGCCAATCAGTGGTGGAATACGAGTCTACAACATCTACTCGTACCGGTTATTTGGGTGCGCTTTCTGATGGAGTTACATAAGTTTTACATCCCTCCCTCAGTTACTGTAAAGAAGATAGAGATGTTTGAGTCTTTGGTGCAGGCGCCTAACATGACAGTGGCAAACTATGCCAATAAGTTTAGCGCTTTGGGCAGATATGTCCCAGCTATCATGGGGGATGAGCAACTTAAGATGATTAAGTTCGAGAGGGGTCTGAACTCACGCATTCGCACTTGGTTTGTGAATGCAAATCCGAGAGATTTTGGGGAGCTATCGGATGCATGCTATCGCATTGAGAGCGATATTCTGAGGAGAGAGGCAGAGATGAAAGGCAAGAGACAACGAGACGTTGGAGGTGATCGCCCGAACAGTGGACCCAGATACCGAGGGGATTTAGTGGTAGACCTCAACCGCGACAGCAGCCACAGCCACCGCAACAGTTTTAACGGGCCTCACAGTCACAGTTTCAGCATCCTCAACAGCCGTAGCAGAAAAGCGCTGGACCGCAGCCAGCGGTTCCTCATTGCCTTACTTGCCAGAACACATCGGAGCATGCCCGTTTGGAGACTAGCGCCTGCTTTAATTGCGGAATGATGGGTCATATGATGAAGGATTGTCTAGTACCGAGGAATGTATAGCAGAGATATGTGCAGTAGCAAAAAGATCGCCCACAGGCCAATGGCCGAGTTCATGTGATAACGGATGCAGAAGTTCTCGATGCACCAAATGTGGTGACATGTATATTTAATTGCGTAATGTAAGTGTTATTATGTTATACATGTTTAAAATTGCTACTTGAATTATAAATTGTCTCTGGTGTGATATTGTACAGGTGAATGTATTGTTTGATAGTGGCATAAGCCACTCTTTCGTATCTAAGAGATTCTCCAATAACTGTAACAGTTGTCCGACATGGTTAGAGACACCTTATCATGTTCAAGCAGCTGGTGAGCAGGTTCTTATTTCACATCACCTATATAAGGAGTGTGAAATCAAGACGGAAGGACAAAAATTTGAGGCTACCCTAATTCCTATACATATTGAGGACTTTAACATTATTCTGGGCATGGATTGGCTGTTCAAGTAACATGCTACTATCGATTGTCGGGAAAAACACGTAGTGATCAAGGACCCGACCCGAGAGGAGGTTGTATATCAAGGCGATTCTAAGTTGAAGAAGATACCATAGGATGTGTATCTGACAGCAACACAGGCTTACCGAACGCTGAAGAACGGAGATGAGGATTTTGTTGTATATGCCCTCGGCGATGATCCAGAGATGCCTACACTTGACAGTATTCCGGTATTCCGGGATTTTTCATATGTATATTCAGATGTCTTGCCTTGTTTACCGCCGAATAGGTAGATCGAGTTCGAGATAAACTTTATACCTAGAGCACACCTGATCTTTAAAGCACCGTATTGGATGGCGCCAGCAAAATTAAGAGAATTGAAAGTGCAGTTACAGAAATTGATCAAGAAGAAATTTATCTAACCCAGCATATCACCATGGGGAGCTCCAGTTTTTTTCGTGAAGAAGAAAGATGGTAGTATAAGACTGTGCATCGATTACAAGGAGCTAAATAAAATCATGATCAAGAATAAGTATCCACTGCCGAGGATCGACGACTTATTCGATCAGTTGAGGGTGACAAAGTGTTCAGTAAGATCAATCTTCGCTCCAGTTATCACCAGTTAAAGATCAAAATAGATGAAGTTGCTAAGATCGATTTTCGCTCTTGATATGGGCATTACAAGTATCTGGTGATGCCGTTCGGGTTAACTAATGCCCCAGCAACATTTATGGATTTGATGAATACGGTGTTTCGCAAGCAGTTGCATAAGTTTGTAGTGGTGTTTGTTGATGACATTGTTGTGTATTCGTCGGATGAGGAGGCACACGCTGAGCACTTGAGGATCATACTGAGTATATTGCGGAGAAGCAACTCTACGCTAAGTTTAGTAAGTGCAAGTTTTGGCTACACAATGTAGCATTCTTGGGGCATGTTGTTTCTGAAGATTACATATCAGAGGACCCTAAGAAGATCGACGCAATCACTAAGTGGCCAAGACCGACGAACATGACCAAAGTTCAGAGTTTCTTGGGATTAGCCGGATATTATCGGAAGTTCGTCGAAGGTTTCTCTTGAAGTTCCACTGACCAAACTGACATAGAAAAGATGAAGTTTGACTGGACTGCCGCATGTGAGCAAGGTTTCGCTGAGCTTAAGAAGAGACTGACCTTAGCACTAGTTTTAGCGCAACCCAGTTCCGGTGAAGGGTTTGTAGTGTACAGTGATACGTCTAAGAATGAGTTAGGTAAATAAATAAAAACTTCATTATTTTAAAATTTCCTAAAGTATACATGCGTTAACCTTTTCTTTATAGGTTGCATATTGATGCAGAACGAGTGGGTAATTGCTTATGCTTCGAGATAGTTAAAACCCTATGAGCAAAATTATGCTACCTATGATTTGGAGTTGGCAGCAGTAGTTTTCGCGTTGAAAATTTGGAGACACTACTTGTATGGTGAAAGGTGTGAGGTTTATACAGATCATAAAAGTTTGAAGTACCTGTTCACCCACAAAGAACTAAACATAAGACAGTGAAGATTGTTTGAATTGATAAAAGACTATGATTTGACGATTCATTATCATCCGGGGAAGGCAAACAAGGTAGCAGGTGCACAGAGTAGGAAATCGAGTCATGGCCGATAGATGCCTTTTGAGAGGGAGATAACCTAGTTTTGATTGGATGTCATTGAATTGACTGTGAATATTCTGGCTACGTTCATGATCACTCATACTTTGATTGGTCGAATTAAAGAGGTACAGAAAAATGATACTAGGTTGATGAATATCGTTGAGGAGTTGAAAGAAGAGTAGTAAAATATTTTCCGCTTTATGAGGATGGCAGCCTTTCGTTTAGTGGAAGATTGTGTGTACTGGTTATTGATGAGATTAAGAGAGAGATCATGACTGAGGCTCGCAGTTCGTGATTATCTATCCATCCGGAAGCCACCAAGATATATCAAGATCTCAAAAGAAATTATTGGTAGAATGGCATGAAGCGTCAGATTACGGAGTTTGTAGAGAGATGTCATGTTTGTCACTAGGTTAAAGCGGAGCATCAACGACCTGCCGGATTATTATAGCCATTGGAGCTTCCAGAATGGAAGTGGGAGCATATCATGATGGACTTTGTTACCGGACTTCCTAAGACTCATAGCGTTTATGATATGATTTGGGTAATCGTCGATCGACTCACTAAATCGGCACATTTCTTACCCATGTCGATTCAGGCGTTTATGGAGAAGCTAGTGAGTATGTACATAGATGATATCCTAAGCTTGCATGGTACACCGGCCAGCATTGTGTGTGATAGAGATCTGTGCTTTACTTCACGATTCAAGAGGGCTTATACCATGCTATGGGTACCGATGGGCAGTCAGAATGTACCATACGAAAATTGGAGGATATATTACGTGCTTGCACTTTGGATTTCAAGGGTAACTGGGATAAATCAGTGATGTTGATTGAGTTCTCGTACAATAACAGCTACCATAGTTCTATTGGCATGGCGTCATTCAAGGCTATGTATGGACATAAGTGTCGATCTCCATAATATTGGGACGAGGTTGGAGAGAGAGCTAGAGTTGGTAGAGCAGACCTTGGAAAAGGTCAAAATGATACGTGATAGATTGAAGGCTGCCCAAAACCACAGCAAAAGTTGGGCCAACACGAAGAGACGGCTGATAGAGTTTGATGTGGGCGAGAAGTCTATTTGAAGGTTTCACCAATTAAGGGTGTGATGAGATTCAGGATTAAGAGAAAGCTTAGCTCTCGATTTATTGGCCATATGAGATCTTGGAGAAAGTCGGAGCAGTTGATTATCGGTTGGCTCTACCTCCTACATTATCATAGGTACATGACGTGTTTCATATATCTCAGTTGCGGCATTATGTACACGATCCGAGCTATATATTGGAGCAATAGCCGGTGATGATTCGAGAAGATGCCATTCACGAAGATGTTCTAGTAAGGATTGTGGATCGCAGGGAATAGATATTGAGGAGGTGATCGATTTTGTTCGTCAAGGTACAGTGGAGCAATCATACCGAACGAGAAGCGACTTGGGAGCCTGAGCAGCAGATGAGAAAGCAATATCCTCAACTCTTCGATTAGAGGCACGTAAGTTTAGAGGACAAAACTTTTTATAGGACGGGGGAGAATGTTACACCCTGAAATTTTTCGTTACTTCAATGCGTACTTATTATCATAGTTACACACGTATAAATTTTGCGCTTGTAGTAAAACACACAAAATATCGATATGCGACGAAATTCGTTAACACGATTCCGTCATAGAAATTAAAACAATACAAATATGTAACAACCTAAATATTAGGATAAATTAAATGAAGATAAAAAATACATGACACAAGAAATCAGGGTATTTAAATAAAAGTAAAACGAAAGCAAGACATGACTAGATATTTTGGACAAAAAAGAAAAATCATATAATATATATTAGGGCTTATGATGGGTGGCCAAGGGTAAGAAGAAGAAGAAGAATTTGTGGTTAGAATAATACCCCAACAAAATTACCTAGTGTAGAAATTGTGTAGAAACCAAGTGATAAAATTTTGTCTCATTCTACCCACTCCCACTAACCATTTAGGCGTTCATAAAACAAGGAAGAAGACAATATTTTGCCTTGCTTCAAGCAATCATAAGATATACCCAAAAGCCTTCCAACCTCTTACACATTCTTACACCCCTCTTACACCTATCAACAAACCAAACCAGCCCTCCCCACTCCCCTCTTTGACCAGTCATACCACTCTAAAGAAGGAGGAAATTTTTCCTCCTTCTCTTTACTCATTCTTTCACTCCATCATCCTGCATGACATTTTCCCACCTTCCAACTTCATGATTTCATTCCCCCACACCTATCACTCCAAAATTGCGGCCAACTCCTCCCCATAGAAAGAGAGAAAACTCTTTCCATTTCATTCCAACACTTAGCAACTCTCATCTTCCTAAAACACTGTCTTTCCTTCTCAAACAAAAACCAAGTCTCTAAGTCTTCTTTTCTTCCATTTTGGCCGAGAATACCCAAGATTAGAACAAGAAGAAATTTTCTTTTCTTCATCATTCCTTCATCCAAAGCAGTATCCATAACATCCTCCTTCATCCAAACACTAAGGACACCAAGTATCGTTGAGCCAAGAACCAAAGAGCAACAAGGTAAGAACATCATCTAAGTTTAACTATTCTTCCTCTATTTATCTATTTTCATGGTTGCTCACTAACTCCCTTATTTTTGGCCCAAAACTGTGGGGTATATAAGGTGTAAAGAAGATTTTTTTTAAGCCAAGTGAAGAAATCTGTACCCAACTTAAAAGGTTAAGTGACAAAGACAAGTATTCTTCTTAGATCCTTCATGGATGTTCAAAGAACTAAGCATTTATGTTCTTATAAAACTGGATCATTCATGATATATGTTTAATGTTTTATTATCAGAAATATGTAAAGCCTATTTCTAAGTGATGTATAAAGTGTGATATAGAGTGTATATATATTCGGCCATTCTGAAGAGAAATGGACTTATATGTGTAAATCAAATGAAATGAACACTCATATGTAATACATGTAAAAGTTAAAGAAAGAAAATGAATATATATGATATGTTAAGAAAAAATCACTAAGAAGGCATTTTTATGCATATGTTCATATGTTTTTCATGAAGATCATCACTTATGTGTCTATTTATGATTTTGGTTTTCATGAACTTTTGTGTTCGTGATTTAGCATATTATGAGACAATCATATTCATCTCTAAGATTCTAGTTCACAAATGATGTTTCTTGATGATCACCATGTCATCTCATATATGTATACATTCGGCCATATTGGTGTTTTTAGCCTACTTGCTTTTTTTTTCACGGTTTCCATCATCTTGTATGTTTATGTATGTTATGATGAAATTGCAAGACTTTATGTTGATGGAAACTAATATGTATATAACTAGGATAAATGTTTTAACCAAGATATAAGTAAAGGAGGTGAAAAAGAAAAGGATTTACGTGATATATATATACACCTATATATATTCGGCCAACTTGGTAGAAAGGAGAGAAAGAATAAACTTTGTCACATGTTATAATTATCAATATATTTGTCATAAAAAGAAATTGTCATAATACTAAAACATAGAATAAAGAAGTATGTTACATGAAAAGAAAACATTAGATAAGTATATACATATATTTCACCCAAAAGGCCACTTTTTGAATATAAATTTTTTTAGTTGAAGGACGAGCGGTACCGTCTGCGTATTTTATTAATAATAAACCCTCACTTGTGGCGGAGGACTACCATGGTTACAATAGCGATTCTATCTATGGAGGGAGACTTTCATAAACTAAATAGAATAGAATAGAAATGATATATAAAAATCGCAAAATACTAGATAGTTGTAATGTGTAATTCGAGATAATGAGTATAATACAATATAATCCCAGTGGAAGAGAAATTTGCTCCAATCGTAGCATCGAAGGAACTCTGTCGCATCTTCAACATGGGAAGCAGTTGCCACCGCCCGTGTGTGTACCTAAAAATGATAAACATGTGAAATATTACATATAAGAGGTGTCTAACAAATCCAAAAGCAAGGAGAGAAGGAAATGTGAAATGAATATCCAGGTTACCCATATTCCAAGTAGATATGGGCAACCAGACTTGTATTCCATCCCAGCTAACATTTGTTAGAAAGCATGCATCATTGGGCATCGTTGGATAGATCAAGATCCTCAACATGTAAGATATAGATATCATCAGGCAGTCTACCAACTGTGAAACACATAATGTGATAGCATAACGAAAAACGTACCCAGCCGCCTGCTTCAAAGAGATGCAGGCGAGAACACATGTGAGTGCCGAAATAGATGTCGTATGCGAATATATGGTGTATGAATATCAGCCTGCAAGCTACCACATGCCATATGAGAAGATCCACGCGAAGATGAAATGTGCACATGTGTCCTTGCATTAGTCCATGCTGAGCCAGAAAATGTGCTACTGAATTATCCTCTCGTGTTACATATAATAGTGCGGCACGCATGAGGTTCAGGAGCAGTAGCAACCATTTGTAATCCATGTCCCGTCGAGATGTAAGTGTTGCCGAATCATTAATCATATTTAGCAAAGACTTACAGTTTATCTCAATATGAAGCTCGAAAAAACCCAGTGTCGCAAAATAAATTAGTGAGAATAACATAGCCTGCAACTCTGCATGCAATAGCGTCAATACAGGCAAAGGAAAACCGATAGTGCAGATCAGTCGACCCTTATCATTACGCATAACCGCCCCTTCAGCCGCCCCTCGGTGACCTGCTGCAGCATCTATATTAAGCTTTAACTTGCCCGTTAGCGGCAATCCCCATCTAATAACTTGTATTTTCCTGGAACATAAAGGAGGCGAGTAATTTGCATCTAGTAGGGGCTGAAGCGAAGCTGCAAATTTACTCCCAGAAAAGATGAACACCATGAAAATATGCCAACTCGTATTCTTTCCTTAAGATGTAATAATGAAAAGCTTTCTTCCCCAAATTGTACTGCTGCATATTCTTTCCAGATAGACCAAGAAGCAAGTAATGGAACCACCGCAGCAAGCTGGCCAATCATAGTGGTGCCTTTACCTTGACGCCACCATGCACGCAAATATTGTCTGAGAGTCAACTTAGTGGATAATGGGCCAGAGAAAACCAGAGAGAGATGACTCCATATGGCTTGAATCATTGAACAGGTATAGAAAGTGTGATTCTGCATCGCTGACACGCATCGACAAAAAACACAACATATAGGAAACACTATCAACTAGGCACAAGTATTATCCGGCATAGGAAGTCCATTATACCATAATCTCCATAAAAACACTTGACCCTGAGTAGGAGTTCCTTTCCACCATATGTACCGGGCGAAAGGAAAACGACTGGCCTACGAGCAACAGGAGGCATATGCACTTCAAAGACTAAATTGCCCATGCACATCATCCATCCAAGATAATCCATCCGATGTGGCTTGTACATGTAATGCACAAAAGGAATGACAACAACATAATCTCTTCCAATATGCAGAGTCATAAATAAATGCTCACATATCACCTCTCATCCCATACTTCTGCCTGAGATAGTGTGCCCAATTGACGTCGACTTCTGATACGTCCACCACAACTTACAGTCATAGGCCTTCTGTAAGACATCTAGATTGTGAATACCCAAACCACCCTCCTCTTTTGGCTTACAACCGCGACCCACGCTCTCCAGTGATTTCGCTGCCCCCACAAAAAATGGGATATCTTTTGATTTAATTCTGCTATAAAACTTTTGGGTAGGCATGCAATTGCCATTATATACAAATGCATGGCAGAGAGAACCAATTGAATTAGTGTTATTCTGCCCGCCATGCTTAGAAGCTTTTGCGACCAACCTAATAAACGAGCATCGAAATGAGCAAACAAGGCAGTACAATATTGAGAGCGATTAACACCTTTGAAAAGATAGGTGCCTAAGTATTTTATAGGCAGTTAAGAAATCTGTATATTCAAGACCGCTGCCACTCGATGAGAAGAGACACTACCACCAACAATCAATTGACTTTTGTGATAGTTAACTAATTTTCCCGAGTCCCACTGATATTGTTCTAAAAATGTTTTGAAAGTTTGCAAATTACCCATTGAACCATTCAAAAAGATCAACAAGTCATCTGCAAATCCAAGATGTGATACCACCATAGTTTGGCCACTCCTAAAACCTTTTAAGCTGCCAGTTTGGAATAAAGAAGTTAATCCCCTAGAGAATCCCTCATATTCTAGAATAAAAAGTATAGGTGACAAAGGATCTCCTTGCTTCACACCCCGGGATGGCCTAAAAAAGCCACAGGGTTTGCCTTTAGCCAACACTGAGCAACGGGCCGAATCCAAATAATTCATAATAAGCCATACAAACCTTGGGTGAAAGCCAAACCGAAAAAGCAACTGCTCAAGATATTGCCAGGAGACACGATCAAATGCCTTGGTCATATCCAACTTAATTATAACCTGTCCTCCGCGACATTTACGATCTAAAATATAGACCATTTCCTTTGCCATTAGAACCTTGTCAGAAATACTACGTCCTGGCAAAAATCCAGCTTGCTCGGGAGATATCAATCTAGGAAATAATGTAGAAAGACAAGAGGAAATAATCCGAGTGACTACCTTTGAGAGGAAATTTGTCAAACATATTGGCTGAAAATCTGCAAAGGTAGTAGGATTGGACGTCTTGGGAATCAAGTAGATCAAAGAGGCAGCCATGATTTTTGGAACACGAACACCCAAGAAAAATTCTTGGACTGCAAGTACCACATCTAAGTCCAAATCATTCCAAAAATTCCTATAAAACGAACCGGAAAAACTGTCAGGACCAGATGTGCTGGAGGGACTTAAATGCCACACTACTCTCTTAACCTCGTCTGCCTGTGGTAACACTAATAGTTCATCATTATCTTTCTCTGTCAAAACCTGGGGAATATTTCTTGAGAGTGCTATGGTCAAATGCAGTCTCTGCATTGAATAGATGCTTGGAAAAACTGACTGCCTCTGCCTCAATAGAAGGAGCTGAGTCGCAGTTAGTCCCATCTGGCCTTCCAATCTAAATAATAGCCTGTCGCTGTATCCTTGACTTGACCATTTGATGGAAATAAGATGTATTAGCATCTCCTTACTTTATCCACTTAATGTTGGCTTTCTGCTTCCAGTAAAGATATGCACAAGATTGTAACTTCAAGAGATTGTCTTTTGCAAGATGATATGATTCACGATTAACTTCCGATGTGGTGGCATCATAAACCTGCTAGGCACATATCGTCTCCTCTTCCGCAACCAATGACTCACTAAAAATATTTCCAAAGTCTTCTTTATTTCATTGTCTCAGATCTGTCTTTAGACGACACGTCTTATCATAGAAGCCATACATGCCGCCAAGTGTTGGATATGTCTGCCTGTGAGATCGAACAAAGGCCTCAAGATCAGCATGTGTGAGCCATATATCAAGATGGATCAACCAATGTGCATTGTAACAATAAAGGAGAGTGATCCGGTGTTGCTCGATGTAGATGACTTACCAAGCTATGACCGAATAGATTAGAAAATCCCTTTGTATAGAAAAAACGTTCCAAGTGATGTCACACCTTACCAAGGCCCCGTCCATCCGACCAAGTAAATTTTCAGCCTCGAAAAGGCATATCTAACAACTCAGAAGATTCAACAAATTGTTTAAAGTCAGCAAATGTACTTAAAGATGGCGCAAAAATTCCTTTTGTGTTCATCCAATGACAGGAATGTATTAAAATCACCTCCTATGAGACAAGAAACAGTGGTTTCAGCCTGAAATAATGTCAAATCAGCCCATAAAAGACGCCTAGCCGCTATCGTATGTTGAGCATAAACCACTGTAATCCAAAAATCCCGTCCACTAGACAGCCGTCTCATGTGCAACGACATATTTTGTGTATCGGGTCGAGTGTCTAGAAGTTCCAAAAAGGTGTCCCGCTAAAAGAACCAAATATTATCATCACTAGAAGAACATGCATGTGAAAAACCAAATTGCATGCGAAAATATTCCAAACGAGAAATCCGAAGCTTGGGCTCAATCAAAATTAACAAATGTAAACGATACTGACGAATAAGAGAAAGGATGCGCGTGATAGAGGTGCAAAAACCTCGAACATTCCATAGTAGTGTCTTCATTGAGATATATCAGAAGAGAATTGAGTGACCGAATGTTTTATGCAGCCGTGTGTAACAATTGAAGATGGAGGGCCGTTGGCATGCCACCTTTCTTGAGACGTGGGCGCCTTGTGTGGATTTGTAACAGATTATTGACATCCTGGGCCACATCCGAATGTTCAACGTTTAGGGAGCCATCCTTTGAAGGCGGCGTATTAGCTAACACTTTAGCAACATACAAAACTGCCATACGTGACTCTTGACTGTCAACCGCATGATCCTCATGTATCTATGAATCTAAGGCATGTGATAGCTTGGGGTCAATATTGTATGATCTGCAAGGCACCACTAGAAGGGGGAGGGGGGGTTGAATAGTGGGTGCAGAAAATGTGGTTTTTAGAATAGTTTTAAACCAAAAATCCAACTTCTGAAAACAGTTTCTGTTTTCAGGACTAGTTTTAAAACGTTTTGAAAACTAGGTTGCAGGTCTTCAAAAATTCTGAACTTTGGAGATAACTTAGCCTCAGATGTTCTGAGTATCTCCTAAAACTTTCAGGTCAAAATTCAACCTCTAACCCCTTGAGAAATTGTTGGAGGTTAGATTGCGCAAATCTGCCAGAACCGGTAACCTGATTTGAAAAATTTATTTCTATTTGTCCTTAACTCCAAATGCTCTGAAAATTTAATGACTAACCCCTTATTAGTTTTATTTAAATGGGTTGAAACAGTTTTGAAAAATTCTTTTGGGAAGTTAGTCAAATACGATCAAAGTCTCAATATTTGCAAGCCTGAAAATCAGACTGACTTGTCTCAGAACTTTGGGCGTTTGGATGACTTATACTTGTCCAAAAGGGTTGAAACTTACGCCAAAAGAACCTTAAAACGTGTGGCTATAACTCTGGGTGATTTTTGAAATTCGTTTACTATTTTTACCAATGTAATCAAAAACGATAAACAGTGATGAAACTGAAAGTAAGTGCTGAAAGTAAATAACACCAGGAATTTTATACTGGTTCGGTTATAAACAACCTACTCCAGTCTTCGAGGACACCTTCCTCGGTTAGCACTAATCACACAATATAAAATAGCACCTTACCACAGGATTGATGGAGTTACACACCAACTCCAACCCTTTACAAACCTTGTATAAAATACAATGATCACGAACACCACCACCTTGCAAGTGCAAGATTGATCACACCTTGATCAATCTTTTACAATGATAAAGAGTATAGGGTGTATGTAAGAATCCTATTCAAGATGTATGAATATGAATACAATAGGCTTTAAGAGAGAAGAAAGAAAGAAAGGTAGAAGAAGTTCAAAAACGTTTTTAGTACATCAATTTGCAAGACTTGTCTTGTTTTTGTCTTGCTCTCTTCTTTCCTTTTAACATTGGTGGCTGCCCCTATGATGCTCTTTTCCTTTTGAAAATTATCTTCTAAGTCCTTGGAAGAGCGTATTGCATCATTGTGACATTGTCTTGCTTACTTGACACCTCCTTATTGGATGATCATTAAGCTCTTGCTTACTTGGCACTCATTGATTGGATGGATGTTGTCATCACTTGATGACTAGATAAATCTGAAATTAAACCTCAAAAAGCATGTGCCAATTAGCCATAAACTTATTACCATAAGTCACAAAATCATCCCACATAATTAGCTAGACAAATAACTCCAATTTGCCTTGATAAAATCGGCCATAACATTCTCTCCACATGCTGAAATCTCAGCATGTGTAACATTTGCATTTCATTCAAAATATTGCTAAGTTTACTTTGATTTAATCCAAGAAATCAATCAAAATTTAGTACAAGACATTCTTATCATTTTTTGGAATAAAAATTGATCACCTACACACATGCTGAAATTTTCAGCATGTGTGATATTCAAAGATATCACCAAATTTATTCCATAATATACTAAAAACATTGCCATAACATCTTTCAATTAATCCACATGATTCAAGATAGTAAAATATGGCTCATTAACTTGAGAAAATCGGCCAGCATATAACTACACATGCTGAATTTTCAGCATGTGTCACAAATGTGACAAAGTTTGAAATATTACCTTTTGTAGCTCTTTTCTTTATGTCACCAACATTGCATGCTTCATTCTTGGCCAATCAAGATGCCAGCAAAGCTCCACATATGCTCCAACATGATGAGTTAGGCATGTGATGAAGATAGTGCATGTGCTGAATTTTATTTTTGCAAACTTTGTAAAATAGTGCACATTTAATTATACACACATGGTATATTCCAATCAGCCCTTAATTGATTTTTCTAGAACACTTTAGAATGTTTGAAGTATGTAAAAAAGTGTCTAAATACATGTTATATGCCAAGCCAAAAATGTTCTATGTCTCGTGTACGTAGAAAACCTAATTTTCGACGTTTATCGATTACCCGATTTTTCTCTAATTAAATTCCAAATTTTTGCACATGTTATATATATTATGTTACACATAATATACATAAATTAAACTTTAATATTCAGCTCACAAGGCTGATTAAAGTGGAGCCCAAACATGTGTCAAAATTGAAATTGGAATTTCCACAATTTGGCCTTAATTGAGGGTGATTTGTGTGTGCCAACATGGAATGATTTTATGGCTGCACGTACCATGTAAGCCACGAAATTTATGGCCATTTTTGAAGTGTAGGGGCTGTCCATCTATTTATGGCAAGTACGTGACACGTTGGCGAAGTTTCGATGTTCACCCAATACGACAATTTTCGGTTTAGAACCTTTTAACGTGTCGTAATAAATTTGTCATCACCATGACTTATATCATATGACATAAGACCTGAATATACTCATAAATATGAGTTAAGTATAGTGGTGTGACGTTAACGTACGTACCTAAAATATATAACATGTCGGTAGTACGTTAGAATATATGTGTATGTGCCTTTTAAAAAAATCTGAATATATATATACATACACATATATATATATATATATATATATATATATATATATATATATATATATATATATATAATGGCGTGTGAAAGGGTGTGGAGGTCTTTCTTTTCTTCAACTTGTTGCCTTTGTGCCTTTTCCAAATATGGCTTCCTTTAATGAACTACTTAGTTTATTTAACTAAGTACTTCACTTAATGAACTACTTTAGCTCATTAATGATGGCACCTGAAAATAGTTCAAACACAACAAATGCTTGCCATTTGATGTAAGCTTTAAAGCTTCATGGCTTGTTTGTACGACAACATTATATATGAACTATATAGGGCAAGTTTTATGCAACAACGTGTCATGTCATAGAATATGTCATGCATTTCTTTAATACACGTTTATTTAAATCATGCATTTTGAAATCACTCAAACCTCTTTTTCTCTACAAATTTCTTCCTCTATAGTACCCATGACTGTAGCTGATAAACAATGCAACAAAGACAAGTCCTGCGAGAGGGAGATCTCCTCCATCTGAATAGTATGGGGCTGGAAGGCATTGTGGCTATTATCATGGGTGATGTAGGAGGAGCAGAATTATTTGTGTTTTGGCCCAAATCCTCACTATTCAGTTGCTGATCAGCATTCGTCCCCTCTCCCTCTGTCTCAGCTGGAGTTTTTTCTATGATGGCTCCATCAATAGCATTTTTCAGTGGATGCTTCTTGGGCGTCCATCTCTAAGCAGGTTGGGGATGAATCTGTTTAGACTTAGCCAATGGATCTGAGATCCCTTGTGCAATTGGCTGGTGCAGCGCATCCATATTTTTGTCAGCAGTACATGAATGTTATAAGGGTCCTAACACTTGACAACAGGAACAGTAAGAAGGCAAAGCTTCATACTCCACTGGCTGAAAGAAATTGTACTCATCACATTGAATATATAACCGTTGAGGCAGTTCTTGAGAAACATCAATCTCAACACAAATACGGGCAACCGAGGGATGAAGCAGCTGCATGGTTGCTTAATCTGCTATCAACGGTGTGCCAATCATTTTGGCAATCTCAAACAATGCCTCTTGCTTGTTAAGATAAATCGGTAGTCCTGGCAAAGAGACCCACACTGGCACGATAGGAGTATTTATTTTAGGATCATAATCATATGACCATTTTGTAACACACATGTGGAACCCTAAAACTGTCCATGTAAGCCTCACAAAACACCTATAGTAATCAGCCTCAGCCTCAAATTTCATCAATATATAGGTCGAATCTAGCAAAATGATCTTAACTGAAGCCATAAATCAAATTCTTTTGAAGCATTTCTGAATCGCATCAACCTTCCGTCATCCATACCAAAAGCTGCCAACAAGACAGTATTTAAAAGATTGAGCAAGAGCATTTACCTACTCACAAGTGAATTTGATTGCTGGGACACCTTTGTATCGAGCAATCACGAGGAGGAAGAGTTGACGCTGGAGATGGATTCGTAAACAACAAAGCAAAGGATCGCTGTGTTTGTGCCATTGCGGCGCTGTGATACGTTAAGCGATTAATCGATCGCAAAGAAAACTGCAATGGAGATCACCAGATAAATAAAAGAAAACAATAATGCAATCGGAAAACAGTCCGCAGAAGATCGGCTTTAGCATTTTGCCGCTGCCACCAATCGTCCATGTCTTGAATATACATATATACACACGGTTTATATAAATGTTGTGACATGGAACAAATCACTTAATAGGATTTTTGGCATCGTGAGCTCCGAAGAAATCGCAGCTGTGATCTTCTTCCTCAATGGCACAGCCGCCGCCGCCAGCGGCCTCTTCCGCACCTATCTCCTTTGCTGACATTCTCTAAGGAAATTCTCCGCCTATAGTACAGTCGAAACAACCGACTCGATACAAAGGCTGCCCCTCCATCCACTTTTCCGATGCAGAAGTGGATTCCTTGATTGCACCATTCCAACACACCCTTGTCGGATCCTTTTGACATGGCATACTATCCATGGATGCATTGAAGTAAGTTTTTGATCGGATTGGCTTTACATGTGTGGTTCATCTTGGTTTAATTGATAAATCACATATACTTATTCATTTTGATGATGAACGTGACTACACGAGATGCTTTTGTTGTCGTACATGAAACATTCTTGGCTATCCAATGCGGGTAACCAAGTATACATATGATTTTGATCTAAGATATGATGCCTCGATAGTCCCCGTTTGGATTTCATTGCTTGATCTCCCGATCTATTTACATAATCAGACTGCAGTTTTTGCCATTGCTTCAATGATTGGTACACCTATTCGTTTGGACGCTGCCACGCAGAAACTTCTACGTCCATCAGTTGCCTGTGTTTGTTTGGAAATTGATGTCTCAAAAGATTTACCTATAACGTTGCATATTCAGAGCAAAAACCACGAATTTTTTCAACAGGTGATTTATGAAGATGTTCTTTTTTTGCTCCATATGCTGTGTTTTAGGTCACTAAATGGTCATTGTCCAACACCTACTGCAGACAATCCAAAAACGGTCCATTCAGTCAAAGTTTGGAAGGAAAAACGCTCTTCTAATAACGCACATCCACCATCTCCGACAGTGGCTGCTGTGGATACTGCTGATATCCCCTGAGACTATCCCCACTTTTGATCCTATTCTAAATGTAGTCGTCTCAGATTCAGTTCTTGGCTTTAATGGAACTGACTCAATGCCAGCACCAGCATCATCTGAACTTCAGCCTTCAACTTTGCAAAATCTTGCTTTATTGGGTCGTGCTACTGAGGCTGCTCCACCTCAGCCTTCTTCCTCTGAAGATCTTATGCATGGTCACTCTGACACCAAGGTGTATCTCCCCACCATTCCCCTACAAGATCCACTCCCTGCTGCGGATCTTCGTACAAAATATCTAGCAGATTCCACCTTAATTGCCAATCACATGGCTCATTTCCCACCGCCTCAACCGAATGAGGCTTTGATCAACCTGCTCATGCAGCAAGCTACAGTCACAGATGCAGAGGGATTTACATTACATGTAAAGAAGCGAACGCGCAGACTGGCTTCACAAATCTCACGTCCCCCTCTTCAAGTTATTACCCGCAGTACTGTTAGGGCCTCACAATCATCCTCTCAGCAATCTTAATGCATCTGTTAATATGGAATTTAAGAGGTTTACGCACCTCTTTATCTCGTCTTCGTTTACTTTTGCAACAATACTCAGTAAAATTTTTAGCAGTCATTGAGGCGCAACATCCAGTCTCCAGATTACAACGAACAAAATTTCAGCTAGGTTTCTCGTCCAGTTCATTCGTATGCAATGATCGTGTATGGTGCTTTTGGCATTATGATTTTTTAACTGTACAAGATATCTGCATACATGATCAGGTGACTCATTTTCTTATCCGCCTTTCAGTTTCCTGCAAAACATATTGGCATTCATGTGTGTATGCGTGTCATACAATTATTGATTGTCGTAGTCTATGGGATGAGTTGCCCTCTTTTGGTCCTGATCTATATTTACCATGGTTGGTTACGGGTGACTTTAACACTTTTCTGTCGTTGGACGATCATCAAGGCACTCCTCACGCCACCTTATCATCTCTATCAGATTTTAATGCTGTAGTGGATAATCTTTCTTGGCATATTTTACCACATATTGGGACGCGGTTTACGTGGCTAGGTGGCCATGGTTTGGGCCAAGTCCACCGCAAACTCGACTGGGTCTTCTGCAATACAATGTTTCTGGAAAAGTTTCAGCATGTTAAGCTCACGCACTTATGCCGGGTAACTTCGGATCATACCCCCTATTGATCCAATGTCTACAATCCACGCCTGTCACACCCAAGAAATTTCGGTTTCTTACAGTCTGGACTACTCACACAGAATTTCTTTCTTATGTGCGTCAGCAGTGGGACTCCTACCCTACAACAGGGGGTATGAATGGTTTTTGTCGCAAGTTGCATCTCCTCAAACAAGATCTATCCACTTGGAACAAAGAAATATTTGGAAACATATTTAGACAAGTGGAATATGCAGAAACTCTGGTGAAACAGGATGAGACTGCATATGATGCACATCCCACTACTGAAAACTATGTCATGTATAACACAGCCCAGACTGAATATCGAACTGCCTGTTCTTGCGAAATGAACTTTTGGCAGCAAAAGGCCCGTATAAAATGGTTGAAAGAGGGCGAAGCAAATACGGCTTATTACCATGCCATTATAAAAGACCTACATCAGCGTCAATACATCCATTAGATACAGCGAATTGATGGCATGCTATGCACTACACCATAGGACATTCAACAAGCGGCTGTAGATTATTATTCTGCAATGTTTACCTCCTAGCCTGTACATGTTCACTCTGCCCTGCTTGATGCATTTCCATCACTTAT
Source organism: Eustoma russellianum (assembly GCA_036186865.1). Lineage (NCBI taxonomy): Eukaryota > Viridiplantae > Streptophyta > Magnoliopsida > Gentianales > Gentianaceae > Eustoma > Eustoma russellianum. The sequence continues at coordinate 18,836,357 of AP025040.1, read as the reverse complement.
TACCGAGGCTGGTAATCAATTTTTAACATCCATGCCAACTGAAGAAGAGGTATGTGAGGTTGTTTGGGCATTGAACCCGCAAAGCTCGGCTAGCCCAGATGGATATAATGGTTGGTTCTATCGTACATGCTCGGATATTAGTCATTCAGATGCATACAAAGCTCTCCAGGAATTATTTTTGGGCTTCCCCTTACCCAGGGCCGTTGCTCACACTATGATTGTCTTACTCCCAAAAGGTAATACGCAGACTACATTTGCCGACTACCGCCTTATTGCCCTTTGTACTTTTCTAATCAAAATTCAGACACGTATACTGGCCACTCGACTAAGCTCCTTACTGCTACATGTTATATCTTTGGAGCAAGCGGGATTTCAAAAAGGTAAAGGCATTGCTGAGCATGTATTATTATCCAATGAAATGATACATTAGTTGGATCATTCTCCTCTTTCTTCATCAAGCTCGTTCATAATCACCTAAGCATCACTTAATTCTCGATACTCATTAACGATGCTCCTAGTGGTTTTCTCCAACACACACTCGGGGTGAAGCAGGGAGATCCACTGTCCCCTCTTCTATTCATCATAGTAGCGGAAGCATTTTCAAGATCTCTTCAATCACATACGCACAACGGATATATACAAACATTCCCCATAAGTTGTCTTCCACTTACTATCTCACACTTGGCTTACGTAGATAACCTCCTTCTTTTTGTTGCAGCTAATCGACGAAACTTAAGACATGTTAAATCTTTTCTTACCACATATGAACTTACCTCTGGACATGCTATAAATTATCACAAGAGTACGGTAGTGTTCTCTTCATCTATTCCATCTTGGAGGAGAGTTGAGTTACTTGGATTGTTGGACATGCGCCAATCTTCGTTGCCCCTCAAATATTTGGGTTCTTATCTACATAAGGGCATTACATGTACTTTTCATTCTATAGATCTCTTATCCTATGTAGACAGACGACTGCAGAGTTGGCAACAACGATTATTGGGGATGGCAGGTAGGCTTGTATTAATAAAATCTGTGCTTACATCCCTGCCATTACATTTTATGGCGGGCATAAGCTTACCGAAGAGTGTTATTAAGGCGTTGGAAGGCCGCTTTGCCTGTTTTTTTGGGGGCCTGGTAAATATCATTGGCTCTATTGGCCAAAATTGTGTTTCCCATATCATGAAGGAGGTTTATGCATACGCGTCCAATCATTTATCCAAGCTGCATACTCCTGAAAAATCTGGCATTTGTATCATTCTAGTGATTCTTTATGGGGTCATTACATGCGTGCTCAATATGGTAATAGGCTAGATTATCATCCACGATTATACGACTCTCCCGTATGGAAGCGCATATATGCCATACATGCAATATATTCGGACATCTCCTCCTCTCCACCTGCTCCAATTTGGCCAGCACCATCTGGTGCATTTACATTAAAATGTGCTTATGACTTGCTTCGTCCATCCAAGACACATTTATTATCATTTGTGCACATTTGGAATACTTCTCAACGCCCAGCCATACAGCTCTTCTTATGGCGATTTTATCAATGCGCACTCCCACTTTCGGACAATTTGAGTCGTTTTATGCATGCATTCCCTTCTTGTTGTCCGCTTTGTCATTCTACGAATGCATCCACCTTGCATCTTTTCTTTGACTGTGCGGAGGTACGTCTCATATGGTCATATTTTGATGCTTTGCTAGATCTTGCGCCTTCACAAATGGATCTTGGCGCTCCTATACGTTGTATATATGGTGTTCATCTTCTAGTAATTTCTTGGGCGCAATGCAATCTGTGTTCCCTGGAATACTACTCTGGAATCTCTAGAAAATGTATGCTTCTATATGTTTTGATGACCTCATTTGGTTCCCTCAGCTAACCATCAGATCTATATGCATTATATACATGGGCATCCTCCATGGCTGGCACAAAAATTGCTGAAACTATTCCAGCTCTTGTCATAGTGCGGCTGTCTCCGCCATTACGAAGCAAATGACTCCAGATTATTCGCTGGTCACCTCCTCCTTCCGGCCGTTTAAAACTGAACCCGGATGCTACAGTAGAACGATATCACTCTAGCAAGGGTGGACTCCTCCGCGACTCCACTGGAACTTTTCTACATGCCATCTCATTCCCTCTTCGGTTAGATTTGCCTATGCGTGTTGAATCCCAAGTGGAATTTATAACTATCATGTATTACTTGCCTCGATATGGAGACGTCATCTTGGAAACTGATTGTGCAGAATTAGTCAAGCTCTTTACTATTACCTCTTCTTCATTAGCCCCTGACATGTACAGGCTGCGAGTCTTAATTCAGTCATGATCTTTCACAGTTTTGCATACCCCACGAGAAACAAATGAACCTGCTCATTTACTTGTGCAGTTATCCTTCTCCTCTCAGAGGTTCACATCTTATGACTCCACCGATCTCTTGCCTGCTTCTATATGGGCCACCATCCTGGCAGACATCATGCTCTTGACATTCCGACATTTTGCGCAATCCGCTTACAACGGGCCGCGACCCCCATGATTGCAAAACTCGCACTTGGTCTCCCATATAGGTTGGCATTAACTCTCTTCTGCCCGTGGTCTGAGATGCTACGAGTAACATGGGTATGCCTTAAATTCTCTCTGTTTCTTTTGTTGATATCATAGTATACAAATACTAATCTTTTTCTTTCTCATTATGGATTGACGGCCTTGGACGTTCTTGATCATATGGACTTGTCTCCCAAATGGGTTAGCTCCTCCATTTCAATTGTTGCCTTGCTCCTCTTGTAGGATCAAGGTGACATGGGTATGTATTCACATCTATATTCTATTACCCTAACTCATTTTACCACTTACTCATTCACTATTTCTATGTGATGCATGGGGAGTTTCTGTCGCGCATCAAACTTCAACGGCCACAAGGAACAATTCCACTAGCATTGTGGTGCAATGCATTTTTAGATACACTCTCATTATGTAGCTTTTGCTATTTCTTGTACATTTACTTTTATGACTCATGTATTTACTTTTGCATTTTCAATTTGGGAGATTCTCTCGTCGATTATAGGGCTTTATGTAACCACGGTATTCTTCCACCATAAGTAAGGGCTCATTATATCAATAAAACCCCAGACGGTACCGCCCGTCCTTCATCCAAAAAAAAGAATAAATCACTTAATATATGTTTATGGATATAAATATACATAGAATAAAGTATGATATAAAATATGATTGTTTTATGTATGTTCTTATGAAATATGAAAGTATATATAAAGGAATATGAAATTAGGATTTTTGGCCATTTTCATTAAGTGTAATATGTATATTTTAAGGAAATATGAATGGATAAAGTAAAGAAAAAGTGGGCTATTTTTGGGTAGGTTGGCCAAGAGCTATGGATGGGGAAGTAGGGTGTAATTTCATGATTTAAGACAGGTTTTATGACTTGAGGAAATGAGAAAGTATTAGAGTATAAAAATTGTGGAATAGCCAAACAGTCAAATGCGTCCATGTTCGTATCATGAAACATTTTTAAAAGTTCACCCTTGCATATTAAATCATATCGTATAGTCAGATATCTCATGACATGTTTATCGTATGTATATGATTATTCGGAGGCCGTCATGATACCAATGCCAATGTGGTTGGTATGATGGGCATATAGTATGTTATCGATGACTGGAGGCTGTCATAACATTGGGACCCAAGAGGGTTGATATCATGGGCATATAGTATGGTTGCTTATAAGGCCGAGTGTAACACCTTGTCGAGGACAAGGGGTCTCTGGCATATTAAGTCACTGTTAGTTTATGTACATTATGATGTAACACCATGTGGGCTCATCGGGATTCGTATTTTGTACATGTGACTATCAGGGGAATATTCTATTACTATGACGATATCATTCGCATGCAAGGTAAAGTGTTATAGCCCTCATATAAAATGCCACATTTATGAAAATGTTATGTCTTGCACATGTTTATAGAAAATGGATATGAATACCATGTGTTATCGTTCATCATTACAGAATTGTTATGGCATCGTTTTGTGACATCGCATCATAAGAATATCACGTTTAAATGACTCGAATAGTTACTTGATGCATCTAGATGACGAGACTAAGTATAGTTATTACCATAGACATAAATTGAGACTTTGAGTACGACATGTATAGAAATAACATTTTTTAGACTTATAACATAGAATGGTTACTTTGATAATGATATAGTTGTTACTTATATTTATTTACATTTATGTGATGCAATTTATTTGTTAAAGTTGGAGACGTGAAATTTTATGTTCTTTATTCATGTATTGCGATTTTATTACCCCGTCTCCATGCATGATCCACATGATGTATCTAGACGGATTACTTGCTGGGCGATTAGTGTTATCGCTCATACATGCCTTATCACATTGCAGAGAACAGAGATATTGACCCGCTACTCCTAGAGGACGTACCTCGACTAGAGTATCCGTGAGCTGAGATGTAGGCCGGAGTTATATAGCGGATATTTTGGATTTTGATCATGATGTACTTAGATTATTTTGGCACATTGTATATTATGATTTGTACACAATTTTGACGATTTGCATTAATATTCATGTGGTATGTTTATCTTTATTTTCTTCCGCTATTTCGATTTACGATTCATGTCGACATGCACATGTATAATATCTACTCCTTGTACTTCTCGTAGTAGAGTACGACGGGTGCATGTGCTGAAACCATAGTTTTAGGTGGGGCGCTACAGATACCATCTGTAGCGACCCATCTTGAGCTCTAGTACTCGAAACGTTTCGCCCGCTGTATTATGCTAAGAGAAATACAAGACGTTGATACAATTCAACTACACATCAGCAAAATAAATGTCTACAAAAATCCAAATCGATACAAGTATCATAACACTAGGAAATACTAAATCTCAAAATACATAAATCCTGAACCCACAATTAAATGTCTTAACATAACTCCATAAGTAATCCTCAGCAGATCCTTGAATCCAAAATATCCTCATTCAGTCTCATCCTCTACGTACGCTAGATCATATCTCTGATTCTGTGCAAAACAACAATGGGGTATAGTATGAGTGATAAATTATCTTTCAGTAAGTAGCTTTCATGTGCCCACTATGGGAACGAGGAAACGAGTGTTACTAAATAAATAACAACATATAAAATAGCAAGTTTTTCATTCTCAAATAGCATTACTATTTTGCCCTTATACACAACCAATTATCAAATCAACTAATTCAACAAATGCAATCATCAAGTCCAATCAATCTATAGCAAATCAAATGTTAGTCTGAGTCAAAATCGATGATGCAATTTTCAAATAGATGCGATGTAAATTTCCAAATCTAATTTCAAATGTTCGATACAACGTGATACGATTTTTGATACTGGAAAGCAAGTGCACAGCTGTCTTGGAAGAGCAGCATCTGCAGGAGATGGCGACAAAACCGATTCCTTTCTGAAATTAACTCTGAGTAGAAGGCTTTGAAAAATATGGGAGCCTTGGAGGAATGAGATGCAGCATTTTGGAACAAACGATGAAATCAACCTTGATTCAATTGCGTATTGGTGGCATGATAAGTACCGTGCAAGGAAACCAAAGTACTTCAATATGGTCCTCTTTGGTTCTGAATAGAAGAAGTGCAATCAAACTCAAGACCATGCCATTCCACCACCTAAAATTGTACAGGGCTATAAGTTCAACATTTTCGATGCAGATCTTGTTGACAAATTCAGAAGTCCAACAGATGCTATTGAGAACGAAGGCCACAGCGCAGAAACCTACATAATAAAGTTCCATGCTAGGCCTGCTTATGAGGGCATAGCATATTCCCATTGTCAACAACCGAGAATGGGAGTACTCGCCTAAAAAGGAGTTCAACTGCACGTTTGAATGAGGAATACTGCTCTGTATTTCAACTTCAAACGTGTTCGCTACTGATGCACACACATGTGCAAGACGTTATAGGTGTGTTTAGTTAAATTGCACTTCATGTATTGCATTTTGTGTGTTTTAATTAGTTGCATGTTATTGCGTTTCACACACTTTTAGTTTGATCATTGTTGTTTTTTGTTGGCTTTGTACGATTCATTTTGGTGTCATTTTGGTGTTGAAAGGGCGTGCATGACATGGACAGATAGCTTAAAGAATTCAAGACTAGTGTTGCTGAAAACGATGAAAATTGCACAAATTGTATCTTACCCTATCTCATTCACACGAGCCCCAAATTGAGTCATTCAGAAGCCAAATTTCAAGTTCACAACGTGAACTAAAATTTCCAATGACTCTTCTTCAAATTCGGCTTGCATCCGTGGGAAAAGACGAGTCAACCAGAGACATCATTTCAGCCTAAAATCCAGCATTCTTATTTACTTCTCGGAGTTTGACCTTCTTTAAGCCAATTAAAGGGTCTCAAACAATTTGGTCTGCCCCTACGACCAGAATAGCTCCTCTTTATTGTGTTTTTGACTAGAATAAGTGATAGAAGAAATTTTTTCCTTATTTAACACATGTCAACCGAATTTTTACATTCAGCTTGGAATTTGAATGAAGCTTTTGTTGCTTTTCTCTTGAGAAAGCTGCACTTTATTTTCTTGGGTTTGCACTAAAAATCAAGGCTAAGATGTCTCAAAGATTGAGCTGTTTGAGGGTGATTGCCATTGCCAAAGAATACCGTCTAGGAGGGTTGAATCAACTTACGTAAGAAACGACTATTCCTACGCAAAGGAAAGCTTACCAGGCTGATTCTAACGCAAGGGAAGCAAAAGGGAGTCCAACTCCTTTGTGCCTAAAAGGTTGTGAAGAAGGAGGCTTAAGGTGGAGAGTGGATCACGCACTGCACACGTATCAATTTGGTATGAGAGCAATGTCACTCTTTTTAATTCTTTGTCATTTCGTTTTCGTATCATTCTTGTAGTCACCACCAATCTGATTTCTCACCACTATTCCTTCACCATCCAAATGTTTTCTTATCATTCCTTTTGTATAAAAAAATCACAACCCGTGGTTCACAAAAACAAAAAACCATTGGATAACTTCGGAAACAAAAGACTACATCTTTTGTAACCCACTTAGAATACGGTTTCCATCCATTCTAAAACTTCTTCCATCTATTTCTAAACTGTTTTTTCGTCCAAATTGATATCAAAGTTCTTATCTTTGCTTAACGAACTTGAACACTTATGGGCTTTGCATGCTAGTATATTTCAGCCTCATAAATACAAGTCATAGCCATACAAACAACCTAGTCTACAATTAATCTTGTTGCTATCGAAACTATAAGTTAATTGCGGTCTTTGTGCATATTTCATCCCATTTGTGACTGAATATTTGCTATCAATAGTTTTTCTGGTGTGAAATTGCCAACCTTTTCACTTTACAAACCCATCCTACCCAAAAAGTCCTAATCTGAACCCCCACACACAATGGCCTTCAAACACACATTCCCACACATCCTAAACGCCCTTAACTACCCATTATAACCCAAATATACTACCCAAGGCATTCCCTTAAGCGCCAATTATCCAGAACTCCCAAACAGCCTAGAAACTACAAATTGCACCAAAGGTCCTAATTGAAACCCCACACCCTCAAACCTATCCAAACACAAAAACTATCATATCCCAAGGCATTTTACACCATTTGAATACTAAAACCAAGCAAATGGAGTGTGTTGATTGGGCTGCACAGAAACGTATTCAAGGCAACCAAAAAACTTACAATTCTGCACTTAAACAAAGAATGGAGGGGGGAGGAGGAACCTGAACGTGAATGTAGCGCACACACCAAGAAAAGGAAGAAAAATATCATAAAAAAACAAGAAAAGCGGAGAAAAAGAAGTGTCAATCAGTATATCTCGTTTGAACTCAATTTGTGAAATTAAGAAAATTTGCTTGCCTTACTTGGTGCCATACTTACTAACCTTTTGAGATAGTTTTTCCAGCCTTCAAACAATCCTATGTACATCACAAAAAACTTGAACATTTTGATTATGGCTTGCATTGAGTACAATTGTGAATTTGTGTGCATTAAGCCTAAATTAACTAAAGATTACCTAGGGCAACCTTTAGTCTTTCTTTGGCTCAGTTTTATACATCACTTTTGAACTCAATATATCTTTGATGATTAGTTATTTTTGTTTGAGTTCATGTGAGCTTCGCTTGGAGTTTTGGTTGGAGGAAGTTTGGTAATTGGGCTATTTGAAACTGTTTTGGTGCAAGCAATTATCAATTGTTTTGAGACTGATTTTTGATCATTTTTGGATTGTTTTTGACATATTAAGACATATATTAGACTTTTGTTGATGAATGAAATGATTTGGACCAAGTGCTACAAAAGCCGTGAGCTCAAGGAAGTTGTTTTTGGACTGTTTTGGTACATCTTGGCTGTCACACCTCATTTGTTGCTCACTTTGATTGTGTTTAGTCCAAGATTGGTCAAGGAACAATGTATAAGTGAGTGAGGAAGAAATAAGAAGAAGTGAGACAACAAACATATACAAGCACAAGCTGATTTTAACTAACCATCTTTACAAAAGTTTGTTTGTTTAGTGCTTGATTTTCAGGCTCACAATGTTTGTTTGTACCATTTGCGGAGTCGTGATCGATGACCATGACTTTGAAGAGATAGATAAGCATACATACAACTTTGAAGTGACAAATGCTTTGTGGGTAAGGAATTATCACAAAGAGGTACCATTGTATCAAACTCTTCTTCAAGATAAACGAAGTGTTTGAGCATACTACAATTTTATGTTTGATGATTATTATTATGATAACATAAGAAATTTGAGGAACTCAGAATGATTAGGTTCTCTGCTGGTTTACACAAGGATATTGCTGATTGCATCACAAGTGAATACTTTCCATCTCTTAGTGCTGTGCGTGAGAAAGCATTGTCTTCAGAGCCTAAATTTGAATTTTAAATAGATGCATAACACGCTGAGTAGAATGCAATCTCGTTGTAAATACTTGGATAAAACGATGCTAGAGTTCTAATCTATGCTACTTGCATTACAAGCTAAAATTATACATGAACCTAGTCATGAATCTAATGAGCTTACTGATAAAATCTTGCATGATGATTTGAAAGATGATTTAGCTACTGATTTGCATGACTTAGATGATGATTTGCACGATGTTTTAAGTATTATGTCTAGTGAAAGTAATGATACAATTGAGCATGACAACTTGAAAGAACATGAATGGAAAGATTATAGCAATCTTATATTCGTTGAAGGTTCTAACTTACATTCAAATTAAGTTGTGTTTTATAATCCTTTGTTTCTACATGAACATGATGCTGAAATTACCCATGAATTTGTTGAGCTTAAGTAGCCTAAAAATGATGATAAACATATTGACATTTTACCCAAACCCCATGAAAGTGAGTTTGAAACCAATGGTGAAGAATATGATTTAGGAATGCTAAGGAATGTGCAAGGTACGATGCTTGTTCCTAATGTTTTACATACTATAGCTTTCATATACGCTACACTTTGTGTTGAAAGCATGTTGTCCACACATAAAAACCATGCTCCAAGTTGTTGCATAAGTACATTGCATACTTATGATAGTCCTAGCTACATGAATGAGGAATTTGAGTTGTCATTGTTCATGCATCCAAGACACATTAGGAAAAAATGCTGTTTGTTAAGCATTCTTGTTAACATGTTCTTATATATGTTGTTCGTGTATGCTTCATTCTTGAGTTATATATCCACCCTAAACATCTTCGGATGAAAATTTCCATGAATTTTGTGTCTAAATTGTTTAGGTATGTTTTACATAGTTGTTGGATTGTTATGGTTGTTTTCCCTTCAGTGCACACATACTAAGATTCGAGGACGAATCTTTTCTAGGAAGGAGGGATTGATGCACACACATGTGCAAGACGTTATAGGTGTGTTTAATTAGTTGCATGTCATTGTATTTCATACATTTCTAGCTTGACTATTGTTGTTTTTTGTTGGCTTTGGAGGGTTCATTTTGGTGTCATTTTAGTGTTCAAAGGGCGTGCATTGCATGGGAAGATGGCTCAAAGAATTCAAGACAAGTGTCGCTGAAAATGCTGAAAATTACAAAGCCAAATTTCAAGTTCAGGATGTGAATTAAAATTTCTAAGTAGGACTCTTCTTCAAATTCGCCTTGTATCCTGGGAAAAAGATGAGTCAACCAGAAGCCCTATTTCAGCCTAAAATCCAGCACTCCTATTTACTTCTTGGAGTTTGTCTTTTTTTAAGCCAATTAAAGGGTCCCAAACATTTTGGTCTACCCCTAAGACCAGAATAGCTCCTCTTTATTATGTTTTTGACTAGAATAGGTGATAGGAGGAATTTTATTATTATTTAACGCATGCAAACCGAAATTTTTATATTCAGCTTGGAATTTGAATGAAACTTTTGTTGTTTTTCTCTTGTGAAAGCTGCACTTTGTTTTATTGGTTTTGATCTAAAATCAAGGCTAAGATCTCTTAAAAATTGAGCTATTTGAGGGTGATTGCCATTGCCAAAAAGTACCGTCTAGGATGGTTGAATCAACCTAAGCAACGGTTATTCTTACGCAAAGGAAAACTCACTGGCTGATTCTAAGGCAAAGGAAGCAAGAGGAAATCCAACTTTTATTCCTAAACCGTTGTGAAGGAAGAGGCTTAAAGTGGAGAGTGGATCACGCACCATGCACACGTAGCTACCTTAGATGATCCTTTCAGTCGGGGAAAAAAATAATCTTACAACAATCCTCAGCGAACATATACTAGTAGTGCTTACTCTGTTCCAGAGGAGGAAGATATTGTAGAAATCTACATCAACGATTGATGAGCCAAAAAAATATCCCTCGTTAGTCAATAACGGTCAACGCTGAAGTAGAGGTGTAAAAATGGCTAAGTATGGCAGGTCGGCCAGGAGGCTGACCAGGTCACATGCGGACAAACAGTCCATCTCGGCCACAGGGCCCCTTTGCCATCTAGGCCACAGTGCCCCTTTCCTATCTCGGCCATACGGTCTCAATGCCCTCTGGGGGCTAAGGATCTTACCTCGGTCTAAAGGCCTCATTTAGGTTTAAGAGTTACATCTCGGCCTCAAGGCCTCATCTCGGCCCATAGTTCCATCTCGGCCAAAGAGTTGTACTCGGCCTCGGATCCAAACTACCTACTGATCTTGGACCACCTTTTGTGGCGTCAGCTACGAGCAACGCGAAAGGCCCTCCAATGCTCTTTGGAGTCGACCACTCTCATCTCGGCAAGCTGACCCCACATCATCAGCCATCTCGGGCACTTCTGAGTGCTTCTAGAGGATTTCATCTCGGTTCTAGGAGTTTACCCTGGGTAATTCTACCAGGTGAAACACCCAGCCAGGTGTCCCAAGCTATCTTACTCAGCTCAGTACCGAGCCACGTGGCGAGCATGCAAGAGCATGAGTCATCCAAATGACCTCCTTGCCTGTCACGATTTCCTAGCTCTACCCATGCATTGGCCCAATCCGCCATATAAAAAGGCAGAGCAGCAGGAGAGAGAAGAACAAGCTTTTACAAACTACACTTTGACAACTCACGACAGTAACTCATCTTCTACACAGTGAAAATGCAGGTTTACCAGAAAACCTCTATTTACAAAGCCTTCATCAATATATAAACATCTCCTAAAATGGCCTTAACTGACTTGATCGTCAGACGGTATAACCCAGGGCCATAGATCCCGGGTCCTCTGACTGTTTTCCTTTGTGCAGGTCAGCTACCCGCCTATTACAGACAACTGACGGAGATCTAACGGCACCACATCAAATAAATACTTGGTGATATAATCTGATATCATCATATTGGCGCTAGAAAGAGGGGCCCGAACCTCCGTCATTTAAGTCTTCTTAATCACACTATTTAAAGCTTTCAAGTCAGTTCAAATGGGAAAAGAAGCCCGCGAAGGACTGGGAGAGTCCTCAAATCTGCACCGTCAAAAAGACACCTGCTCTGTTCATCCTGGGCAGGACTCCAGGAGGCCAGAGCCGGAAGCTAAGAAGATCCCGGTGGTAACCGCGGATGAGAAAGAAAAGGCCATGAAATATGTGGCCTATAATTTGGACGTGTTTGAGGCCGTGGTGGAGCGGCTCAAAGGGAAGCGTCTTGAGATGGAATACATGGAGGAAGATTCTACCTCTTTCCACCCAAAGGAGAAGACCCAACGACAATCTTCTCATCACCCTCAGGGTTTTATGGCAGATGCAAGACGAAGTAGCGATAGAGCCCTTACAGTGGAATCAGTGCCTATACCCAGGCAGCGCCTAGGTGTAAGGCCCCGATCTTTCAAGAGTGTTCATCAGGAGGCTGACCCTCGCAGGCCGAGGAGCCAACTTGAAGAGCCCAGACCAGAATACATGAGGGTGATCCAAGAAAGCCCATTTTCTTGGGACATCGTGGAGTATTTTGGCACCCGACAACTTTAAGGTGCCAAAAATGGACACTTATGACAGGACGTCTGATCCAACTGATCATCTTTTCCAGTTTCAGAAAGCCGTGAGCTTAAAAAATATTCCAGATCCGCTCCGTTGCAAGACCTTCCTCATGTATCTGTGGGGGAAGGCAAGAAGATGGTTTCAGGAGCTTCCACCTCAGTCGGTGGACTCCTTTAGACAGTTGGCGCAGAAGTTTAAGTCCCAGTTTGTATCAAGTGCGCCATTTATCAAGAACTCTTTACACTTAATGACTTTGATGCAAGGTCGTGAAGAGTCTGTGCTGAAATATATGCAGCGCTTCTCAGACGAGTCACTGCAGGTCAATGACCGGAACGAAGGAGTGAAGGCCGCTGCGTTCATCAATGGTCTTAGGGCGGGTCGTCTCTTCTCTCAGCTCGCAGAAGAGGGACCCACCACGTTGAGGGAATGTCTGGAAAAGGCACACCAGTTTGCCTACGGAGAAGAGGCAAATCGGCTGAAGAAAGAGGCCGAGCAGAGCACTCGGTATGAAGCTCGGCCTAGTGCCAAAATGGACAAAAATGAGGACAAGCGTGATCGGCGCAGTGCGTTCAATCACCTTGGGAGCCGAGGTAAACGAGGTGGAGAGGGTCTGCCCCTTTTGGCCTCAAAAGACAGAATCTTGGCTGTCATGGAAAGAGATGGTCTAAGAACGGACTCGAAACCTCTGGCAGGTCCCAGAGATAAGAGGGATCCGAAGCTGTATTGCCGATATCATCGAGATGTCGGCCATGATACAGAAGACTGTCGGCAACTGGCCCAAGCAATTCGGAAGCTGATTGAGTTGGGGCACCTGAAGCAGTTTTATGACCCACGCTGACGACTCCATAACCGTCTGAGTTTCCGAAAGAATCCTCAGAAGGATAAATGCCGACTTGAGACCCCACCCGCACATCCCAGGTCGGACGATGATGGGGACAGAGATCGACAAGAGGCCGCAGTGCAGCCTCAAACTAACTCTATAATTTACACCATCTCTGGAGGGCCGCCTCAGCAAAATCAGGGGGGTCCCAGTACGTCAGGGACGTCATCTGGACCTCCCCAAAAAAAGCGAAGGTTAGCTCGGGAACTGGTCTATGGACCAGAAGATTTTATTCCACTAGACTCTAATAATACGGGTCTAGTAATTGGATTGTGTATACATATGGCACCAGATAGAATTGTAGAAGTACGAAGAGTCTATGTAGATACCGGGAGCGCTGTCAATATTATGTATATAAATAAGTGGGTTTAGCAGACTCCCAAATGACTCCCGTAGCTTCTCCTTTATTTGGATTCACTGGTATGCCCGTTCGGCCAGCTGGCCTGATCACACTCAATGTCAGCTTTGGCAAACACCCTGCTTATCGTTGTTTATGGATGGATTTCGTGGTGGTCAAAGAGAGGTCGGCCTACAATACTCTCTTAGGCCGACCAGTGTTGGTAGCTCTGGAGGCCGTAATATCCCCCTTGCATGTCAGCATGAAGTTTCCTACCCCAGGTGGGGTAGTTACTTTACAAGGGGATATTCCTATAGCCCAAAATTGTTATGCCGTGGCTACCCAAGGGAGTGGGGTCGTCCAGCAGGTTGTTCTGGATGATCTCATTCCCCCAACTGACGAGCGTTTGCATACAGATGACGCAGTTTCGGAATTCATCCTAGACCCAGGTCGGCCTGAGAACACAATCAAAATTGGGACTTGGATGCCAGCTGAAACGTTGGCTCAGCTTCAGAACTTGCTAAGGGAGTTCGTGGAGATTTTCGCATGGACAGCAGAGGACATGCCCGGGATCCCGACCTCTTTAGCAGAACATCGGTTTAATGTGGATCCTCAGGTCAGGCCCATTAAGCAGAAGAAAAGAAACTTTGCTCCAGAAAGAAACAAGGTGATAGCAGGGGAGGTCGAGAAACTCCAAGTGGCAAAGTTCATTGAAGAGGTCTTGTATCCGATTTGGTTGGCCAATCCTGTTGTGGTCCCCAAACCTGACAAGACTTGGAGAATGTGTGTAGACAACACCGACCTGAACAAGGCGTGCCCGAAAGATTGTTACCCCTTGCCAAAGATTGACAGACTGGTGGATTCCACCTTGGGATACGAGGTCTTCGATTTCCTTGATGCTTTCAAAGGCTATCATCAGATCATGATGGCAAAGGAGGATCAGGAAAAGACTTCCTTTATTACGGAGTTGGGCACTTATTGTTATGTCAGCATGCCCTTCGGTCTTAAAAACGCAGGGGCCACTTACAACCGTTTGGTTAATTCACTATTCCGAGATCAAATTGGCTGAATTATGGAAGTTTACATTGACGATATGTTGATCAAGAGCAGGACTTTTAATCAGTATATTTCAAACCTCCGAGAAGTGTTTGGCATCCTAAGAGAATCCCGTATGAGGCTGAACCCAAAAAAGTGTACCTTTGGAGTACGTACGAGAAAGTTTCTTGGATGCATGGTTTCCAGGGAAGGGGTACAAGCCAACCCGGCCAAGATTGAAGCAATAGAAAGTATGCACCCACCTCGCAACATCAAAGAGGTTCAGAGGTTGACAGGCCGAATTGCTGCCTTGAGCAGATTTCTTTCTAAGTCAGCTGAGAGATCATTACCCTTCTTCCACATCTTGAAGAAACGAACTGCTTTTCTCTGGGATGACCAGTGCCAGAAAGCTTTTGATGATTTAAAAGCACACCTAGCTGAGGTGCCTATGCTGACATCTCCTCTACTTGGGGAGACTTTGTACATATATCTATCAACCTGCCATGAGGCAGTGAGCGCAGTTCTACTCAGAGAGCAGGATGCTGTGCAGAAACCCATTTACTTCGCTAGCAAAGTTTTACACGGAGCTGAAGTGCGTTACCCTAATGCTGAAAAAATTATCTTAGCACTGATAGTGGCGGCAAGAAAGTTCCGACCCTATCTTCAATCTCATCCCATAATCGTGGTGATGGATCAGCCCTTGAAGCAGATTTTATCTTGGCTAGACACTTTAGGCCGAGCTGCTAAGTGGGCAATGGAGCTTTCTGAGTACGACATCAACTACAAGTCACGCACTTCCATTAAAGCTCAAGCTTTGGCCGACTTTCTAGCTGAAGGGATATCTGTTGAAGAAGATTCTCCTCCAGCACAAGGTTGGATCTTATATGTAGATGGGCCTTCTTCGAAGGACGGAAGTGGAGTCGGGCTCCTAATAATTAATCCAAACGAGAAAGAGATGGAGTACGCCTTGCGCTTTGACTTTGAGGCCACTAATAATGAGGCCGAGTATGAGGTTCTGATAGCTAGGCTGAGTTTAGCTCGTAAACTGGGGGCACAGCAAATAACCGCTCGAAATGACTCACAGCTTGTAGTTTCTCAGATTAGTGGAGACTATGAAGCCAAGGAGGACAACATGAAGCGGTATTTGGCTAAAGTTCAGCATTTGAAAGGAATGTTTTAACGCTTTATGATAGAACACATCCCCAGGTCGGCCAACAAACGAGCTGACGCACTATCTCGGCTGGCCTCGTCCACCTCGGTCACTATTGGAAAAAAGATTGTTGTAGAGCTGGTGAAGCATCGTGCCTTTGATGGAAATGAAGTCTTGCAGCAAGATTATCATAATACCTGGATGGACGAGATAGTCACTTATCTGCAACATCAGACCCTACCCGAGGACAAGTCACAAGCTCGGCGTCTCCGCCTGAAAGCTTCCAGGTACGCACTCTTTAACGATCACTTGTACATAAAATCTTTTTCTCAGCCGTGGTTGCGTTGCGTACCTGAGGACGAAGGAGATTATATCCTTCGTGAAATGCACTTGGGCATATGTGGAAGCCATTCTGGAGCACGCTCGCTGGCCCGCAAGTGTTACTTAGCCGGTTATTATTGGCCCACTATTCGTAAGGATGCAGAAGAGCTGGTCAAAAAGTGCCCATCGTGTCAGGCTCATGCTCTGACTTCTCATTTGCCGAGTCATGAGCTGACCAGTATTTCCAGTCCTTGGCCGTTTGTGCAATGGGGTATGGATTTAGTGGGACCTCTACCCCGAGCCCCCGGCTCGGTCAGATTCTTGCTGGTAGCGATTGACTACTTCACTAAATAGATAGAGGCTGAGCCACTAGCCACCATAACTGGGGCCCAAGTCAAAAAGTTTCTATGGAAAAACATTATTTGTCGATTCGGCCTACCCCAAATCCTGATCTCAGACAACGGCAGATAGTTTGCTGAGGATCCGGTGAAGAGTTGGTGTTTTGATTTACATATCAAGCAACGCTCCACCTCAGTAGCTCATCCTCAGTCAAATGGCCAAGTAGAGCTTGCCAACAGGATCATCAAGGATGGTCTTAAAAAGCGCCTGGACAAAGCTGGCAGTAGTTGGGTGGATGAATTACCCAGTGTCTTATGGGCCTACCGGACAACTCCATCAACTTCAACAAAGGAAACTCCTTTCTCATTGGTGTATGGTACCGAGGCCATTATTCCCGCGGAGATCTGTTCTACTTCAACTCGAGTGGATTATTTCTCAGCTTCTGATAATAACCAAGAACTACGACTGAACTTGGATGAACTCGAGCAGAAAAGAGACCGAGCATGCATACACATGGCTCAGTATAAAAGCTTGATTTCCCAGTACTACAACTCTCGGGTACGTTCGAGATCCTATCGAGTGGGAGATATGGTAATGCGCGACAACGAAGTCAGCCATGCTGTCTCGGCGGGAACTTTTAATCCAAAGTGGGAAGGTCCTTACCGTATTGTTGAAGTATTTCCCAGAGGAGCTTACAAGTTGCAGACTTTAGAGGGACGAATTGTTCCATGAACTTGGCACACTTCTCACCTCAGACTTCTGCATCAATGATGTAAATTGTGACCATTTTGTATATCAATACAATTTTTCTGGGGCATCTTTCAAGAGTCAAGTGTCCAAGCAAATTCTGAGCATTATGGAAGGCTCATATAAGACCTCATCAGGTTTGAGGCAAAAGATCTCGTAGGTTCGAGGAAAATGCCCGCTAAAGGGTACATCAAGACCTCAGCAGGTCCGAGGCAAAAGACCTCGCAGGTTCGAGGCAAATGCCTGCTAAAGGGTACATCAAGACTTCGGCAGGTCCGAGGCAAAAGACCTCGCAGGTTCGAGGCAAATGCCCGCTAAAGGGTACATTAAGACCTCGGCAGGTCCGAGACGAAAGACCTCGTAGGTTCGAGGCAAATGCCCGCTAAAGGGTGTATCAAGACCTCGGCGGGTCCGAGGCAAAAGACCGCTGAATGGCAGATCAAGACCTCGGCAGGTCTGAGGCGAGAACTCGCGATAGAGCACATACCAAGACCTCGGCATGTCTGAGGCAGGAACTTATTAAGGGTAAGAGTAAGACCTTGGCAAGACCGAGGCACTTACCCACTAAAAAGAAAAATAAAACCTCGGCAGGTCCGAGGTGAAAGTCCAAAGAATGACTTATTAAAACCTCGGCAGGTCTGAGGTAAAAATTCACTGAAGGAAAGACTTGCACAGACAAGCATTAAAAATCCTCCTAACATAAGGAGGTCGGAGTAAGAACGAGCAAGGTTCATATGCCTTGTATGATTTAGTCCGACTAGATAAAGTTGCACTAAAAGCAACATTATATATTCAAGAACTGAAGGCACAACTACAATCCAAGTCAAAACCTGATCAAAACAAGACAGAGTTCATCTCCAACTTATTTACGAGTTAGCTCAGCCCAAGAAACAGGTTTATTCTGACTTGAAGACTTAGTTTATTTTCAATGAGGTTGGTCAAGTTTATTAAGACCGACATGAAAAGTTAGCAATGATAGCGTTGAAAAATAAACTTAGTAAAAGTGCTAAAGACAGAAGAAACAACTGAGCCAAAAAGTTGGAACTTTCATTGATTTAAGCATTGAAGTACATTTTGATGCCTGCCCTACTAAAGCTAAACAAAGAAGAGTTCTAAAGGCTAGTCATCTTGATCCTCATCCCTCAAGTCAGCTCCGTCAACAAACTTCTGAAATAATTCTTCAAAGTCTTGAGCTGCAAGGGGATTGTAGAGTTCGGCTATACGACGGTCTTCTCTGTTCAGATCAGGATGCACTTAAGAGCAGACATCAATGGCTCTTGTCTGGCCGACCTCCATGGCTAAGCCTTGCAGATGGATCATGTTTTCTTCGAAGAACTTGGACTTTCTGAAGTCCTGAAGTGTTCTGATCTCAGCATCCATCAGGTTTTGGAGCAGCAGATTAATCATCTTCTGATCATTTTCACTCTTCTGCGCCATCTCAGCCATCTGTTTCTTCAAGTACTCAACCTCATTGAGAGATTGAGTGGAGGCCAGCTCTAGGTCAGCCACCTTATTCTCCAACTCATCCACCTTAGAGTTGGAGGTGGCCAACCTCGTCTCAGCATCCTCGGCCCTTTGCTGGAGTTGAGTATTTCCAGCCTGCAGATCAGTAATTTTTTGGGTCTGCTCAGCTCTTCTCTTCTCAGCTTCTTCAAGCTGCTTCCTTGTGGTCTCGAGCTCCCCAAGAAATTCTCTGCAGCGAGTTACCAACTCCATCTCCTGACCTCGGACCTATCGAAAAGATAGAGTTAAAAAGAGGAGTCCATTGATAAAAATAAACAAAGTGCGCAAAGAAAGACTTGCTTACCAGAACGATGTTGGACATGAAGGCGTTTGTCAGTTCGGCAAAGCCAGTTGCCCTGAACTTCTGAAAGTCCCGGGGCAGGATTGCTGCTCTGTTTAGCCTCTCGGCCACAGTGGGAATCAGAGCAGAATCTCCCTCAGAAAACCCAATGAGTATTGGGTCTTGGACGTTTCCCGGCTGAGGCAGGATTTCCTCAGCCGGTTCAGCAATGATCATCTCCGGGGGCTGAGACGGCCCCGAATCACGACTGCTGGAGCCTTCACCCCCGTTGTCTCTTTCGGGGGTGAAGGCTGGAGCCTTCACCAGCAACTGGTCGGATCTCTGAATCAGTTAGAGCCTGAAGCTGTACCTCAGCTTCAGGCTCATCATCAACAATAGTAATTGGCAGAGCTGCGCATGAACGAAAATGAGTCAGAACCCAAGTAAGTATTAAACGCTTTGAAAATTCTTACATATGAAAAAAGGGTTTACCTGGTTCAGGCTTAGCCGGCTCGGGCTCAACAGGAGCAACGCTTGAAACTGGGGGCACCGCCGAGGTGGAAGCTCCCCCAGAGCCAAGAGTGGCTAGTCTCCTCTCTCTCCGGAGCCTTTTCCTAGCTTGAGTCTCAGCCATCATCTCAACTCGGGTAGAAGGACCAGCCATTGCACCTGCATTCAAAGTTAAACAATTAAACATTGAAAAAGAGAAAGGAAATGGCTGAAACAAAAAAGACAACAAAGTGCACCTCGGATAATGAGCAATTGATCCGGGGAGAGTGGCAAATATTGGTTACCAACAGCCGAATGGTCCAGGTCGGCTGCTAGCCAAATCTCTGAGTCCACCTTCTGCCAGTCAATGACTATTGGAAGTGCTCGAAGTCTGTCTGCTTCATTGCAGTGATCTTGGCTTGGCCTCGTGTTATCAGCTCTGCCAGCCTTCCAGATACTCCTGCTCGGCAGCTCGGACCTCTTGACGTAAAAGAATTTCTCCTTCCATCTCTTATTGGAAGAAGGAATATTGATGGCAAAAGGGAAATCAATGCTAGACGTTCGCTTGCTGAAATAATACCAGCTCTACGAAGTCCGACATGCGAAAAGGGCTCGAAAAATAGAGGTATTGAAAGGGAGCTCGGCAAGTCTCAAGAAAAGAATGTAACAAAGAATAAGTTTAAGGCCGTTAGGCTGAATTTGAGGGAGCCTGAGCCCATAAGCACGCAGAATACGGAGAAGGGGCTCAGGAATAGGGAGATTGAAGCCAGATTTGAAGTAATCTTCATAGACTGCTTCATAGTCCCTAGGGGGATCATAAGCAGTCTGACCCGGCAAGGGAAGAAGAGGGCCAAAACGATCTCTATCAATCTTGTAATATTTACAGATTCTGTCCAAGTCGGCCTCAGACAGAGAAGAAGAAGCTTCTTGAACAGTGGGAGAAGGCCGACCTCTCTCTATGACCCCAGAAAACTGAGAAGGGTCCCTAACAGGGGCCGGAGGATTTACAGATACCGGAGCAGGGGCAATCCTCACTGGCTCCGGCGAAGAATTGATTACAGTTAGGGCTCTGCTGGAATGAGCAGAGTCCCCGGTAGACTAGAGTAAACTGCCGATGGGAAGATCATCGGCAGAGGCAGTTCTGCCAGATGGCGACGAAGAAATAACGGCTTCTTCGCCTCCGGCGGCGTAAGAACCACCCCCAGAAAGATTTTGTGAATCAAGGGAAGCAGAAGACATAATGAAGAGAGGAAGAAGAAGACTTACAGAGGATTAAAGGATGAAGAAGATCGGAGGGAGGTGGAGCACAGGCTGAAAGAGGCCGGAAGCTGCTGGAATCAGAGAAACTCGCCGGAGAAGAAGCTAAATTGCCGGAGTAGGAAAATGAAAGCAAATAAAGAGAAGAAATGGTTTGGGGAAGACCTATTTATAGGGCTCCATCTCGGCAGCCTAAGAGTCGCCTGAAATAAATGGTCCTCGATTCGTGAAACGGCAGAGTCCAAAAAGCTGCGCAGCTGACGCTTGTGCTCTGCGCGAACAGTAAATGTGCAGACCAAGCCAATCAAAATCTGACACGTGCCAGAACAGAAAACCTGCAGAAGAATCTAGTCAGAATTATTTGATCAGTTCGGCCAAAAGCTATTATTAGCGCTTCGTACATTGTGCCCCTAATAAGTACGCTAAGCGGCCTAATCAGAAGTTAACACGTCATCAAAGGAAGAACAACACAGCAAAAATCTGACCAGATCAGTCTGCCCTCTCAGGTCAATTCGGCCAGACTAATCTGGGGGGCAAGTGATGAGCCAAAAAATACCCCTCGTTAGTCAATAACGGTCAACGCTGAAGTAAGGGTGTAAAAATAGCTAAGTATGGCGGGTCTAGGAGGCTGACCAGGTCACATGCAGACAAACAGTCCATCTCGGCCACATGGCCCCTTTGCCATCTCGGCCACAGTGTCCCTTTCCTATCTCGGCCATACGGTCTCAGTGCCCTCTGGGGGCTAAGGATCTTACCTCGGTCTAAAGGCCTCATTTAGGTTTAAGAGTTACATCTCGGCCTCAAGGCATCATCTCGGCCCATAGTTCCATCTCGGCCAAAGAGTTGTACTCGGCCTCGGATCCGAACTACCTACTGATCTCGGACCACCTTTTGTGTCGTCAGCTACGAGCAACGCGAAAGGCCCTCCAATGCTCTTTGGAGTCGACCACTTTCATCTCGGCAAGCTGACCCCACATCATCATCCATCTCGGGCATTTCTGAGTGCTTCTAGAGGATTTCATCTCGGTTCTAGGAGTTTACCCTGGGTAATTCTACCAGGTGAAACACCCAGCCAGGTGTCCCAAGCTAGCTTACTCAGCTCAGTACCGAGCCACGTGGCGAGCATGCAAGAGCAAGAGTCATCCAAATGACCTCCTTGCATGTCACGATTTCTGGGCTCTGCCCATGCATTGGCCCAAGCCGCCATATAAAAAGGCAGAGCAGCAGGAGAGAGAAGAACAAGCTTTTACAAACTACACTTTGACAACTCACGACAGTAACTCATCTTCTACACAGTGAAAACGCAGGTTTACCAGAAAACCTCTATTTACAAAGCCTTCATCAATATATAAACCTCTCCTAAAATGGCCTTAACTGACTTGATCGTCGGAGGGTATAACCCGGGGCCATAGATCCCGGGTCCTCTGACCCTTTTCCTTTGTGCAGATCAGCACCCGCCTATTACGGACAACTGACGGAGATCTAACGACACCACATCAAGCAAATACTTGGTGATATAATCCGACATCATCAACGATGATCGCAGGATTGCGATGCTGAAAGGATTGTATATTGGCGGATTATTTGGCATGTTTTTCGTAAATTTTTTGGCAGTTTATAGAATGCATTGTACAAGAAGTGCCAGCTTTGCTTATTCCAGAAATCTTTCATATTAATAGATTGTTAGGGGGGGGGGGGGGGGGAGGAAGAAGAAGAAGCAAATTTATGATATAAATAAAGTCAGCTTACGTTTCCAAAAAAACAAAAATAATGTGAGCTTATACCTTCTTTTTTGCTTTTTTTCCTTTTTCCAATTTTGCATAAAATGTTATACATAGTACTTATATGATAAACCAATAACAACTTTTACGTTGTTACTATAGGACTGTGACCGCAATATATTTTTTTTATCACAAGTGTTGCCACTAGATATCTTTGTCAAGTTTCTTGTGCTAAAAATCAAGATAGTGACAAAAAGGTGTTCAGAGCCACTGACACTAATCATAGAGAACAAATCCAGCTCTTATTACACAAAAGCATTGCAGAAATAGAGTAAAAGTTGCACAGCGTAATTGAAATCACGGTACAAAAGATAGAGAACAAGGTCCACTGGATAATTGAAATTACAGTACAAATGGAGGTCCATAAACTTTGAGAAACTACTAATGAAGTGGTAAAGGATTACAAATAGTAGGAATCAGGTAAAGATCATTCTTCCTTCTCACAGTGAGTCCCAATTTCTCTGACATATCTAAATCTTCACATTTCATTCCACTAGGTAGTTTCCAATCAAAATGATAAAGGAGGAACGCCATCGGGAGCTGAAGGCTTGCCCAAGCAAATGTTATTCCTGGACAAATCCTCCTACCTGCACCAAATGGAATGTATTCAAAATTTGTTCCTTTGAAGTCAATCGAATTGCCAAGAAATCTTTCAGGCTTGAAGCTATCTGCTTCTTCCCAATATGCAGGATCTCTGTTGATCGCCCATGCATTAACCAAGACCGTGGAATTAACTGGTATTTCATATCCGTTGATCTCAACTTTTTCAGTGTTTTGTCTCGGGGCTAATAGAGGTGCGGGTGGATGTAAGCGCATCGTCTCTTTGATAACTGAATTCATGTAGTTGAGGTCATCAAAATTTCCTTCATCCACATAACCTTGGCTTTCAAAAGCATGCCTGACTTCTTCTTGTGCTCTTCTTAGAATGCTTGGATTCTTCATCATTTCTGAGAAAGCCCAAGAGATAACTGTTGCAGCTGTTTCACCTCCGCCAGAATAAATATCCTGAAAAAATTGGCAGAATCCACAGTAAAATTCAAACAGCACCTGAAAGAAAACACAAAACCTTCTCTGGTTCCCAAGTGAATCATTTCACAATCATAAAATTAAATAATAATTTTATTTAATAACAGACACTACATTACTGTACATTTAAATTATTCAATATTAATTTACAAAATAATTTTAAACGAAACACATGCAATTAAAGTTTTCATAATTATATACACACCCCCAGATAAACATATGCGCATATGCATACATAATATAATATATATCTATATATATAGATATATATACGTAAAATACATAAATTAATATACTTATATATGCATACATACATACATATATGTAAATTGTCTTTTATATACATAATGACTTCATTACATATCCATATAAATATGTTCTAAACAACATATAAGGTAATTATACAGATTCCACATGCCAACTTATATACCAAGCAAGAATGATTTGTATGTCAAAAACTCGGCCGGTTTCTATGCCTATCATTTCGATTCTAATATTGATTCCTGAGTTCCAACCAACATAATTCAGTTAGCTAATTGATCTTCCTCTTCAATTTACTTTGTACCACTTGAGACCATATTATAAGCATGATGCTTAACTTATTATTGTAGTTGTGTTTCAACCAATTTGATTTTAATTTCGTGATTCAATAGAGATTACACATAAATTATCAATATAACTAGTATAAAACATTCAATACAATACTTGTTTAATTCTTGAAATTAGCTTTTTAATATGAGTTAATCGGTTTTTGTAAATAGTATTACTATGATAAAAAAAATTAACTTTTGGATTACGTGAAAAGTATGTGAGATAAAAAAAATTGGGCTAAAACTTTATCGTAATGTATGATATTTATAATTTGTGATTTCAATGCCGACCACACAAAGGTATCGCTAAAACATTTTTAGAGGGTTTGAGAGAGGTTTTGATAACATAGCCAACAGAAAAACATTGGTAACAAGAAAACTAATGAACAGAGTTACTGAATTTGAATTACTTGACCTCCTCATATTTTAGCGGTAGATTTGATGTCATTGAAATATACTAAGTATGTTTTGTTGACTTAAAATATATGTAGTCATCGTTTATATTCGATTATTGAGTTATTTTTTAAAATAATTTTTTCGGAGCATTAGCAATACTATTATAGATCAATAAAAGGAAAAAGGATAGACAATTATTTTACACTTATGCACTTACGTCAATAAATACTGTTTAAATGCCTAAATTTTGATGAATTATCCTACAACAGCTACTGCTAAATCCGTTTGTAGGATTATACATTCAACCTATGTTATCAAATTATCATATACTATATATTTACGGTTACGACAATATACACAAAAAGTGTAATATAGTTTGGATTATAGCTAAGTGGGATGTGAGCGGCTTCCAAACGTCTGAAAGAATCCAAGACCACATTTTTGTCGCATGTGATAACTTCATTCGATACTGATTTCCAATCTGACATTCGATTCCCATGATGAATTTTAGCCACTAAAATTGCCTCTTCAAATCTTGTCATTTTTTAAGAAAAGGTTCAGTAAGGGTCATGCCACCTTCGTTCCAAAGTATAGGGGTGTAAATCAGGAATGACACACCTCCGGTTCCATAAGAAATGTAGGGATGTAAATCAAGAACTTGATAGATTCAGACAAAAAGCAGGTTATAGCATGCCCCCGGTCCCACAGGAAGTGTAGGGATGTAAATCATAAACTTGATAGATTCAGACAAAAAGCAGGTTATAGCATGACCCCGGTCCCACAGGAAGTGTAGGGATGTAAATCAGGAACTTGATAGATTCAGACAAAAAGCAGGTTATAGCATGACCCCGGTAAGAATGTAAATCAGGAACTTGATAGATTCAGACAAAAAGCAGGTTATAGCATTATGAAACCCAAATAATATAATTCCCCACAAATACCTCCGGAAGGGTTCGAACTCCCAACCTCCCTTTTTCAAAGTGATTATTCCTTGCCTGTTTTTATGAGACCATTAACGAAAGACGATCTTGTCATTTTCGGGAAAGAACTTCGTTTTCTTCAAGGCAAACGGTCTGAGTCGGAAGCTCCAATCCTATTAGTTCTAAAAGATTTGTGTAACATATAAATCACATCGCTAACAGTTTTATAAATAAAAGCTTTAAGATTTAGTGGTATAAGATTTCTGAATTCAAATATCATATAGTACAACTAACTGACGGCAGAGTTTATCTCAAGATTTAGCGTTATAAGATATGTGAATCCACCGTCTAGTATAAACAGTTGATAGCAGAACCTAAATACATAATAAGACTGTTAAGATTCAAAACAAAAAATTTTAAAATTAGCTATTTAATATGAACTAATCGACTTTTATAAATAGTGTCACTGTTGTGATTTGAATGTCGGCCACATAACAGTATCGCTAAAACATTTTTAGGGGGTTTGCGAGAGGGATCAGGAGTTCAAATTAACAAAATATAAATTTCGATTGCAAACGATACCGCAGGGTTGAGAGAGAGGGTTCAAGAGTTCCCTCGATTGTTCGCTATATTCATCTTACTTCCAACCAACATGCAAACATACTTGGTTTTTGTCAAGTGTATATGTCGTAGCTGTGAGGAACGAAGAAACAGTAAAAGGTGTGCAAGGTAAATGTTTCATAAGAGGGGTCACATACCAGCAATACTGCTTTAATGTTATCGGTAGTCAGGTGAATTTCGGCACCTTCAGCTTGATTCTTTAAGAGGACATCCACAAAATCTTTCAAGTCCTCAGGTTTTTCACGCTCTTTCCTGTGATCATCAATGATTTTTTGAAGTATCCTGTCTACTTGCTTGTGTAGCCGCTCTAGTGTGGGCTTGACTCCACTAATCCAATGGAAAAGCTTGACTGACGGATATATATCAGCAATATTGAATCCTGCAGCTAATCTTATTACTTCATTCATAAGATTTTGAAAAGTTTCTGGATCCTCACTTTTCTTGCCAAAAGCTGCCGTTGATATGATTGTGTACATAAGTGCACCGACTTTTTCTGTCAAATTTATCGATTTCCCTTCATTACAAGCCAGCCATCTGACCAAGTTCGAGCTTTCCTCTTTCCTTATCGACTGGAAAGCATGAACACGTTTTGCACTCAAAATCTCTAAACTGCAAATCTTTCTTAGTTGCCTCCAGTAGTCTCCATAGGGTGAAAAGCAAATGTTTGTACAATCATAGAAAACAACTTTCAAGGCAATGAAATTAGGCCTCTGTGCAAAGATGACGCCCTGGTTTATCATCACTTCTTTTGCCAGCTCTGGGGACGAAACGATGACATGACACACTTCACCCAGCTGAAGATGCATCAAGGGTCCGTATTTCTTGGCCAAATCACTCAAAGCTCGGTGAGGCAAATCATAAAGCAGCTGATGGATGTTACCTACAAGGGGCAGTTTCCATGGTCCTGGTGGGAGATTTGAGGTTTTGTGCGTGCTTTTCAACTTATTCCTTACTCCCAGAGCACAAACAACTATCAGCAAACCAAGAACAAATGTGGAAAGATTGATTAGATCCATGATAGGAGGCTATCAGGAGAAAAGTGTATTTGAAAATGCTTAAGTGTGTTTGAGAATGGTAGAAGTTGATGCTGCCACTTTTATATTCCTTTTGTCCGAAACATGAGTACACTTTAGCTTTTTAATATAGTATAATTTACACAATATCAAAAGTCAAGGTGGATTTATATTTTTGAAAAGTAATATGTTAGCTGAGCAAGGTTGCATTTGACTTCTAAATTTAAATAACCCACGAGTAATTACTTCTCCATTAAAATAACACACGACTAATCAATTCTACATAAATTTACTCCGTCGATGGTCCAGACGGAAATGGAATCTTCTTCAGACATCTTCTCCCTTGATGCAAAAGTTGCAGTTTTATTCATAAATACAGAAAGTCATATTGTGTTATGCACATTTGGAGAAGAAACGTGTACGGAAGCTGTGAAGATCACATACCCTATGGTCGAGCTTTCTTTACAATAAAAAGGATCTGAACAACACCTGTCATATTTAGAGTATATTACAGTATTCTTTACTATCAGATCTGTTAAGCTGTCACAACAAGAATCAAAATAATATCGTGTATTAATTGTGTGTTGCTTATCCTCACACCTGTGCAGTATAAGCAATAAAGAATATGTTACATAATTTGTTTACCCACTGCGTTATACTTGACTTTTATGTGAATATGGAATTTAGGAACAATTTCTACTCTTTGTACACAGCTATATAAACCGTAGAAAATACTTCACAAACTCATTGGCTGGAAGTCGACTCGCAGCAACGTAAGTCTCGAGGCAAAATTGATCCCTCATATAATTGCTTAGCAACCTCTGGATCTGAGTAGGTTGTGAAAATTCGGAACAATACTCAATTGCAACAGCACAAGCAGAACATGAATGAATTGTGTGTTTCAACATTCATGTTCTGATCATCAAGCGATCAGCGAAACAACGCAAAAGGAAAAGGAGCAATAGTTGGCTGCCATCGAGAAAGAGAGAATTTGGAGAGAAAACGAAGGAAATAACCGCTCCTTCTTCAATCAATTGAGGAAAGCTTGCAGCGGGCAAGCTTTTATACAAGGAAGAGGAAGAACAGAAAAAATATCTAACTGTAATGCTGAAATTACAAAAAAACCCTTCTAACTAACTTCTACTAAGCAATGCAAGTAAGGGTAAAATAGTCAATTCGCAGCCCTATTTAAGTTTTCCGCCTGCAGTCTCTCTTCTTCATCAACTCTTCCCTCCATCCATCAAACACCAAGGTGTTTGATCTAGAACTCTCCCCTCCAGAATGCTCAACTGCTTCGGCATCAATCATACATTGCAAACTAAGCATCTCATTCATCAATTCAGACCTCCATCTACCTTGGTAACACATTCCTCATCATCAATGCCTCTCTTCCTCATGCCGGTGTCTGACTTTCTCAACTTCACAAGATGATCCAATCTTTCAACACCCCCCCCCTCAAGCATTGCTTGCCATAAATGTTACAGACACCAAGCTTCATCATTAACTCGACCATACGTCTACTGTCTAGAGCCTTGGTGAATATGTCAGCCAGCTGGAATTGTGTCTTCACGGGCATCAGCTTCACAGTATTGTTTTGAACTTTCTCCCTAACTATGTGGCAATCAATCTCTATATGCTTAGTACGCTCATGAAATACTGGATTCTCCGCAATGTACAAAGCACTCTTACTATCACAAAACATCTCTACAGGTTCTTGGCAACTCAATCCCAGATCCTTGCTCAAATAAATCAACCATTGTACCTCACAGACTGCAGACGCCATAGCTCTATACTCTGCTTCTGCGGATGAACGTGAAACTGTGGTCTGCTTTTTAGCTTTCCAAGATACCAATGCTTCCCCTAAGAACACACAATACCCAGAAATTGACCTCCTAGTCTCACTACACCCAGCCCAATCAGAGTCCACAAAGGCTCTTAATCTCATGTCACCCGTACTAGGAAACAAGAGCCCTTGGCCCACTGTTCCTTTGAGGTACCTTAGTACTCTATGTGCAGCCTTCAAATGGTTAACCGTCGGACAGTCCAAGAATTGACTGAGCTGTTGCACACTGAAGGAGATATCCGGTCTAGTGATAGTGAGATAAATCAACCTTCCAATAAGCCTCCTGTAGGTGTACACATCCTCAAATGGATCTGAGTCATTGTGAGCCAGCTTAAGGTGAATCTCCATAGGGCTGACAGCTCGTTTACAATCCATGAAACCAGTTTCCTCCAACAGCTCTACAGTATATTTCCTCTGGTTTATTAACAGACCCCTGTGAGATCTTGCAACTTCAATTCCTAAGAAGAATTTCAAATCCCCCAGATTCTTAATTTTAAACTCCTCATGTAGAGCCTCTTTGATCCACTCAATTGCCTTCAGATCCTCACAAGCTACTATCAAATCATCCACATAGACCAGAAGCACCAACAATGACCCTTTGTACTCCTTTGTAAACAATGTGTAGTCATTCCTGGACTGTAAAAAACCCATAGACTCCAGAAACTTTGTTAGTCTAGCATTTCATTCCCTATTGGCTTGTTTCAAGCCATAGAGAGATCTGTTCAGCTTACAAACCAAACCATCTCGTGGCAACTTCAAACCCTCAGGTGCCTGCATGTAAATCTCTTCATGTAACTCCCCATCAAGGAATACATTGTTTACATCCAATTGATGCACGTGCCATTTTTCCTTTGCTGCCATAGCCAACAGTATCCTCACAGTACTCATTTTAGCAACAGGTGAAAAGGTATCCTGATAGTCCACACCCAACTGTTGAGTATACCCCTTTGCCACTAACCTGGCTTTATACCTTTCCACAGATCCATCAGCTTTATGCTTCACCTTGTATACCCATTTACATCCAACGGCTTTCTTTCCAGGTGGCAACCTAGTCAACGTCCAGGTTTTGTTATCTTGTAATGCAGATAACTCAGTTTCCATTGCCTTTTGCCACTCAACACAGCCAGCTGCCTCTGCATAAGTTTTAGGCTCTGTATGTGCACTAATATTTAAAACATATGCTTTGAATTTTGGTGACAACAGATCATAGGAAAGATACTTGTAAAGAGGATGTGGAGAAGTGTGAGGAGATTGAGACATGTGACTGGTCACCTGGCTGCAGTGATATTGTTGCAGGTATGAAGGAGGACGTTTAACTCTAGAAGGTCTGGCTAAGGGTAGTTGTATGTCAATGGACTTGATGGGGATGATCTCTGAAGCTTCAAGATGATGACTGCTGCCAGCATCAGTATGCGCTGGTGTTGGGGATTGATTTGGTTGATGAGGTAGAGTGTTGGATAAAGTTTCATAGGAAGACAACTGGTTTGGTAATTGAGAATTAACTGAAGAGGATTGATTTGGATGCTGGGCTGAGGATGCATGATTAGTTTGCTGGACTGGAGAGTTAGCTGAGGAGGATTGGTTTGGCTGCTGGGCTGAAGGTGCATGACTTGGTTGCAGAGTTGAGGATGAATGATTTGGCTGCTGGGCTGGAGAGTTAGCTGAAGAGGATTGATTTGGTTCAATAGCTGAAGAGGATTGATTTGGTTCAGTGTTTGAAAGACTGACTGGATGTATGGGCCCCCTAGATGTGACAATGGGTGAAGAGTGAAGACCAGTGTCACAGCTAGGTAATGGCATCAAGGAGGAAAGAGATGGAGCAGAAGAGAAAGGAAAAGTTGATTCATTAAAGATGACGTCCCTGGAGATAAAAATGTCTTTGGAAATGAGGTCTTGAAGGACATAACCTTTTACATTGTGAGACATGCCCAGGAATACACTCTGTCTAGCTCTAGGACTCAACTTATCCTTGTGTGGTAATGTGACTGTAGCATAGCAAAGGCATCCAAAGACTTTGAGTGAATCATAGGAAGGTGCATGTCTGTAAAGGACTTTATAGGGTGTTTTCTGGTTCAGTAAGGGAGTAGGAGTTATGTTTATCAAATATACAGCATACTGCACGCAAAATCCCCAGTAAGAGCTGGGAAGATGAGACTGAAGTTTTAAGGCTCGAGCCACGTTCAATATGTGCTGGTGTTTTCTTTCAACAATTCCATTTTGTTGGGGGGTGTACACACAGCTAGTTTGGTGTATGATGCCTTTGGAAGAGAAAAAGGCATCCATTTTGAATTCATTGCCATTGTCAGTTCTGATGATTTTTACATTTGCATTGAATTGCACATGAGCATAATTCCAGAAACTCTCAACAACATTTCTAGTTTCTGATTTAGTTTTCATCAAGTATATCTAACAGTATCTGCTACAGTCATCTACAATGGAAAGAAAGTAACGTTGCTGGTACATGGTGGGGTGTCTATATGGACCCCAGATATCAACGTGAAGAAGATAAAAAATAGCAGAAGAAATAGAATGAGAAACAGGAAAAGGGAGTCTTTTTTGCTTGGCTAAGGGACAAACTGGACATGATTCAGGGTTGAAAGCAGCATCCACAGACGGATTTCTTTTGTTGATCTGCTTTAGCCTTGGCAATGATTGGTGCCCAAGTCTGGAGTGCCAAAGAAAAGAGGTGGGGGAAGACACTGCACACGCTTGCCAGGATTTGGAAGAAGACGTGTTATTCTGAGATGGTTCAAGTAAATGATATAAACCTTGGGACACTCTAGCTGAACCAATCATCTTCTTGTTCAAGTGGTCCTGAATGTAACACATGCTAGAGTGAAAAGACAGATCAATGTCACCAGTCATAGTGAGTTTACTCAGAGACAACAGATTAAAACTAAAGGAAGGTATATGCAAAACCCCATATAAAGTAAGATCAGGGAGTACAGTCACTGAACCTACATGTTTAACTGTAACTGACAGATTGTTTGGCAATTTAACAGACATACCACGAACAGGCTGATAAGATTCAAAGAGAGAGAGAGAGCAACAAATATGATCTGTGGCACCAGAATCCAATATCCACATGTTAGAAGCATTAGACAATACATTACCTTTCCACTTACCAGAGTTACTCACTTGCTGAGCTGACAAAACCGTAGGCTGATTCTTCACCATCCCCGTAGCATTTGGACTCATCATGCTTCCTTTGTCCTTATGCTCATTCAGCAAATTAATCAGTTGAGCATACTGCTCCTGAGTAAGTGATGGCATTGGAGCCACATTATCACTCACAGCTTCATTAGTCTGGCAAGGATCATACTCAGACTGTCCACAAACAGAAGTGTCCGGAGGCATCCCAGCCTCTCCATCCACACAATTCACCTGACCCTTTCCCTTATATCCTGGAGGAAAACCATGCTTCCTATAACATCTGTCCACTGTGTGTCCCACCATATTACAAAAGGTACACACAGGGGCCTTAGGATTATAACCAGGTCTCTGGCTCTGGAAATCCTTCCTGAAACCTCTACCAGCAGACTTTTGCCACCCAACGCTAGAACTGTCTGGCTTTATTCCGTAGTTACCTTGTCTGGACATGCCACTAGTATTAAGGACAACAGACGGATTATTTGAAAATTGACTACGACCTCCAGAGTAATGCAGCTTTCTCTCCAACTTCACTGCCATGGAAAACGTGGTTTTCAAGTCTGGCAGTGGACTGGATAGTAACACCTGTGACTTCACAGGTTCATATTCATCATTCAAACCTTTTATGAACCTAATCACATGATCATCCTCTATAAACTTGTTAATTTGACTCGACATGTTGCAAGTGCACCTATTGCATACACAGTTAGGGATTGCTCTCAACACCATAAGCTCTTCCCAAAGAACCTTAAGTTTGGTGTAATACTCCGTCACAGAGAAATCCTCCTGCTTTATGGAATAGAATTGCTCTTGCAAGTCAGACAGCCTAAACACGTCTGCGTTACCATACCTATGCTTCAAATCATTCCAGATATCTAACGCATTATCAAACCACATTACACTTTGACCAATAGAAGGTGTAACAGAATTAACAATCCATGAGGCTACCATATTATTCGCCTTGGTCCAGGCAGCAAACTTTCGACTAGTTTCCATAGGTTTCAGGATGTTACCTGTAATGAATCCAACCTTATTTTTTGATTCCAATGCTCTGCGAAACGTCCTACTCCATCCGTGATAATTGTTCCCATCCAGAAGTGGTTGAACCAACACCAAGGAGGGACTATCTCCAGGGTGAATGTATAGAGGATCCTCTGAAGGATCCAACACAGCAGATCCTGCATTAGCAGGAGATTGATTCGAACCACTAGGCGAGCTTTGATTTGAAGTCATGAAAGTGCCAAAATTCATTGATCAAACAGCGAAAACAAACTCTCTGATACCATGTGAAAATTCGGAACAATACTCAATTGCAACAACACAAGCAGAACATGAATGAACTGTGTGTTTCAACATTCATGTTCTGATCATCAAGCGATCAGCGAAAAAACGCAAAAGGAAAAGGAGCAATAGTTGGCTGCCATCGAGAAAGAGAGAATTTGGAGAGAAAACGAAGGAAATAACCGCTCCTTCTTCAATCAATTGAGGAAAGCTTGCAGCGGGCAAGCTTTTATACAAGGAAGAGGAAGAACAGAAAAAATATCTAACTGTAATGCTGAAATTACAAAAAAAACCCTTCTAACTAACTTCTACTAAGCAATGCAAGTAAGGGTAAAATAGTCAATTCGCAGCCCTATTTAAGTTTCCCGCCTGCAGTCTCTCTTCTTCATCAACTCTTCCCTCCATCCATCAAACACCAAGGTGTTTGATCTAGAACTCTTCCCACCAGAATGCTCAACTGCTTCGGCATCAATCATACATTGCAAACTAAGCATCTCATTCATCAATTCAGACCTCCATCTACCTTGGTAACACATTCCTCATCATCAATGCCTCTCTTCCTCATGCCGGTGTCCGACTTTCTCAACTTCACAAGATGATCCAATCTTTCAACATAGGTTTCGTCACTGGTGATGTTTCAAAGTATGAGCTAAGGAGCTACCACACACCTGGGTGAAGGGTAATTGGTTACTCGTAATCCTTTGTGTTAACCAGAATGAGATTGATATGATACGATTAACATGATTTCATCAAATACTTCTTATTGATGGTACTTCATCATGTATATACATGATAGGATTTGTATTTTATACTTTTAGCTATAGTTTAGTAAATATATTAGCATCACATGTCAATTGTATTTACTATAAATTCATATGATTGAATGGAATACGTCAGACTTTCGGTTACCAAAATCTTTCTTTACATGGTATCATAGCTGGCGGCATCCTAGCGTTGTTATCTTCCTCTCTCCTTGGTCTCTCGGCCTCTCCAAACCCAACATTTCAGCCGAGTCATCTCACCAAAAGAAAATTATTTCTCCCTATGACTTACACTCAGGCTATCATCCTGGGTCACTTATTGCTCCTGTCCAATTAACAGGATCGAATTATGAAGAATGGACACGGGCTGTGCTTGCCCGCCAAAAATATGGCTTCCTTCACGGAACCATAGAGCGACCGGTTGATGGCTCCTCAGACTTGGCCGATTGGGAGCCCGTTAATTCAATGATTGTCGCCTGGATATTGAATACCATTGAACCTAGCCTGCATTCCACTATTTTCTATGCGGAGAATGCCAAAGATATATGGGACGAGATCAAACAGTGCTTTCCTGTGATGAATGCTCCTCAAGTGCAGCATTCGAAGAAGGCACTCGCAAATTGCAAAACAATGGTGAATCAGTCATGATTTACTATAGAAAGCTGAAGAAATTGTTGGATGAGTTGAAGGACTATGGCGACATCCCAATGTGCTAATGTACTGGCTGCAGATGCGACTTGCGGCAAACACTTGCTCAACGAAAGAAAACGGACAAAGTTCATCAATTTCTTACGGGACTTGATCATTCCACCTACAAAACGCTATGTTCCTCTATTCTTAATCAGGAACCCCTTCCGACCTTGAATCGCGTCTATCATATGTTGGTTCAAGAAGAAAGTCACGGCTTTATCGTGTTGATGGAAAAACAGCACAAACCCAGCGGCTTTGAACTACGCTGGCGGCAAAGCAAGGAGGAGACTGAAAATTGCCCAAAATTGGAGTGGTGTGCTCACATTGCTGTCATAGAGGACATGAGGTAAGTGCATGTTTTCAAATTATCAGTTACCCGGAATTGTGGTGTGATCTACTGAAAGGACCACCCCATGCCAAAGGAGCATGGCTCGACTCCCTCTTGATCCAGGCTCACGGGCACAACAACACACATGGAGGCAGCACATCCGAAGCCTTCTGCGGCAACATCAGATGCAGTGAATAGGGCTGCAGAGTTCTAGGTTGGGCTGTCCAAGGATGATTTGGATTTGGTGCTATGAGCTCTCAGTACCCATAAGCACACACCAGCAGAACGCTTGAATGGTAAGTATCCTGACTCTTCTTAGATTATCGACTCTGGCGCTTCTCATCGTGTGACGGATAATTTGAGCCTCTTGCATAATTGCATCACTTTTATGTCTTGCACTATTCGGCTGCCCCATGGGAGAAAGATGCAGGCCCATCAGCAAGGGGCGGCATGCCTCAATACCCATTTGGTTCTTAACAAAGTTCTTTTTGTTCCACACTTGACTTGCAATTTATTGTCAATTTCTCAATTAATAAGCAATGGTGACTATGCTGTTGAGTTTAGTAATGTTGGTTGTGTGATACAGGATTGGAGTACCATGACTCGAATTGGAGTGGGTGAGGCGACTGACAGGCTATACTTGCTGAAGGATTCCTCCGTCATCCAAACATACGTGATTGGAGTAGAACCGGATGTGGGCTTGTGGCATAACCGTGTGGGACATCCTTCTAGTCGGGTTTTATGAATGTTATGTAATACAGTTTCTTCTTTCAATAAAGATTGTGAAGTTCCTTATGAGGTGTGTTGTCGGTGTAGGACCTATATAGCACTACTAGAAAGAGGAGGGGTTGAATAGTGAGTGCGAAAAAAATTAGTTTTTAAAATTTTTTGTTACCAATTACTCACTTCTGAAAATATATTCTGTTTTCAGACCCGGTTTTTGATTAACTAAATGATCAAGTTGTAGACATCCAAAAATTGTGAAATTTGGTGACAATGTATTCTCAGTTGTTATAAATGTGTCATAAAAATTTCAGATAAAAACTCTAAGTCTAACCCTTTGAAAAACTGTTTTTCACAGATTCTATCAATCTGCCAGAAACTGTGCTTCAAAATAAAAATTTATTCCTATTAATTGAAAACTCTAAATGTCCTGAAAATTTTATGGTATGATCTTTAAGATGTGTTCTTTAATGGTTCGAAACAGTTTTTCAAAATTCTCTTAGTAAGTATGTCAACCACGTTGATGTTCTCGACCTTTGCAGATCTTAGAATCAGATTGCAGTAGTCTCAGAACTATGAACGTTTGACTGACTTATACTTATCAAAATTGGATGAAACTTGCCCCAAATAAAAGCTAATACGTGTGGCTATATTTCTGCAAAATTTTGGCGATTTTTGGAAAATTTTTGCTATTTTTAGCGTGAGTATGAAAACAATGCAGAAAACAGAAACTGAAAGTAAAAGTGCTGAAAGTAAATAACACCAAGATATTTATACTAGTTTGGTTAAATCGACCTACTCTAGTTTTCGAGGACATCTTCCTCAGTATTCACTAAACACAAATAATACCTTGATACAAGGGTGACTAAAGTTAAACACCATCCATTCCTTTACAACAAATTAACAAAAACAACAACACGAACACCACCACCGAATAAATAAAGGTTGGATCACACCTTGATCAACCTTGTATAAGAGATGAACGTATATGGGTGGTATAACCAAAGAATATGTAGTACATGGAAGATAAGAATGATAGGCTTGAGGATAAGAGCAAGAGAAAAGAATAAGAGAAGAAGAGAATAGTCTTGCTGGATCTTGGTAGGATATGAACTTTGGCTTTGCTTTAGTTGAATGACACGCCTAGGCTACTGAAAACTCCCTTCAAATATGTCTTGAATGACTTGGAAGATTGCCTCGTATGGTGACACACCCTTGCTTACTTGGCGAAATATGATTGCATGATTGGCCATCGTTTATCCACCTTGGCACTCCATAAAATGAGTTGGAAATTCAATCAAAATCTGAAACACATGCTCAAATACACACAAGTTAAGTTTCAATCAATCAAGATATGATTGCCCCACAATTTTGGAAGAAACAACAACAACAACAACAACAACAACATTATTTCATTGCCTTAAAAGCTTCCGTCTATGACGGGGTATGGGGGGTCGGATGTACGCAACCATACCCATATGTTAGAAACACATAGAGGTTGTTTCCCGATGACCCAGAATGACAATTTTGGAAGAAAATTGGACCAAAATGAGGTACAAAATCGGTCATATTGAAACATGTGCTGAAACTTCAGCATTTGTTTTGTTTTTGAAATGTTTTCATGTGTGTCTTGCCTTCTTCAATGTCACCAATCACATGTGGTTTATCTTCCATCAATAAAAGTACCAAACAAGCTCCACCTAGGCTCCAAATGATTTTTAATAGGCATGTACATCATCAGCACCATGTGCTGAGATTACTTTTGTAAACTTTGTCAAATAATGATGCACAATCTTCACACAGATGGTAAATTTCAATCAACCCTTAAACTTTTTTCTAGAATACTCTAATATGTCTTGGCTATGTAAAAGTGTCTAGATACATGTTACATATACACCAAAAACGTCCCATATATATAGAGGTGTAGAAAACCGAATTTTCAACTTTTGTCGATTACGCGATTTTTCTTCGATTAATATCAAACATCTTAGACATGTAATATATATTATGTCAGACATAATATACATAAAATAAAGTATGTTTTCAGCTATATAGCTGAGGTTAAAAACGTCCCATGTGACAAAATTTTGAGTTTGAATTTTCAGCAAATCAAGCCAAAGTGTGGGTGATTGATGTGCGTAAACATGGTATGACTTTGGGGCTGATTTTGACACGTGGTGCATGAATTTCTGAGTATTTTGAGTGTATATAGGCTGGCCATTTTTGTATGGTAAGTACGTGACATGTCGGTGATGGTTCGGTAGTCACCTGATGCATCAATTTTCGATTTATGGACTTGTGACATGTCGATATAATTTTTGTAGCAAGATGACTTGTAATGTATGATATGAGAACTCTATATACTCACAAGTATGATGTGTATATGGTGGTGTGATGTCGACGTACGTTTATGATGTCTATGACGTGTCGGTGGAACGTCGCGATAAAATCATAAAACTTGTCGTTATAAAGAAAATATATAGATATGAAATATATATATATTTTTTTTAAACGAAAGGATACCTTCCGGCTTTTATTTATGTATCATATCCCGCGTTAATGGCCGAGGGTAGCCATTACTACAAGCTAAAATAAAAGAAAAAGAAATCAAATGATCAGTCGTGGGACTGCTAATCTATCTATATTTCAAATGAACGATGACTGCGCCGTCTAGTAACCATTGAGGACGGTGGAGGTGGTGGAAGATCCTTCCGAGATCTGCGCTTTTTCTGAGATAGTCCGCCAAGAAGAGTCCCGCCACCAGTCGATGTCCGGCAACAATCCATATCATCTCCCGCAATGAGCAAACTCTCGCGTAGATCATCATATTCAATCCCTTTACGGCGAGTATATGAGAGAGAAGCTTCATTGTCCGAACCTAGTGCCAAATCAACTTCCGCTTCCTCTTCCCGAAAGTGGTCTTGATAGAATTGTTCAATTAAGGGATCATAAGCAGGCTGACCAATGGCTGGCATTATCGCTAGTGGAACTGACAATTCAACTTGAATGGATTGAATTTGGACTTCCGGAGCCACTTCAGACGGTGGGTTCATCTCGTGAGCATGCTGTACGGTCGTGTCTAAAACCTCCAAGGGCGGAGGAGATATGTGGACCTCTCTCTCTGCTATGTTAGCTTCAGCGGCCTGCAGAGTTAGTGTAGATGTATCTATGTGCTGCTGAGCCTGTTGCTGTTGAACCTCCAATGTTGGCGGCACTACCAGTACCGGACATAAATCTGCAGTCAGCCGAGAGAAAATCTGCGATATAGATGGATCAGCAGTAGGCGCGGGGTGTTGCGTGGTATCAGCTGCGTCATCTTTCGACAGAGGTTCAGGAGGGGGAGCATCCGTCAACGAGGTTTCCGGGCCTGGTCCAGGATCTGCGTAGCATGGATCATGTAGGCCCTGAACTGAATCAACTGCAGGCACAGAGGGCTGCTGAGCATTGTTATCTATAAAAATTTCTTCATTTGGAGGTGGATCCATGAGAGTTTCAACATCAACGATTCCTTCCTGGGCTGAGTGTTGCGCAGTTGGCTTGCGCTTTACCGGAGTCCAACGTGTCTTGGATGGACGAGAAGTAGTAGGCGGAGGAGGCGGCGGCGGCGGGATATTAGTGGCTCCTTTGGAAGAGCAATCACCAATCGCATGTCCCAGCCGGCGACAGTCTGTGCACAACAAAGGCAGATCCTCATAAACTAGTGTTTGCAAGATCAAACGTCCCTTTGCTTGCAGGTAGATCTTTTGTGGCAAGTCCTGAGAGACATCAAGTTCCACACATACTCGAGCTACCGATGGCCGAAGGCCCTTAGAGGTGGCGACATCGAGTTTAATGGGCAAACCAATGGGGCGAACAATTTCAAATAATGCCTCCTGTTGATGTAGATGAACGGGTAGCGTAGGGAGTGCAACCCAAACCGGTACGATGGGAGCATCGGATGTGGGATCAAAATCAACTGTCCATTTCGTAACCCTCATGTGGCAACCAGAAATATGCCAAGAACGACGATAAAAACATCGCAAATAATCCGCCTCATTGTGAAAAGTCATCAGAATATGCGTTTGATCAATCAGGGTAATCCGAAGGTCATGATGAAAGCCAATCTTCTCAAAAACATCACGTATAACCTTTAACAGAGGACGACCATACCAAAACGTACTAACAAGAGAATATCGAAAAGGAGCAGCAAGGGCATCAATTTCCGAATCGAGGAAAGAAACCATGGGGATACCTTTGTAACGTGTCGCAACCTTTGGCGAAATGGAGATCGGAGGAGCAGCGGTGCCGGCCACGACTGTGGCAAAAGTAGGCGCAGCCGCCATGTCGTTTGTTATTGAAATAGATAAAAGAGAGCAGCTTTGATGCGGCAATGTGTGGAAGATGCCCAAACGATGGAGATCGCTGAATGCTACGAACGAAACCGACAGCGGCGGCGGCTACTGCCGCCGCAAGACCTTTTCGTCAGAGCTCTTTTCTTGATGTGTGTGTATAGATATGAAATATATATATGTGTGTGTGTGTGTGTGTGTGTGAGAAAAGGAGAATTTCCATTTCAAGTTCTTTGTCAAGTAGTTGTCTTCAAATATAGCTCCATTTGATGAACTAGATCATCTCCTTACGCACTTCACTTAATGAACTAGTTTAGTTCATTAATCATGACACCTGAAAATAGTATAAAGACAACAAATGTTTGCAAAATGATGTAAGCTTTAACGCTTCATGGCACGTTAGTACGACAACAATATATATAAACATGTAAAGCATATTTATCACATAAGCATGTCAAGTAACAATTTATTCATGCATTTTGTAAACACATAACATTTAAATCATACATTTTCAAATCACTCAAACCCCGATTTCTCAACAGTCGGGTCAAACAATCTTAAAGACCCTTTGATTTCGGTGATAAAATTGTTGAACAGTATTTTGATTTGATCCATTGTGATGTGTGGGGACGTATTCAATATAAAAAGTCTTGTGGTTCTTCTTATTTTATAACTTTTGTGGATGATCGTTCATGGGTTGTATAGGTGTATCTATTGAAAACCAAAGATCGTGTACCTACTGTGGTGAGGCAGTTTTTCGCTATGGTACTCAATTCGGACATGCCATTAAAACTTTCAGCAGTGATAATGGCATGGAATTTGTAGGACCTGCAAGGCACCACTAGAAAGGGGGTTGAATAGTGGGTGCGAAAATTTTGGGTTTTCAAATATTTTGACCCAAAAACTCAACTTCTGAAAACAGTTTCTGTTTTCAGATCCTGATTTGAAACTTTTGAAAGACTAGGTTACAGACCTTCACAAATTCTGAAATTTGGAGAGATTTTACTCTCAGATGTTCTGAGTATTCTCTAAAAATTTCAGATTAAAATTCAACCTCTAACCCTTTGAAAATACGTCTGTGGTCAGATTGCGTGAATTTGCTAGAAACAGTACTCCGATTTGAAAACTTTATTCCGATTAATTCGTAACTCCAATTGGTCTGACAATTTAATGACAAAACTCTTAGGATATGTATTTTAATGGATTGAAACATTTTTTAAAAATTCCTTTGGTAAGTATGTCAAATACATTAATGTTCTCAACCTTTGCAAGTCTGAAAATCAGATTATAGTAGTCTTAGAACTATTAACGTTTGATAGACTTATAGTTATCCAATGGGGTGAAACTTGCACCAGATGAAAACTAAGAGGTGTGGCTATGTTTCTGGAAAACTTTACGATTTTTGAAATTCGTTTGATATTTTTACTATTGCAATGAAAATGATGCAAAGTGCTTGAAACTGAAAGTAAAGTGCTGAAAGTAATAACACCAAGAATTTTATACTGGTTCGGTTAACATAACTTACTTTAGTCTTCGAGAACACCTTCCTCGGTTATCACTAATCACAAAAAAACACCTTACCACAAGGGTTGCTGGAGTTACACACCAACTCCACCCTTACACCAACGTTACAAGCAATCACACGATCACGAGCACCACCACCAGACGGATGAAGGTTTGAACACACCTTAATCAATCTTTTACAATTTAACATGAGTATGGCGGCCTAATCAAAGCCTATTCAATATGTTGAATATAAGAACAATAGGCTTGAGAGAAGAAGAAGAAGAAGAAGAAAATGTAGAAGAAGAGAGTAGAAGACACTTTTTGCACTTGTGAGATTATAAGAATTGTTTTGACTTGGTTTGCTTCTCTTCTCTTCCTTTTATTTGGTCTCGACCGCCCCCTAGGGCTTCTCTTCCATCTTGAGTTGAGAATTCTCTATTATGTCCTTAGAAGAATGCCTTGTGTAGATGTGACACCATCTTGCTTACTTGGCACAACTTGATTGGATGAATGTCTTGGCTTTGCTTACTTGACACATTTTGATTGGTCCAACCTTGTTACCATTTAGTAGCTTTAAAAATCTGAGATTAACTTCTAAAACATGTGAAAAATAAGGTTTAAAACATTTCCAAATAATCAACAATTAATCCCAACAAATTTGGAAGAAAGTTTCATCACCATTCAAGACCAAAATCGGCCACCATATTCTCACATGCTGAATTTTTAGTATGTGTTTCATTTGCTAAAAGGTTTAAAATGTTACCTTGTGTAGCTCCCTTCATTATGTCACTAACCTTGTGTGGCTTATTCTCCACCAATTGAAATGTCAACTAAGCTCCACATAAGCTCCACCAAGCTGAGAATGTCCTGTATATGCATCTTGAACATGTGCTGAATTTTACTTTTGCAAACTTTGTCAAATATTGCACAATAATTATACACATATGGTATATTCCAATCAGACCTAATTTGAATGTTCTATTACCCTTTAAGATGTCTTGAATATGTAAAAAGTGTCTAGATACATGTTACATGTCATGCCAAAAATGTTCCATGTGTTGTGTTCGTAGAAAACTGAATTTTTGACTTTTGTCGATTATGCAATTTTTCTCCGATTAAATTCAAACTTCTTGCACATTTTATATATATTATAACACATAATATACATAAAATAAATTGAATATTCAGTTCCTAATGGCTGAGAAAAAATGGTGGCCGCATGTGACAAAATAGGTTGAATTTGAAATCTCCACAATTTGGCCTTAATTGGGGGTGATTTGTGTGTGCCAACATGGAATGATTTCATGACTGAGTATAACATGTTAGACACGAAATGTTTGGTCATTTTTGAAGTATATGGGCTGGTCATCTGTATATGGCAAGTACGTGACACATTGGCGAAGTTTTGGTAGTCACCTCATACGATAATTTTCGGTCTATAACCTTGTAATGTGTCATAATAATTTTATCATCACCATGACTTATATCATATGATATAAGACCTGAATATACTCATAAATATGAGGTAAGTATAATAGTGTGACGTTGATGTACATTCGTAATATATGTAACGTGTCGGTAGTATGTCGGAATATATGTGTCTTGTGCCTTTTAAAAAATCTGAATACATATATATATATATATATATATATATATAGATATATATATATATATATATATATATACATACATACATATAACATGTGAGAATGAGTGGGAGGAGACTTTCCATTTCCAAGTTTGTTGCCGTGGGAGGAGACTTTCCATTTCCAAGTTTGTTGCCATATATATATATATATATATATATATATATATATATATATATATATATATATATACATATAAAACGTGTGAGAAGGAGTGGGAGGAGACTTTCCATTTTCAAATTTGTTGCCATCATGCCTTCTCCAAATATATCTCCATTTAATGAACTACTTAGTTCATTTAACTAAGTACTTCACTTAATGAACTAGTTTAGTTCATTAATGGTGGCACCTGAAAATAGTTGAAACACGACAAATGTTCGCCATTTGATGTAAGCTTTAGAGCTTCATGGCTTGTTAGTACGGCAATATTATATATAAAGTATATAAGGCAAGTTTGTCGCAAAAACGTGTCAAGTAATAAATTGTGTCATGCATTTCTTAAACGCGCGTTATTTAAATCATGTATTTTGTGAATCACTCATACTCTTTTTCTCAACAATCTCCCCCATTTGATGATTTACAAAATAACCTTATTTTATGATTTAAATTTAACCGCTCACCCTCCAATTGTGCACGAATTCAAATTTTGAATTTTGA
Source organism: Eustoma russellianum (assembly GCA_036186865.1). Taxonomy (NCBI): domain Eukaryota; kingdom Viridiplantae; phylum Streptophyta; class Magnoliopsida; order Gentianales; family Gentianaceae; genus Eustoma; species Eustoma russellianum. The sequence goes on along the minus strand of AP025040.1, from coordinate 18,792,306 downwards.
ATTCTCTCCCTCTTGATTTTTGCAATCAATCACTCTCGCTCTCCCTTAAATCATGCACTCTGTCTCCCCTTTATTTTGGTAATAAAATCAAAAGTGCATGTAAGAAAGAAATAGAAATGAGTATAACAACAAAAATCATGCATTTCAAGTGTATTATGCAATAATATCAAAAGTACGTTCTTAAGGGTTATTTATTCAACCCTTTGCAAATGTCTCTTTTGGTACCCAAATTTAGGTGACCTTTCTAGGTCTTCCAAAAGGTGATAAAAAGAAATGAAGACGCAATCTAATATATGTTAGGGGCAAATGCGTTTGGCCTTTGGCCGAGAATCCCATCATGCACATAGTATGATCCTTGCTTTTGATATGCCTTTGTGTTAGTGTGCATAGTGCGTGACCTAAATGCATTTATGTTGTATCATCGTTGTGTATGTATCAATGGTTTCTTTTCATATCTATATGGCAAATAATTATATCTCGTATGATATGAAGAAGAAGCATGATGAGATGACATAGCGGGGTATCTAGGCGTCTTCTTAGGCACCACATATATCTTAGACGCATCTATTTTTTTAGAAGGAATGAATTTTGTTGATTTGTTTAGTGTCTCATTTTTCTCAACATGTCCTAATCTGGTTTTGTCGTTATCATTTTGTTTGATTGAATGTATGATGCATTGTAATTCTTGAAAGAGATTGCTTGACATGAAAGCATGACCGTCTTGATTTGTGTGTTGTATTTTCTATGTAAGGTTTGGTAGTCAATAAATCCAAGTGATAATAAAGTTATGCCATTTTGTTTTGTCACTTATGATGTGTTATCTAGCATTTGACATGTGATTCAAGTGGGAAAATGTAAGAATCAATTACAATTATTGTATTTGATTGCAAGAATCTCATAATTTATTTATAAATTACTAATATAGATCACATAGGTAAACGTCTCTGTACGTTTTATTGTATAGATACATTGTAATTGTTGACTGCATTAATGATAAGATTTGATTCTTATTAATTGACAATCAATATAGTTCCTTGATAGAAGGAATTTATTATCGGTTAAATACGGAAACGGCTCCCTAACCTAGTCTATAAATATAGAGTCTGTGATATTCCAGCAATCAAGCATTCATACATACATAAGCTAGAAGACTCTATTTTTCAAAGAAGTTTATCTTTTCAGCATGCTTCCAATTTGAAGGCGTCGAAACGATAATGGTCAGATGTAATTTTATACTTCTGCTATTTTATTTTGGTCTTACATGGAAATCATAATAGGAATCATAGTAACAAACAGTGACATAAATATGGCTTTAGCCTCTAATAATCCATATAAGTTTAGTACAGAAATTGAACAAGTATGATTCTGAAATGTTGATGCAGAAATGGTATCAACACTACACAATAATATGAACATACACATATGTGTGTATATATGTGTGTGTTTCTCAAAGTTCATGGACCTCCTTTTCTAGCCCAATTTCAAATATTTACTCGACCTTATAATCTATTTTTCTAATGCTTTCAGTAATCTGGAAATTTATTAAGAGATGATGATAATTACAGGTGTTGTCAAACTTGAAGAAAGTGATTTGTTGAACAAGGTATGCGATAAGGGGAAGTTATGTCAGTTTATCATTATTAGAAGAACGATATGTAGTTATAATTAGTCAATAAAGAAGCAGTCTCATGACATAGTCTAGTTGATACTCAGGTTGACATTTACTCCAATAGGTTTAGAATTCGAATCCAGGAACACACAATGTGGATATTTACTGCTGCTAGGTCGAATGTCTGCGGAAGACACCTTCTGATCACTGCGTAAGTCCTCATCCAATGTAAGATGCCACCGAACTCTTGATTTACATCTTATACGATGTTCCTTGGGACGATGTTCCTTGAATATGAGACGATGAAACTCGAGGTAAAGAATTTCACCATTACTCCAAGTCAATAAAGAATCAGATCTGCAAGCTCGGTCTACCCAAATATATCCGTTATTATTACTATCACATCAATTCAGAAAAGTCTTCTTTCAGATCTGCACACAACATAATAATAATGAAAGACAAGATTTGACAAAGAAGTAATTATTTCTAGTACATTCGTGGCCTCGGAAATGTCATCTTTCAGTTCGGAATATTTTGTCATTTAATAACACAAATAGAAAACCTTTTCGGTTACCCACCATTATGGCGAGGAGCTTCAATTAATCTTCCTGTTGCTCAAAAGTCAACCATATGTCATGGATAAGATCTAAACAAAATATAATAATAATAAGTGTAAGATAAAGTATAGGATAAGTTAAAGAACAATATTTAAACTCTCATAGCATTTGGTATGAAAATGCAAATCATAATTCGAATCGCAACAATAAACACAAAAATAGATATTAGTTTAGCCTCTAATCAATTGTATAAACTTTTACAAAAACTGTGTATGATTCCAAACTGTTGATACAAAACGGTATCAATAATACACTCATATAGATGTGTGTCTATATATAGTTAGTTACACGTTATATTCATAATCTATTAGTTCCTGAAATCAAAGAAAAATATTTGTCTAAGACCTAACAATATCACCATCATGAGATTTGCCCACCCTCTTTTCTAGGGGACCGGATCTCCTCATCCCTCACACCCTCATCCTTTTGTTAACCGCCCACCACGTGGCAGCAAGCTAGGGTAGTGAGGCTAGATGCGGGTGACATTCATGTAGCCTCACCACCCCACCTTGCTGTCACGTGGCGAACGGTGGACAAGGGGATGAGGGTGAGGAGATCCCGTCTCCTTTTCTAGACTATTTGTCTAGGACCTGACGTTATCACCACCATGAAGTTTACCCTACCTTCACTCTAGAGTATTTATGTACGACCTAACAATATCACCACGATAAGATGTTTGAAATAAATAAGAAACAGGGATGGTGTAGCATCTCGCTCCCGTGTCCTAGCATCCTGAACGGTGCACCTGTCGTAGTCTATTAAGAGAACTACAAGGTGTCGAACTATGTTCTTACACATCATAAAAGAAGTAGAAATTTTTTTCGCGGAAAAGATAAATTTAAATGCTCAATTTAAAATTCCATCCATAAACAATGCTCACAAAGATAAAACATAAGTACTTGGGTTGACGAGACCTGACACGTTACGATCTTAAGTCAACAGTCTACAATCAAATGTAAAATGAAAAGTCGGTGTGAATCTCCAAAACATAAAATAACCGGCCGCATGGTCTCTCTAGCTCCTATGCACATGCGTCACTCTGCCCACTCAGCCACGTCAGCCCGTCCTCAACAAAGATGTACTCGTACTCGTACTCGTCCTCATGCTTACCTGGAGGGGGAGGGGGGAGTAGGGGTGAGTGACGTGACATCACCTAGTAGGTATCCACATCGTTCCAATACAAACAAGCATACAACAATGATATACGCACATAATCACATAATTCAAGTTATCGTATAGACATGGAATAATAACTGCGGAAAGTAAATCACTCCAAGTAATAATACGCAACTTCATGATGCATGCCTTCCTCTACGTGTCATACGCAATAAAAGTTATGTCATGCAACAAATCTGTATCTATTCCGTCCAATGCATGCTCCTGGGTTGTGTCTGTGGGTCTTACCCACAGTCCACCTGAGTGTCTGCAGCTCATGACTACAGCCCACCGTCCATACAATCTGCAACTTTTAGTCGTAGTCTACCTACCACGTTGTCCTTTCCTTTTTTCCCTTTTTTTTCTCTTTTTTGTAACTCTTAGTTACAGGCTACCTACTAATGCAACGCTCGTGCCATGAATGCAATGCGAATCCTGCTTTCGGTATTTTTTTTGGAATTCAATTTCCACTTCTAGACGTTCCTCGACATTCATTTTATGGCGCTTTAATTAGTGAAAAAGGTGAAAAGTTATTATTTACCCTTATTTATATTTCCACAGCTTGTATAAATTTTTCTGGCATTTTCTACTATTTTCTTCTATTTTTTCTATATTATTCTCTAATTATTTTAATTATTTAAAATAATTTAATTTCAGAAAATTAGATGAAAATGACTTATTTCAGCATTTTATATCTTCTGAAATTTTTTGGAAATTCTCCAGAATTTATGTATGATTTTTGGAATTTAAAACCTTTTTATATTATTTATTTATTACTTATTTAATTCCAAAAATTAATTAAAATATTTTTTTATTTTTTAAACCGCAGCTCAGCTTGGCCAAATTTTCTAAGCTCAGCTCAACCTTTTATTTGCTTAAGCTCAGCCTTTTATTTATTCCAGCTCAGCCCAATCCATTTATTCTATTTTATTTATTTTATCGATCGATCGATGTGACATCGATCGATACATAGATCGATCTATGTGAGGCAGAATGGATGAAGAATGATTCTGGCCGACTTCGATTGATCGATGTGACATCGATCGATCGATGTGATCGATCGATGTGTCAGCGGACAGAACCTTTCATGCTGAGTTGCATCTTTTGGTCCAAGAATCATCTCCCTTCAAAAGTGAACGTTGTTCAATGAACTTGGAAGGTCTGAAAACTGCTGAAAGAAGTTTCAAACATTGTCTTCTTCTACCCTAAAGCATATATATACAAGGCTTAACTATTTTGTAAAAGATAGAAATTCTCTTGCATTTTTCCTTTAGTGCAGAAAAGTTTCAGCAGTTTTTCTCCTTCCTCTCCTCTTCTTTCATACACTTCTACTTGCAAGTTCATTCCCTTCCTCGTAGAGCAAACGAACAAGGAAAGCCGTTAAATCCTGGGAAGCATTCGCTTGTAGTTCACCTTGCTCACCGGTGGAGGCGAAATTGCTTTTAAGGACAGTGATCTTGATCACGTCTCAGCGATAATTCTGCGTTGTTTGATTGTCATCCATCTCAGTTTTGTCTAACAGACATTTGCTGCAGTACCTAAGGAGATCTTCATACACAACCACCTGAACGAAAGAGTGCTCTCCACAATCCATAAATATCTTAGACAATAATTCTGGGGTGACATCCACTTCAACACAAAACCGCGCAACAAAAGGACGATGAAAATTTAATGTAGCCGAGTCCATCTTTAACGGAGTACCAATCAACTTTGCAATATTATATGACGTACGATAATCATGGAGATGAATTGGAAGGCCCTCAAGTACAACCCACACAGGAATAATAGGAGTATCTAGACATGGGTCAAAAGAAGGAATCCATTTCGTAACCTTCATATCATATCCCTGAAAACGCAGTGACGACGATAAAAGGATCGCGTATAATCATCTTCCTTGACAAAGTTAAGCAGCACATGTCCCTCATCACGGAGACCAATATTAACCGAACATGTGAAACCAATGCTGTCAATCAAAGTGCGTAAGTCTGCCATGGATGGCCGGCCACACCAAAGGATCCAACCAGGGCGTACTTGAAGCGGTGTGCAACCACATCAATTTCATCTTGCGTAAAGAAAACAGCGGGATAACCTTTATAGCATCCAGTCACACGCGATGGGAATCTGCCTACAACAGCAGACGATACCATGACCGTAAATGACTTGGAGAGGGGAGGCGGTGAATGATACTCCATCTCAAATCTATTATGAATTCCAGACTAGCAGTAAATAATGATGGAACATTTCAAGTAAAAAGGTTGAAACTTTTACAATACCTTGCGGAGAATCCGGTGCCACCGCAAAACACCCCGGAGATGGATGCGCCAATAGTGCCGCAGAGGAGAGCAATATTTTGTGAAATAAAGGAGTGATCGGGAAGCCTGCAGGTCACCAAAGGACCCCTCGCTATCGAGAGGGAAGATCGCCGCCGCCATCCATTCTTCAAGAAGGATAGTATATATATCAAGACATAAATAAGGACTAAGTTATGCATTTTTATGTGACATGTTAAAGTAACAAGGAAATAAGTGTCATAAATACTTGAGTGTTGAACCATGAGATTATATGTGGAATATACAAATTAAAAAAGTGGTGTTGAATGAAACATTACAAAAATGGGGTTGTTTTATGGTGCTGGCCGAGGGGATGTTTTTTTTGGGGGGGGGGGTAAAAGTGGCATTTTTTTTATTTTATGACGTGTAAGATGTAGATAAGTGATGGATGTATGATGAAAAAAATTTAGAATCACTAAATTACCCTTAAGGCCAAAATCCATGACCCATGAAATAAAAGTTTGCGAAATTATTTTTACCGCATCACATGTTTTAAAAAGTTTTACGCATAACGAATAATAAACACGAGAGGATTGATTCCAATGACACATGTTATGCTATGTTATGGAGCGCAAGCATGACATCGGGACCAGAGTGTGACATGGGCATATGTTATCGCTATGAGCGAGTGTAACACCTTGTTCGGGATACGGATCTCCGTCATAATACATCACCGTTAGAGCATGTACTTATGTTTTATGTTGTACTTGTTATTATACAGGGAATCGTTCGATATGTCATGCGTTATTATTCTTACGAAAAGTGCTATAGATATATGATGAAAAATGTTATGTCCATGTGTTTATAAAAATGTCATGCTATGCATGTTTACAGAAAAGTCATATTATGATTTTTTGAAAAGGCATGCTTAAAATCATCATTAAATATGAATCATTTTATAGCCATGATACCCTTAAGTTATTGATGGAGCATTCTTAAGTCTATGATGTTACTAAGTTGACAATAGAAATTATGCATGAAAGTGTAGTGGATATAAGATTTAAGACCTTAGTATAAGTCATGGTTTATAAACTAAGCATGAACATGTATGTGATGTTATGGATTAAATAGAATGAAATGCTCACTATGTTACGATGTTAAGCTTCATATGTATTATACATTAAATGCTTATATTTATATTATGTCTTTTTACTTGTTTAAAATGGAGACATGTCATATTATGTTTGTTATTAAGCGTATTTATTTTATCACCACATCTCCTCATGCCTAATCCACATGACGTATCTAGAGGATTACTTGCTGGGTGATTATGTTTATCGCTCAACTAGCCTTAAATCACTTGCAGAGGACAGGGTTTCGATACCAGATACATAGAGGACGAGCCTCAAGTAGATTATCCGTGAGCAAGGAGTATGTCGGTACTTATCTTTTGTTATTAGGTTATATGCTTTGGTCATGATGTACTTATATCATTTTGGGACTTTGTACATTATGATTTGTACGCACTATGACGATTTGTATATTAATTCATGTCGCATGTTTACTTTGATATTGCTTCCGCTATATCGATTCATGATTCATGTCGACATGCCCATGTATGTATCGACGCCATATACATCTCGTAGCAGAGTATGACAGGTGCACTGGGCCAAACACTAGTTTCAGACGAGGAGCCACAAAAAACTCCATCTCCACGAGCAACGTAGGATGTCGTGGTAGGAAATATATCAAACCCAGGAGAGCCACTTGAGCGTCAGCCTCCAATGGCGGTACATGAGGCAAACAGAAGTATAGTGCCCCATGGCATACACCACATGAATCCCTGATAATCGCCTGCTGTTGTCTTTGCATGTCCAACTGCTGCATCCGTATTGAGCTTCATATTACCCAAGGGAGGTAGCAACCATCGCACCATGCACACTCTAGGTGCGTCCATAATAGGCATAAGGCCGGCCTGAGTCAACATCGGAATATTGGTCACCAACTTTGTCCCATCCATACTCCAACACCAGATATAGACATCCGCATGTATCGCTGCCAACACCTCCATGGCACTCCACGAAAGATCATCATGCATCACAGCCGTATAATAGTGTCAAATATTAAGCACGATGATCCCAGACAATATAACTTGCAACACTCCCCATAATGTGGAAGAGTTGGATGATATCCACCAATACATTAGATAAGTACGAATTGAAGAAAATCGTGATGATGAAATATCTAATAAATCTGCAAAATATCTCTATATGGTTTATATAGTAGGACAGCACACAAAAAGACATGGTATATGACCGCCGATGCCACATGACAAAAAAGGCATTGAGTAGGCATAATAGTCATGATGCGACATAAATAGTCCTCCATCAGTAAGGCTCCATGAAACAATCGCCATAAGATAAGACTAGCTGCTGGCTATTGGTGATTATGCTAAATATAAACATCGAGAATAACTTCAGACAAAACGCCCGACAGACATCATACGCAGATCTCAGCATAAAATGACCCGAGGCTATGAATGAACAGCTCATAGTCTCCCTCTCCTGCGCAATGCGGCACACATACCTGTTGAAAGTGGCAAATAGCTCGCCACATGACTGAATCCGTAATGCATGACAGGTATTCCCCCCGGTGACCATATTTATGCAACATATATCAACTCCATAATGTATCCTGCTGATGATATTGCCACCACGGCCAACAAGTATAAGCGTCATGCAGCGCAGGCAAGTTTCGCACCCCCAAGGCACCTTCAGCCCACGGGAAGGTTATGCTCCTCTAGTAAACTCAGTGACGCTTAGCCGATTGGCCACTCCCCCAAAAAGAAATTCATCATTTTTCACTGCAACACATATATCACTGATTTAGGGAGTCTAGTTGCCACCATCACATGTAAGGGCAAAGGGCTCTGGACATATCGAATCAATACTAACTTGCCCGATTGCATAAGCAATTTATGTTGCCAACCATTTAGGTTCCTATCAAAATGCTGTAGCTAAGTCACACGATACCGCGCATGATTGATCCTTTGTGTAAATATGAATCCAAGAAATGAATAGGCAAAGTGGTGGACGTCATCATAAGCGCGGCCTCCATTCTGCGAAGCTGCTGCAAAGAATAACTTTTTGGCCCGAGGCCCTTTCATACTGTGCCAAGATATTTATGGATCTATTTTTTTATGCGGATGTGTATGTGTACATATGTTGATCTACTTATTTGTTTGTATGTGGGTGCGTATGTGTACATATATACATTGACATACATATATACACACATATGTTTATGTCTATATATATATATATATATATATATATATATATATATATATATATATATATATGTTTATTTTCTGTGTGCATATAATCGACTTCATAATATATATGTATATATGCATGCATAGGTGTAGGTATATGTGTGTTAGGGGTGAACAAAAATTCTGAAAACCGGACCGAAAAATCAAACCGCACTGAACCAAACCATTTGAAACCGAACCATAGTTTAACAGCCGGTTTACATGTGAAGGAAAAACCGGACTGTGGTTTTCGGTTTGGTTTCGGTTCTAAAAAAATTAAAACTGTCAAACCGGACCGGACCGGTTTACCCCTAATTATATTAAATATTATATATTTTTTTAAACAAAAGGATACCTTCTGGCTTTTTATTTATGAATCATATCCCGCGTTAATGGCCGAGGATAGCCGTTACTACAAGCTAAAATAAAAGAAAAAGAAATCAAATGATCAGTCGTGGGACTGCTAATCTATCTATATTTCAAATGAAAGATTGACTGCGCCGTCTAGTAACCATTGAGGACGGTGGAGGTGGTGGAAGATCCTTCCGAGATCTGCGCTTTTTTCGAGATAGTCCGCCAAGAAGAGTCCCGCCACCAGTCGATGTCCGGCAACAATCCATATCATCTCCCGCAATGAGCAAACTCTCGCGTAGATCATCATATTCAATCCCTTTACGGCGAGTATATGAGAGAGAAGCTTCATTGTTCAAACCTAGTGCCAAATCAACTTCCGCTTCCTCTTCCCGAAAGTGGTCTTGATAGAATTGTTCAATTAAGGGATCATAAGCAGGCTGATCAATGGCTGGCATTATCGCTAGTGGAACTGGCAATTCAACTTGAATGGATTGAATTTAGACTTCCGGAGCCACTTCAGACGGTGGGTTCATCTCGTGAGCATGTTGTACGGTCGTGTCTAAAACCTCCAAGGGCGGAGGAGATATGTGGACCTCTCTCTCTGCTATGTTAGCTTCAGCGGCCTGTAGAGTTAGTGTAGATGTATCTATGTGCTGCTGAGCCTGTTGCTGTTGAACCTCCAATGTTGGCGGCACTACCAGTACCGGACATAAATCTGCAGTCAGCCGAGAGAAAATCTGCGATATAGATGGATCAGCAGTAGGCGCGGGGTGTTGCGTGGTATCAGCTGCGTCATCTTTCGACAGAGGTTCAGGAGGGGGAGCAGCCGTCAACAAGGTTTCCGGGCCCGGTCCCGGATCTGCGTAGCATGGATCATGTAGGCCCTAAACTGAATCAACTGCAGGCACAGAGGGCTGCTGAGCATTGTTATCTATAGGAATTTCTTCATTTGGAGGTGGATCCATGAGAGTTTCAACATCAACGATTCCTTCCTGGGCTGAGTGTTGCGCAGTTGGCTTGCGCTTTACCGGAGTCCAACGTGTCTTGGACGGACGAGAAGTAATAGGCAGAGGAGGCGGCGGCGGCGGGATATTAGTGGCTCCTTTGGAAGAGCAATCACCAATCGCATGTCCCAGCCGGCGACAGTCTGTGCAGAACAAAGGCAGATCCTCATAAACTAGTGTTTGCAAGATCAAACGTCCCTTTGCTTGCAGGTAGATCTTTTGTGGCAAGTCCTGAGAGACATCAAGTTCCACACATACTCGAGCTACCGATGGCCGAAGGCCCTTAGAGGTGGCGACATCGAGTTTAATGGGCAAACCAATGGGGCAAACAATTTCAATCAGGGTAATCCGAAGGTCATGATGAAAGCCAATCTTCTCAAAAACATCGCGTATAACCTTTAACGGAGGAGCATCGGTGCCGGCCACGACTGCGGCAAAAGTAGGCACAGCCGCCATGTCGTTTGTTATTGAAATAGATAAAAGAGAGCAGCTTTGATGCGGCAATGTGTGGAAGATGCCCAAACGATGGAGATCGCTGAATGCTGCGAACGAAACCGACAGCGGCGGCGGCTACTGCCGCCGCAAGACCTTTTCGTCAGAGCTCATATATATACATATATACATATATATATATATATATATGTATATTAAATATTATATATATATATATATATATATATATATATATATATATACATACTAAAACAAAGCCTAGAAACCTCTACTCCTACCCGTTGCCCTTGCCCGTTTTCACTTTTCAACCACATCCAACCTAATTTTCTTTCCCTAGTTCTGCAGCTGCAGCGATTCTTCATTTCTTCTTCTGCTACTCTCCATAAATCGTAAATCCCTAATTCCCAGTTCTGCGGCGCCATCCCAGAGGCCAAAGGTCTCCTCCAATCTCCATTTGCTGTTTTCTATTTCTGCACTCTTCATCGCAGCAGCAGACAACGGTGCAGCCTTCAGCAGCGGACGCCAGACAGGCGGACAGCGGTGCACTCTGCAGCATACAGCGGTCAGTCTACTACCTAAATTCCTAATTCCATATTTCTGATACCCAGACCCCCTTCAGCTGTTGGATATAGGAGTTTATCCTCAGAGACCCGACGTTGTTTCAGACCATGATTTTCTTGGTGGCGTGGCTTTTCATACCATGATTTCCTTGGTCTATACTGGTTCCTGTCAATGGGCAATTGATATCTCATGTTACCATTAGTAAATAGTTAACTCTGCCATTCCTGTCAATGGGCAATAACTGCCCTCTCCTCCTCCCCCCTCCCCCGGCCCTGTGATATCGCTGGCCTACATTGACACCGTATGTCTTGTTTTTTCCTTAGATTTCTGGGCACTTCACGTATGGAGTTTCTTCTCTTAATTGTATACTTGTCTTGTTCTGATCTTGTGATTTGGAATATTCTTCAGTTGTATGATCTTATTTCTGTTTTCGTGTTATTTGTTTCTTTTGTGATTTCAATTGGTTGTACATAGTGCTTATTTCTTTTCATCTAATTATTTTTATAGATAGTATTTGATTCTTGTTGTGCTACTTTTGCGGAAGTTCAAGAAAGGGGTGAAGGCTTTTGGTCCGAATTTGAACTATATGCAGCACAGCAGCAGATCTTTAGGTTGGTGTGGTTGTCAAAGTGGTTTTAGTTGGTATGCTCGCACCATATACTCAGATCAGTCAACAACATCATCTCAAGGAATTTTTAGTTAGATGCTCAAAGCTTATGGAGATCTTTAGTGGCGAAGATACCAAATTTCTTGCCCTGTTGTATATGAGAATCACTATCATTTATCTTTCTGCTCGAGTAAGAAAACTAAATCTATAATGACATATGAGCCTATTATTGTGGTGCAGTGTCTTTGAAGCAGAGCGGCCTGTTGTAAATTCACTGTAAATCAGAGAGTTGCTACTTCACTACGTACTTTTATAAGGCAAATCATCCATTCTATATCCGTCTTTGTCAACCCCTTGCTTATAAGTGTTTGAATAAAGAATCATGTCTTAGAAATTCACTGATATCATATGTTGTTTTTTTAATGCAATACCTGCCTAGACTACCGCATTCAAAACTATCTTTGAAGTTTAAAGCATGATGGCTTTATTGTAACTAGTATTGCCATTGCTATTTCTTGTGTTTACCAGCCATGTTTGGAGCCTTTAATTAATTGCGTAAACCTTTAGTTAATTACACAAACTGGATCTTTAGTACACAAACTGGAGCCTTTAATTAATTACATTAACAGGAAACAAACTGGAACAAAGCCGAACCAAACTGGACCGGTCAAACAGTTTGTTGACCGGTTCCAGTCCGGTTTCGGTTTGGTAATTTCCAAACCGTTACAAAAAGTTTGGTTTGTATTATGTCCAAAAACCTGCTGAACCTACATCCCTAAGTGTGTGCATATATATATACTAATGGATTTTTATAGCGATGCACAGAGAGTACAACTTGTCTCTAACTTCCATCTGCTTGCAAAAGTCAACTACAACGTCGTCCGTAAACAAATAATGTAACTAACATATTATTTAGATTGCTTACCCTGAAGCTTAACGGATATGATAATAAACAATACACAAATAGCATCTTGTTTTGAATCTTGTGGTGACAGCTTAACATTTCCATTTCAAATGAAGCCAAAGATACACTCTTTCTTGACTTTAGAATATGATGGAATAAAGCAAAATGACTCATTAAATTGTCTACAGTTCTTATATTGAGAAGTAGCAGTTTACCGACGTAGCTTGACGCAATTTTCATTATGGGTCATCGGGAACTATATGTTTCTAACACATAGAAATGGTTGCGTACATCCGACCCTCCATATCCCGCCATAGGCGGGAGGCTCTAAGTCAATGGAGTAATGTTGTTGTTGCTGTGTGGTGACAGCTTAACAGATCTGATGGTAAATAACAAATCTGATGGTAAAGAATACATCCAATTCTGAAATGACGAGATCTTAACTTGCCAGTTGGAGGAATTTTGTTAGAGCAGCCGAGCAGACTGAAGCTGCTGAGCTGCAGAGGCTGAGCTGCAGAATTGCCGACCTGAAGAGCAGACCTAAAGTCCACTGCCTCAGCTCGGCGTGGATATGAAGAGATAATTATGGAAAAAATATTGGGTGATTAGATATGATCGTATATATCTAGACTAATCAAATATATCTTATTCATTGAGTATAACTTGTACATAAATATAAAGAAATGATAGGATTTGTACTGATATTGTATTGATCTCTTTCCCTGTAGATTAGTTCAAGATGCGCGGTTGTAATGTTATAAATTGACAAACAAATGAATGGAAAAACTCAGAGATTTGAGCTGCCAAAAGTTCTTGTCAATATCAGTTTTACATGGTATCAGAGCAAGGTTCGGATTTCTGATCTATTTCTTTCAGTATTCCTCCTCACTAGCCATGACAGCTGAATCTTCATCATCTTCCTCTCAAACTACGGCAACTGAATCCTCTCACAGAAAAATCATCTCTCCCTATGATCTGTACTCAAGTGATCATCCTGGGTTGCTTATCACTCCTGTCCAACTCATAGGATCAAACTATGAACAATGGGCAAGGGCCATTCTTGGTTCTTTGCTCGCCCGACGAAAGTATGGATTCCATGATGGAACCATATCTCAGCCTGCTGATAGGTCTCTAGATATGTTTGATTAGGAGGACATCAACTCAATGATTGTTGCATGGATTTTGAACACAATTGAGCCCAGCATGCGTTCTACTATCTCACACTCAGAGAACACAAGGGAACTGTGGGATGACATCAAGCAGCGATTCACTGTTATGAATGCTCCGCGAGTATAACATTTGAAGAAAGCACTCGCAAACTGCAAACAGAATGGATACTCTGTGATGACTTATTATGGCAGATTAAAGAAACTATGTGACGAGTTGAAAGATTATGATGACATCCCGATGTGCTCCTGTAACGTCTTCAAATGTGATTTGCAACAAACACTCAGTTTCCGCAAAGAAGCTGACCGAGTTCATCAATTCTTTATGGGACTTGATGAACAAACATTTAGGACAGTGAGATCGTCTATTCTTAATCAGGAACCTCTTCCCACCTTGAACAGGGTTTATCATGGTGGTTCAAGAGGAAAGCCTGGGGTCAATTGCACCTGCAGACGACAAACGTGAGACTCCTGCCTTTGCTATGGCGGTATCAGGAAAGTCCGGGGCTGACAAGAGGAACTCCAAATCTGCAGTGGTGTGCACTCACTGGCGATGGAAGGGACACGAGGCAAGTGGATGCTTCCAGGTCATTGGCTACCCTGATTAGTGGGGTGACCGGCCTAAAGGATAACTCATGACTAAAGGATCCGGACCTCCGACATCTTCGAGACCCAAGGTTACAAGTAGTGCTGCACATATGGCAACCGTCTTGGCAAATGCAACCTCCACCTCGGCTGATATACATGGGAGATAAAAGATTTGGGACAAACTCTCCAAAGCCGAGCTGAGCTCACTTCTCCGAGCTCTCAGTACACGTAAGCAAACAACTCCTGAACGACTGAGTGGTAAGCTTCATGACTCCTTTTGGATTATAGACTCCGGGGCCTCCAATCATATGACGGATAACTTAGACTTTTTATACAATTGTGCTACGATTCCTCCATGCAATATCCGCATGCCCGATGGCACTTTAACCTAAGCACAGCAACAAGGGTCAGCTCGGCTAATGCAGAACTGACCTTGGACAAAGTGTTCTCTGTCCCAAACTTGACCTATAACTTGTTATCAGTCTCACAGTTGTTGCACCATCAAGATTATTTGATTAAATTTACTAACGAAGGTTGTGTGATACAGGATCGGGATACCAAGACTCAGATTGGAGCGGGTGATGTGTTCGAAGGGCTGTATATCTTTAAAAGAGCAGACTCTATGTGGATGCATGCCGTAGGGAAGCAATCCGATGTCTCCTTATGGCACAACCGGCTGGGACATCCTTTCAATAAAGTTTTGCGTCTAGTACAGGGTGTAGTCCCGTCTTTTGATGACACGAGCACATCTTGTTGTGAGGTCTTCCTTCGTGCAAAGAAAACCAAAGAGCCATTTGATTTAAGCAATGCTATTACTGAACATTATTTTGATCTAGTACATTGTGATGTGTGAGGTCCTTACCGACATAAGACTACTTATGGTGCTTCTTACTTCTTGACATTTGTGGATGATCATTCTAGGGCAGTGTGGGTGTACTTATTGAAAACTAAAGATCGGGTACCAACATTGGTAAAACAATTTTTTTGCCATGGTTGATACCCAATTCGGCCAAAAGATTAAAATTTTCTGCACTGACAATGGCACAGAATTCTTACCACTTACTCCTTTCTTTGCTGACCAATGAGTAATACACCATACTTCCATTCTACATACACCCCAACAAAATAGGAAGGTGGAACGAAAACATTGACACATTCTCAACGTAGCCAGAGCACTCCATTTCCAAGCTAACCTTCCCTTAACCTTTTGGGGCTAGTGTGTCTTGACTGCAGTCCATCTCATAAACTGCACTCCTTCTGTCCCACTCGGAGGAAAGACACCATACGAAATGCTATTTGGCCGACCTCCCAATTACAATCATCTTTGAGACTTTGGCAATTTGTGTTATGTTCACAATGATCAATGAGGTGGTGACAAGATTCAGCCGCGTAGTAGGAAATGTATCATGATTGGACACCCCTCCGGGAATAAAGGATGGACCGTGTACCACCTAGAAACTCGTGAATTCTTGGTCTCTCATAACGCCACCTTTGCTGAGACCACATTTCCATTTGTTAATAGCTCTTCTTTTGCATCCTTACCCAATAACTCTTCTGCTCTTGAGACACCCTTGTCATTATCAGATCCTCTCCCTTCCAACCCCGTGCTAAGCTCCACCGAACCAAATTCCTCACCTCAGCCGGATCCGCTGACCCAAAACCAGACTCCTGAGCTCAGCACGGATGAGCAGACCTCAACCACTGACCTCGACACTGCAGAGCAGACAACTATATCAGAACTGATTTCACCAGCTCAATCACCTCAGCTCGGCAGAGGACAACGAGTAAAGCAACTTCATGCAAGACTTGCTGATTACGAATTGAATGATGTTCGGACCAGCCCTTCGCCCACATCACCCACTTTGATTGTTTCTTCAGGTACTCCCTACTCTATCAAAAAATTTCTTAGTAATCATCGGTTTTCAGTTGTCCATCGCACTTTTCTTTTGGCTATCACCTCAAGCATAGAACCAGACTCCTACTCTCAAGCCACGAGGGACCCAAACTGGCGGTCTTCTATGCGCGAAGAGCTGCAGGCTCTTGAGGAAAAACAGAACTAGAATTTAGAGGAGCTACCTTCTGGAAAACGCGCCATTGGCTGTAAATGGGTATACAAGGTAAAACACAACTTGGATGGGAGTATTGAGCGCTATAAAGCTCGACTGGTTGTACATGGCAATAGTCATATTGAGGGAATTGACTACACTGAAACATTTGCTCCCACTGCGAAGATGGTTACGGTTTGCATACTCTTGCCTCTAGTAGCTGCCCGGCAGTTTGCCACCTGTCAAATGGATGTATGAAATGCATTTCTTCACGGTGATTTTGATGATAAAGTATACATGAAACTACCTCCTGGATTCTCTACCACCTCACCACGCACGTCTGTCGTCTGCGTAAATCCTTATATGGTCTTAAGCAAGCACCTCGATGTTGGTTTGCAAAGCTCTCCTCTGCTCTGCGTTCTTATGGTTTTGTCCAGTCATATTCGGATTACTCTTTGTTCAGCTATGCTCGTGCTGATATACATACATATCTCTTGATCTATGTTGACGATCTTATATTTGTGGGTAATGGTTCTCAGGAGCTGAAGGTTGTGAAAACATATCTCAGTACCTGCTTTCATATGAAAGATCTTGGCCCTCTTAAATATTTTTTGGGCCTTGAGGTTGCTCGAAATGGTGACGGTATCTTCGTATCCTAGCGTAAGTATGCTCTTGACATTATTGTAAATTATGGATTGCTTGCTTCAAAGCCAGCCTCTATACCTTTGGAACGACAACATCAGTTAGCACAGTCTACAAGCTCCTTTCTAGAAGATCCACTCTCTTATCAACGTCTAGTTGGTCGCTTGATCTATTTATCTGTCATCCGGCCTGAGCTCTCCTATGTTGTCCACACACTGGTCCAGTTTATGCAATCACCTCAGATTGACCACTGGCATGCTGCTTTGAGTTTTGTCCGGTATCTCAAAGGCAGCCTGGGCCAAGGACCTCTTTTCGACTACTAACGATCTTCAATTAACTGCCTATTGTGACTCGGATTGGGCAAGTTGTCCGCTTACTCGCCAATCCCCTTCTTCCTACTTCGTTCAACTAGGCACAGCTCCAATATCGTGGAAGACTAAAAAGCAACATACAGTTTCTCGTTCATCTGCTGAGGCAGAATATCGTGCCATGGCCTACACTACCTGTGAGCTAAAGTGGCTGCTCGGCCTTCTTCGGTTTCTGGGCATCCCTCACTCCACTCCTGTTACCCTTTACACCGATAGTCAGTCTGCATTGCATCTTGCACATAATCCTGTTGCTCATGAACGAACTAAACACATTTAGGTTGACTGTCACTTCCTCTGGGATGGCGTACTCCATGGACAAATACGTCCTCTACACGTCTCTACGACACATGAGCTTGCTGACATTCTTACAAAATCTCTTGGAACTCGCGAGTTTCGCTTTTTGTTGTCCAAGTTGGGCGTTGCCGACCTCCACGCACCAACTTGAGGGGGTGCTAGAGCATCCGAGCAGACCTGAAGCTGCTGAGCTGCAGAATTGCCGACCTGAAGAGCAGACCTGAAGTCCACTGCCTCAGCTCGGTGTGGATATGAAGAGATAATTAGGAAAATAATTCCGGGTGATTAGATATGATTGTATATATCTAGACTAATCAAATATATTTTATTCATTGAGTATATCTTGTACATAAATATAGAGAAATGATAGGATTTGTACTGATCTTATATTGATCTCCTTCCCTGTAGATTAGCGCAAGATGCGCGTTTGTAATGTTATAAATTGACAAACAAATGAATGGAAAAACTCAGAGATTTGAGCCGCCAAAAGTTCTTGTCAATATCAGTTTTACAACTTCCTTCCGCAACCACGAGTTCAGATCCATTTTATTGTAAAGAAAGCTCAACCAAACGATCTTCTTCAGAGTTTCCGTCCACCTCCCTTTTCCAAATGTACAAAACTATATACCTTTGTTTAAAATACACTGATCGCAAAGTGTATTGTGTATCAACTTTCTTATTTGTCATTTTAATAGGACTTCATTTTTTTTGCATCCGGCGTTCGTTTAGACCATCAACGCAGTATATTTGTGGAGAAGTCATTACTCGTTATGTTACTCGAGAAGTCATTACTCGTGGGGTTTCTTTTTTTATTTTATTTTCATCATTATCATTACTCGTGGTTTATTTTATTTTAGATGTCAAATGCATCCTCGCTTAGCTAATATATAGAACTGGCAGCCTCAACGTATACCATTCTCAAATACACTTTCTTCTGATACACTCTTATGATGGATCTAATCGGGCTTTCTACGCTTGTTCTTGGTTTGCTGATAGTTGTTTGTCTTTTAGGAGTAAGAAATAAGTTGAAAAGCACTAACAAAACCTCAAATCTCCCACCAGGCCCATGGAAACTGCCTCTTGTAGGTAACATCCATCAGTTGCTTAGTGATTTGCCTCACCGAGCTATGAGTGATTTGGCAAAGAAATACGGACCCCTGATGCATCTTCAGCTAGGTGAAGTGTCCCATGTCATTGTTTCGTCGCCGGAGATGGCAAAAGAAGTGATGAAAACCCATGACATCAGCTTTGCGTCGAGGCCTAATGTCATTGCCATGGAAATTATTTCCTATAATAGTACAAACATCTGCTTTTCACCCTATGGAGATTACTGGAGGCAACTAAGAAAGGTTTGCAGTTTAGAGCTTTTGAGTGCAAAACGTGTTCTTGCTTTCCAGTCCATAAGGAAGGAGGAAACCTCGAACTTGCTCAGATGGATATCTGGTAATGAAGGGAAATCAATAAATTTCACAGAAAAAGTCGGTGCAAATATGTACACTAACATATCAAGGGCAGCTTTTGGGAAAAAAAGTGAGGATCCAGAAGCTTTTCAAACTGTTATGAACGAAGTTTTAACCTTAGCTTCAGGATTCAATATTGCTGATATATATCCTTCTGTCAAGTTTTTCCATTGGATTACTGGAGTCAAGCCCACACTAGAGCGGCTACACAGGCAAATAGACAGGATACTTCAAAAAATCATTGATGATCACAGGACAGAGTATGAAAAACCTGAGGACTTGAAAGATCTTGTGGATGTTCTCTTAGCCCATCAAACTGAAGGTGCAGATTTTCACCTGACTACCGATAACATTAAAGCAGTATTACTGGTATGTGACTCCTCTCATTAGATGCCTCGGCAAGGGCATATACTTATTTAGTTCCAATATTTCGTTTCTCCGTCTTAGTTTCATAGTATTTGGTTAATTTGAATTCTTAATCCCTCTCTAAAACCAGTAAAACGTTGTTAGCAGTACCATATGCTACCAACATTTGAATCCCAAATTATAATATATCAGAGACTACAATAAAAATTTAACTCAATTTTTATGTCCCATACTTATCACATAGCCGGAAAATAGCTTTTTGGATAAAATAGTAAAAATATTTATACAAAAGGATTATCGGAAAAAGCTAAACAATGGTGGTTGCATATTTTGTATTACTTGTATTGATAATTTAATATATCATATATATTAAATCACAAAATTTAAAGAAAATGCATCCAAACAAACATAATAGTAAGTTATAATAGCCCCAAGCGGTAAAAAGTAAATGGGACTAGGAATCAGTAGTTGAATCGAATTCGATTCAGTATGGACCTAACCTGTAAATCAATTATTGTATAAAAGTCGGTATTTGGAATCTATATAATTATTTTCCTTGTTTGCAACACATTTGATTGGATATGAAATCAAATCATAAAAGAGATAACGTGTTATGCATATACACACACACATAAACACCCCCTTTTCGCCAACCCTCCTAAGGAACTAACGTCTTTTCTGCTTGTTGTTGTTGTAGCTATGATTTCAAGGTAAGCTTAGTACAGCCTTTTTCTGTTTGTTGTTACTGTAGTTATAATGAATGTTTCGCTTGTGAAAAATGATACACTTGGGAATTGGACAAGGTTTTGTCGATTCTTTTTCTTTTGCTTCAGGTGCTGTTTGAATTTTACTATGCGTTCCACCAATTTTCAGGATATTTTTAGTGCCGGAGGTGAATCATCTGCAAGTATTATCTCTTGGGCTTTCTCAGAAATGATGAAGAATCCAAGCATTCTAAAAAGAGCACAAGAAGAAGTAAGGCATGCTTTTGGAAGCCAAGGTTATGTGGATGAAGGAAAATTTGATGAACTCAACTACATGAATTCAGTAATCAAAGAGACGATGCGCTTACACCCACCCGCACCTCTATTAGCCCCAAGACAAAACGCTGAAAAAGTTGAGATCAACGGATACGAAATACCAGCTAATTCCACGATCTTGGTTAATGCATGGGCGATCAACAGAGATCCTACATATTGGGAAGAAGCAGATAGCTTCAAGCCTGAAAGATTTCTTGGCAATTCGATTGACTTCAGAGGAACAAATTTTGAATACATTCCATTTGGTGCAGGAAGGAGGATGTGTCCAGGAATAACATTTGGTTGGGCAAGCCTTCAGCTACCAATGGCGCTCTTACTTTATCATTTTGATTGGAAACTACCTAGTGGAATGAAATGTGAAGATTTAGATATGTCAGAGAAATTTGGACTCGCTGTCAGAAGGAAGAATGATCTTTACATAATTCCTACTATTTGTAATCCCTTAATACTTTCTCAGTAGTTCTCGAAGTTCATGTCCTCCTTTTGTACCCTAATTTCAACTATTCTGTGCACTTTTAGGAATGCCTTTTGGAATAAGAGCTGGATTCGCTCACTTTGAGTGGGTGGATGTGGCTATCTATTTGTCACTATCTTGAGTAAAAAGTGTTGGAATGTGTTAGTGTTTTGATGATTTGCACAATTGATACTTGGAACGTTTGATTAGGCGTTTAATGTGAAGTGTTTGAAGGTCAGTATACTTCGAACGCCGACATAAGGCGCCTCAGGTAAAGGCTCTGAAAACCAGTATACTTCGAACGCCTACATAAGGCGCTTCATGTGTTGTGGTTGAATTCCAGTACACTTCGAACGCCTACATTAGGCGCTTCATGTGTACCATAAAGTCAAAAGTACTTTTCCCCCCAAAATGGGCACGTACATCAAGCAACTTTCTGATAAAAGTCAGAACTACTTCGAACAAGCATGAAGGCTGAGATTAGGCGCTTCATGTGACTTCAAACGCGTTCAGCTGCCCACATAAGGCGCTTTATGTGACATCGAATGCCTGTTCAATTTCATATAAAGCGCTCCATGTCACGTTGAACGCTTGTTCACTAAACAAATTAGGCGCTTCATGTGATCAACGTTACAAATGTCTTATGCTATACTTTCTAACGTTACTTGGCATTTTGTACCCTCCCTTTTTAATGCAATTTCACAGGTTCTCTCTCTCTGTTGAAGAAGTGTTTTTTCCTTTTCTAGCTTTCCACAAGAAGCTTCTCCAAGAAGGTTGCTACCAGCCAAGAGAAGATCTTCAATGAAGAGGACATGCCATCACAAGAAGACAAAGCCCATTATTGGCTCTGCAGAAGATTTCAGACGGCCAAAAATTCAAAGGGAATAAAACAAGGGTTTCATCTCATTCTTCTCCAACTTTTTACCATTCAAGCTCTCAAGTTTCTCTCAAGTTTTCAAGCTCTCAAAATAGTTGTAATCTTGTATATTTTACTTTATTGTTCAGAATTGTGCTGTAAAGGAAGAAGAAGGGTCTTCTTCTTAGTGAGTGAATATTGTGAGAGGCTGTGTAGATTGTTGGTCAAGAAGATAGAGTGCTTCTTGTTTGAGAAATCTAAACCTTGGAGGGTTACTTGATAGTGTGGTGGTGCACTATACTCCCTACAAGAATTCCTTTGAGGGTAAAGAAGTTATTTGGAGGCTAGGCTTCTAGGGGTTAGTTTTCTTGGTTGTGGTCTAGGTGTGTGGCCTAGTTTTTCCAATTGTTGTGGATTTTGTTTTGATTGTTGTTTCCCCCATAGAAATAACAATCCCCCATTCAAAATCCATCTTGTGAAAAATAAAGAAGGTAGAGGAGTAGAATCATTTGACCTGAACCTCTATACATCCTTGTGTTCTTTACGCTTCCGCAAAGTTTTATTCTTTTCAAGAACACATCCAAGTATTGGTTGCACTCAAAAACGAAAAATATTCAAGAAAATATCCATACTTGATGAACACACTATTCAACCCCCTTATAGTGTGTTCTAAGGGACCTAACAATTGGTATCAGAGAGAAATCTTAAGTATTTGAGTTCAAATAGTAAGATTTGATCTTTAAAGTATGGATCCCTTTAGTTATGATGATGCTTGATCCCCTAGTGATGATGCCTAAAGAAGAAGAATGCAAGAAACACTACTCTCTTCTATCTCAAGTGTCCATGTCAAAGTTCCCATGTTTGACCCTCTAAACTACCCACTATGGAAGTCCAATATGGAAACATATTTATGTTCTTGTGGGTACCAAATATGGAGAGAGGTGTCAAAAGGGTCTACTATTCCCTTTGACGTTGATGATCCCAGTCCGGAGGAGGAGTTACATTTTGTGATAAATAGCAAAGCTCTTGCTATTTTAAATAGCTCTCTTTCATAAAATGAGAGAGCTCAAATACAAGGTGTCCAATCCACACATGAAGCCTGGACAAAGCTAGAGATGATCCATGACGGAACATCTCAAGCGAGGCAAGCCAAGAGGAGACAACTCATCAAGCAATTCGATAATTTTAACGTCCCCAAAGGCGAGAAGATTGAAGAGTCCATCCAAAGATTCACTAAGCTTGTCAACCTTCTCACGGCAGTTGACAAAAAGATAGAGCAAGAGGATCTTAACCATTGCTTCCTAAATAGCTTAGGAAGAGAATGGAACGCAAAGGTGACGGCAATCGAGGAGTCCAAAGATCTTGAAAATATTACTTTGGATGAGCTTTATGGGAATCTCATCACTTATGAGATTCATCTTGAAGCTCAAGTGAAGAATGACCCCATAAGGAGCTTGTCAAAGGCGCTCACATGCGAATTGTAGGAATCGGATGATGAAGTCGGACTTCTTGTTAGAAGATTTCGATGTTTTGCAAGAAAAAATGAGGATGAAGCCAAGAGGTTCAGCAAAGACAAGTTCTCCAAGGACAAAGTGAAAGACCAAGAAACTAAATGCTACAAGTGTGGAAAACTTGGTCACTTCATGAAAGATTTTCGGGTGAAGGAGCCGCAACTCAAAGACAAGAAGGCCATCTACCAATGGAAGAAGACCTTACAAGCGGAAGTAGCCCATTGGGAGAGCATTATTTCCCGATCCGAGAGCGACAATGGAGACAATGATGATCTCGCTCTCACGGGGGTCATCAATAATGATCTAGACAAGGAGTTATATGCACTCATGGCCATAGACGACGACATGGAGGTATGGAATATCTCATCTCACTATAGATTGATAGACGAGAGAGATGATTTAGTGCAAGAAAATGATTTTTTAGATTTGAAGTATAAACGTGTCAATAAGGACTTTAGAGCATGCTTAAATGAATACAATGACACGTTAGAAAATCACATTGCATTACAATTAGAACATGACATTTTATTGACCATGCATGTGATTGCACTAGAAGAGAAGCATGACTTGATGAAATCAATTTCATCTTCTCAAAGCCTTTTGAAGAAGAAAGTCCTTCAAAAGGATAGTGATAAAAAGGATGCAACTACATTGCCCAAAAATAAAATCAAACCTTGTGCCAAGTATGTATCCAAGAAGGGAAAGCAAAAGGAACAAGCACAAGTTGTCAAGGAGCTTAAAACCTCATTGAAGAAACGAAGGCACATGCCTAAAGGAAAGGCAAACGCACTAAAGGCGTCAAAGCCTTTGGTTGAATCCGTGAAACAAAAATCTTCTTTAATTCCAAATAAGGTTATCCATAAAAAGGAATCACGGAATGTGCCAATTCACAAGCATACACATTTCCACAAACATACTCCTACATGTTTTTATTGAAATAGGAAATGTCATGTAGAAAGAGTATGTAGAGCCAAAAATAATAAGAATCTGGTGTGGGTGCCGAAAGGCGAAGTGAAGGTAACTAACCTTCAAGGACCCAAAATAAAAAGGGTACCAATATCATATGGTTCATTTGCAGACCCTGGCACTCAATGGAGAAAGCGACGACAAGAACGTCAAATGGGTCGTGGACAGTTGGTGTTCCAACCATATGACGGGAGACAAAAGTCTCTTCTATAGACTCACTATGCAAGATGGAGGAGTTGTCCACTTTGGAGATAGCAAAGGCCAAATCAAAGGACACGGTATTGTGGGTAACAATTCCTTGTCTCTTAGTGATGTTCTATATGTTGTAAGATTAAAGTTCAACTTGATAAGTGTCAGTCAACTGTGTGATGCTAATTATAAAGTTTCGTTTTTGAAAACAAAGTGTGTTGTGAAAAAGGATAATACTATCTTATTTGAGGCTTTGAGATTCAAAGACATTTATAAACTTAGCATCAATGATTTGGTTTCTCAAATGTATCTTGCCTAATTGCTAAAAATGATTTGACGTAACTATAGCATAGACGTCTCGGACATGTTTGTTTCAAAACGTTTAAATTTATTTGCGAAAACAATATGGTCCGATGCCTTCTGAAAATGAGTTTCGAAAACCATGACTTATGTGACACTTGTCAAAGGGCAAAGCTTGTGAAAACAAGCTTTAAACCAAAAACAAATATATCCACCTGCAAACCCCTACAATTACTACATATGGATTTGTATGGGGATGTTGGAACTAAGAGTTTGGGTGGTAAACATTATACCTTCGTGGTAGTAGATGACTATACTCGTTATACATGGATGATGTTTCTTGCTAAGAAAAATGATGCATGTAGTGAGTTCATGAATTTAAGTAGACGATTAGAAAATCACATGGGTGACACCACTAAAACCATCCGTAGTGATCTTGGTGGTGAGTTTGATGGTGAGTTTGAAAGGTTTTGTGAATCAAAGGATACTCACATGATCTTTCGGCACTTAGAAGTCCACAACAAAATGATGTAGCCAAACGAAAGAATAGAACTCTACAAGAAATGTGTAGAGCAATGTTAAATGAGTTCGATTTGCCCAAGTACTTTTGGAACTAAGAGTTTTCAACTGATATAGACTCATCAACTTCCATTGTAATATCAATCAATGTGTCCTGCCAATGAGTTCATGCACTACTAGTGTATCCATAAGCATGTCTATCTTAGCCTCTTCATATTCAATAAGACCATTAATAATCTGTGCAATTTTCTCTTTTTTGTGGGTTAAAATTTAAATTTATATTAACTAAGATCCATGCATCATAGGGGATGCAACCCATACAATCCAACACCATGTCAAAATAAAACTATCAAGGAACAAACATTATTGTTCCTTAAGACCTTTCTATCGTTTTGCTACTTTAAAGCATTCAATGTCCTATACACATGTGTTTGCAATTTATAAATTACATCCCCTACCTTTAATGTAGCACCTTCATATAGAACTTTGTTCCTACCTTGCCAAACTAAATAAACTGCAGCAACAATGCTTGTCTTAGTCGCCCTATTTTTGCTACTTTTCTTCTTTAGTCTCTTTTGTCCCCAAGCCAAGATTCTTGGGAGACAATCCAAAGTAGTAGGCATCTTCAACCAATCCACCAAAACCTTCAGATATCTCTTAGTGCATGGCAACTGAAGAAGATGTGCCAAATTGTCTTTGTTGAATTGCAAAAGGAGCAAGTGATGTCCGCAATAAAAGGCATGTTGTCTTTTGTGCTCAACCTGTCATTAGCCGCAAGCCATAGAATAAACCCAAATTTTGGAGTGATGATTGGGTCCCAAAACATTGTTTTCCAAGGCACCACTTCACCCTTGGATCCGAAGTGCTGATATCCCACCCCAGGAGTCATCCTACCATTTTGTACCCAAGAGTGCATTAACAATTAGGCAGCAGAGATGCTTCCTGTATTAGAGATGAGAGTGTCTCTATTATCCAATAAAGCTTTCATCAGAGGTGAGTAATATTGCTTCTTGCAACTGGTCCATAAACTGAAATACAGCTTGTACCTGCAATTAATCCATTTCACCAATAGTAGATTTTTTGCAAGTGAATATCCCACAAGTTCTTCACAAGGAGAGCCCAGTTCCAAGACCTTACCTGTAGAACTCCTAGGCCCCCCTCTTCTTTTGGAAGACAAACTTGTTTCCACAAGACTATGGCCCACTTGTTGCCATTATTGCTACTGCTCTATAGGAAATGAAGGCAGACTCTGTTAACTTGATCCAAAACTGTTGCTGGGATTGGAAGTGCACTAACCAAGAAACAGAGAAGTCCTTGTAGTACTGTTTTTTATTAAGAGTAACCTGCCAGCATAGGTGAGGTTTGCCTTCTATCATTGGTTAACCAACTGGAGCAGTTTACTAAGAAAATGGTGAATAGTGAGCCTGCTATAATTTGTGACCCGTCACTAGGATGCCAAGATATCTAAATGGCATAGAGCCTAAATTGAATGATGTAGTTAGCTGCATTCCCAATTGAAGCTGACTAATACCAGCTAAGTATAGCTTGGAATTGGCCGTATTGAGTATCAGCCCAGATCTACTGTAGAACTCATATAGTTTCTGCAGAAGCAAGTTTGCTTAAATGCAGTCTCCCCTACAAAAGAGCATTAAATCATCGGCAAAATTGAGATGTGTGCATTTAAGCTCACCACATTTAGAATGATAATTAAAATCTAGATTTGACTACAGTTGGTTCAAAGAACTTGAAAGATACTCAATCCTAATGACAAACATGAAAGGAGAAAGCGGACATCCTTGTCTAAGTCCTTTTTTCCTGGGAAGAATCCAGCAGGAGAGCGATTGATAGAGATGGAGAATGAAGTAGTGATTATACACTGCATTATCCACTTAATGAAGACTGCTGGAAATTTAAGGCCATTCAAAACTTGCTCAATGAAGTCCCAACTTATACTGTCAAAGGCTTTGTGAATATCAATTTGAAGCATGCATCTAGGCGTGGTTGAATCCTTTCCATAGTCCTTTAGCAGCTCTTGTACTAGAAATATGTTGTGTAACATGTATCTTCCTTTTAGAAACCCAGCCTGAGATGAGTCCGTAAATTCAAGAATTACTGCTGCGAGCCTCTTTGCCAAGGTCTTGGCAATGACCTTATAAATGACATTGCAACAAGATATTGGCATATAATCTTGAATCTTGATAACATCTGAGGATTTGGGGATCAAAGCAATAAGTATATGATTCAACTGCTTTAGCATTTTTCCTTTCCTGAAGAATTCTTGCACATCCTTCAGAACATCAGCTCCAACAATATCCCAAGAGTTGATAAAGAAGAAGGCCCAGGAGCCTTATCCTTTAGAATGGAGAAGAGCGAATCCTTGATGTCCTTATCAAGTACTGGAGTCACCAATAGTTTAGCACTTTCAAATGATAAAGAGGTGTCGTTCTCCATGACAGAATCCAAGATAGGTAAGACCTGGCTTGCAGTCCCAAGAAGAGATGAGTAGAATGACATGAAGTGGTCCTTTACCTTGTCAATGGACGTGGTGAGGGAACCATCATTGAGCTGAATGGAATTTTTGCTCCTTTTTGCAACACTTTGTTTGATCATAGCATGATAGAATTTTGAATTTCTATCAGATAGATTGAGAAAAGCCCCCTTCGCCATCTGTGAGAAGAAAAGTCTCTCCGTATTTAGAAGATCAAAAGTAATCTTCTTCTGGTGTGCAATCCTTAACACAGTATCAGCATCAGCGTTAGATATATTGCCTAAATCCTGCAATGTGTTTAAGTCCTCCATAGCTCTTTCAACTCTTGAGGAAATGTGCGAGAAGGCCTTCCTGTTAAGCTCCTTTAGAGGTTGTTTAAGCCTTTTCAATTTCCTGTAGAGAGTAAACATTGCAGTACCCTGCACCACTTCACTCCAAGAGTTAGAAAATGTGATATTGAAATTACCATGCTCACACCACATATTAAAGAACTTAAATGAATAAGCTCTTTGCACCAATGGTAATAATTGTAGCACATGGGGGAATGATCTGAAAAACATCCAGAGTTCAGAAAGGTAGCATTTGCATTTGGGTAGTTCTCAAGAAAGTGTGCATTTACCATGATTCTATCAAGTCTTGATTTGGTTATGCCAGCACTCCAGGTGAACTTACAGCTTGAGTAATCAATCTCCATAAGATCACAATTCATGAAACAATTCAATTGATCCTGTAGCTGATAGTTTGTGTAGAGAAAAAGGGGTTTGAATGATTTCAAAATATGTGATTTAAATGAATGACGTAAAAACGTGCATGTGCATGATATACATGTGTGCATGATACATTGCTTATTACTTGCCTTATTTAACTCATGTACAATCTTGCCGTACTAACGAGCCATGAAACATTAAAGCTTACATCATATGGCAAACATTTGTTGTATTTATACTATTTTCAGGTGCCAGCATTAATGAACTAAACTAGTTCATTAAGTGAAGTACTTAGTTAATTAAACTAAGTAGTTCATTAAAGGAAGCTACATTTGGTAAAGGCACAAAGGCAACAAGGCTAAGGAAGGAAAGTCTCCTCCTCCTCTCCTTATTAAATATACACGCCATACATATATATATACATATATTTTCAGATTTTTTGAAAAAGGCACATACACATGTATTCCAACGTACTACCGACACGTTATTTTACGTACGTACGTTAACGTCACACCATCATACTTAACTCATATTTATGAGTATATTCAGGTCTTATATCATATGATATAAGTCATGGTGATGACAAATTAAATACGACACGTTAAAAGGTTCTAAACCAAAAAATTGTCATATCGGGCGAATACCGAAACTTCGCCAACGTGTCACGTACTTGCAATAAATAAATGGCCAGCCCCTATAATTCAAAAATCATCAAAAATTTCGTGCCTAGGGTGATATTTTCATCCAAAAATTCTTTCCATGTTGGCACACACAAATCACCCCACATTAAGGCCAAAATGTGAAGATTCCAATTTATATTTTGTCACATGTTAATGGCGTCACTTTAGACCAGCCGAGTGCTGAGATTTAAAGTATATATTATATATATTATGTGTAACATAATATATATAACATGTGCAAAAATTTGGAATTTAATTAGAGAAAAATCGGGTAATCGATAAATATCAAAAATTCGATTTTCTACGTACACAATGCATGGAACATTTTTGGCACATCATATGACACGTATCTAGACACTTTTTACATATGTCATACATCTTAAAGTGTTCTAGAAAATTAAATTAAGGGCTGATTGGAGTATAACATGTGTGTATTATTAAATGTGCACTATTTTACAAAATTAGCAAAAAATAAAATTTCAGCACATGCATGTACATTCATCAACGCCACCTACAGCTGAGATGGAGCCTATGTGGAGCCTTTTTGACATATTTATTGGTCAAGAATTAATCATACAATGTTGGTGAATTAAAGAAAGAAGCTACAAATGGTAAGGTTTCAAACTTTGTTACATTTAAAACACATGCTGAAAATTTCAGCATTTTGAAATAGGCTGGCCGAATTTTGATGCTTTATGAGACATATTTTATCATCTTGAATTATGTGATTGATTGGAAGAAGAAATAGAAGCAATTTGAATATTTTTCAAAGTCATAAAGAGTGATATTTTATATATCACACATGCTAAAATTTTTCAGCATGTGTGTGACATGTCTTGGCCGAATGTGTGGGCATAAAAGTGTCCAAATTCATTTCCAATGTGATAAGGATATTTGCCATCAATTGGTGATTCATTTTAATTAGAAAAATCAAAGAAAAATGGAATTATTTTGAACTTTAACTCCATGTATCACATGCTGAAAATTCAGCATGGTAAACACTCTTAATGGACGCTTTTTATCCTTGTGTGGGAGGAATTTTGTCTTGCTAAATTGATGTGACAATCTTATGGATCATGGAAATTATTTTATGTTGATTTTGACACATGTTTTGAGTGATATATTCAGATTTTCCAAGTCATCAAATGATGACAACATCCAACCAATCATGAAGTGCCAAGTAAGCAAAACTTAAATGATCATCCAATAAGAAGATGCCAAGTAAGCAAGACCATGTCACAATGATGTCTTACATTCTCCCAAGGACTTAGAAGATAATTTTTAAGAGGGGGATAGCACAAGGGGGATGGCTACATGGCAATAAAAGGAAAGAAGATGAGCAAAAACACGACAAGCACAAGAATTGCAAAATCAAGTGATCAAAAACGCTAGCCTCTCTTCTTCTACTCTATCTTTCTTTCTTCTTCTTGAAAGCCTATTGTATTCATATTTTCAATCTTGAATCGGCTTGTTATAGACCACCACATATTCCATATCTTTGTAAAAGATTGATCAAGGTGTGATCAATCTTCATTCTTGCTAGGTGGTGGTGTTCGTGCGAATTGTATTCTTCGTACAAGGTTTGTAAAGGGTTAGAGTTGGTGTGTAACTCCATCAACCCTGTGGTAAGGTGTATTTCGTGTGTGTGACTAGTGTGTACCAAGGAAGGTGTTCCTTGAAGACTGGAGTAGGTTGCTTATAACCGAACCAGTATAAAATTCTTGGTGCCATTTACTTTCAGCTTTTGCTTTCTGTTACTGCACAGTTTACTCTTTTTGTTGGCGTTCGTAAAAATAGTAAACGACTTTTAAAAATCACGAAAATTTTCAGAAACATAGCCACACGTTATAGGGTTAATTTGGCACAAGTTTCAACCGTTTTGGATAAGTATAAGTTGATCAAACATCAAAAGTTCTGAGACTAGTGCAGTCTGATTTGCAGACTTGCAAAGGTTGAGACTTTGATTTTAATTGACCCTACTTCCCAAAAGAATTTTGCAAATATGTTTCAACCCAATTAAATATAGTATCTAAGGAGTTATCTGTTAAAATTTCAGAGCATTTGGACTTACACACAAATAGGAATAAATTTTTCAAAACCGTCTACCGTTTCTGGCAGATTCGCGTAATCTGATTACCAACGATTTTTGAAAGGGTTAGAGGTTGAATTTTAATTTGACATTTTTAGGGGACCCTCATAACATCTGAGGCTAAGTTCTCTCAAAATTTCAGAATTTTTTGAGACCTATAACCTGGTTTTAAAAAGTTTTAAAACTGGTCCTGAAAGCAGAATCTGTTTTCAGAAGTTGAGTTGTTTAGGTCTAAACAAATTTTAAAAACCATACTTTCCGCACCACCTATTCAACCCCCCTTCTAGTGGTGCCTTGCAGATCCTACAAGTGGTATCAGAGAGCAGGAACACTCACTTCAAAGAATCCAACGATTTAATGAGATGGCAACCACAAATCTCAAAACCGAGCAGAAGGTATGTCGAGCCAAAGGCCTCCTCTTTTTTGACGGTGAGTCATTTATTCAGTGGAAACTTAGAATGAATCTTTTTCTTATGGCTATCAATATTGATCTTTGGTCGATAATAGAAGATGGTCCTTTTGTCCCATCTAAGTTATCCACCGTAGACGAAGTCACATTAGAAGTTGTTAAATCTAGACAAGAATATATGAGTGATGATAAAAAGAAACTTAGTATGAATGCTAGGGCTATGCAATTGCTCCTAAACAGATTAAGTAAAAGTGAGTCTAGTTATGTCTCAAACTGTTCAAGTGCAAAAGAAATGTGGAGGATACTAGAAATGAAACACAAAGGCACGAGTCAAGTAAAAGAGTCAAAAATAAACATGCTTATGTCCACACTTGAGTCGTTTAAATTGTTGCCTAATGAGTCTATTGTTGATATGGATCTTCGTTTGACTAACATCTACAACTCTCTTGAGTCTCTTGGTAAAGCTTTTACCACGCAGGAAAAGGTACAGAAAGTCTTACGAAGCCTTCCATCTGAGTGGACCCTAAAGTGACTGCAATAGAGGAAAGCAAAGAAACTAAGTCAATAAAGATGGAAGAATTAATTGGATCACTTAAGGTCTATGAGAATAAACTCACCATACGGAAATCGGAATCATCTAAACAAGGTAAAGCTATTGCTTTTAAA
The DNA here is from genome assembly GCA_036186865.1 of Eustoma russellianum. Classification (NCBI taxonomy): domain Eukaryota; kingdom Viridiplantae; phylum Streptophyta; class Magnoliopsida; order Gentianales; family Gentianaceae; genus Eustoma; species Eustoma russellianum. The sequence goes on along the minus strand of AP025040.1, from coordinate 18,759,656 downwards.
TCAAATGAATACGTCTCTTCTCCTTCCGATCACGTAGATGATAGTGATTCTGAATCGGATAACGATGACCTAATTCTATTGGCTAAAGGCTTAAGAAAATTTATGAGAATGTCATTTAGAAACAAAAATAAGGGTACTACAACTAAGAGAAATAAGAACAAGTCAAATGATAAAGATGTTAAATGTTACGAATGTGGCAAACTCAAACACTTATCATATGACTGCCCCAATAAAGAAAAGCAAACAACTAAATACCCTGACAAGGAGCGGAACAAAAATAGACCCGTATCAGAACCCAAGCAAAGGACACGTGCTCTAAAGGCCTCCACTTGGAGTGATTCATCGGATTCTGAAACTGAGACCGAAGAGGAGACTGCACAAGTATGCTTTGCATCCAAAGCATCTAATGAGGTATCATCTGATTCTGATTCTGACTCTGAACCTTCTTATGATGATCTTTTTAGTCAGTATTTAGAATTGCACAAATTCACTAAGACTCTCACTAAGGAAAAGAAGCGATTAATATAAAACAAGAAACTGTTAGAATCCTCTAACGAGAATCTTGTCACTCAATTAACCGATTCAAAGAAAGAGTCATCATGTGTCATTACTGCATTAAAAACAGAGATTTCATCATTGACCACTCAAAATAATGAAATGAAATCCGAGATTTCAAGTTTGAAATCAAGGAATACAGACTTAGAGAAAATGATGAAACAGTTTGATACGGGATCTAACATGCTGCATCGTATTATCTTATCTCAAAAGCATGATAGTGACAAAACGGGTTTGGGATACGTTGATACTAATGAAGTATCAACTAAACCAACCAAGTTTGTTGTGTCTAAGAAAGTAGACACCCCAAAGCACCAAGTGGCGTCTAAGATGACGCAAAAGCCGCCCCTTCCCTCATCACGCCCCACTTCCTCTTTATATCATGTGAAATACAACTTTGTACCATATAGATCTGAAAAGAAAAGAGTAATGCATACACGAAATTCATATCATCCACGCACTACGCACACACACAAGGACATATCAAAAGCGTCCTTCATTCAATGAGTATAAAGGAGTCCTTGGGCAAAGGCCCAAAGTGCATGCACCATATGTCTACTATATCGCACCTTCATCTAAATTCTTGCCATTTGATAGACCGAGAAGGATCACCCAAGTATGGTACCAAAAGGTACTTTTACAAGAGGTGATTAACTAACTCGAAAGGACCCAAAGTTAAAAGGGTTCCTAAATCATCTTTGCACATTGCAGGGAGCCCACACATCGAAAGATACAACTATAAAGTGGTTCCTTGACAGTGGCTGCTCGAGGCACATGACGGGTGACCCGAGCTTGTTCACAAAATTAAAGAAGGTCACAAAAGGCGGATCCATGACCTTTGGAGACCACAACGAAGGCAAGATCATAGGAAAAGGTACGATAGGAAATCCAAGCACTCTCCAAATCTCCAACGTCTTTTTGGTAAGCAACTTATCCTACAATCTTCTTAGCATTTCTCAATTTTTGACAGTGGTTTTAATGTGTGTTTTACTCACCCTTATTGCAATATAATAAATAAAAATGGAGAAACCACTTTAAAAGGAAAACGAGAAGGTAACATTTTTACGCTTTCTATGGATGATGTGGTAGACGCTAAAGTTAAGTGCTTTATGTCAAATGAACCCAACGTGAATTCATGGCATAGACGTTCAGGACACATTGGTATTTCCACACTAGAAAAACTTCAACGAAAGAACCTAGTACGAGGATTGCCTACGCTTGATTTAGACAACTTTCAGTTGTGTGAATCTTGCATAAAAGGCAAACAAACACATGAGTCACTTAAGCCTAAAAATGAAATAAGCACGACTAGAGTCTTAGAACTATTACATATTGATTTGTTTAGTCCTAGTCGCACTACAAGCCTTGGTGGGCGCCACTATGCATGCGTGATTGTTGATGATTTTTCTCGTTATACTTGGACTTTATTTCTTGCACATAAGGATGATAGTGCCATTGAGATTGCGAAATTAATCAAACAGCTTGAAAATCAATACGGTGTAAATGTGAAAAAGATAAGAAGCGATAGAGGCAGTGAGTTTAAAAACAAAGAGATGATTTCATTTTGCGAAGAAAAGGGAATTAAGCATGAGTTTTTGCCACCTAGAACTCCACAATTAAATGGAGTAGTAGAAAGAAGGAATCGAACATTACAAGAAATAGCTAGGACTATGTTATGTGAAAATAAATTGCCTAGATTTTTGTGGGCGGAAGCCGTAAATTGTGCATGCTATATAGTAAAACGCCTATCTATAAGAAAGAAAATAAACAAGACGCCTTACGAGATATTGAATGATCGCATGCCTAAGATTGACTATTTTCGTGTGTTTGGAAATGTTTTTTTTAAATACAAAAGATAATTCAGATAAATTTGAATCTAAATCAATTGAGTGCATTTTTGTTGGATATTCTATAAATTCAAAGGCATATAGATGTTATGATCCTCTCACTAGACAAATCATGGAATTTATTCATGTGAAATTCAACGAATTTGGTGAGATTGATAAAGATAAAGAATATGACGACGACTTTGAATTGAAACCCGTGTTGAATGAAGATGATGGTACATTTGATATGCATGATATGAATGACACACTAGAAATGCATGATCACATAGAAATGCATGATAACATAGAAAACAATCAACCAAGATGGCATAGAGATCACCCACATGATCTCATCATAGGCGACCTCACTCACGGTGTGCGACCATGTAGAAGAATTACTTCGGACGAAATAAATGAATTTCATGCTATGATTTCTGAAATTGATCCAAAAAATGTGCATGATTCTTTGAGTGATTCCTCTTGTATTGATGCTATGCATGATGAACTTAATCAATTCGTTAGAAACGATGTATGGGATTTAGTGCCACGACCACAAGATAAGACTATAATAGGCACAAAGTGGGTGTTTAGGAATAAAATGAATGAAGAAGGAAAGGTCGTTAGAAATAAAGCGAGACTTGTAGCGCAAGGCTATAATCAAGAAGAAGGAATTGACTACGATGAAACATTTGCACCCGTAGCACGTTTAGAAGCTATACGACTATTACTTGCTATTGCTTGCATGAAAGATTTCAAATTATATCAAATGGACGTAAAAAGTGCATTCCTAAACGGATTTATACAAGAAGAAGTATACGTGAAGCAACCACCCGGTTTTGAAGATTTGAAACATCTAGATCACGTGTACAAACTAAAGAAGGCACTATACGGACTAAAGCAAGCACCGAGAGCATGGTATGATCGTTTTGCTACTTTCCTTTTAGAAAATGATTTTAAACGAGGTACTATAGATAGTACACTATTTTTGAAACAAGATAAATTGGATTTACTTATTATCCAAATCTACGTTGATGACATTATTTTCGGTTCTACCTCACATAGACTTGTTGAAGATTTTGAAAATTGCATGAAATCTGAATTTGAAATGTCTATGGTTGGTGAACTTAACTATTTTCTTGGCTTGCAGATTAAGCAAACGAGTAAAGGCATTCACATAAGTCAAGCAAAATATGTCAATGACATGATTAAAAAGTTTAACTTTGAAAATTTGAAACCATCCCCCACCCTCATGAATGTTACTACAAAATTGGACAAAGATGAACATGGTAAAGACGTTAATAATGGATTATATCGATCTATGATAGGTTCTTTGCTATATTTAACTGCTAGTAGGTCTGATATCATGTTCAGTGTATGCATGTGTGCACGATTTCAGAGTCAACCTAAGGTGTCTAACTACAATGCGGTAAAAAGAATATTCCGTTATATTAAGCACACGCGCACCTTAGGAATTTGGTACGATAAGAATTCCACGTTTAACTTACATGCTTATACTGATGCAGATTATGGTGGCTGCAAAATAGATAGAAAGAGCACGAGTGGGACTTGCCAATTTATAGGAAACTCACTCATTTCATGGTTTTCCAAAAAGCAAGCAAGCGTTGCTTTGTCTACTACTGAGGCTGAGTACATGGCACTTAGCCTTTGTTGCACACAGTTGTTGTGGATAAAACAACAACTTTCAGACTTTGGGATTACCGTAAATAGAATTCCTATATATTGTGATAGTATGAGTGCCATTAATTTGTCTAAGAACACCGTGTTACACTCTAAGGCTAAGCATATAAAAGTACGTTATCACTTTCTTCATGATCATGTAAACAATGATGATATCGTCATAGATCACGTACGCACAGAAGCACAAGTAGCGGATATCTTTACAAAAGCCTTAAATCAAGTCACGTATAAATCTCTTCGTTCTAAAATTATGCATGATTTCAGTAGATATGATTTGACTTGACGTGATTTGATTTTCTTTCCTTATTTAAGGAATCTTTTGATTTACTTTCCAAAATAAAGGGGGAGAGAGAAAGCATGATTTAAGGGGGAGAGAGACACTAATTGATACTGATTGCAAAAATCAAGGGGGAGCCGGATTTGAAATTTGAAATTCAAATTTCAAATTTATGCATATTTGAAGGGGGAGCGATAGTATTTAAATCATGTGCATAAGTTATTTTGAAAATCATCAAAAGGGGAAGATTGTAGAGAAAAAGGGTTTGAATAATTTCGAAATATGTGATTTAAATGAATGACGTAAAAACGTGCATGTGCATGATATACATGTGTGCATGATACATTGCTTATTACTTGCCTTATTTAACTCATATATAATCTTGCCGTACTAACAAGCCATGAAGCGTTAAAGCTTACATCATATGACAAACATTTGTTGTGTTTATACTATTTTCAGGTGCCACCATTAATGAACTAAACTAGTTCATTAAGTGAAGTACTTAGTTAATTAAACTAAGTAGTTCATTAAAGGAAGCAACATTTGGTAAAGGCACAAAGGCAACAAGGTTAAGGAAGGAAAGTCTCCTCCTCCTCTCCTTATTAAATATACACGCCATACATATATATATATATATATACATATATTTTCAGATTTTTTGAAAAAAGGCACATACACATGTATTCCAACGTACTACCGACACGTTATTTTACGTATGTACGTTAACGTCACACCATCATACTTAAATCATGTTTATGAGTATATTCAGGTCTTATATCATATGATATAAGTCATGGTGATGAAAAATTAAATACGATACGTTAAAAGGTTCTAAACCAAAAAATTGTTGTATCGGGCGAATACCGAAACTTCGCCAACATGTCATGTACTTGCCATAAATAAATGGCCAGACCCTATACTTCAAAAATCATCAAAAATTTCGTGCCTAGGGTGATATTTTTAGCCAAAAATTCTTTCCATGTTGGCACACACAAATCACCCCACATTAAGGCCAAAATGTGAAGATTCCAATTTTAATTTTGTCACATGTTAATGGCGCCACTTTAGACCAGCCAAGTGCTGAGATTTAAAGTATATATTATATATATTATGTGTAACATAATATATATAACATGTACAAAAATTTGAAATTTAATTATCGAAAAATTGGGTAATCGATAAATATCGAAAATTTGATTTTCTACGTACACAATGCATGGAACATTTTTGCACATCATATGACATGTATCTAGACACTTTTTACATATGTCATACATCTTAAAGTGTTCTAGAAAATTAAATTAAGGGAGGATTGGAGTATAACATGTGTGTATTATTAAATGTGCACTATTTTACAAAGTTAGCAAAAAATAAAATTTCAGCACATGCATGTACATTCATCAACGCCACCTACAGCTGAGATGGAGCCTATGTGGAGCCTTGTTGACATATTGATTGGTCAAGAATAAATCATACAATGTTGGTGAATTGAAGAAAGAAGCTACAAATGGTAAGGTTTCAAACTTTGTTACATTTAAAACACCTGCTGAAAATTTCAGCATGTTGAAATAGGCTGGCCGAATTTTGATGCTTTATGAGACATATTTTATCATCTTGAATTATGTGATTGATTGGAAGAAGAAATGGAAGCAATTTGTATATTTTTCAAAGTCATAAAGAGTGATATTTTATATATCACACATGCTGAAATTTTTCAGCATGTGTGTGACATGTCTTGGCCGAATGTGTGGGCATAAAAGTGTCCAAATTCATTTCCAATGTGATAAGGATATTTGCCATCAATTGGTGATTCATTTTAATTAGAAAAATCAAAGAAAAATGGAATTATTTTGAACTTTAACTCCATGTATCACATGCTGAAAATTCAGCATGGTAAACACTCTTAATGGCCGATTTTTATCCTTGTGTGGGAGGAATTTTGTCTTGCTGAATTGATGTGACAATCTTATGGATTATGGAAATTATTTTATGTTGATTTTGGCACATGTTTTGAGTGATATATTCAGATTTTCCAAGTCATCAAATGATGACAACATCCAACCAATCATAAAGTGCCAAGTAAGCAAAGCTTAAATGATCATCCAATAAGAAGATGCCAAGTAAGCAAGACTATGTCACAATGATGTCTTACATTCTCCCAAGGAATTAGAAGATAATTTTCAAGAGGGAGATAGCACAAGGGGGGATGTCTTATATATATATATATATATATATATATATATATATATATATATATATATATATATATATATATATATATACATATATTTTCAGATTTTTTGAAAAAAGGCACATACACATGTATTCCAACGTACTACCGACACGTTATTTTACGTACGTACGTTAACGTCACACCATCATACTTAACTCATATTTATGAGTATATTCAGGTCTTATATCATATGATATAAGTCATGGTGATGACAAATTAAATACGACACGTTAAAAGGTTCTAAACCAAAAAATTGTTGTATCGGGCGAATACCAAAACTTCGCCAACATGTCACGTACTTGCCATAAATAAATGGCCAGACCCTATACTTCAAAAATCATCAAAAATTTCGTGCCTAGGGTGATATTTTTAGCCAAAAATTCTTTCCATGTTGGCACACACAAATCACCCCACATTAAGGCCAAAATGTGAAGATTCCAATTTTAATTTTGTCACATGTTAATGGCGCCACTTTAGACCAGCCAAGTGCTGAGATTTAAAGTATATATTATATATATTATGTGTAACATAATATATATAACATGTACAAAAATTTGGAATTTAATTAGCGAAAAATCGGGTAATCGATAAATATCGAAAATTTGATTTTCTACGTACACAATGCATGGAACATTTTTGCACATCATATGACATGTATCTAGACACTTTTTACATATGTCATACATCTTAAAGTGTTCTAGAAAATTAAATTAAGGGAGGATTGGAGTATAACATGTGTGTATTATTAAATGTGCACTATTTTACAAAGTTAGCAAAAAATAAAATTTCAGCACATGCATGTACATTCATCAACGCCACCTACAGCTGAGATGGAGCCTATGTGGAGCCTTGTTGACATATTGATTGGTCAAGAATCAATCATACAATGTTGGTGAATTGAAGAAAGAAGCTACAAATGGTAAGGTTTCAAACTTTGTTACATTTAAAACACCTGCTGAAAATTTCAGCATGTTGAAATAGGCTGGCCGAATTTTGATTCTTTATGAGACATATTTTATCATCTTGAATTATGTGATTGATTGGAAGAAGAAATGGAAGCAATTTGTATATTTTTCAAAGTCATAAAGAGTGATATTTTATATATCACACATGCTGAAATTTTTCAGCATGTGTGTGACATGTCTTGGCCGAATGTGTGGGCATAAAAGTGTCCAAATTCATTTCCAATGTGATAAGGATATTTGCCATCAATTGGTGATTCATTTTAATTACAAAAATCAAAGAAAAATGGAATTATTTTGAACTTTAACTCCATGTATCACATGCTGAAAATTCAGCATGGTAAACACTCTTAATGGCCGATTTTTATCCTTGTGTGGGAGGAATTTTGTCTTGCTGAATTGATGTGACAATCTTATGGATTATGGAAATTATTTTATGTTGATTTTGGCACATGTTTTGAGTGATATATTCATATTTTCCAAGTCATCAAATGATGACAACATCCAACCAATCATGAAGTGCCAAGTAAGCTCCAATAAGAAGATGCCAAGTAAGCAAGACTATGTCACAATGATGTCTTACATTCTCGCAAGGAATTAGAAGATAATTTTCAAGAGGGAGATAGCACAAGGGGGGACGGCTACATGGCAATAAAAGGAAAGAAGATGAGCAAAAACAGGACAAGCACAAGCATTGCAAAATCAAGTGATCAAAAACGCTAGCCTCTCTTCTTCTACTCTATCTTTCTTTCTTCTTCTTGAAAGCCTATTGTATTCATATTTTCAATCTTGAATAGGCTTTTTATAGACCACCACATATTCCATATCTTTGTAAAAGATTGATCAAGGTGTGATCAATCTTCATTCTTGCTAGGTGGCGGTGTTCGTGCGAATTGTATTCTTCGTACAAGGTTTGTAAAGGGTTGGAGTTAGTGTGTAACTCCATCAACCCTGTGGTAAGGTGTATTGCGTGTGTGTAACTAGTGTGAACCAAGGAAGGTGTTCCTTGAAGACTGGAGTAGGTTGTTTATAACCGAACCAGTATAAAATTCTTGGTGCCGTTTACTTTCAGCATTTACTTTTTATTACTGCACAATTTACTCTTTTTGTTGGCGTTCGTAAAAATAGTAAACGACTTTCAAAAATCACGAAAATTTCCAGAAACATAGCCACACGTTCTAAGGTTAATTTGGCACAAGTTTCAACCCTTTTGGATAAGTATACGTCGATCAAAAATCAAAAGTTCTGAGACTAGTGCAGTCTGATTTGCAGACTTGCAAAGGTTGAGACTTTGATTGTAATTGAACTACTTTCCAAAAGAATTTTGAAAAACGGTTTCAACCCACTTAAATATATTATGTAAGGAGTTATCTGTTAAAATTTCAGAGCATTTGGGCTTACACACAAATAGAAATAAATTTTTCAAAACCGTCTACCGTTTCTGGAAGATTCGCGTAATCTGATTGCCAATGGTTTTTGAAGGGGTTAAAGGTTGCATTTTAATTTGACATTTTTAGGGGACCCTCATAACATCTTAGGCTAAGTTCTCTCAAAATTTCAGAATTTTTGGAGAACTATAACCTGGTTTTAAAAACGTTTTAAAACTGGTCCTGAAAACAGAATCTATTTTCAGAAGTTGACTTGTTTAGGTCTAAACAAATTTTAAAAACCACACTTTCCGCACCACCTATTCAACCCCCCCTTCTAGTGGTGCCTTGCAGATCCTACAGTTTGTTACCAAACCACCACCAACACACTCTTCATCACTTAAAACTCAGTTACATTCACCAAGTACAGCCCAAGTTGAATTAACATGTAGACTTTGTGCCTCTAAATCACTCCACAATGTTCTCCTATCCACTACTGAGTTGTATGCATACACAAAAGAAATATGCAGCAATCTTGATGAAACAAGACATTTGGGTTGGCAAAATATTGTTTGAGCTGAGGTACAGATTATATTAATTGAGATAAAAGAAGGATCCCAGAGTAATAGGATCCTTTTCCCCGGATGATGTGCAAAATTCTCAGCATGATGCCAGCCTTTGAACAAAAATAGAAGCTGGCTGAGCATCCTGTGGTTCAGTTTGGTTTCTAGAATTGCAATAAGTTGCAGCTTATGTTTTTTAACAAAATGTACTAAGCTCTTTGCTTAGTGGGCTTATTGTAGCCCCTTATATTCCAACTGCTAATAATCATTCAAGGAAGGGAGAACCAGAGTACCTAACAGGGCATTCCACTTTCTTTTGTTTCCTAGCTTGCTTCTTGGAGATAACCTTAGTGAACTCCTTATCCATCTCAAGTTCCTTGAGTATGTGTACATGGAACTGATCATATACATGTTGAGAAAAAGGGTTGAGTGATTCACAAAAATGCATGATTTAAATAACATGTGCTAAAGAAATGCATAATATATTTTATGACTTGACACGTTTTTGCAAGAAACTTGCCTTATATAGTTTATATATAATGTTGCCGTACTAACAAGTCATGACGCTTTAAAGCTTACGTCAAATGGCAAACATTTGTTGTGTTTGAACTATTTTCAGGTGCCACTGTTAATGAACTAAACTAGTTTATATGTATATATATATACATATATATATATATATATACATATATATATATATATATTCAGATTTTTAAAAGGCACTATACACATATATTCCTACGTACTACCGACATATTATATATTTTACGAACGTACGTTAACATCACACCACTATACTTACCTTTTATTTATGAGTATATTCAGGTCTTATATCATATGATGTAAGTCATGGTGATGACGAAATTATTACGACACGTTACAAGGTTCTAAACCAGAAATTGTCGTATCGGGTGATAACCGAAACCTCGCCAACGTGTCACGTACTTGCCATATATAGATGGCCAGCCCCTACACTTCAAAATTGACCACAAATTTCATGGCTTACATGGTATATTCAGCCATAAAATCATTCCATGTTGGCACACAAAAATTACTCCCAATTAAGGCCAAATTGTGGAGATTTCAAATTCAACATTTTTGTCACATGGGGCGCCACTTACTTCAGCCTTTAGAGCTGAATATTCAAGTTATTATATTTATATTATGTGTGACATAATATATATAACATGTGCAAAAATTTTGAATTTAATCGCAGAAAAATGGCATAATCGACAAAAGTCAAAAATTCGGTTTTTTACGAATACGACACATGGAACGTTTTTGGCATGACATGTAACATGTATCTAGACACTTTTTACATATTCAATACATACTAAAATGTTCTAGAATATTCAAATTAGGGCTGATTGGAATATACCATATGTGTATAATTATTGTGCCCTATTTTACAAAGTTTGCAAAAATAAATTCAGCATATGTTCAAGCTTAGTCACACGCCTACTCAGCCTTGATGGAGCTTATGTGGAGCTTAGTTGGCATATTTATTGGTCAAGAATGGACTATACAAGGTTAGTGACATAATGGAGGAAGCTACACAAGGTAATGTTTTAAACTTTGTCACTAATGTAACATATGCTGAAAATTCAGCATGTGTTAATCAAGGTGGCCGAATTTTGTGTGCTAAATGATGATTAATTTGCTCCTCATTTTTTAAGGGATTGATATAATACTATTATGGAAATAATTTGAACATGTTGAATATTGCACATGCTAAATTCAGCATGTGAATAAATGAGTTCGCCGATTTTCTTGAAGTAAATGAAGACAATTTGTCTTGCAAATTAAATGGGATTGGTTATATGATATTTGGAAATGTTTTTATGATAAATTTGGCACATGTTTTAAGTGAAATATTCAGATTTGTACAGTCATCAAATGATGACAAATCTCATCCAATCAAGGAGTGTCAAGTAAGCAAGGCCAAGATGATCATCCAATGAAGTGTTGCCAAGTAAGCAAGTAGATGTCACAATTATACAAGGCATTCTTCCAATGAATTAAAAGAGAATTTCCAAGGGGAAGATAGTGGGTGGCCATATTGACATAAAAGAAAGAGAAGAAAGAGCAAATCAAACACAAGACAAGTCTTAGAATTTCAAGAGTGCTAAAACATTTTCTATACTCTCTTCTTCTACCTTTCTTTCTTCTTCTCTCTCAAAGCCTATTGTATCTACATTAAAATACACTGTATAGGCTTCATTCATACCACCATACACGCCTATTATTGTAAAAGGTTGATCAAGGTGTGATCAAACCTTCATCCGCTCGGTGGTAGTGTTTGTGATCATTGTGATTGCTTGTAAGGTTTGTAAAGGGTTGGAGTTGGTGTGTAACTCCATAAAACATGTGTGGTAAGGTGTTATTTTGTTTAATGATAACCGAGGAAGGTGTCCTCGAAGACTGGAGTAGGTTGATTTAACCGAACCAGTACAAAATTCCTTGTGTTCTCTACTTTTCAGCACTTTACTTTCAGTTTCCTGCACTGTGCATCATTTTCATTGCAGCAGTAAAAATATCAAACGAATTTCCAAAATCACAAAACTTTTCAGAAACATAGCCACATGTTTTAAGTTTCATTTGGCGTAAGTTCAACTATTTTGGACAAGCATAAATTATTCAAATGTCAATAGTTCTGAGACTAGTGCAGTCCAATTTTCAGACTTGCAAAGGTTGAGACTTTGAACGTATTTGACATACTTCCCAAAGGAATTTTTCAAAACTGTTTCAACCCAATTAAATGCACATAGTAAGGGGTTTGTCAATAAATTTTCAGACCATTTGGAGCCATGGTTTAATCGGAATAAATTTGTTAAATCAGACTACCGTTTCTGGCAGATTTGCGCAATCTGACCACCAACGATTTTTCAAAGGGTTAAATGTTGAATTTTGATCTGAAATTTTTAGGAGTTACTCAGAACATATGAGACTACAATCTCTGCATATTGCAGAACTTTTGAAGGCTTGTAACCTAGTTTTTAAAACGTCACAAAACAGGTCCTGAAAACAGAAACTGTTTTCAGAAGTTGGGTTTTTAGATTAAAACATTTTTAAAAACCAAATTTTCCACACCCACTATTCAACCCCCTTCTAGTGGTGCCTTGCAGGTCCTACAAGTGGTATCAGACCATAGGCACACTCACAACAAGAAGATCCAACGATCTAAGTGAGATGGCAACCATTAACTTCAAAACCGAGCAAGAAGGTATGTCGAGTCAAAGGCCTCCTCTTTATGATGGTGAGTCCTTTATTTAATGGAAATTAAGAATGAAAATTTTTCTTATGGCTATTGATATTGATCTATGGTCCATCATAGAAGACGGTCCTTTTGTTCTTTCAAAATTATCTACTGTAGATGGTGTCACACTAGAGGTTGTAAAGCCAAAACAAGAATATACTAGTGATGACAAAAAGAGACTAAGCATGAATCATAGAGCCATGAAATTACTCTTAAACGGGCTAAGTAAAAGTGAATCTAGTTATGTGTCTAATTGCTCTAGTGCTCAAGAAATGTGGAGAATTCTTGAGATGAAACATGAAGGGACTAGCCAAGTAAAGGAGTCCAAGAGTAATATGCTTATGTCCACACTTGAGTCCTTTAAATTATTGCCAAATGAGTCTATTGTTGATATGGATCTACGCTTGACTAACATTTATAATTCTCTTGAGTCTCTTGGCAAAGCTTTCTCTACACAGGAAAAGGTCCAAAAGGTACTACGAAGTCTTGCATGCGAATGGGACCCTAAAGTGATAGCTATAGAGGACAACAACGAAACCAAATCAATAAAAATGGAGGAACTAATTGGATCACTAAAGGTATATGAAAATAAACTCACTTTAAGGAAATCGGAATCACCGCTGAAACAATGTAAGACTATTTCCTTTATATCAAATGAATACGTCTCTACTTCTTCCGATCACGTAGATGATAGTGATTTCGAATCAGATAATGATGACTTAATACTATTGGCTAAAGGTTTGAGAAAATTTATGAGAAAGTCATTTAAAAACAAACCTAAGGCTACTTCCACTAAAATAAATAAAAATAAAGCAAATGACAAGGACGTGAAATGCTATGAATACGGGAAACTCGGACATGTATCTTATGACTACCTTAACGAGGACAAACAAACAAACAAACACCTTGACAAAGATCGGTCCAAAACTAGACTTGTCTCAGAACCTAAACAAAGGAGAAGAGCTCTCAAAGCCTCCACTTGGAGTGACACATCCGACTCTGAGACTGATACAGAAGAGGAGACATAACAAGTATGCTTTGTATCCAAAGCATCAAACAAGGTATCTTCTGATTCTGACTCTGATTCTGAACCTTCATATGATGATCTCTTTAGTCAATATTTAGAACTACACAAATTCACCAAGACTCTCGCAAAAAAAAAAGAAATGATTAATTGAAGAGAAGAAGCTGTTAGAATCTTCTAACATGAATCTTGTTTTTGAATTAAACGATTCAAAAGAAGAGTCATCATGCATCATCAATGCATTAAAATCAGAGATCACATCATTAACTACACATAATAATGAAATGAAATCCGAGATTTCAAATTTGAAGTCTAGGAATACGGATTTAGAGAAAATGATGAAACAATTTGACACGGAAACTAACATGCTAGATCGCATTATTCTATCACAAAAACATGATAGTGATAAAACCGGATTAGGATACATTGAGACAAACGAAGCATCAATTAAACCAACCAAATTCGTTTTGTCTAAGAAAGTAGACACACCTAAGGCATACATGGCGCCCAAGATGGCGCAAAGACCCCCTCTCCTTTCATCTCGTCATACTTCTTCTTCATATCATACAAAATATAATTATGTACCGTATAGATATGAGAAGAAACCATTGATATATACATGACATTCATTCCATGCATCTAGATCACGTACTATGCACACGAACACTAGAACATATAAAAAACGCACACCATATGATGCACATAAGGGGATTCTCGGCCAAAGAACTAATGCTTTCTCACCCCATGTCTACTATGTTGCTCCTTCATCTACATTCTTACCATTTGCTAGACCGAGAAGGATCGCCCAATTATGGGTACCGAAAGGTACTTTTACTAAGAGGTGAATAACTAACTTGTCATCATCATCATCATCATTCATACCCAGTATATCCCAACGACAGCATAAGCTATCGTCAAGGTCTGGGGAGGGTAAGTGGTATGCAGATAATACCTCTGTCTCAAGGGATAGAGAGTCTGCTTCCAGTGAGACCCCCGGCTCTATATGTACCTGCATAAATAACATGATAATAGAGATATGCTGTGCTAGTGTGTTAGTGAGGGAACGTGTGTATGTACATAACGTGTAACGTGTATATATACATGTAATACAAAACAACATTAAAAGGGTATCTAAATCATTGTTGTACATTGCAGGGAACCCATATATCAAAAGACAAATCTATCAAGTGGTTCTTTGACAGTGGTTGCTTGAGGCACATGACCGGTGACCCGAGCTTGTTTTCAAAGTTGAAGAAGGTCACAAAAGGCGGATCCATGACTTTTGGAGACAACAATGAAGGAAGAATCATCGGAAAAGATATAATCGGAAGCCCAAGCACTCTTCAAATCTCCAACGTCTTCTTGGTAAGTAATCTATCCTATAATCTTCTTAGCATCTCATAGTTTATTTACAACAGCTTTGATGTGTGTTTTACTCATCCATATTGCAACATAATAAATTAAAATGGAGAAACATTTTTAAAAGGAAAAAGGGAAGGAAATATTTTTACACTTTCCATGGATGACATGTTAGATGCTAAGGTTAAGTGTTTTATATCTAATGAACCTAATGTTAATTTGTGGCATAGACTTTTATGACACATTGGCATTTCTACGCTTGAAAAACTTCAACAAAAGAACCTAATACGAGGATTGCCTAAACTTGATTTAGACAACTTTCTGCTGTGTGAATCTTGTATTAAAGGCAAACAAACACGCAAGTCACTTAAACCTAAAAATGAAATTAGCACGTCTAGAGTTTTAGAATTATTACACATTGATTTGTTTGGTCCTAGTCACACTAAGAGTCTCAGTGGACGTCATTATGCATGCGTTATCGTTGATGATTTTTCTCGCTATACTTGGACTTTATTTCTTGCAAATAAAGATGATAGTGCCATTGAGATTGCGAAACTAATAAAACAACTTGAAAATGAATATGGTTTAAATGTGAAAAAGATTAGAAGCGATAGAGGCGGTGAATTTAAAAACAAGGACATGATTGCATTTTGCGAAGAAAAAGGAATCAAACATGAGTTTTCGCCACCTAGAACTCCACAACTAAATGGAGTAGCAGAAAGAAAGAATAGGACGCTACAAGAAATCGCTAGAGCCATGTTGTGTGAAAATAAATTGCCTAGATTTTTGTGGACGGAACCCGTAAATTGTGCATGCTATATAGTTAATCGCTTGTCAATTAGAAAGAAAATAAATAAAACACCTTATGAGATAGTAAATGATCGCATGCCTAAAATTGATTACTTTCGTGTGTTTGGTTGCAAATGCTTTGTTTTAAATACAAAAGATAATTTAGACAAGTTTGAATCTAAATCAATTGAATGCATTTTTGTTGGATATTCTGTGAATTCAAAAGCATGTAGATGTTATGATCCCATCACTAGACAAATTTTAGAATCCATTCATGTGAAGTTTAATGAATTTGGTGAGGTTGAAAAGATAAAGAACATGATGATGATTTTGAATTAAAACCCGTGTCAGATGATGATGGCGCACATGATGAAGTAAACACACTAGCGATGCATGATCACTTAGAAATGCATGAGAATGTAGAGAAGAATCAACCAAGATGGCATAGGGATCACCCACACGATCTTATTATAGGCGACATTACTCATGGTGTTTGACCACGTAGAAGAATAAACCCGGATGAAATAAACCAATTTCATGCTATGATATCTGAAATTGAGCCTAAAAACTTCTTTGATGCTTTGAGTGATTCTTCTTGGATTGATGCTATGCATGATGAACTAAATCAATTTGTAAGAAATGGTGTATGGGATTTAGTGCCACGACCACAAGATAAGACTATAATAGGCACAAAATGGGTGTTTAGAAATAAAATGAATGAATAAGGTAAAGTTGTTAGAAACAAGGCATGACTTGTAGCACAAGGATATAATCAAGAAGAAGGAATAGACTATGACAAAACATTTGCACCCATAGCACGTTTAGAATCCATACGACTTTTACTTGCTATTTCTTGCATGAAAGGTGTTAAACTTTTTCAAATGGGCATGAAAAGTGCATCTTTAAATGGCTTTATACAAGAATAAGTATACATGAAGCAACCACCCGGTTTTGAAGATTTGAAATACCCTGATCACGTGTACAAATTAAAGAAGGCATTATATGGTTTAAAGCAAGCACCTAGGGCGTGGCACGGTCGTTTTGCTACTTTTCTTTTAGAAAATTGTTTTAAAAGAGGCACGATAGATAGCACTCTATTCTTAGAACAAGATAAATCAGATTTGCTAATCATTCAAATTTATGTTGATGACATCCTTTTTGGATCTACATCTCATAAACTTGTTGAAGAATTTGAAACTTGCATGAAATCCGAGTTTGAAATGTCTATGGTTGGTCAATTGAATTACTTTCTTGGTTTGAAAATTAAACAAACGAGTAAAGGTATACACATAAGTCAAGTGAAATATGTGAATGACATGATTAAAAAGTTTAATTTTGAGAACCTAAAACCATCCCCCACCCCTATGAGCGTCACCACTAAATTAGATAAAGATGAACATGGAAAGGACTTTGATAATGCTTTATATAGGTCTATGATTGGTTCTTTGCTCTATCTTACTGCTAGTAGACCTGATATCATGTTCAGTGTGTGTATATGTGCACGTTTTCAAAGTCAACCTAAAGTGTCTCATTATAATGCTGTGAAAAGAATATTTTGCTATGTTAAGCACACCCTCACTTTAGGAATTTGGTATGATAAAGATTGTGAATTTGACTTGCATTCTTATACTGACGCTGATTATGGTGGATGTAAAATAGATAGAAAAAGCACAAGTGGCACTTGTCAATTTATATGAAATTCACTAATTTCATGGTTTTTGAAAAAGCAAGTGTAGCCTTATCCACTACCGAAGTTGAATACATGGCACTTAGTCTTTGTTGCACACAATTACTATGGTTGAAACAACAACTTTCTGATTTCGGTATCACGGTAAATCGTATTCCAATCTATTGTGTATGAGTGCCATAAACTTGCCTAAGAACCCGTGCTACACTCTAAGGCCAAGCATATAGAAGTACGATATCACTTCCTTTTTGATCACGTAAATAATGGTGATATTATTATAGATCATGTACGCACTGAGGCACAAGTAGCTGACATCTTCACTAAGGCACTAAATCAAGCCACGTACAAAAATATTTATCCTAAATTAGGCATGATTTCTGCTGATTTGATTTGATATTTTTTTTCATATTTACATGCACTTTTGATTGTCTTTCCAAAATAAAGGGGGAGAGAGTGCATGATTTCAGGGAGAGAGAGATTGATTGCACAAATCAAGGGGGAGAAAATTCGAAAATTGAATTTGTGCACAATTAGAGGGGGAGCAATCAAATTTAAATAATGTACTAAGATTATTTTGTAAATCATTAAAAGGGGGAGATTGTTGAGAAAAAGGGTTTGAGTGATTCAAAAAAAAAAATACATGATTTAAATAACGTGTGCTAAAGAAATGCATGATATATTTTATGACTTGACACGTTTTTTCAAGAAACTTGTCTTATATAGTTTATTTATAATGTTGCCGTAGGCTGAAAAAATATAATATTGCCGTACTAACAAGCCATGAAGCTTTAAAGCTTACGTCAAATAGCAAACATTTGTTGTGTTTGAACTATTTTCAGGTGCCACCATTAATGAATTAAACTAGTTCATTAAGTGAAGTACTTAGTTAAATGAACTAAGTAGTTCATTAAATGGAGATATATTTGGAAAAGGTATAAAGGCAATAAATTGAAGAATGGAAAGTCTTCTCCCACCTCGTATCACACGTTTATACACACACACACACACACACACATATATATATATATATTCAGATTTTTTTAAAAGACACTATACACATATATTCCAACGTACTACCGACACATTATATATTTTACGAATGTACGTCAATGTCACACCACTATACTTACCTCATATTTATGAGCATATTCAGATCTTATATCATATGATATAATTCATGGTGATGACAAAATTATTACGACACGTTACAAGGTTCTAAACCAAAAATTATCGTATTGGGTGACAACCGAAACTTTGCCAACGTATCACGTACTTGCCATATATAGATGGCCAGCCCCTACACTTCAAAAATGGCCACAAATTTTGTGGATTATATGGTATATTCAGCCATAAAATCATTCCATGTTAGCACGCAGAAATCACTCCCAATTAAGGCCAAATTGTGAAGATTTCAAATTCAACATTTTTGTCACATGGGGCGCCACTTACTTCAGCCTTTAGAGCTGAATATTCAAGTTATTCTATGTATATTATGTGTGACACAATATATATAACATGTGCAAAAAGTTTGAATTTAATCGGAGAAAAATCGCATAATCGACAAAAGTCAAAAATTCGGTTTTCTACGAACACGATACAGGGAACGTTTTTGGCATGACATGTAACATGTATCTAGACACTTTTTACATATTCAATACATACTAAAGTGTTCTAGAATATTCAGATTAGGGCTGATTGGAATATACCATATGTGTATAATTATTGTGCCCTATGTTATAAAGTTTGCAAAAATAAATTCAGCATATGTTCAAGCTTAGTCACACACCTACTCAGCCTTGATGGTGCTTATGTGGAGCTTAGTTGACATCTTTATTGGTCAAGAATGGACTATACAAGGTTAGTGACATAATGGAGGAAGCTATACAAGGTAATGTTTTAAACTTTGTCACTAATGCAACACATGCTGAAAATTCAGCATGTGTTAATCAAGGTGGCCGAATTTTGTGTGCCAAATGATGATTAATTTGCTCCTCATTTTTTAAGGGATTGATATAATACTATTATGGAAATAATTTGAACATGTTGAATATTGCACATGCTAAATTCAGCATGTGAATAAATGAGTTGGCTGATTTTCTTGAAGTAAATGAAGACAATTTGTCTTGAAAAGTAAATAGGATTGATTATATGATATTTGAAAATGTTTTTATGATTAATTTGACACATGTTTTAAGTGAAATATTCAGATTTATACAGTCATCAAATTATGACAAATCTCATCCAATCAAGGAGTGCCAAGTAAGCAAGGCCAAGATGATCATCCAATGAAGTGTTGCCAAGTAAGCAAGTAGATGTCACAATTATACAAGGAATTCTTCCAAGGACTTAAAAGAGAATTTCCAAGCGGAAGATAAGCCCTAGAGTGGGCGGCCATATTGACATAAAATGAAGGGAAGAAGAGCAAATCAAACACAAGACAAGTCTTAGAAATTTCAAGAGTGCTAAAACGTTTTCTATACTCTCTTCTTGTACCTTTCTTTCTTCTTCTCTCCCAAAGCCTATTATATCTACATTCAAATAAATTGTATATGATTCATTCATACCACCATCACGCCTAATATTGTAAAAGGTCGATCAATGTTTGATCAAATCTTCATCCGCTCGGTGGTGGTGTTCGTGATCATTATGATTGCTTGTAAGGTTTGTAAAGGATTGGAGTTGTTGTGTAACTCCATCAACCATGTGTGGTAAGGTGTTATTTTGATTAGTGATAACCGAGGAAGGTGTCCTCAAACACTGTAGTAGATTGATTTAATCGAATCAGTATAAAATTCCTTGTGTTCTCTACTTTTCAGCACTTTACTTTCAGTTTCCTGCATTGTGCATCATTTTCATTGCAGTAGTAAAAATATCAAATGATTTTCAAAAATCACAAAACATTCCAGAAACATAGCCACACGTTTTAAGTTTCATTTGGCGTAATTTTCAACCCTTTTGGACAAGTATAAATCATTCAAATGTCAATAGTTCTGAGACTAGTGCAGTCTGATTTTCAGACTTGCAAAGGTTGAGACTTTGAACGTATTTGACATACTTCCCAAAGGAAGTTTTCAAAAATGTTTCAACCCAATTAAATACACATAGTAAGGGGTTTTTCATTAAAGTTTCATACCATTTGGAGCCATGGTTCAATCGGAATAAATTTTTTAAATCAGACTACGGTTTCTGGTAGATTTGCGTAATCTGACCACCAACGATTTTTCAAAGGAGTGAAGAAGGGGTTTCCCTAGATCCACCTCTACCATATCTATAACATAGCTCCAAATTTCTTTTTTAGTGGTTTGCAGGTCTGCCATAGGTGGCTTTCCAAGCTGATAACATATTTTAGACAGGAACTCTTCCTTCCAGAGGGATACTGGAAGGTTTGGAAAATTAACCCAAATTGGAACATTGGTCATTTCTTCTAGACAAAAATCAAATAGAAGAGGTATCTTTTTGAGGATAAGAATCCTCCCATTAATGATGTAAGGACCTGAGGATAAAACATTCTCCAAGTCTGATGAAGAAAGAAACTTGTTAGCTATGCCTCGATTTTCTCTTGAATGTGAACAATGTCTACCTTTTGCTTTTTTTTTATCATTTTCTGCAACTACTGTCTCAACCCTGTTGTCAAAATTTCTCAAACTCAAATCAAAAACACAAATGAATGCATTGCATAATAGCTGATCGAATCAGCTAGGAGAAGTAACAATAACAAGATTGCAGAAAAATGGAAGAATGAAAACTGCTTTCTCCAACCAGTACAAAACGTTTAAGTACAAAAGAGAAGAAGAAAACTAACTCCTGTAATTACAAGAATATCCCTCATTTACTAAACACCTACAACATTACAAAAAGTCCTTTCTTGTCTTTTTGCTCCTTTTAAACTACTTCGTGCCAACTCTTCCTAATACGCAGCCGTGTTCAGTGCTACTTCTTCCAATCGATCACGTGGCTCAAGGGCTCCACCTCGGTCATTTCTTCTCAATCACTATTCTTAATTCCATTGGAGTCCACTGTAAATGTTTTCACATGATTTATCATTGGTCCCATAAGTGTTTGCTGCATTGCTCAATGTGTTCGACAAATTTACTGTCCTTCCTCTTCATCTTCAGTCTCACACCTGTCTTGCCATTCTGTTCCTTCACTGCATTACTTTCAACACCCCCTCTCACTCTTAGCTTGGAGTAGATATTATAAAACCAAAGGCTTTGATTAACTCTACCACCCTCTTAGTATCCAATGCCTTTGTAAATACATCGGCCAATTGCAGATCAGTACAAACAGGCATCAACTTGATCCTTCCTTCCTTTACCTTGTCTCTAACAATGTGACAATCAATTTCAATGTGCTTTGTCCTCTCATAAAACGCATGGTATTCAGCTATATGTATGGCGCCCTTACAGTCACAAAACACTTCGACAGGCATCTGATCAGTCAATCCCAAGTATGCTGTTAAATATAGCAGCCACTACACCTCGCATGTAAGACTAGCCATGGCTCTATACTCTGCTTCTGTAGAAGATTTAGAAACTATGTTTTGTTTCTTTGCCTTCCACGACACCAAGGCATCACCAAGAAACACACAAAAACAAGTGATAGATCTTCTGGTTTCAGAACAACCATCCCAATCTGAATCCACAAAGGCCTTGAGTCTCAAATCGGTTCCATAAGGAAACATTAATCTTTGTCCCACACTTCTCTTTAGGTATCTCAACAATCTATGAGCTGCTCGGACAATCCAAGAATTGACTAAGCTGTTGAACTGCAAATGATATATCTGGTCTAGTTATGGTTAAGTATATGAGTTTCCCTATCAAACTTCTTTAACTATACACCTCAGACAACAGAGCTGAATCATTATGCAAAATCTTTGCATTCATCTCCGTAGGACTTTTAGCAGGTTTTGAGTCTAAAAATTGAGTGTGCTCAAGCATTTCAAGGACATACTTCCTTTGATTGATCACTAACCCCCTCTGTGACCTGGCTACTTCTATACCTATGAAGTATCTAAGGTCACCAAGTCCTTAATTCTGAACTCTAAATGAAGGTGAGCCTTAATCTGTTGGATAGGTGTCATATCAGACGATGCCAAAAAATGTCATCCTAATAGACCAATAGAATTAGCCTGTAACCAGGAGTTATCGTTTGAAACAAGGTGTAATCAGTCTTAGATTGCACAAAACCTGAGGCTAACAGAAAATGAGTAAGCTTAGAGTTCCACTCCCTACTAGCTTTAATCCATATAAGGACCTTCTCAATCTACACACCATATTTGACCGAGGAAATTTAACTCCAGGTGGTGGCACCATATAAATTTCTTCATGGAGATATCCATGAAGGAAAGCATTATTAACATCCATCTGTTGCAGAAACCATCCGTTACTAGTTGCTTAGGCTAAAATGACTCTGATGGTAGTCATCTTGGCTACAGGGGAGAAGGTGCCTTGGTAATCAACTCCATACTGTTGAGTGTATCCTTTTGCCACCAACCTTGCCTTGTATCTCTCCACACTCCTATTAGGCTTATACTTAATCTTATAGACCCACTTGCAACCAATGAGTTTTTTCCCTTGTGGCAAAGGGACAACATCCCAAGTCTGATTAGCTTCAAGTGCAGCAATCACCATATGCATTGCCTCCTACCATGTTGAGGAGCTGGCTGCCTCAAAATAAGAAGAAGGTTATGTATGCAAACTTGTATTTAATATATAAGTTTTATAAGCAGGTGCCAATGAATCCATAAAGTAGGTATTGTCTAACTGGTGAGGTGTGGTGTGTGGAGGAACTAAGGTCTGAGACTGATTGCAGTAGTAGTCTTACAAATAAGATGGAGGTTTCCTTGTGAGTGGGGATCTGGATGTTGAAGGTATTGGCAGACAGATGTCAATAGAAGAAATTGGTTGGGGAGATGATGTCTCTGAAGGTGAAGGATGAAGTTCTTCAGGAGGAGTTTCTGAAGATGGACTTGTGGATTCAAGTGCTTGTGGATTATCATGAATACTTTCAGAATGAGAAGAATGTAATGGTGAGGATTGATCAAAGCTATGAGGTCTTGAATGATAAATTGGTATTGGCAATGGATCAGGATATGGTATAGTGGGTACACTACATGGCTGGAATGAAGTTGAATCATATTGGGATTTAAAAGGGAATGTATGTTCATGGAAGTTGACGTCTCTGGAAGCCAATATAGTCTTTGCCTTTAAGTCCTGGAGTATATACCCTTTGGATGTGTGTACCATACCAAGAAAGACACACCTTTCGGACCTTGGAGAGAATTTTGATCTATGTGGGTTGTGGTCTATGTAGGATCTGCAAGGCACCACTAGAACAATTGAACTTCTAAAAACAGATTCTGTTTTCAGAACCAGTTTTAAAACGTTTTTAAAACCAGGTTAGAGGTCTCTAAAAATTCTGAAATTTTGAGCGAACTTAGCCTCAGATGTTATGAGGGTCCCCTAAAAATTTCAAATTAAAATTCAACCTTTAACCCCTTCAAAAACCATTGGTACTCAGATTGCTCGAATATGCCAGAAACGGTAGATGGTTTTGAAAAATTTATTCCTATTTGTGTGAACGTACAAAAGCTCTGAAATTTTAACCACTAACTCCTTATATACTATATTTAAATGGGTTGAAACAGTTTTTCAAAATTCTTTTGGGAAGTAGGTCAACTACAATCAAAGTCTCAACCTTTGCAAGTCTGAAAATCAGACTGCACTAGTCTCAGAACGTTTGATGTTTGATTGACTTATACTTATCCAAAAGGGTTGAAACTTGTTACAAATTAACCCTAGAACGTGTGAGTATATTTCTAGAAATTTTCGTGATTTTTGAAATTCTTTAATTATTTTTACGAATGAGAACAAGAAGGGTAATCAGTGCAGTAAGTGAAAAGTAAATGCAGAAAGTAAATGGCACCAAGAATTTTATACTGGTTCGGTTATAAACAACCTACTCCAGTCTTCAAGGAACACCTTCCTTGGTTCACACTAATCACACACACGCAATACACCTTAACACAGGGTTGATGGAGTTACACACCAACTCCAACCCTTTACAAACCTTGTACGTTCAATACAATATGCACGAATACCACCACCTCGCAAGAATGAAGATTAATCACACCTTGATCAATCTTTTACAAAGATATATATTGAGTGGTGGTCTATATCAAGCCTATTCAATATTGTAAGATATGAATACAATAGGCTTACAAGAAGAAAGAAAGAAGGAGAATGTAAAAGAAGAAGAGCTAGGCTTTTTGATCACTTTTGATTTGCAATGCTTGTGCTTGTTTTTGTTTTTGCTCAAACTCTTTCCTTTTAATGATGTTGCATCCATCCCCTTGTGAGTGTTTCCCCCTCTTAAAAATTATCTTCTAAGTCCTTGGGAGGATGTAAGACATCATTGTGACAAGGTCTTGCTTACTTGGCATCTTCTTATTGGATGATCATTTAGGCTTCGCTTACTTGGCACCTTCTTATTGGATGAATGTTGTCATCATTGATGACTTGGAAAAATCTGAGAATTACACTTAAACATGTGCCAAAATCATCACAAAATAATTTCCATAAATCATAAGATATATCACATAAATTGCAAGACACAAAATTCTTCCTTCTTTAATCAAAATTTTGGCCATCAAGTGATATTGCCATGCTGAATTTTCAGCATGTGACACATTCCATTTCATTCAAAATAATGCCAAATTTACTTTGATTTTTCTTTAAAAAATGAATCACCAATTGATGGTAATTATTCCTATCACATGAGAAATGAATATGGACACTTTTTAGCTCATATATTCGGCCACACCATGTCTTCACACATGCTGAAAAAATTTCAGCATGTGTGATATGTAGAATATCACACTTTATTAATTTAAATAATATTCAAATCATTTCCATTTCTTCTTCCAATCAATCCCATAATTCAAGATGATGAAATATATCACATTAAAGTCATAAAAATCGGCCAGCTTGTTTAGCATGCTGGAATTTTCAGCATGTGATACAAGAGAGACAAATTTTGAATTCTTACCATTTGTAGCTTCTCTCTTTAATTCACCAACATTGTATGATTGATCCTTGACCAATCAATATGCCAACAAGGCTCCAAATAAGCTCCATCTCAGCTGTAGGCGGCGTTGGATATGTATGTGTATGTGCTGAAATTTATTTTTGCTAACTTTGTAAAATAATGCATATTTAATAATACACACATGTTATATTCCAATCAGCCCTTAATTTAATTTTCTAGAACACTTTAAGATGTATAACATATGTAAAAAGTGTCTAGATACGTGTCACATGATGTGCCAAAAACGTTCCATGTGTTGTTTGCGTAGAAAACCGAATTTTTGATATTTATCGATTACCCGATTTTTCTCTAATTTAAATTCCAAATTTTACACATGTTATATATATTATGTTATACATAATATATATAATATATACTTTAAATCTCAGCACTTGGCTGGTCTAAAGTGGTACCATTAACATGTGACAAAATTAAACTTGGAATCTTCATATTTTGGCCTTAATGTGAGGTGATTTGTGTGTGCCAACATGGAAAGTATTTTTTGGCTGAATTTTTCATGTAACCCACGAAATTGTTATGGAATTATGAAGTATAGGGGCTGGCCATTTATTTACGGCAAGTACGTGACACGTTGGCGAAGTTTCGGTATTCGCCCGATACGACAATTTTCGGTTTAGAACCTTTTATCGTGTCGTATTTGATTTGTCATCACCATATCTTATATCATATGATATAAGACCTGAATATACTCATAAATATGAGTTAAGTATAGTGGTGTGACGTTAACGTATGTACGTAAAATATATAACGTGTCGGTAGTACGTTGGAATACATGTGTATGTGCCTTTTTCAAAAAAATCTGAAAATATATGTAATATATTTGTATATAGGCGTGTATATTTAAGAGGGGAGGAGGAGAAAACTTTTCTTCCTTAGCTTTGTTGCCTTTGTACCTTTTCCAAATGTGGCTTCCTTTAATGAACTACTTAGTTTAATAAACTAAGTACTTCACTTAATGAACTAGTTTAGTTCAATAATGGTGGCACCTGAAAATAGTATAAACACAACAAATGTTTGCCATATGATGTAAGCTTTAGCGCTTCATGGCTCGTTAGTCCGTCAACATTATATATAAGCTAAATAAGGCAAGTAATAGCAAAGTATCATGCATACATGTACACGTTTGTATATATATCATGCATTTAAGTCACTTATTTTGAAATCACTCAAACCCCATTTTCTCTACAATCTCCCCCTTTTGATGATTTTCAAAATAACTTATGCACATGATTTAAATGCTATCGCTCCCCCTTGAAACATGCGCAAATTTGAAATTTGAAATTCAAATTTCAAATCCGGCTCCCCCTTGATTTGTGCAATTAGTATCAATTAGTCTCTCTCTCCCCCTTAAATCATGCTTTTCTCTCCCCCTTTATTTTGGAAAGTAAATCAAAAGATTCATGTCAACAAGGAAAGAAAATGAAATCACGTCAGATCAAATCATATCAACGGGAATCATGCCTAATTTAGAACGAAGAGATTCATACGTGGCTTGATTTAAGGCTTTTGTAAAGATATCTGCTACTTGTGCTTCTGTGCGTACGTGATCTATGACAATATCACCATTGTTTATGTGATCTTGAAGAAAGTGATAGCGTACTTCTATATGCTTAGCCTTAGAATGTAACACGGGGTTCTTAGACAAATTTATGGCACTCATACTATCACAATATATAGGAATTTTTTTTACGGTAATTCCAAAGTCCGAAAGTTGTTGTTTCATCCACAACAACTGTGTGCAACAAAGACTAAGTGCCATGTACTTAGCCTCAGTAGTGGACAAAGCAACACTTGGTTGCTTTTTGCAAAACCATGAAATGAGTGAATTTCCTATAAATTGGCAAGTTCTGCTCGTGCTTTTTCTTTCTATTTTGCAGCCACCATAATGTGCATCAGTGTAAGCATGTAAGTTAAATGTAGAATCCTTATCGTACCAAATTCCTAAGGTGGGCGTGTGCTTAATATAACGGAATATTCTTTTTACCACATTATAGTGAGACACCTTAGGTTGACTTTGAAATCGTGCGCACATGCATACACTAAACATAATATCAGGCCTAGTAGCAGTTAAATATAGAAAAGAACCTATCATAGATCTATATAAGCCATTATCAACATCTTTACCATGTTCGTCTTTGTCTAATTTAGTAGTGACACTCATAGGGGTGGGGGATGGTTTCAAATTTTCAAAGTTAAACTTTTTAATCATGTCATTTACATATTTTGCTTGACTTATGTGAATCCCTTTACTCGTTTGCTTAATCTGCAAGCCAAGAAAATAATTTAGTTCACCAACCATAGACATTTCAAATTCAGATTTCATGCAATTTTCAAAATCTTCAACAAGTCTATGTGAGGTAGAACCAAAAATAATGTCATCAACATAGATTTGGATAATAAGTAAATCCGATTTATCTTGTTTCAAAAATAGTGTACTATCTATAGTACCTCGTTTAAAATTATTTTCTAAATGGAAAGTAGCAAAACGATCATACCATGCTCTCGGTGCGTGCTTTAGGCCGTATAGTGCTTTCTTTAGTTTGTACACGTGATCGGGATGTTTCAAATCTTCAAAACCGGGTGGTTGCTTCACGTATACTTCTTCTTGTATAAATCCATTTAGGAATGCACTTTTTACGTCCATTTGATATAATCTGAAATCTTTCATGCAAGCAATAGCAAGTAATAGTCGTATAGCTTCTAAACGTGCTACGGGTGCAAATGTTTCATCGTAGTCGATTCCTTCTTCTTGATTATAGCCTTGTGCTACAAGTCTCGCTTTATTTCTAACAACCTTTCCTTCTTCATTCATTTTATTCCTAAACACCCACTTTGTGCCTATTATAGTCTTGTCTTGTGGTCGTGGCACTAAATCCCATACATCGTTTCTAACAAATTGATTAAGTTCATCATGCATAGCATCGATCCAAGAAGAATCACTCAAAGCATCATGCACATTTTTGTGTTCAATTTCAGAAATCATATCATGAAATTCATTTATTTCGTCTGATGTAATTCTTCTACGTGGTCGCACACCGTGAGTGAGGTCGCCTATGATCAGATCATGTGGGTGATCTCTATGCCATCTTGGTAGATTATTTTCTATGTTATCATGCATTTCTATGTGATCATGCATTTCTAGTGTGTCATTCATATCATGCATATCAAAAGAATCATCATCTTCATTCAACACGGGTTTCAATTCAAAGTCATCGTCATATTCCTTATCTTTATCAATCTTACCGAATTCATTGAATTTTACATGAATGGATTCCATAATTTGTCTAGTGAGAGGATCATAACATCTATATGCCTTTGAATTTATAGAATATCCAACAAAAATGCACTCAATTGATTTGGATTCAAATTTATCTAAATTATCTTTTGTATTCAAGACAAAATATTTGCATCCAAACACACGAAAATAGTCAATCTTAGGCATGCGATCATTCAAAATCTCATAAGGCGTCTTGTTTATTTTTTTCTTATAGATAGGCGATTTACAATATAGCATGCACAATTTACGGCTTCCGCCCACAGAAATCTAGGCAATTTATTTTCGCATAACATAGTCCTAGCAATTTCTTGTAATGTACGATTCTTTCTTTCTACTACTCCATTTAATTGTGGAGTTCTAGGTGGCGAAAACTCATGCTTGATTCCTTTTTCTTCGCAAAACGAAATCATCTCTTTGTTTTTAAACTCACCGCCGTATCACTTCTTATCTTTTTCACATTTACACCGTATTGATTTTCAAGTTGTTTAATTAATTTTGCAATCTCTACGGAGCTATCATCCTTATGTGCAAGGAATAAAGTCCAAGTATAACGAGAAGAGTCGTCAACAAGCACGCATGCATAGTGGCGCCCGCCAAGGCTTGTAGTGCGACTAGGACCAAACAAATCTATATGCAATAGTTCTAAGATTCTAGTCGTGCTTATTTCGTTTTTAGGCTTAAGTGACTCACGTGTTTGTTTGCCTTTTATGCAAGATTCACACAACTGAAAGTTGTCTAAATCAAGCTTAGGCAATCCCCGTACTAGGTTCTTTCGTTGAAGCTTTTCTAGTGTGGAAATGCCAGTGTGTCCTAAACGTCTATGCCATAAATTCATATTGGGTTCATTTGACATAAAACACTTAACTTTATCGTCTACTACATCATCCATAGAAAGCGTAAAAATATCACCTTCTCGTTTTCCTTTTAAAACGGTTTCTCCATTTTTATTTATTATGTTGCAATAAGGGTGAGTAAAACACACATTAAAACCATTGTCAACAAATTGAGAAATGCTAAGAAGATTGTAAGATAAGTTGCTTACCAAAAAGACGTTGGAGATTTAGAGAGTATTTGGATCTCCAATCATACCTTTTCCGATGATCTTGCCTTCGTTGTTGTCTCCAAAGGTCACGGATCCGCCTTTTGTGACCTTATTTAGTTTGGTGAACAGGCTCGGGTCACCCATCATGTGTCTCGAGCATCCACTGTCAAGGAACCACTTAATAGATGTATCTTTCGATGTGTGGGTTCCCTGCAATGTGCAAAGATGATTTAGATACCCTTTTAACTTTGGGTCCTTTTGAGTTAGTTAATCACCTCTTGGTAAAAGTACCTTTCGGTACCCATACTTGGGTGATCCTTCTCGGTCTATCAAATGGCAAGAATGTAGATGAAGGTGCGATATAGTAGACATGTGGTGCATGCACTTTGGGCCTTTGCCCAAGGACTCCTCTATACTCACTAAATGAAGGACGTTTTTGATATGTCCTTGTGTGTGTGCGTAGTGCGTGGCTGATATGAATTTCGTGTATGCATTGTTCTTTTCTTTTCATATCTATATGGTATAAAGTTATATTTCACATGATATGAAGAAGAAGTGAGGCGTGATGAGGAAAGAGGCGCCTTATGCGTCATCTTAGACGCCACTTAAGGCTTAGGGGTGTTTACTTTCTTAGACACCACAGACTTGGTTGGTTTGGTTGATACTTCATTTGTATCAACGTATCCCAAACCCGTTTTGTCGCTGTCATGCTTTTGTGATAATATAATGCGATGCAGCATGTTGGACCCCGTATCAAACTGTTTCATCATTTTCTCTAAATCGGTATTCCTTGATTTCAAACTTGAAATCTTGGATTTCATTTCATTATTTTGAGTGGTCAATGATGAAATCTCTATCTTTAATGCAGTAATGACACATGATGACTCTTTCTTTGAATCGCTTAATTGAGCGACAAGATTCTCGTTAGAAGATTCTAACAGTTTCTTGTCTTCAATTAATCGCTTCTTTTCCTTAGCGAGAGTCTTAGTGAATTTATGCAGTTCTAAATACTGACTAAAAAGATCTTCATAAGAGGGTTTAGAGTCAGAGTCAGAATCAGATGATACCTCATTAGATGCTTTGGATGCAAAGCATACTTGTGCAGTCTCCTCTTCGGTCTCAGTTTCAGAATCCGATGAATCACTCCAGGTGGAGGCCTTTAGAGCACGTTTCCTTTGTTTGGGTTCTGAGATGAGTCTATTTTTGTTCCGCTCCTTGTCAGGGTATTTATTTGTTTGCTTTTCTTTATTGGGGTAGTCATATGATAAGCGTCTGAGTTTGCCACATTCATAACATTTAACATCTTTATCATTTGACTTGTTCTTATTTCTCATGGATGTAGTACCCTTATTTTTGTTTCTAAAAGACCTTCTCATAAATTTTCTTAAGCCTTTAGCCAATAGAATTAGGTCATCGTTATCCGATTCAGAAATACTATCATCTACGTGATCGGAGGGAGGGAGACGTATTCATTTGATTTAAAAGCAATAGTTTTACCTTGTTTAGATGATCCTGATTTCCGTATGGTGAGTTTATTCTTATAAACTTTAAGTGATCCGATTAATTCTTCCATCTTTATTGACTTAGTTTCCTTGCTTTCTTCTATAGCGGTCACTTTAGGATCCCATTCGGATGGAAGGCTTCGTAGGACTTTCTGTACCTTTTCCTGCATGGTAAAAGCTTTACCAAGAGACTCAAGAGAGTTGTAAATGTTAGTTAAACGAAGATCCAT
Organism: Eustoma russellianum; assembly: GCA_036186865.1. Taxonomy (NCBI): domain Eukaryota; kingdom Viridiplantae; phylum Streptophyta; class Magnoliopsida; order Gentianales; family Gentianaceae; genus Eustoma; species Eustoma russellianum. Next base: position 18,727,903 of record AP025040.1, on the reverse strand, counting down.
ATCAACAATAGACTCATTAGGCAATAATTTAAACGACTCAAGTGTGGACATAAGCATGTTTATTTTTGACTCTTTTACTTGACTCGTGCCTTCATGTTTTATTTCTAGTATCCTCCACATTTCTTGTGCACTTGAATAGTTTGACACATAACTAGACTCACTTTTACTTAATCCGTTTAGAAGCAATTGCATAGCCCTAGCATTCATACTAAGTTTCTTTTTATCATCACTCGTATATTCTTGTCTAGTTTTAACAACTTCTAATGTGACCCCGTCTATGGTGGATACCTTAGATGGGACATAAGGACCATCTTCAACGATTGACCAAAGATCTATATCTATAGCCATAAGAAAAAGCTTCATTCTATGTTTCCACTGAATAAACGACTCACCGTCAAAAAGTGGAGGCCTTTGGCTCGACATACCTTCTTGCTCGGTTTTGAGATTTGTGGTTGCCATCTCACTGAATCGTTGGATTCCTTAAAGTGAGTGTTCTTGCGCTCTGATACCACTTGTAGGATCTGCAAGACACCACTATAGGGGGGGGGTTGAATAGATGGTGTGAAAAGTGTGGTTTTTAAAATTTGTTTGAACCTAAACAATTAATGTAAAGGCTAGGCATCCAAACACCCTCAGATTGTGATATATTAGAGGCTTATTATAAAGGACTTCAAATGGAGTCTTATGGAGTTTGTGAAGGGCTGAGGTTAATCAAATACACTGTGTGTTGAACACAAAACCCCCAGTATCTAGTAGGCATATCAGCTTGGAGTTTTAGGGCTCTAGCCACACACAGAATGTGTTGCTGCTTTCTTTCAACAAGGTCATTCTGTTGTGGGGTATATACACAAGATATCTGATGAACTATTCCTTTAGAGGCATAAAACAAGGGAATTTTGAATTTAAGTCCATTATTTGAGTGGATTGTTTTGATCTTGACACCAAACTGAACATCAACATAGGTATAAAAATTTTGCAGAATGAACTTTGTCTTAAACTTATGTTTTATCAAATAAATCCAACAAAATCTGCTATGTTCATTAACAATAGTAAGGAAGAAATGTTCATCAAGCATAATGGGGCTTTTATAAGGATCCCAAATGTATACATGAATAAAAGAAAATATGGAAGAGGTTACGGATGTTGAGATGGGAAATGGATTCCTCTTTTGTTTGGCAAGAGGGCATATACTATATGGTATAGGAACTTTTGAATATGAGACAACAGGATCTAGTTTATGAACATCCTTAATCCTTGAGTAAGACATATGTCCCAATCTTGAACACCATAGTGAGTCATTCAGGTTTGCAGCAGTATGCGCATTTGAAGAAAATAAACTGGTGTTGTATATAGGATAGCCTGTGTCAGTCATTAGAATGACTTCTGCGTAGTGGCCAATCCGTATAGCCCTTGGCTAGACTTAGCTGAGCCAATCATCTTCATGCTGTTCTATTCATATAGAACACAGAAATCATTATAAAAGATCACATTGATTCTATTTGTACTGGTTAGCTTGCTGGAAATAAGGTTGCAGAATACATTGGTTAGGACTAGGTGAGAAGTGATGGTCACTGTGCCAATGTGAGTGACCTCAACAAGACTGCCATCGGGTAACTTGACTTTTAGATTTGATGCAACAGAATATGAGTCAGAGGGTAAGGGTACAAGAGATATAGTCAGTGGCACCCGAATCTAAAACCCACATATTAATACACTTGCTTGATACATTACCTGTCCACCTACCATTGGTGCCCTGCTGCTGAGCTGACATTACGGCATGCTCTCCAGATTAATCTCTTTGTCCCCTTGGCTGATGCTCTTGCAGCATGTGCATTAGTTTTTTGTACTGATCTGATGTCAACGCTGGGAAAATCTGCTGAGCAGGCACCCGCTATCCTTTTCCATGGACTTCATGACTTCCCCCTTTAGCATTCAGGCGTCCTAACTCACTCTGCTCCTCAGAATTGTCTTCATAACCAACACAGTTGATCTGCCCTCTAGGCTTATAGCTAGGAGCATACCCATGCAACTTGTAGCACCTCTCCATGATGTGGTCCATAACACCACAATGTGTGCATATAGGCCTCTTGTTGCTGTCTATTTCATATCTTTGGGGATTAACCGTGTAGGATCTGCAAGGCACCACTAGAAGGGGGGGTTGAATAGGTGGTGCAGAAAGTGTGGTTTTTAAAATTTGTTTAAAACTAAACAACTCAACTTCTGAAAACAGATTCTGTTTTCAGGACCAGTTTTAAAACATTTTTAAAACCAGGTTATAGGTCTCCAAAAATTCTGAAATTTTTAGAGAACTTAGCCTCAGATGTTATGAGGGTCCCCTAAAACTTTCAAATTAAAATTCAACCTTTAACCCCTTCAAACACCGTTGGTGATCAGATTGCGCGAATCTGCCAGAAACGGTAGACGGATTTTACAAATTTATTCCTATTTGTGTGTAAGTCCAAATGATCTGAAAATTTAACCACTAACTCCTTATATACTATATTTAAGTGGGTTGCAACAGTTTTGCAAAATTCTTTTTGGAAGTAGGTCAATTACAATCAAAGTCTCAACCTTTGCAAGTCTGAAAATCAGACTGCACTAGTCTCAGAACTTTTTATGTTTGATCGACTTATACTTATCCAAAAGGGTTCCAACTTGTGCCAAATTAACCCTAGAACGTGTGGCTATGTTTCTGGAAATGTTTGTGATTTTTGAAATTCTTTTACTATTTTTACAAACGCAAACAAAAAGAGTAAACTGTGCAGTAACAGAAATTAAATGCTGAAAGTAAATGACACCAAGAATTTTATACTGGTTCGGTTATAAACAACCAACTCCATTCTTCAAGGAACACCTTCCTTGGTTCACACTAGTCTCACACACGCAATACACCTTACCACAGGGTTGATGGAGTTACACACCAACTCCAACCCTTTACAAACCTTGTACGATGAATACAATTCGCACGAACACCACCACCTCGCAAGAATGAGGATTGATCACATCTTGATCAATCTTTTACAAAGATATGGAATATGGGGTGGTCTATAACAAGCCTATTCAAGATTGAAAATATGAATACAATAGGCTTTCAAGAAGAAGAAAGAAAGAGAGTGTAGAAGAAGAGAGGCTAGGCATTTTGATCACTTGATTTTGCAATGCTTGTGCTTGTCTTGTTTTTGCTCATCTTCTTTCCTTTTAAGCTTTGCCGCCGTCCCCCCTTGGTGTCCTCCCCCTCTTGAAAATTATCTTCTAAGTCCTTGGGAGAATGTAAGACATCATTGTGACATGGTCTTGCTTACTTGTCACCTTCTCATTGGATGATCATTTAAGCTTTGCTTACTTGGCAATTCATGATAGGTTGGATGTTGTCATCATTGATGACTTGGAAAAATCTAAATATATCACTCAAAACATGTGCCAAAATCAACATAGAATAATTTCCATAATAAACAAGATTGTCACATAAATTTTGCAAGACAAAATTCTTCCTTACCAAGGCAATAAATCGGCCATAATGAGTGTTTACCATGCTGAATTTTCAGCATGTGATACATGGAGGTAAAGTTCAAAATACTACCATTTTTCTTTGATTTTTTTTTTAAAATAAATCATCAATTTCTGGAAAATATCCATATCAAATTGGAAATGAATTTGAACACCCTTATGACCTTACATTCAGCCAAGACATATCACACACATGCTGAAAAATTTCAGCATGTGTGATATATAAAATATCACTCTTTATGACTTTGAAAAATATTCAAATTGCTTCCATTTTTTCTTCCAATCAATCCCATAATTCAAGATGATAAAATATGTCTCATTAAACTACAGAAATTGGCCAGCCTATTTCAACATGCTGAAATTTTCAGCATGTGCTTTAAATGTAACAAAGTTTGAAACCTTACCATTTGTAGCTCCTTTCTTTAATTCACCAACATTGTATGATTGATTCTTGACCAATCAATATGCCAACAAGGCTCCACATAAGCTCCATCTCAGCTGTAGGGGCGTTGGATAATGTATATGCATGTGCTGAAATTTATTTTTGCTAACTTTGTAAAATAGTGCACATTTAATAATACACACATGTTATATTCCAATCAGCCCTTAATTTAATTTTCTAGAACACTTTAAGATGTATGAAATATGTAAAAAGTGTCTAGATACATGTCGTATGATGTGCCAAAAATATTCCATGTGTTGTGTACGTAGAAAACCGAATTTTCAATGTTTATTGATTACCCGATTTTTCTCCAATTAAATTCCAACTTTTTGCACATGTTATATATATATTATGTTACACATAATATATAATATATACTTTAAATCTCAGCACCTGACTGGTCTAAAGTGGCGCCATTAACATGTGTCAAAATTAAAATTGGAATCTTCACATTTTGGCCTTAATGTGGGGTGATTTGTGTGTGCCAACATGGAAAGAATTTTTGGCTGAAAATATCACCCTAGGCACGAAATGTTTGATGCTTTTTGAAGTATAGGGGTTGGCCATTTATTTATGGCAAGTACGTGACACGTTCGCGAAGTTTCGGTATTCGCCCGATACGACAATTTTCGGTTTAGAACCTTTTAACGTGTCGTATTTAATTTGTCATCACCATGACTTATATCATATGATATAAGACCTGAATATACTCATAAATATGAGTTAAGTATGATGGTGTGATGTTAACGTACGTACGTAAAATATATAACGTGTTGGTAGTACGTTGGAATACATGTGTATGTGCCTTTTTTTTAAAACAAATCTGAAAATATATGTATTTATATATGTATAGGCGTGTATAATGAATTAGGGGAGGAGGAGAAGACTTTCCTTCCTTAGCCTTGTTGCCTTTGTGCCTTTTCCAAATGTAGCTTCCTTTAATGAACTACTTAGTTTAATTAACCAAGTACTTCACTTAATGAACTAGTTTAGTTCATTAATGGTGGCACCTGAAAATAGTATAAACACAACAAATGTTTGCCATATGATGTAAGCTTTAACGCTTCATGGCTCGTTAGTACGGCAACATTATATATGAGCTAAATAAGGCAAGTAATAAGCAATGTATCATGTATACATGTATATCATGCACAAGTTTTACGTCATTCATTTAATCACATATTTTGAAATCATTCAAACCCCTTTTTCTCTACAATCTCCCCCTTTTGATGATTTTCAAAATAACTTATGCACATGATTTAAATGCTATCGCTCCCCCTTCAATCATGCATAAATTTGAAATTTTGAATTTTAAATTTCAAATCCGGCTCCCCTTGATTTGTGCGATCAGTATCAATTAGTGTCTCTCTCTGTCTCTCCCCCCTTAAATCATGCTCTCTCCCCCCCCCCTTTATTTTGGAAAGTAAATCAAAAGATTCCTGTAAATAAGGAAAGAAAATCAAATTACGTCAAATCAAATCATATCAACTGGAATCATGCCTAATTTGGAGCGAAAAGATTCATACGTGGCTTGATTCAAGGCTTTTGTAAAGATATCCGCTACTTGTGCTTCTGTGCGTACGTGATCTATGACGATATCACCATTGTTTACGTGATCATGAAGAAAGTGATAGCGTACAACTATATGCTTAGCCTTAGAATGTAACACGGGGTTCTTAGACAAATTAATGGCACTCATACTATCACAATATATAGGAATCTATTTACGGTAATTCCAAAGTCCGAGAGTTGTTGTTTTATCCACAACAACTGTGTGCAACAAAGGCTAAGTGCCATGTACTCAGCCTCGATAGTGGAGAAAGCAACGCATGCTTGCTTTTTGGAAAACCATAAAAGGAGTGAGTTTCCTATAAATTGGCAAGTCCCACTCGTGCTATTTCTATCTATTTTGCAGCCACCATAATCTGCATCAGTATAAGCATGTAAGTTAAATGTGGAATCCTTATCGTACCAAATTCCTAAGGTGAGTGTGTGCTTAATATAACGGAATATTCTTTTTACCGCATTATAGTGAGACACCTTAGGTTGACTCTGAAATCCTGCACACATGCATACACTGAACATGATATCAGGCCTACTAGCAGTTAAATATAGCAAAGAACCTATCATAGATCGATATACGTCATTATCAACGTCTTTACCATGTTCATCTTTGTCCAATTTAGTAGTGACACTCATAGGGGTGGGGGATGGTTTCAAATTTTCAAAGTTAAACTTTTTTATCATGTCATTGACATATTTTGCTTGACTTATGTGAATCCCTTTACTCGTTTGCTTAATCTGCAAGCCAAGAAAATAATTAAGTTCACCAACCATAGACATTTCAAATTCGGATTTCATGCAATTTTCAAAATCTTTAACAAGTCTATGTGAGGTAGAACCGAAAATAATGTCATCAACATAGATTTGGATAATAAGTAAATCCGATTTGTCTTGTTTGAAAAATAGTGTACTATCTATAGTACCTCGTTTAAAATCATTTTCTAAAAGGAAGGTAGCAAAACGATCATACCGTGCTCTCAATGCTTGCTTTAGTCCGTATAGTGCCTTCTTTAGTTTGTACACGTGATCTGGATGTTTCAAATCTTCAAAACCAGGTGGTTGCTTCACGTATACTTCTTCTTGTATAAATTTGTTCATGAATGCACTTTTTACATCCATTTGATATAATTTGAAATCTTTCATGCAAGCAATAGCAAGTAATAGTCGTATAGCTTCTAAACGTGCTACGGGTGCAAATTTTTCATCGTAGTCAATTCCTTTTTCTTGATTATAGCCTTGTGCTACAAGTCTCGCTTTATTTCTAACGACCTTTCCTTCTTCATTCATTTTATTCCTAAACACCCACTTTGTGCCTATTATAGTCTTATCATGTGGTCGTGGCACTAAATCCCATACATCGTTTCTAACGAATTGATTAAGTTCATCATGCATAGCATCAATCCAAGAAGAATCACTCAAAGCATCATGCACATTTTTGGGCTCAATTTCAAAAATCATAGCATGGAATTCATTTATCTCATCCGAAGTAATTCTTCTACGTGCTCGCACACCGTGAGTGAGGTCGCCTATGATGAGATCATGTGGGTGATCTCTATGCCATCTTAGTTGATTATTTTCTATGTTATCATGCATTTCTATGTGATCATGCATTTCTAGTGTGTCATTGTTGTCATGCATATCAAATGTATCATCATCTTCATTTTACATGGGTTTCAATTCAAAGTCATCGTCATATTCTTTATCTTTATCAATCTCACCAAATTCATTGAATTTCACATGAATAGATTCCATGATTTCTCTAGTGAGAGGATCATAACATCTATACGCTTTTGAATTTATAGAATATCCAACAAAAATGCACTCAATTGATTTGGATTCAAATTTGTCTAAATTATCTTTTGTATTTAAAACAAAACATTTGTATACAAACACACGAAAATAGTCAATCTTAGGCATGCGATCATTCAAAATCTCATAAGGCGTCTTGTTTATTTTCATTCTTATAGATAGGCGATTTACAATATAGCATGCACAATTTACGGCTTCCGCCCACAGAAATCTAGGCAATTTATTTTCGCATATCATAGTCCTAGCGATTTCTTGTAATGTACGATTCTTTCTTTCTACTACTCCATTTAATTGTGGAGTTCTAGGTGGTGAAAACTCATGCTTGATTACTTTTTCTTCGCAAAATGAAATCATCTCTTTTTTTTTAAACTCACCGCCTCTATCACTTCTTATCTTTTTTACATTGACACCGTATTGATTTTCAAGTTGTTTGATTAATTTTGCAATCTCAATGGCACTATCATCCTTATGTGCAAGAAATAAAGTCCAAGTATAACGAGAAAAATCATCAACAATCATGCATGCATAGTGGCGCCCACCAAGGCTTGTAGTGCGACTAGGACCAAACAAATCAATATGTGATAGTTCTAAGACTCTAGTCGTGCTTATTTCATTTTTAGGCTTAAGTGACTCACGTGTTTGTTTGCCTTTTGTGCAAGATTCACACAACTGAAAGTTGTCTAAATCAAACTTAGGCAATCCTCGTACTAGGTTCTTTCGTTGAACTTTTTCTAGTGTGGAGATACCAATGTGTCCTAAACGTCTATGCCATAAATTCACATTGGGTTCATTTGACATAAAGCACTTAACCTTAGCGTCTACCACATCATCCATAGAAAGCGTAAAAATATTACCTTCTCGTTTTCCTTTTAAAACGGTTACTCCATTTTTATTTATTATATTGCAATAAGGGTGAGTAAAACACACATTAAAACCATTGTCAACAAATTGAAAAATGCTAAGAAGATTGTAGGATAAGTTGCTTACCAAAAAGACGTTGGAGATTTGGAGAGTGCTTGGACTTCCAATCGTAGTGGGCTCCCTGCAATGTGCAAAGATGATTTAGGTACCCTTTTAACTTTGGGTCCTTCCGAGTTAGTTAATCACCTCTTGGTAAAAGTACCTTTCGGTACCCATACTTGGGTGATCCTTCTTGGTCTATCAAATGGCAAGAATGTAGATGAAGGTGCGATATAGTGGACATGTGGTGAATGCATTTTGGGCCTTTGCCCAAGGACTCCTCTATACTCAATGTATGAAGGACGTTTTTGATATGTCCTTGTATGTGTGTGCGTAGTGCGTGGATGAAACGAATGCCGTGTATGCATCACTCTTTTCTTTTCATATCTATATGGTACAAAATTGTATTTCACGTGATATGAAGAGGAGTGGGACGTGATAAGGGAAGTGACGGTTTTTGCGTCATCTTAGACGCCACTTGGGGCTTTGGAGTGTCTACTTTCTTAGACACCACAAACTTAGTTGGTTTGGTTGATACTTCATTAGTATCAACGTATCCCAAACCTGTTTTGTCACTATCATGCTTTTGTGATAATATAATGCGATGCAGCATGTTGGATCCCGTATCAAAATGTTTCATCATTTTCTCTAGATCTATATTCCTTGATTTCAAATTTGAAATCTTGGATTTCACTTCATTATTTTGAGTGGTCAATGATGAAATCTCTGTCTTTAATGCAGTAATGACACATGATGACTCTTTCTTTGAATCGCTTAATTGAGCGACAAGATTCTCGTTAGAGAATTCTAACAGTTTCTTGTCTTCAATTAATCGCTTCTTTTCCTTAGCGAGAGTCTTAGTGAATTTGTGCAATTCTAAATACTGACTAAAAAGATCATCATAAGAAGGTTCAGAGTCAGAATCAGAATTAGATGATACCTCATTAGATGCTTTGGATGCAAAGCATACTTGTGCAGTCTCCTCTTCGGTCTCAGTTTCAGAATCCGATGAATCAATCCAGGTGGAGGCCTTTAGAGCACGTTTCCTTTGCTTGGGTTCTGAGACGGGTCTATTTTTTTTTCTGCTCCTTGTCAGGGTATTTAGTTGTTTGCTTTTCTTTATTGGGGCAGTCATATGATAAGTGTCCGAGTTTTCCACATTCATAACATTTAACATCTTTATCATTTGACTTGTTCTTATTTCTCTTAGTTGTAGTGCCCTTATTTTTGTTTCTAAATGACCTTCTCATAAATTTTCTTAAGCCTTTAGCCAATAGAATTAGGTCATCGTTATCCGATTCAGAATCACTATCATCTACGTGATCGGAAGGAGAAGAGACGTATTCATTTGATTTAAAAGCAATAGCTTTACCTTGTTTAGATGATTCCACTTTCCGTATGGTGAGTTTATTCTCATAGACCTTAAGTGATTCGATTAATTCTTCCATCTTTATTGACTTAGTTTCCTTACTTTCCTCTATTGTGGTCACTTTAGGGTCCCACTCGGATGGAAGGCTTCGTAAGACTTTCTGTACCTTTTCCTGCATGGTAAAAGCTTTACCAAGAGACTCAAGAGAGTTGTAGATGTTAGTCAAACGAAGATCCATATCAACAATAGACTCATTAGGCAACAATTTAAACGACTCAAGTGTGGACATAAGCATGTTTATTTTTGACTCTTTTACTTGACTCGTGCCTTCGTGTTTCATTTCTAGTATCCTCCACATTTCTTGTGCACTCGAACAGTTTGAGACATAACTAGACTCACTTTTACTTAATCCGTTTAGGAGAAATTGCATAGCCCTAGCATTCATACTAAGTTTCTATTTATCATCACTCGTATATTCTTGTCTAGATTTAACAACTTCTAATGTGACTCCGTCTACGGTGCATAATTTAGATGGAACAAAAGGACCATCTTCAATAATCGACCAAAGATCTATATCTATCGCCGTAAGAAAAAGCTTCATTCAAAGTTTCCACTGAATAAACGACTCACCGTCAAAAAGAGGAGGCCTTTGGCTCGACATACCTTCTTGCTTGGTTTTGAGATTTGTGGTTGCCATCTCACTAAATCGTTGGATTCTTTGAAGTGAGTGTTCCTGCGTTCTGATACCACTTGTAGGATCTGCAAGGCATCACTAGAAGGGGGGGTTGAATAGGTGGTGCGGAAAGTGTGGTTTTTTAAAATTTGTTTAAAACTAAACAACTCAACTTCTGAAAACAGATTCTGTTTTCAGGACCAGTTGTAAAACGTTTTTAAAACCAGGTTATAGGTATCCAAAAATTCTGAAATTTTGAGATAACTTAGCCTCAGATGTTATGAAGGTCCCTTAAAAATGTCAAATTAAAATGCAACCTTTAACCCCTTCAAAAACCGTTGGTGATCAGATTGCGCGAATCTGCCAGAAACGGTAGACGGTTTTGAAAAACTTATTCTTATTTGTGAGTAAGTCCAAATGCTCTGAAACTTTAACCACTAACTCCTTATATACTATATTTAATTGTGTTGAAACCGTTTTGCAAAATTCTTTTGGGAAGTAGGTCAATTACAATCAAAGTCTCAACCTTTGCAAGTCTGAAAATCACACTGCACTAGTCTCAGAACTTTTGATTTTTGGTCGAATTATACTTATCCAAAAGGGTTGCAACTTGTGCCAAATTAACCCTAGAACGTGTGTCTATGTTTCTGGAATTTTGTGTGATTTTTGATAGTCGTTTACTATTTTTACGAACGCAAACAAAAAGAGTAAACTGTGCAGTAACAGAAATTAAATGCTGAAAGTAAGTAGCACCAAGAATTTTATACTGGTTCGGTTATAAACAACCTACTCCAGTCTTCAAGGAACACCTTCCTTGGTTCACACTAGTCACACACATGCAATACACCTTAACACAGGGTTGATGGAGTTACACACCAACTACAACCCTTTACAAACCTTGTAAGATGAATACAATTCGCACGAACACCACCACCTCGCAAGAATGAAGATTGATCACACCTTGATCAATCTTTTGCAAAGATATGGAATATGTGGTGGTCTATAAAAATCCTATTCAAGATTGAAAAAATGAATACAATAGGCTTTCAAGAAGAAGAAAGAAAGAGAGTGTAGAAGAAGAGAGGCTAGGCGTTTTGATAACTTGATTTTGCAATGCTTGTGCTTGTCTTGTTTTTGTTCATCTTCTTTCCTTTTAAGCCTTGCAGCCGTCTGCCCTTGGTGTCCTCCCCCTCTTGAAAGTTATCTTCTAAGTCCTTGGGAGAATGTAAGACATCATTGTGACATGGTCTTGCTTACTTGTCACCTTCTCATTGGACGATCATTTAACCTTTGCTTAGTTGGCACTTCATGATAGGTTGGATGTTGTCATCATTGATGACTTGGAAAAATCTGAATATATCACTCAAAACATGTGTCAAAATAAACATAGAATAATTTCCATAATACACAAGATTGTCACATAAATTTTGCAAGACAAAATTCTTCCTTAACAAGGCAATAAATCAGCCATAATGAGTGTTTACCATGCTGAATTTTCAGCATGAGATACATGGAGGTAAAGTTCAAAATACTACCATTTTCTTTGATTTTTCTTTTTAAAATAAATCACCAATTGATGTCAAATATCCTTATCAAATTGGAAATGAATTTGGACACCCTTATGACCTTACATTCGGCCAAGACATATCACACACATGCTGAAAAATTTTAGCATGTGTGATATATAAAATATCACTCTTTATGACTTTGAAAAATATTCAAATTGCTTCCATTTCTTCTTCCAATCAATCACATAATTCAAGATGATAAAATATGTCTCATTAAACTACAAAAATCGGCCAGCCTATTTCAACATGATGAAATTTTCAGCATGTGCTTTAAATGTAACAAAGTTTGAAACCTTACCATTTGTAGCTCCTTTCTTTAATTCACCAACATTGCATGATTGATTCTTGACCAATCAATATGCCAACAAGGCTCCACATAAGCTCCATCTCAGCTGTAGGGGCGTTGGATAATGTATCTGCATGTGCTGAAATTTATTTTTGCTAACTTGTAAAATAGTGCACATTTAATAATACACACATGTTATATTCCAATCAGCCCTTAATTTAATTTTCTAGAACACTTTAAGATGTATGACATATGTAACAAGTGTCTAGATACGTGTAGTATGATGTGCCAAAAATATTCCATGTGTTGTGTACGTAGAAAACCGAATTTTCGATGTTTATTGATTACCCGATTTTTCTCCAATTAAATTCCAACTTTTTGCACATGTTATATATATTATGTTACACATAATATATAATATATACTTTAAATCTCAGCACTTGGCTGGTCTAAAGCGGGGTGATTTGTGTGTGTCAACATGGAAAGAATTTTTGGCTGAAAATATCACCCTAGGCACGAAATTTTTTATGATTGTTGAAGTATAGGGGTTGGCCATTTATTTATGGCAAGTACGTGACACGTTGTCGAAGTTTCGGTATTCGCCCGATACGACAATTTTCGGTTTAGAACCTTTTAATGTGTCGTATTTAATTTGTCATCACCATGACTTATATCATATGATATAAGACCTGGATATACTCATAAATATGAGTTAAGTATGATGGTGTGATGTTAACGTACATACGTAAAATATATAACGTGTCGGTTGTACGTTGGAATACATGTGTATGTGCCTTTTTTTTAAAAAATCTGAAAATATATGTATTTATATATGTATACGCGTGTATAATGAATGAGGGGAGGAGGAGAAGACTTTCCGTCCTTAGCCTTGTTGCCTTTGTGCCTTTTCCAAATGTAGCTTCCTTTAATGAACTACTTAGTTTAATTAACTAAGTACTTCACTTAATGAACTAGTTTAGTTCATTAATGGTGGCACCTGAAAATAGTATAAACACAACAAATGTTTGCCATATGATGTAAGTTTTAATGCTTCATGGCTTGTTACTACGGCAACATTACATATTAGTTAAATAAGGCAAGTAATAAGCAATGTATCATGTATACATGTATATCATGCACACGTTTTACGTCATTCATTTAAATCACATATTTTGAAATCATTCAAACCCCTTTTTCTCTACAAGCCGCCCCCTTTCTGTTACAGCCAAAACCTCCTCTAGGTTTGACACCTCCAGAGGACTGATTTGTCCTTTGAGACTTAGCACCAAATCCACTTTGACCACCTGACTGGGAGCGTGATCCTCCCACATTTAAAACTGCTGATGAACTATTATTAAAAGTGTGTTGGTTTTCATATGTCACCTTCCTTTCAAACATCACAGCCATGACAAACGCTAAATTCACATCAGATAAGGGACTCATAAGCAATATCTGAGACTTGATTGCCTCAAAGTCCTCAGATAGTCCCTTCAAGAACTTGATAACGAAGTCTTTCAACAAACTTAGACACTTGATTGGAAATGTTACACACACATCTTCCACAATCACACGAAGGCATGGATTTCAAGACAGTTAATTCTTCCCGTACAATTTTCAATTTCGTGTAATAATCGGTTATAAACATATTATCTTGCTTAATTTCAGAGAATTCTTCTTGTAAATCCGACAGTCTAAATACATATACATAACCATACCTGAGTTTCAAATCTTTCCAAATATCCTTTGCGTCATCTATCCACATAACACTCTACGCAATCGAAGGAACTACAGAGTTGATTATCCAAGACACCACCATGTTGTTGGCCTTTATCCAAGCCGAAAGTTTACGATCATCTTCTTCAGGCTTTCTTACAGATCCATATACCAATCCCAATTTCTTCTTGGACTCCAAGGCACGTCTAATTGTCATACTCCAGGCATGATAATTGTGTGAATTCAGAAGAGGTTGTGCAATTATGAGTGATGGATTATCACTAGGATGAACATATAAAGGATACTCAAATGGATCAGCAGGTGCTACATTGGCTGAGGTTGAAGCCATGTTGCAATCGATCGATGAAGTAACTCAGAAAGAAAAAATTGAATAGTGCAGGCTACACGATTATATCAAGGACAAATTCTCTGATACCATGTCAAAATTTCTCAAACTCAAATAAAAAACACAAATGAATGAATTGTGGAATAGATAATCGAATCATGTAGAAGGAGTAACAGTAACAAGATTGCCAAAAAATGGAAGAATCACTGCTTTCTCCAACCAGTACAAAATGTTTAAGTACAAAAGAGAAGAAGAAAACTAAATACTCTAATTACAAGAATATCCCTCATTTACTAAACACCTACAACATTACAAAAAGGGCTTTCTTGTCTGTTCACTCCTTTTAAACTACTTCGTGCTAACTCTTCCTTCCAACACTTCTTCCTGCTACATATCCGTGTTCAGTGCTACTTCTTCCAATCGATCACGTGGATCAAGGGCTCCACCTTGGTCATTTCTTCTTAGTCACTCTTCTTGATTCCATTGGAGTCCGCTGTAACTGTTTTCACATAGTTCAACATTGGTCCCAAAAGTGTTTGCTGCAATGCTCAATTTGTTCGACGAATTTACTGTCCTTCCTCTTCATCTTTCAGCCTCACACTTGTCTTGCCATTCTGTTCTTTCACCACATTACATTCAACACCCGTCTTGTTGGGGCTCAACCGCTGAACATATCGACAGTGTATGGAAAAAAGACATTCATATTGTGACTTCTCTACACAATCATCAGCAACCAAACCCTTCATTCAATTAGGTTCTTCAGCAGCCTCATTATTGCATTTTTTGTCTTGCCATACACAAATAAGCCATATTTACAAGTGTCTCGTATAAAACACTCTGGTTGTGTTGACTCATGTTGCATGACATCTTCCTGCATGATTTATTTTTCTTTTCATGGAAGATAAAAGATTGATTTCAGATAGAGATTAGTTTAAGATGTCATTTATTCGTCGTATTCAGTATACTATAGATAGACTTCAAGTGTCGCTATAAATTGAACACATTGTAAAGCTTATATTCAATGAAATATGACTTTCATTCATGAAATATATTTCTATTATGGTATTTCTGATCCACTCGAAGAAAACCGAGAAAAAAAACAAAAACAAAAGAGAAAAAAGAAAGGAAGGAAAAATCCGTTCAAAAACTTAGACACCTCCCCTGGTGTGTCATCACTGTTCCAATAAACCATTGTCGACCAATGGGCTAACATCATCAGACAAAATGTCCAGCAGCCAAGGCGAAGGGAAAGTCGACAACAATAAGTTGTCCATCCAACTGGTAAACT
The DNA here is from genome assembly GCA_036186865.1 of Eustoma russellianum. NCBI lineage: Eukaryota > Viridiplantae > Streptophyta > Magnoliopsida > Gentianales > Gentianaceae > Eustoma > Eustoma russellianum. Next base: position 18,712,379 of record AP025040.1, on the reverse strand, counting down.
TGCTCAAAAACAATCTCAGCACCCAAGTTCGGCAATTGGATAACTTATCACTAGGCATAAAATTAAATAGTGACAATACCAACTTTTGGCAACCCTCGCGGGAAAAGAAATTGGCGAAAGCGGTCGTAGCTCATATCTCACTGGAATTCCACCACCACTGGCGGCCACTGACCCAGCATTTACTTAGTGAACAATCACTGACCATTGCGTGTTCACTTGACTCATACTAAATATAGAGCCCACTCTCGTGAATAATGTCTCACCATATCCGACAGCAAAAGCACTGTGGGACGGCCTTGCGGTCACATATAGAGCTGGCACAGACTCTTTGCAGGTATTTGACTTGCATAAGAGGGCAATTCAATCCACCAGAATGGAGGGACTCCAGAGGATTTGTGGAATAAACTCTAGAATATTCGGATGGAGATAGACCAATGTGACCCAAATCCTTTGAGAGATCTAGAAGACATCACAATATACAACAATAAAATTCAAGAACAGAGACTGTTTCAACTCCTGATGGTAGTAGACAACATATTCGACACCATCTGATGGGAGCGCTTAAAAAGAGAGCCCTTGTGCCGGGTGGAGGCGGCCTACTTCGCCATCAGAAAGGAGGACACCCAGATGATGTTATTTGATAGAGGTTCCCTTAGTCCAAATGGAGACATCACTATGAATAGGGCACGGGTTGAAGGTCCACGGGTAGACTGAAGGGGCGGTGGTCGGACCACCTCACTCACAACAATCATTGTGGGGCGATGCAAAAGATGATAGGAGCCAACTCTAGTCATCCACTGTGGCCGGTGAAAACATACGAAGGACAGATGTTTCAAGCTAGTGAGATATCATGAGTGGCGGGAAGCTCAAGGGTAAAAAAAGCCTCCGGAGCGACGGACGGTGCCAGGCCGAGGAGTTACCACTGATTTTATCAGAATATGTATATATATTTGTGTTATGTTCGTATTTGATATTGGTAAAATTATAAAAACTAGCCGGCATATTTATATACATATAGATATATGTACTATTTTCCATATTTAATATGTAAATAAATTTTATAAACTGTTTTAATAACATTAAAAAAATATATATATTGTTATTACCGAAATTATATGCAAGTTAAATATGCAAACTGTTTTTGGGCATATTTAAAAATTTAGTTACAATGATATTTTTGGTTTGGACATTTTAAAAATTTAATGATGTTATTTTTTTGGATTTCAGAATATATATATATATATATGTAAATTGATTTTGGAGTGAAAATTATATTTATTTTTGGAATTGGAAAAAAAATATATATTGATGAGTGTGTATTTCGACTGAAGGTTAATATATATATATATATATATATGTGTGTGTGTGTGTGTGTGTGTGTGTATGTATATATGTTTATATATTAATTTTTTCAAAGGATTGGAAGTATATGTTCATCTATATTATTTCTGAAATAGAGAATAAATATTTTGATGAGTATGTCTGTGGCCGAATGAGCATTTGCATAGGAAATTATATTTTGATGTGAATATAAGCATAAGATTGTTTGTAAATGGGTGTGGAAAATAAGTATTGGTGTATAGATAGATATGATTGAGTATGAATGCACCAGATTACGAGTGATTGTGTATTTGCATTCATGACATGAGCATTGTATTTGACAGGTTGTGCCTAACATGGGACAAGTATCGAGGACGGCATATTGTGTCTAACATGGGTGTAGGTGTCGAGGACGGCAGGCTGAGTTTAACATGAGTGTAGGTGTCGAGGACGGCAGGCTGCGTCTAACATGGGCATAGGTGTGGGGAATGGCAGCCCGTGTCTAACATGGACACGGCTGCTGAATGACAGGCCGGTCTAACATGGACACGGATGTCGCAGACCGAGTCTAACATGGGCATGGGTGCCGACAATGGCAAGCTGTGTCTAACATGGGCACAAGTGTCGGGGTGATAAACTATATCACCATTACGACCCAGGACATGAATAGAATATCATGGTTTAAAAAGAGACATATCATTTGTGCGACTTTGACTGCGCGTGACATGATTTTAAAGAAGGCATGCATCACGTGAATGTGGTATCGAGGAATGAGCTGTTCGATTGTTTACTCTTATTCGTTGTTTTAGTTGTACAAGCTATTTTGATAAACTTTATTTCTGAATGAGGACCGGTATGTTTTTACTTACTTTATTTACGTTTTTATTTCATCCTCTCATCTATGATCCCATAGCAGATATAGGTAGGTACTTTTGGGCGACTAAAATCTCTCATAAGTAGTTGTTTTTATTTTTGCAAAGGATCCAGGATATGACCTAATTTATATCGAGGATGATGCGGAGTGGGCTCAATGGGAGCCATAATTTGTGGATGTGATAATCTTTCGGGGGACCTTTAGAGATTTTGTATTTATTTTTTATGTTTCGGATCGTAAACTATTTGTAATTTGGATTTATCTTTTTGGTGACTTTGTCCGGGCTTGGTCAGCACTTAACATTATATTTTTATTATTACAATTGGAATTATTTTATTGAGCTTTTTATGGACGCCTTGTAGTTCTCATAGCATACTACAACAGGTGCATCGTTCCCGATGCTAGGGTTTAGGATGGGGCGCCACAGGTGGTATCAGAGACGAGGCTCCAAATCTACCTCGGAAACTTAGACTTAAGCAATGGACTTTAGATTTAAGTAATGATATTCAAAAATAAGTAACTATCTTAGATATAAGTGGTAAATGTAGACATAAGCGATGATCGTAGAAATAAGTTATCAATTTTAGAAGTTTGAAAAGATCGGGTAAAGGGTACGTGGTCTTGCCTTAGAATTTAATTATTTACCAGTTATTCATCCCTAAGACTTTTGCATGACCCCCATAGGTATGGTTAGAGAAAATTCTCAAAATGCCCTTGCCCTTGCTAAATGAAACTTAAGCCTATTTTTTCCCCAGAAATATGCATCCTCGTCGTGATCATACGGGAAACAGAGGGAACAAGGACGGTGAGCACCAGTATCAGGAGGTGCTATCCCACTGGTGATTAACGCACGGACAATGATCATCTAGGCAGTGGCGCAGCAGCATCAACCACTGCCACCTCCGTGGCGGCGGCAGGGTATTCGTTTCTTTTACGGAGGGATGAATAGAGACCACATTCCTACATTCGGAGGGAGTTAAGACTTAGACGAGACAGAAAGTTAGTTGAGAGGTGGAGAATAATTTCAGACTGACACAGGTGCCGAAGAAGATTATGGTGGAGGTGATCACACCATTTATGATTGGTGAGGCAGTTCAGTGGTGGAACAGCATAGTGCTGAACCTACCTTGCCGATGACTTGGACTCAGTTCAGGGAGGAGATGAAGAAATACTATGTTCCAGCCACCGCAGTACTGCAGAAGATGGCAGCCTTTGAGGCTCTGAGACAGGATAGCCTATCGGTAGCGGAGTATGCTGATCGGTTTAACTCACTAGGAAGATTTGTGCTGTCAAAGATGTCGGATACTCGTCTGAATATGTCAGATACTCGCTTGAGGATGCTGAAGTTTGAGACTGGTTTAAACACCCGCATTCGCTGAGGCATAGTGAATGTGGATGCTAGAATTTTCGGAGAGTTGTTGGACACATGCCTCCATGTCGAGAGCATCTTGAGGCGCAGGCAAGAAGAGGATAAGGGTAAGAGGGCTCGGGATGAAGGTAGCAGTGGATGACCCGGATGTTGGGTCAAGGTTCCCAGGCGTGGACAAGTGTGACGGCCATCTGGACTGCAGCAGCAACAATAGCCGCCCAGGGTAGTTACGAGGCCCCACCACAGTGTTCGACATATGTCCGAGCACATTCTAGGCAGTGCCAGAAGAAGACCAACCTCTATTACATGTGTGGCAAGGTGAGTCATTATGCTAGAGAGTATACTGCACAGCACCAGGTGCCCCCGCAGAACACAGGTCCCAGCCGAGGGGAAAGCCCATGACAAACGCCCGCATCTATGTGATGACTGATACCCATGTCCAAGAGCCAAATGACGTCGTGGCAGATATAATTTAAGTTTAAAGACTTTAAGTTCGATTATGTTAATCACACTTGTATCATCCCGAGTAACCTCAGAACATGTTAAGTGCTATCCTTGTGAATAACGTCCTAGCGAATGTATTGTTTGGTAGTGGCGCGAGCCACTCTTTTATTGCTAAAAGGTTTGTAAAGAACCTAAACAGATGTTCAGAATGGCTGGAGACTCCTTACCTAGTATTAGCAGTAGGAGATCAGGTGATCATATCCCATCATTAGTATAAGGGATGTGAGTTCGAGATCGAGGAATAGATGTTTGCAGCTAGATCATTCGATACAGATGATCAACTTTGATATTATCCTCAGGATGGACTGGTTAGCAAAGTACCATGCTAACATCGACTGCCGCCAAAAACAGGTGATCATCAAGGACCCTAATAGAAAGAAGCAGATTTTTTAGGGGAACTCCAAGTTGAAAAAGGTGTCGAGGAAGGTTTACTTGACAACGTCACATGCGTACTGAGCATTGAGGAAAGGCGACCATAGATTTCTCGTGTATGCCAGTGGTGCATAGCAGGAGGTACCCTTGATTGACACAATATCGGTGGTCAATGAATATAAAGACATGTTTCCCGACAAACTGCCCGGATTGCCACCCAGTCGAGAGGTAGAATTTGAGATTAATCTGTTACTCGGTGCTGAGCCAATATCAAAGGCACCATACAGGATGGCTCCGGCTGAGCTTAAGGAACTGAAGAAGCAGTTACAGGAGTTACTGGACTAGAAGTTCATTCGACCCAATGTCTCACCACGGGGAGCCCAGGTATTGTTCGTAAACAAGAAAGACAATAGTATGCGACTCAATATCGACTATCGGAAGGTCAACAAGATTTCCATCTAAAATAAATACCCTTTGCCTAGAATAGAAGGTCTGTTTGATTAGCTAAAGCGTGCCAAAGTTTTCTCTAAGGTTGATCTCTGATAAGGATACCACCAGCTACAATCCGGGCGGAAGACATAGCAAAGACAACCTTTTGCACCAGATATGGCTATTACGAGTTTCTGGTGATGCCGTTTGGTCTGATTAACACCCTAGCTGCCTTCATGGACATGATGAACGTAGTAGTCAGGGAGCATTTGGATAAGTTTGTGGTGATATTCATTGATGACATGCTGACATATTCACCTGATGAGGAGGCACATGCTGAACATGTGAGGATAGTTCTGGAGATCCTCAGACAGAAGAAGCTGCATGCAAAGTCCAGCAGATGTGAATTCTGGCTAAAAAGCATGACATTCTCGGGCCACGTCATTTCTGAGGACGGGATTTCTGTAGATTTGAAGAAGATTGAAGCCATCATGGAGTGGCCCAGACCAACTAATATGATAGAAGTACGGAGTTTTCCTGGACTAGCCGGATACTAGAGGAAGTTGTTAAGAGCTTTTCAGCAATTGTAGTGCCACTGAGCAGATTGACCCAGAAGAAGACGAAACTCAAGTGGACCGCAGAGTCTGAAAGGAGTTTGTTGAGCTGAAGAAAAGATTGACTACAGTACCTGTGCTCGCACAACCTTCAGGCATTAAAGGGTTTGTAATCTACAGTGACGCATCTAAGAGCACTCTAGGTATATGTGTATGATTTTGCAATTATGATTTTCTATGCATATCAATGGTGATATAACCCTCATATTGTAGGATGTCTTGATGCAAGGAGGCAGGGTGATTGCATATGGCTCAAAACAGCTAAGCCTTACGAGCAGAACTATCCTACTCATAACTTGGAGCTTGCAGTGGTGGTGTTTGCTCTGACGATCTGGCAAGATTATTTATATTGAGAGAAGTGTAAAGTATTCACAGACCAGAAGAGTCTGAAGTATCTGTTTACACAGAAAGAACTGAATATGAGGCAGAGAAGGTGGTTGGATTTGATTAAGCACTACGACTTGACTATCAGCTACCATCCAGGAAAAGCAAACAGGGCAGCCGATGCCTTAACCAGAAAACTGATTCACGCCTGGTAGACATCGTTTGGGCGAGAGATGGAGGAGTTTGATCTATCTATTGTAGACTCCATGGCGATTGTTCTCGTGACACTGAGCATCACGCCAACTCTAGTAGACCAGATCAAGGAAGCTCAACAAGAGGATGCGACTCTGAAAGAACTTCAAAAAAAGTTGAAGACCAAGCAGTTGGATGGATTTCAGATTCGGTAACGACTTAAGTTATTAAGCTAAATTAAATCCAATTACAGCATATTAAACAATAATTTTCACTATTTAAACAAAAGAGGAAAATAAATTAAGACATGATAAATATCTTGGAAAGGAAGAAAAGAGAAATGAATATATATATATATATATATATATATATATATATATTTGAAAGAAAATAATTTATTGATAAGCCTCACTTATGGCGGCGGAAAACCATTTTACATCAGGTACATTCGTCATCGTAAGAAAAAATGAAATAGAATGCATATAATGGTGTATCTCCAGTCGTATATGATATGCCGCATTAAAACCATGCCAAGAAAAACCACCCTTGTGGATAAAACCTTGGCGAAGGAAAAAGCGTACATATTTATACAGCTGTCATTGAATAAAAAGCGATGGACACATGAAGGCATTGTCTCATTGGTTGCATAGAATTTGCAACTGTTCCGATGTAGTGGCCGAGTTGTTGAAGAAGTATGACCCTCGTTGAGATGTACCTCAGGAAAAAGCAATGAAGCAGTTATCACCATGGCAATGAAGGAATAAATGAGTACATAAATATCAAACAAACGTGTACCCCAGTCGCCCTGACTGAAGTCAGGCCAGGGCGACGACCGCTTAAGAATGTTCCCAAAAGACACCTTCCGGTTAAACTGGCATGGGACTATGGCCTGTATGAATATCCTCATCAACGAAGTGATCATTGTTGGCAACCAGAATAAAAGAAACACAGGTATCAGAGAAAGAGATTTATAGCATAATAAAGTGTGGAGCAGCACGGCTATAACGAAATAACATATAGATGGAAAATGCACCAGCGTTGCCTGTGTGCAATAACACAGGCAACGACAAGGGGGTAAAGCCAATGTAGCATGCAGCATGTGTCAATGACGAAGGGCCGGTAGCTGAAGATCCATGACTAAAGCACCACGTACTTCACTGGGAAGTGCTTGATTGGATACATAAGAACGAAGGCCCGCTGCTCTAAAACCATATCGAGCTAATCTGTGTGCTGCAGAGTTCGCTTCACGTGGACAGTATTGTAGGGTTACATGGTTGAGATTGAGAAAAAGTTTAGCACGCAAGATGTCCGTAACGAAGAATCCCGTCATTGTCCGAGTTTCCGCCAACAGCGACACCATCATTTGGCAGTCAGTTTCTACAATAATGCTGTCATGCCACTGTGCATAGTAAATCAGTGCGTATGTCATGGATTGTAGTTCTGCTCGTAGTGGAGTCATCAGAGGTAGAGCAAAGGAAATTGTCGAGATGAAGTGACTGTGGGATGAGTGGAAAATCACTTCGCCCGCTGTCATTCTCTGTCCAGCTGAGGCATCTATATTTAATTTTAGCTTTCCCGATGGTGGAAGTTGCCAGCAGACTATGGTCAAACGCTTTGAGCGGATCAGAGGCGAATATTGTTGTTGGACTAGATGAGGTAGATTCTTGGCAAACTTCTTCTCATTCACTGAAGCACACCATGTGTAAATACCGTTTTTACCTTGGTATGTAGGCGTTCGGTGCAGAAAGTCTCATCTCCAAATCTACACGCCGCATATGTCTTCCATATCTCCCAAGTTACTAACGAAGGTACTACTGCTCGTAGCTTGCCAGTCATTGATGATTTTGAAGAAGCGCTCCACCAACGTAAGAGATGTGCTTTGATTGTACTTGATTGTGGCATTGGACCCGAGAATGTTATCGACATATCCATCCATAGGGGCCGTATGTTTGAACAATGCAGAAAGACATAGTCTTGATGATCGTGTTGTTGTCGACAAAAAATACATTGTGATGGCATCGAGATTAGCCAGCGGCACAAGTTGTTTACCATCAGCAGGGAGCTGTTCCATAATCGCCATAGAAATATTTTTTCCTCGGGATGCTAATAATTCCACCAAATGTATCGGTATTCGACTTTACTTGGCTCTTGGGCGAAGATTTGTGAGTAGGCTGAACGTATAGAAAATTGGCCATTTGAATTCGGGGACCAATAGAGCATGTCATGTGTCCGAGTAGTGTGTAGCTCCATATACGCATTTACCTTACAAATGCGCTTCCATGTAGATGAGTCATAAATGTGTGAATAGACGGATGAGCGTTGGCCGTACTTGACTATGCTGAATTCAGACCATAGTGTGTTTGATTGGAAGTATTTCCACCAAAGTTGGCAATCATATAATTTTCGCACATGTTAAAGATTACAAATTCCAAGAACTCCAACTTCAACCGCACAACATACTGAGGGCCAAGATTGCCAGTGATGCCTGCCTTTCCAAAGAAATACTGCCATTTTGCGACTCAAAATATTTATCACCCCTTTTGGGAGCTTGGAGATGGCTATAAGATGAGTTGGGATGGTGTTGAGCACATATTTAAGAAGTATTAGGCGATCCGCCATTGAAAGTAACTTAGTCAACCATGAAGACAGTTCAGCATCAAAATGATTAAACAGGGGGATACAGTATCTGTCTTTGTTGATTCCCTTATACAAATATGAACCTAAATATTTAATGGGCAAAGAGGTTGAGCGCATACCCATGGCCTGCAGCGCGTTATTGGACGAGGCACCTTGGCCTAGCACAAGTTGAATTTTGGTGTTACTAACCCGTTGACCCGACGCATGCTGAAATGCGTCCAGAAAGTTTCGAAATCGGGATAGGTTTCTCTCGGTCCTGTTTAAGAAAATTAGGGGATCATCGGCAAATCCCAAATGCGAAACGCATTGCACACATCCTATATTGAATCCCAAAATATATCCTGTTTGAAAATGATGTTTAAGACCTCGTGAGAAGCCTTCAGAAGATAGAATAAATAACAACGGCGATAGGGGATCCCCCTGTTTGACACCTCGGCCAAGAGTGAAAGAAGCAGTCAAAGCACCATTAAGAAGAATAGAGCAGTTGGTCATACTTAAATTGTTTATGAGCATCCTGACAAGTCGTGCGTGCATGCCCATTTTACATAAAAGTAACTGCAAATATTTCCAACTTACACAGTCGAAAGCCTTGGCCAAATCTAACTTGACAATGATTTGACCTCCTCTCGTGCGTTTATCAAGAACATAAACCATTTCCTGCGCAAGCAGTACCTGCTCTGTGATGCCCCGACCTTTCATGAATCCTGCTTGATCTGGTGAGATTATTTTTAGCAAAATGTTGGCAAGGCGGGAAGCAAGCAATCTTGTAATCACTTTAGAAATAAAGTTGGTGAGGCATATTGGACGAAAATCCACAAATGTTTAGGGGTTGACGACCTTTGGTATGAGTACTATTGTGGCCGCAACTGTTGGTTTTGGCATTCAAATACCCAAGTAAAATTCCTGGACCGCCTTGTGAACATCATGCTGAATAATATGCCAGAATTTTCGATAAAAAGACCCCGGGTAGCAATCAGGTCCCGCTGCACTTGTGGGACTAAGATCTCAAACCGCCATCTTCACCTCGGTTAGTGATGGGATCGCTTGTAACATAATATTATCATTTGAATTAATCAATGCAGGCATATACTGTAATATGGCATCACAATCAGAGATTGATTCCTCGACAAACAATTTTGAAAAGTACCGAATAGCCTCAGCCGCAATATCGTTCGGCTGTGTGTATTCTGTCCCTTCTGATGACAAAATTCTCCGAATGTTCTGTCTGCAACGTTTATCTTTAACAGTTTGGTGGAAAAATGATGTGTTTGCGTCACCTTCTTTCAGTCACTTAACATTTGCCTTTTGCTTCCAAAAAAGAAAGGCACGGTTTTGAGCAAGTTTGAGTTCTGCGATTCGTTGGTGATATAATGCTCGCGTGATCTCAGTAGGTGCGTCATCGTGTTGAATTTCTACTATTTTGACCTATGATTCCGCCTGGGAAACAGCATCAAAGATATTACCAAACGTATCTTTATTCCACTACTTTAGGTCTCGCCGCAAAAGAGACAATTTCTTGTGTAGTCCCCACATGCCCCCAACCGTTGGGTATGTTTGCCATCTATGGGTGACGAAGTCATGGAAGTCTGCATGTGTTTCCCAAGCATCGAGATAGCGAAAGGCTGAAGGAGCTCTTGGGCCATCAATGTCGCATGTCAAAAGTAATGGAGCATGGTCAGAAGTAGCTCGTGATAGATGTTGTACTTGCATAATTGGAAATAAATCCGAAAAAGATAATGATGTCAGGAAACGATCAAGGCGTCGACACACACGGCCTAAGCCACGTCCATCAGACCAGGTGAAATTTGATCCTTGATAAGGAACCTCCTGCAAATGACAATGTTGGATAAAATCATTGAAGTCCTGAAGAGTGCGTAGTTAAGGTTGGGATCTACCATGATGCTCTTCCAAAGTTCTGAAAGTATTGAAGTCTCCGCCTAGTAACCAAGGTATGTCATTCTCTGCATGAAAATGCTCCAATTGTTCCCATAATATACGGCGCTCCAAAATAGAGTGACGCCCATATACAACTGTTAGCCAAAAATAATCTCTAGAGGCAAGCCACCGAAACTTTATTGAGTGATGTTGGTGTCCATGACGCTCCACCTCCCGACTCAAGATAGATTCCTTTCGAAAAAATCCAAATTTGACCATTACAAGCAGAAAGCGATTTAGAGAAACCCAGTTGCAGTTGATAAGAAATTAAAGCTGTGGGCCTAAGTTTTGGCTCAATGACGACTAAAGCATGTATGCTATATTTTCGAGTTAGTGATAGTAATCGAGTAAAAGATGTACGAATGCCACGAACTTTCCATAATAATATCTTCATTGTGACAACACATCAAAAGAATTTGAGAGGTGGGCGGCATGTAACCTTGTTATTCGGGGAGATGTGGGATTGTCATGAGCCCGTCTTAAAATTCTTGGCCCTTGAGACAGCTGCGGATCAGGAGGGTTCACCATTGCTTGGTCATTCGAATGTGTGTCAACATAAGCGGCCTCCACGGTATGATCGATGTGATCTGCGTAGCTCTGATCAAGGTCATCCAGTCCGTTTTCCTGCTGAGGAGGGTCTACTTCATTGTCCGAATAAAAACCAGCTACAATTTTGTCCGGGATATCTCCTACTATACAATCGTCAACCCCTTTAAGTCTGGATGTGTCCTGAACATCAGAAACTTCTGGTGGTGCAGCCATGTCTGGAGATGGAGGAATCAAAATTTATGGCGCTTCTATCATGGGCTGCGAAAGAGGCAATACAACCTCTAAGTGTTGCTCTGAAGATTCAGGCTGTGATTTTGTTGATGGGCCCATCTTTTTTGGTGTCCAATGTTCACCTTTTGCTTTGTCCATCGGCCGTTTAGGGTTTACAGTCTGCTTAGCCGTTGGCTTATCATCTGCTGCAGTCGACTGTTTTGCATTTTGTTTGCCGCAGTCTGCAGTGACATGGCCCAGTCGATAACATTGGTCGCAATATTTTGGCAAATCCTCGTACTACACCGTCTGCAGTATAACCCGAGATGATGTTTGGATGAATACTCGATGAGGGAGCTCCTTAGAAACGTCCAGTTCAATGCACACGCGCGCTACCGAAGGGCGGTTCATTGTGGCTGTGGTTGAATCTAATTTCAATGGCTCTCCTAACATAGCCGCCACTTGAAAGAGAGCATCTTTACGATGCATGTGTATGGGAAGACTTGGGAATGACACCCAGATTGGAACAATTGGCACTTCAATTGCGGGATCATAATCGGGGGTCCATTTGGTGATTCTCATCTGCTTACCAGAAATGATCCAACCTCTTCTGCAGAAGCATCAGATGTAGTCCTGTTCATGATCAAAGTGGAGAACGATGTGTGTTGCGTCTACAAGGCCAACCTTTACTGCTCCTGTGAAACCTATCCGATCAATGGCGGCCCGTATCGTTGCTAATGGCGGCCGTCTATACCAAAAAGTGCCCACCAATGTGAATCGATATGGTGCGGCTAATGTATATGTATACACACACACACACAGATATATATATATATATATATATATATATATATATATATATATATATATATATATATATATATATATATATATATATAGGCAGTTTTGGTAGGGAAAGAAATTGTGGTTAGAATAATACCCTAACAAAATACCAAGTGTAGGAAATTGCGTAGAAACCAAATAATGGTATTTTGTGCTATTCTACCCACTCTAATCTTTCTTGCCCGCCCCCCTCCACATAAGTGGGAAGAAAAGTTTTATTCTCTTTTGTCTGCAACTACACAACAAAACCTTACACACTTTTACACCAATCATCACACTTTCTCATACTTTCTTACACAACAACAAGACAAGCAACCCTTTCTTCCCTCCCTACACCCTTAGGCCGACCATGTACCTTCCAAGAAGGAAAAAATTGCATTTCCTTACACTCATTATAAACCATCATTAAACCTAAGCCTTATACAACCAAACCACTCATCATGAAATGAGAAAAAAATATTTCCTCCCCCTTATCCAACCCTCATTCGGCAAAAATCGATTGAAAAAGGGGAAACCCCTTTCTCTTCCCTCACTTCAAACTTCAACACATTTCCATCTTCAACTAAACATTCTCTCTTTCCTCTCTAAGACAACAAAGTCTTCCAACACCTCCCTTCTTCTCTTCTTGGCCGAGAGCAACAAAGAGGAGTAAGGAAAAAAATTTTCTCTTCACACTACCTAAACATATCCAAGACAAAGTTCAAATACCTTCCTTCATCCAAATTGTGACGAAGGAAGGTTGTAGAGCCAAAACCCAAGAAAGGACAATGTAAGAACTCTAGGTAGAATAAGTTAAATTCTTCCATTTATCTACTTTCATAAGTTGGTCACTAACCCTCTCATTTTCACTCCAAAAAACTGTGACACCGAAGGAGGAAGGAGAAGGATTTTTCTTCCAAGCTAAGTGAAGAAACCTTTTCTTTAAAGTAAGAATAAGTGAAAAAGGCAAGTATTTTTCCGAGATCCTTCATGGATTTTCAGAGGTTAAGTATATATGTTCATATCAAAGTTCGATCATTCATATAGTATGTTCAAAGTATTAGCAACAAGAATATGTAAAATATACGTTTCTACGTGAGGTATATAATGTCATATGTGCATATTAAATTTTGGCCAACACACTAAAAATGGACCTTTATATATGAATAAAATGAGATGAATATTCCTATGTGATATATGTAGAAACTAAAGAAAGAAAATTAAGTCATATATTATGTTAACAAAAGTGTACTAAGAATACAACTTTGGTACACATGTTCATGTATTTTTCCATGATGGCCATCAAGTATGTATCTTCTATGGTATTTTGGATTCCATGTGTTTTGATGATTTTGTTTTAGCATGTCATATGTGCATATTAAATTTCGGCCAACACACTGAAAATCAACCTTTATGTATAAATATAATAAGATTAATATTCCTATGTGATGTATGTAGAAACTAAATAAAGAAAATGAAATATATTATGTTAGGAAAAGTGTACTAAGAATACAAATTTGATACACATGTTCATGTATTTTTCCATGATGGTCATCAAGTATGTATCCTCTATGGTATTTTGGATTCCATGTGTTTTGATGATCTTTTTTTTAGCATGTTTATGTATGCACATGGGTAACATACTAGGTCATAAGTGTTGTTTTTGATGATCTTCTTTATACATATAGACACACGCACACACATATATTTATATATATATACATATATATATGTGTGTGTGTGTGTGTGTGTGTGTGTGTGTGTAGGATGGCGAGCACAGACGATGGCAACTTTTGGCGGCGGGCTCAATTTCTGCCACCGTCTCTCTTCCCTGCCGACGACTGTGGATTTACGGTGATCAATGATTCTTTCCATTGCCTTTTCTCTGTTTTTTGTTTTTTTTTCACACTGTATTCTTGCCTGCGATCGCAACAATAGAGTCCGATGTTACACAACAGCCAACGCAGGCTGTAGCCAAGGCGCCATCTTTTGCATATCTTTTTAAAACTTCATCCATTCCATCAATTGCATCCAAGCTAATCCAGAGATATAAGGGCAGCCCTATGATCGCATTTATGGATGAAAAAATCACTAGGTTGGCCGAGCCATACAAATTTTCATTGGTAGGAACTTTTTGGTATGTACATCCCCAAATTGCAATCATTCGCACCACCATTGAACGAATTGGCTTTAGTGGCACGGTACATATTGGGCTTCTTGATTCAAACCATGTTCTATTACATTTTTCACAGGAAAAGGATTATTTGTGTTGTTTTGCTCGTCAAAGTTGGACTATAGCAGGCAAGTACATGAGGGTCACCAAATGGCTCCTGATTATAAATCCAAGGTTGACGTCCCGAATGTTCCCGTTTGGGTATCTTTCCCGGGTTTTACCCGTCCATTTTCATCAACATGAGGCCTTATTTCATGGAGGAAGAATGATTGGCAAGCCTGAATTTAGATAATGCCACAACCAAAAATCTATGGCGATGTTGATATGCATTAGGATATGGCCGACGCAACCCGTCCTTTGGTATTATTTTCGCATGAATTGCTTCCTTAAATTCCAATTTTGGATACACAGGATCTCTCCAGACTAAAGGGAGTTGATGATAGCATTATAATGGATTTGCCTGCTAACCCGCTGCTTTATCAATTTCGGATAGTAAGAGTGATGTCAGAGCGAATCAAGTTCCATGGCCTACTACATCTCTTGAAGTTGTATTTACTACATTTGTGGATGATTTAGTTCAAGCTCTTGTAATTGATGAGACACATCGGGAATGGCGGATTTCCCAAGAACAACCGTAAACGCCAACAGCTTCCAACCATGATCAACAGTTTCAGGTTCAACCTAGGCTACTGCGAGGACACCATAGAGATACGGAGCCACTTTCTCCCCCGTTTACACGGTCTCGTGCAGCACTCTCTAATTCTTTTGATATATTATCTGATCAATGAAGATGATGATCTAGAATGTCTGTGGTATTCGTTCCTCATTGGATAGAATTATATCATTAAATCCTCCGTATCAATTACATCTTCTCGTGATTATAGAGCCCAAAGCTCGGCTGACTGCACTAGTATCTTATCATCTTAAACTTGGTTTCTCTCAGGCATTGACAGTTAGTAATGATCGCATTTGGATATTTTGGAGGCATTCATTTTTGAAGTTTGAAAATCAGCGACCGGGAATTCAAAACCATTCCTTGCAGTTTTGTTGGTTGCCAACATGAGATTCTTTTTGGTGTACATTGGTATATGGACTCCATTCTATAACAGCACGATGCCCACTATGGGAGGACTTTGTTTCGCTCTGTGCTGCATTAGATATGCCTTGGCTTCTAGGAGGGGATTTCAATACTTTCTTAACGCTTGACGAACATAAAGGACGATCTTCTCCTACACTGCGAACATTGCAAGATTTCAACGATTTTCTTTCTGCCTGCTCCCTATAGTCTATTAATTTTCAAGTCTCACCTTATACTTGGTGTGATGGCTGTGGACTAGGCCGTGTACGGTGCCAACTGGATCGTTATCTTTGCTCGTCAGACTTCTTTGATTTGTTTGTTGTCATTCAATATCAACATTTAAATCGATCCACTTCGGACCATTCTCCTATCCTACTTGACTGTTCTGCCCCAACACCTAACACGTCTACTTCTTTCAGATATTTGGATGTATGGACAAGACATCCAGATTTTGACAGCTTTGTTACTCATCATTGGCAATCTTTTCAGACTACCACAGGAATGTGGGCTTTTTATTCTAAACTGCGACAACTGAAGCGATATTTACGAAAATGGAATAAAAACATCTTTGGTAATATATTTGACGTAGTAGTGCTTGCTGAGACAGAGGCGAAAAGTGGTGAAAGAGCATATGATGCTTACCCATCAGAAGATACAAGGATGACATATCATCGATCTATGGCAAATCTGTGCCTTGCTCAATCTCGAGCACTGTTATTTTGGAAACAAAAAGAAAATGTAAAGTGGATGCGAGAAGGATGCAAATACATATTTTTTCATCAAACAATGAAAGAGAGGAGGCGTCGTCAATCTATACGTCGGATACTTCATGAATAGGGTTGATTGCGACAGTCAGCAAGATATTGAAAATGAGGCAATTCGGTATTATCAGACCATGTTTACAGGCACACACACAGCACAACATGATGACATTTTGCAGTATATTCCATGGATGGTAGCAGATGATGACAACTGTCATCTTCTTTCTTTGCCAGCTTTGGACGAGGTAAAGCAGGCTGTATAGGATTTAAGTCCAACAAATGCAGCTGGTCCGAATGGTTTTCCTGTATCCTTTTATCAGCATTTCTAGAAGGTAATCTCCATGCATGTTAATAAAGCAGTCCAGAAGTTTTTCCTAGGCATAAGGCCACCAAGTCAGATGGCAGCAGCACTTATTACGCTAATACCTAAAGGTGCAAGTCCAAAAATGTTTTCTGAGTTTTGGCCTATTTGTCTGACTAATTTCTTAGCCAAGATAATCACAAGAATTCTTGCTACATAATTTTCTTCTCTGCTTCCGCGATTTCTGGCACAGGAAATGATGCATGTATTAGATAGGCCAGTTCGGGACGGTCATGTTACTATCAAGTTGGATATGGCAAAAGCATTTGATAGGGTATGTTGGTCTTATTTAGAGAATCTTTTGACGAAAATGGGCTTCCATGCGAGGTTAGTGTGCATTCTTATCAACAACTTAGATGTGAGTGGATGTTCAATCTTAATAAATAGAAAACCAGTGGGATTTTTTCAGTGTCACGTGGGGTAAAACAAGGTGATCCGCTTTCGCCACTTTTATTTATTTTGACATCTGAAGGATTTTCTAGAGGGCTGAACATGCTTATGGCGGATGGTATAATATGCGGCTTTCAAGCAGGCAGGGTCCCACGAGTATCGCACCTGGAATTTGCGGATGATTTGGCGATTTTCTTAAATGGTTCCATTCGGAACTTGCAACATTTTCGACGATTTCTGGATACTTATCAGCAAGGTTCAGGTCAGTTGTTGAACCTTCACAAAAGCCAAGTTGTGAATGGAGAAGGAGTTTATGGAACACGTGTTTCTCAAGTCCCAAGCATGCGTCAGTCTACCATACTCATAAAATATCTTGGATCATATTTGTATAAAGGGATAAATCGTGCTGCTTATTATAGATTGCTCATTTTGACGCTTCTCTGAATTCTTGGTCCTCTAACTACTTTCTATGGCTGGCTGAGTGGTCCTAATACGGCATGTACTATGTTCTATGCCACTTCATATTATAGCTAGTTCAAGATTGCCGCAGTGTGTGCTACACATTTTAAACCGGAAAATGTCACATTTTCTATGGAACGGCCGTCATCATTGGCAACCTTGGGATAATATTTGTCGGCCTAAAGAGTACAAGGGATTGGACATCTGCAATCTCTCCAGGGTGCAGCAGGTATATGACTGTCTATTGTGGTGGAAATATCACCATTCTTCATCACTGTGGGCCGCATACAGTTGGATAAAATATTGTCATCGGGCATCTCTATATGCTCATATCTATGATTCACCTACTTGGAAGCGTATCTGCAGGATCAATGATTATATGACTCCTCTCCTGCAGACTACGCCGGATGGCCTCTCCTGGATTGCTAACATTTCTGGACAATTCACATTAAATCGGTATACATGCTTCTTTCTGATGCATCATCTCAATTCCCCTATTCACGATACATTTGGTGGCCAAGCCTGCCTTTGGGAGGCAGGTTATTTCTTTGGAAGTTATAGATGCAATCACTGCCCCTCGCTTACATCCTTTATGCTTGGTAAACTATATTTCCAACACAATATGTTTTTTGCAAGCTGTGCTCGGATTCTCTAGATCACATCTTCCTCCATTGTCCAGCAATAACGCCATTGTGGCAGGAAATCTCAATATTATTTTCTGGCCCAATGCCTTCCCAGTCAACAGTACGACTATATTTACTACGATGGTGGCAAACATCTTCTTTACATACAGTGATTGGTCAATTGAGAGCTGTGGTGCCATCAATGGTAGTTTGGGTCATTTGGAAAAAATATACAAATATCAAATTTGGAGAGTGCAGCTTTTCTTTTAGGAGATTGTTTGAGAGGGTTAGGGATCACGTATATACATGGTGTGCCGCAACTCAGGACCGAGAATATTCTCAGCATATCCCACCTTTGACAACCCGCTCTTTCTCTCCAGCCATTCATTCGCGACAACCGAGAATCGTTCGCTGGGAGCAGACGCCTACATGCAAATTAAAATTGAATGTTGATGCATCGGTAAGACAATATAATGCAGCTGCAGGTGCAATATTACGTAATCATCATGGGGAATTGATCTCTGCCATTTGTTTCTGTCTACCTGCTATGATGCCATTGAGGCCAAGCTTATGGCATTACAGTATGCACACATTTTTTATTCCCGGGATCATGACCATCTGATCATTGAAACAGACTGTAGAGTGTTACTCCATCATATATCTGCCCCTGACCGGTTCACAGGCTCTTATGCTTATATATATATAGGATGTATATTGTTTTTATAGGAATATGAGTCAATATATTATTCCCATTTAAAAATATAATTATTTTAAATTGAACTCTCTTTGTGTAAATTATAAGGATTTATATATTTACTTTTTGATTTATTCTTATATCTATATATTTTTTTTATGTAAGGGTATATTTATTAAATAAAGGCTCCTTTGTGGCTGGAGAAAGCCATAATACAATCAATGTCATCATATGAAAATAGAAAATGTAAGAAAGTAATGATTGCCAACCTCCAATCATATATGATATACTGCATTAAAACCTTGCCAAGAAAAACCACCCTTGTGGATAAAACCTTGGCGAAGAAAAAAATGTACATAATTATATAATTTGAATGACATGTAGATTCAATACAAAGGTTTATGTAATGCAATTTGCAGCAAAGAAACGCAGGTTGAATAATTTTCACAGGAGATGGACTGAAGAAGTGGGAACGGAGGAGTCCAGGAGAAGCAACGAATGAAAGTGCATCCGTTGGACCAGCAAGAAGTAGATTGCTCTTGTGTACCTCGACAAAGAAACAAGATGTCACGCAAACAAGATAAAAAATAGATAAGTAGATGATGGAGAGCATAGTACCCATGTTGCTCGTAACTAATTTAGGTACGGGCAACAATAAGGAAAACCTATTCCTCCTGTGATCATAACGCATAAAGCAAACAAATTTCAAAGCATACCCGGTCGCCAATAATTAAATATATACGCTATAGTCGAATATACGGTGTATGAAGATCTGTCTGTAGCGCTGCATGGACCAGTGGGGGGTAATTGCGATGTTGTGTAGTAAATACTCGTATGGCCGTGCATAAGCGCTTGTTGAGATAGAAAATGCGCCGCTGTGTTTCCCTCTCGTGGGATATAAGATACTGTTAGACGAAAACCTAAGAGCAATGAATGCAGCCGCGCAAAGTCGCTACCCAAACGCCTAGAAAACATAGTAGTAGTTCCAAGTAAATGCAGTAACTGCTGGCAATCTGTCTCCACAATAAAATCTATAAATTTAGGTGTTATGAAGAAAAGAAGTGAGAAAACCATAGCTTGGAGCTCCGCATGCAAAGGAGATAACAATGGGAGATAAAAACCAATCGCCCGAACCAATTGGCCAGCATCATTGCGCAGAATAGCCCCAGCCGCTGCACCCTGTTGTCCAGCAGCAGCATCAACATTAAGTTTAAGTTTTCCTGAAGGTGACAGGCTCCATCTAACGATTCTTACGCGCCTTGTGCGTAGTTTAGGCATGTCGTGCGCAAGCAACAGATGTGGCACTGTATGTGCAAACTTTTGTCCCGAAACTGAAGCACTCCATGAAAATACACCATGGCGAATATGTTCCCTCAAACGATAAATTGAAAAAGATTCTTTTCAAATTGAATTGCAGCGTATTCTATCCAAATGGACCATGTAGTAATCAAAGGCGCAATGACAGCTAATTGTCCCATCATAGTGGTAGCACAAGACCTACTCCACCATCATCGCAAATATTATCTAAGATGTTGATGGGTAGGGGAAGGACCACCGAAAGTCACAGCCATGTTTTGCCACATTTCCACAATCACTAGGCATGAATAAAAGACATGATTTTGATTGATTATGGAATTGTAGCAAAACACACATCTTGTTGGCATAGTCAGTAACCAATGGCACATAAGTTCAGGCATCGGAAGACTATTAAACCATAGTTTCCATAAGAATATTTGTCCTGTCACTGGAGCACCTTTCCACCAAATATAACGTGCAGCAGGAAAAGGTGTACCGGACAATCTACATGACTCATATGCAGCTTTGATATATATATATATATATATATATATATATATATATATATATATATATATATATATATATATATATTTGAAGGTGCTTTTTACAAATTGTGTGAATTCGTACATCTATATGCTGTACAAAATTTTATATATACAATACATACTGTTCTACTCGAAATGTATAGATTTTCACATGTATGTGTATTTCCGAGACAAATTATATTTGTATAATTGTAAACTAATTTTATAGGAATATGCATATATATTTTGTTATTTTCTTATTTGATATTGGTAAAATCATAAAAACTGGCCGGCAGATTTATATACATATCGATATATATACTGTTTTCTGTATTTAGTATATAAATAAATTTTATAAACTGTTTCAAATAAAATTAAAAAATATGTCCATTTTTATTGCCGCAATTATATGTAAATTAAATTTGCAAACTGTTTTTAGGCAGATTTAAATTTTAATTACAGTGATATTTTCGGTTTGTACAGTTTACAAATTTAATGATGTTATTTTTATATTTCAGAATATATATATATATATATGTAAACCGATTTTGGAGCGAAGGATATATTTATTTTCGGAATTAGAAAAAAATATTTTACTCGTTTGCGTGCAGCTCATCTCTCTAATTCATTTAATCTCTTATCCCAATGAAGCTTATGATGTGGAATGTTAGAGGTATTCGTACCTCTGTTGAGCGCATATTATCTTTGGTTTGTCGGTATTGAGCCAAAGACACGTGCTTCATCTCTGTTGTCTTATCGTCTTTCGTTTGGATTTTCTCAAGCTGTGTGATAAAATTCAACAAACACAAACCAATGAACAATTTGATACTTCAAACATTGAACCTCAAGCGTCCAATTGACAGAAATTGCTTGAGGTACTAGACGGAAGGAAAGGAGAGAGAACAAAATATGTAAAGTAGAGAGAGAAATTTTATTGAGAGAGAAAGATAAATGTCACTTATCTCCTTGACCTCACTGTCTAAAGAATTTATACACACCCATCGCATACAACACAGGAAGAAGATTATACAAGGCAGGAAAATATGAATACATTGTAAATTTACCAATATGTCCCTCATTAACTGCCTACTCGCTATATACACCTAAGGTTAAAACAGTCATTTTGAAATACTTCTAACTACCACTACTCCAACTGACTTCAGCTCCTCTGCTGCAATTTCAGCTCTTGATCCACTTTGTAGCAAACATTCCTTCAACCAACTTCCGTTAATCTTCGTCCTTCATCATAAGCAATCAAACAACCATATCGTGACCTCACACGGATTGTGCTTCCTTGGTCACTCAGCCAGACGTAATTGGTGGCATCAACAATCAGCTGCTGCTCCATTGCTGCCACTCAAGCTTCCTGCCATTTTATCACCCCCCCTTCAAGCTATGCTTGCTATATATGTTGAGAGCCCCCAAAGACTTCATTAGAACCTCTAACCACCCACAGTCCAAAGGCTTTGTGAACAGATCAGCCAACTGTAGATCCGATCTTATGGGCATCAGCTTCAATGTCCCGTTCTGCACCTGCTCTCACGTAATGGGACAATCTATCTCAATATGTTTGGTTCTCTCGTGAAAAACGGGATTTTCAGCAATGTGCATAGCACTCTTGCTATCACAGAATACTTCGACTGGAGTCTGCCTACTCAATCTCAAGTCATCCGCCATATACAATAACCATTGAACCTCACAAGCCAATGATGCCATGGCCCTGTACTCCGCTTCGGCAGAAGACTTAGACACAATTGTCTGCTTTTTTGCTCTCCAAGATATCAATGCATCACCTAGAAAAATGCAATATCCAGTGATTGACTTTCTGGTTTCATTACAGCCCGCCCAATCCGAATCCACAAAGGCTCTCAATCTCAGTTCACCTTTACTAGGAAACATAAGGCCTTGTCTCATAGTTCCTTTCAAGTACCTCAACAATCTGTGTGCTGATCTTTGATGGTTTTCAGTGGGACAGTCCAAAAATTGGCTCAACTGTTGCACTGCGAAGGATATATCCAGTCTTGTGATAGTCAAGTAGATCAACTTGCCTATGAGACTTCTGTATTGCATTTTGTCTAAAAGTGCAAGACTATCATTGTGAGTCAGCCTCGTAGTACTCTCCGTAGGGCTCCTGGCTGGTCTGGACGCAAGGAAGCCAGTTTCTGCAAGCAATTCCATCGTGTACTTCCTTTGGCTGATAAGTTATCCCCCTTGGGACCTAGCTACTTCTATTCCAAGGAAGTATCTAAGGTCCCCCAAATCCTTAATCCTGAACTCTGAGTACAGGGAGGTCTTAATCTAATTGACAGCAGATAAGTCTGAGCAGGCAACTACAATATCATCAACGTAGACTAGAAGGATCGATAACGCAGATCCTACGAATTTCGTGAACAGGATGTAATCATTCTTAGATTGGTTAAATCCCTAAGATAGAAAGAACTGTGTAAGCTTGAAATTCCACTCCCTACTAGCCTGTTTGAGGCCATAAAGGCTCTTCTGAAGCTTACACACAAGGCTCTACTGTGATGTCTCTAGACCAGGAGGAAGCTCCATGTATATTTCTTCATTTAGATCCCCGTGGAGAAATGCGTTGTTGACATCCATCTGCTGTACATGCCATCCTTGGTGTGCTGCTAATGCTAAAACCATTCTCACTGTTGTCATTTTGGTTACGAGTGAGAAGGTCTCTTGGTAGTCAACTCCATACTGCTGGGCATACCCTTTGGCAACAAGCCTCGCTTTGTATCTCTCTACACTTCCATCTTGCTTCAGTTTGACTTTGTAAACCCACTTACATCCAATTGGCCGTTTTCCTGCGGGCAATGGTACTAATTCCCAAGTATGGTTATCCTGCAAGGCTTGCAACTCAGCATCCATTGTTGCTTGCCATTGTGGGAGTCTTGCTGCATCTGCATATGAAGAAGGCTCCAAATGCAAGCTTAGATTCAAAGCATATGTTTGGTAGTGAGGAGCCAAAGATGCTTAGCTGAATGAATTCTCAAGCGTATGTGGAGAGGACTTGTGATGGTAAGCACTGGTCGAGGTGAGTTGATTACAGTAGTAATGTTGAAGATAGGATGGGGCTCTCTTTTCCCTTGTAGGCCGAGTATTAGAAGTGTTGAGTGGATGACTAACAGGTAAGTTAATGCTAATTGAGGAAATGTCAATAGGTGGTGCATCAATGGATTCATGAGACGTGGGTGAATTCTGATCAGTGGCTAAAGATGGAGAAGCCATATGAGGTAAGGAAGAGGAATGATTAGGTGTTGAAGGTGTTGTGTCAGGTATGTCTGTGATGGAATCTGAGAGTATAGGTATGTTAGGCATATCAGGAGTCTGAGTGGTTGGTAGAGGCAATGGTACATAGTGCAAGTCTGGTTGAGGTGTTGAATGAAAGGGAAATGTGGACTCATGGAATTGAACATCTCTAGAAATGAAAATGTCTTTGGTGGCCAAGTCCTGAAGGATATATCCTTTGGTATTAAGAGAAATTCCTAGGAAGATACTCTTCCTGGATCTGTGGGCAAATTTCTCTTTATGAGGCTGAGTATTTAAACCGAATGCTAGACACCCAAAAACTCTCAGATTTTGATACTCAGGAGCTCTTTGAAATAGTAGGTTATATGGTGCGTTATTGTTTAACAGAGGGGTAGGAAGGATGTTTATTAGGTATGCTGCGTGATGTACACAGAAACCCCAGTAGCTAGGAGGAAGGTTCGATTGGATTTTCAAGGCCTTGGCAACGTTGAGTAAATGTAGCTGTTTTCTCTCAACTGTGCCATTTTGTTGTGGAGTGTGGACACAACTAGTTTGATGCACTATTCCCTCAGAAGCATAATATTGTGACATTTTGAATTCTTGTCCGTTATCAGAACGAACCACTTTTATGTGAGTATCAAATTGCACCTGAACATATTTGCAGAAACTTTTCAATATGTATTGAGTTTCAGATTTTGCTTGCATCAAATAAATCCAGCAATATCTAGAAAACTCATCCACTATAGTCAAGAAGTATTTTTGTCTATACATGGTACGATTCTTGTATGGCCCCGAGATGTCTACATGAATAAGGGAAAAAGGAGTTTTGGATGTAGATGAAGAGATGTGAAATGGGTTGCGTTTCTGTTTGGCCAGTGGGCATACAAGACATTCAGAAGTGCATTCTGTAATAAGAACTACAGGATCTCTTTTATGGACCTCTTTCATTCTTGATTCACTCAAGTGGCCCAGCCTAGAATGCCAGAGGAGTTGCTTGGAATGTTGAATTGGTTGGTGAGGAGCAGGAATTGTTGAGGTAGAATGTGCTGATGGTCGAATGGGTGAGGTGCGTAGGTAG
Source organism: Eustoma russellianum (assembly GCA_036186865.1). NCBI lineage: Eukaryota > Viridiplantae > Streptophyta > Magnoliopsida > Gentianales > Gentianaceae > Eustoma > Eustoma russellianum. The sequence continues at coordinate 18,687,530 of AP025040.1, read as the reverse complement.
TAGAGGCCTTGGTGCAGGTCAGCTGAACCAATCGTCTTCTTGTTGTTTTGATCCTATATCAAGCAGCTTTTGGACTTAAAAATTATCTCATAACCATCTGAGACAACTAGCTTACTGAGGGAAACTAAATTGAAAGCGAATGCAGGCACAAATAATACATTTCTGAGTATGAGGGACGGTTCGATAGTGACAATTCCAATATGTGAGACCTCAACAAGCTGATTATTAAGAAGAGTGACATGTAAAGATTGTACAGGTTCAAAGGAGTCAAACAAAGATAGGCTGCAACAAATATGATATGTGGCTCCAGAATCTACAACCCGTAAGTTTAAAGCCTTACCTGCACAGTTACCTGCTTGCTTACCAGCTACAGCATGACTCTGAGCACTCATCACCGCATGATGTCCTTCTGTGCTCTCATGTTTCTGAACCACTCCTTTCTGGTTTGAGATGTTGTGTTCCTGGAGCAAACTCATCAATTGTGCATATTGCTCCTGTGATATTGGAAAGTTACTTTACACACAGGCATAGTCTGGGTTCTGTGTCACAGAATTGTCATCAGCGTGTTGATAGACCATGTCTTCTTGAAAGAACTCCTCATCTCCATTGACATAGTTCACTTGTGGTCTCTTCTTAAATCCCGGTGGAAAACCATGCTTCTTATAGCATCTATCCACAGTGTGCCCTGGTGTATTACAAAACGTATAGAATGGGCATTTAAAACCAGAACCACCATATCCTTTCTGTGATTCCTTTCTGTAACCTCCTCCCATTGGTCTTTGAACTGCCAAGACAGGTCCTGAAGGGTGTGACACTTCTGATGGTGAATAAGCTCTATGATTAACCAAGGCAGTTGGACTGTTATTGAACTGCAGTTGACTATTACTATATAGCAACTTTCTCTCTAGCTTTACAGCCATGACAAACGATGTGTTAATATCAGGAAGCGGGGTAGTTAGCAGGATCTGTGATTTGACTGCTTCATAGTCATCATTAAGACCTTTCAGGAACTTTATCACATAGTCATTCTCTATGAGTTTTCTCACTTGAGTGGACAGATTACAAGTACATCTAGTGCATGAACATACTTGTATTGATCTAAGAGCAAAGAGTTCTTCCCATATAACTTTCAATTTGGTGTAGTATTCCGTCACAAACATGTTTTCCTGCTTAATAGAGAAAACTTATTCCTGTAAATCCGACAACCTAAAGGCATCAGCATTGCCGTATCTAAACTTCAAATCTGACCAAATATCAACAGCATTATCAATCCACATAACACTCTGACCAATGCTGGGAATAACAGAGTTCACTAGCCAAGAGGCAACCATGTTATTTGCCTTAGACCAGGCATTAAATCTACGGTTAGTTTCAGGAGGTCTTACCACTGTTCCATCAAGAAAACCTGCCTTATTCTTGGACTCCGAGGCTCTACGTATCGTTCTGCTCCAGCCGTGATAGTTGTTTCCGTCCAATAGAGGTTGAACAAGCACCAAAGAAGGATTATCACTAGGATGTAGGAATAAAGGATCATCGGATGGATCCGTAATTGCAGTCTGATTTTGATTAGAATGTGAGGCTTGATTGTTCGCCATTACAGAGGAAGCAGAATTAGGAAATGTGCCAAAATACATCAATCAAATCTCTGATACCATGATAAAATTCAACAAACACAAACCAATGAACAATTTGATACTTTAAACATTGAACCTCAAGCGTCCAATTGACAGAAATTGCTTGAGGTACTAGACGGAAGGAAAGGAGAGAGAACAAAATATGTAAAGTAGAGAGAGAAATTTTATTGAGAGAGAAAGATAATTGTCACTTATCTCCTTGATCTCACTGCCTAAAGACTTTATACACACCCATCGCATACAGCACAGGAAGAAGATGATACAAGGCGGGAAAATATGAATACATTGTAAATTTACCAATATGTCCCTCATTAACTGCCTACTCACTATATACACCTAAGGTTAAAACAGTCATTTCGAAATACTTCTAACTACCACTACTCCAACTGACTTCAGCTCCTCTGCTGCAATTTCAGCTTTTGATCCACTTTGCAGCAAACATTCCTTCAACCAACTTCCGTTAATCTTCGTCCTTCATCATAAGCAATCTAACGACCATATCGTGACCTCACACGGATTGTGCTTCCTTGGTCACTCAGCCAAACGTAATTGGTGGCATCAACAATCAGCTACTGCTCCATTGCTGCCACTCAAGCTTCCTGCCATTTTATCACTGTGTCTGCATGTGATGATCATACTTTTTGGTGTACCTTTTTTTATGGCCTACACTCGGTTGTGGCTTGTTGTCCATTGTGGGAGGACCTTATCTATTTTCATAGTACTTTGGATACCCTTTGGCTTGTTAGACAGGATTCTAATACGTTTTGACACTTGATGAGCATATATAAGGTCCGGTCTACACCATCTATACGGTCATTGCAAGATTTTAATTATTGTGCCTCTGCCTGCTCATTTCAGTCGATTCAATAACAAGGCTCTCCCTACACTAGGTGTGATGGTCGTAGCTTGGGAAGAGTTTGGCGGCGTCTGGACCGATTTCTTTGCTCCAGTCTTTTTTTGACCTGTTTGCCGCGGTACATTATTAGCACCTCAGTCGGACCACCTCGGATCATTCACCTATTTATTTGATATGTTCTACGGATGTCTCAGCCGGGACTACATCATTCAGGTATCTACTGACTTTCAGGTATTCATTCAGGATGTGTGGACTACTCATCCTGACTTTGATGGTTCCGTGCGGCATCATTGGCAGTCATTTCCAAGGACTGGTGGAATGTGGGTCTCTTATGATAAGCCGCGCCAGCTAAAGTTGCAGTTACGCCGTTGGAATAAAGACGTTTTTGCAAATATCTTCGATGCGGTTGTCGTTGCTGAAACTGAGATTACTTGACGGGAAAGGGAGTTTGATGCTACACCATCAGATCATACGTGGGCTGAGTATCATCGGATTATGGCCTTGTTACGTATCGCGTAATCATGAGCTTTTCTATCTTGGAAGCAAAAGGACAATATGAAGTGGTCGCTCGAGGGGGATGCTAATATTGGATTTTATCATCAAGTCGTAAAAGATCGACGCCTCCGTCAATGTGTCCGTCAGATTATTCGTGATGATGCGGTAGAGTGTTGAAGTGGTTAGCCAGCTGGATGGAAGAAAGCACATGACTGATGAAGGGTGATCGTGTGTATGGAGAGTATGAAGATGCATTCTGTGGATTGCAATCGAAGATTAAATGGTTTAGGTGTCACATGGTGGGACCCAGGGGCAGAAATAACCGTCCTGGCACGGTGGAATAGGTGAGCTGCACAGGAGGTGCCGTGGTGAGTTGGGAGAAGCAGCGTGGGGAAGATGATGTTTGGCAGCAAAGTGTTTCACATTTCTGTTATTTTTGTTTAAATAGCCAGCGGTTACCTTCTTCTTCCTTGAGTTCAATAACAGACTTTCATTTTTTCTCCAATTTTGTTTTCTTCATGCTCTCTTCGAGGCTCGTCTTCTTTGTTGTTTGATCACCATTGTTGATTCAATAATACTTTCCTCAGTTTATTCGTTTGTTTTTCGTTGTTTGATTAGTTGTGGAGCATTGTTAATTTCTTCACATGGTATCAGAGCTCTTGTAGATGAACTTTGGATCGTTCATGGCGTCTAGTAGCAATGCTTCTCCTTCTGGAGGCAATTTGCACTCCACAGTTACTGATCCTTCCGAGGATCCTTTCTTCATTCATCCTAGTGATAATCCTTCGATGATTCTTGTGCAGCCATTATTAGACGGGAACAATTACCATGGATGGTGTAGGTCCGTGAAGAGAGCACTTGAGTCCAAGAATAAAATTGGCTTCATGGATGGTTCGATTGAAAAACCTGCTGATGGAGCAAGAAGGTTCAACGCCTGGATCAAAGCAAATAACATGGTTGCTTCCTGGTTAGTCAATTCCTTAATTCCTAGTATTGCGCAAAGTATGATTTGGCTAGATAATGCATCTGATATTTGGAGTGATTTGAAGTTTAGATATGGTAATGTTGAATCGTTTCGTCTATCTGACTTGCAAGAAGAGTTCTATAGTATTAAGCAGAACAACATGACAGTCACGGAGTATTACACAAAATTGAAGAGGATTTGGGAAGAACTGTCCGTTTTGAAGTCAGTACCAGTATGCACTTGTAGGAGGTGCATATGCAATGTTACTGGGTCAATTAACAAATTTATACAAGATGATTGTGTCATAAAGTTTTTAAAGGGGTTAAACGATGATTTTGAAGCGGTTAAGTCACAAGTGTTACTAACTAGTCCCCTTCCTGATTTGAAAAATGCATTTGCTATGGCCATCAAACTTGAAAGGAAGTTATATTCTGGTGTTAATTCTCAGACGCAATTTGTTAATAATCCCACTGTTGTTATGAATGTGAGATATGGCTTCAAAGGAAACTCCAATAGTTATAGAGCCTCAAGTACTGAAGGGCCAAGTGCCAATGTGTCAGGAGTTGCAGGCAGAGGGTTTAGGAGAGAAAACCCGAAGTATGGGAAAAATAGTTCCAAGGTCCCTTTCTGTACCTTTTGTAATATGACAGGACACACAATAGATAGGTGTTATAAAAAGCATGGATACCCACCGGGGTTCAAGCCAAGGGGGCAAACGAACATGGTGAGTGTTGAAGGAGCGGACCAGCAGTTTATGGATGTAGATGGGCAGGAAGAGTTGAGCTCTCAAGAATCATATGGTTCTTATGATCAAGAACCAGGGTCTGGTGTGTCCCAGTCTGTGTTTACCCCTGAGCAATATGCACAGATAATGGCCATGTTGCAGGAGCATGGTAACAAAGGTGGCAGAAACTTGAATGATGCAGCCACCATGCCTAACTCTTCTCATACTGTCATGTCAGCTCAGATGGATGCTGACTCTGGTAAGTCTTCAGGTAAAACTGTTGTCCAAAACTTAAACATTTGGATTTTGGACTCTGGAGCTAGTGATCATATATGTTCTTGTATTCGCTTGTTTGATTCCTATTCTCTAGTCCTTAATGTTTCCGTCAAATTGCCTGATAAATCAATTGCCTCAGTCACTCACATTGGTACCACAAGAGTAAATGATGATCTTATTCTCTACGATGTCTTATATGTTCCTACATTCAAATTTAACCTTATGTCCTTGAGCAAACTGACCCAGTCTCACACCATCCGTATCTCTTTTTACTCAAATAAATGTGTAATTCAGGATGTAAAGACCATGAAGATGATTGGTTCAGCTGAAGTCTTTCAAGGGCTGTACCACTTTGAGGGGGCATTGAAACACCCAGCCAATTCCTTCTGCACCATGTCTCCCACATTTTTTCAAACTTTGTCTGTTCAATCTTCTGAGTCTGAGCTGTGGCACGCAAGGCTTGGCCATATGTCAATACCAAGAGTTAGAGAAATACGCAAAAAACATCCTGATGTATTGATTCCACATCAGGGCTATGAGTGTGTCATATGTCCTTTAGCTAAACAGAAGAGGTCCCCCTTCCCTGCTTCCCAATCTGTATCTCATACACCCTTTACTCTTGTGCACATTGATATATGGGGACCTTATAGATATCATACCATGTATAAACATCAATATTTCCTTACAGTTGTTGATGATTACAGCAGATATTGTTGGGTTTATCTTATGAAAACAAAGTCAGAGGCTAGAGCCATTGTTCAAAGTTTTTGTCATTATGCCTTTGTCCAATTCAACACCCATGTCAAAACCATAAGGACAGATAACGGACAAGAGTTCAATATGCCCTCGTTTTATTCATCTCTTGGCATTGTGCATCAAACAAGCTGCCCTCACACTCCTCAACAAAATGGCATTGTAAAGAGAAAACATCAACACATTCTCTCAGTAGCAAGAGCCTTGCGTTTTCAGTCTGGCTTGCCCTCACCTTATTGGGGCTTTTGTATCCAACACTCCGTCTACCTAATAAACATTACTCCTTCACCTATTCTTCAGCACAAAACACCCCATGAACTTCTATTCAATACACCTCCCATCTATTGCCATCTCAAAGTCTTCAGCTGCCTAGCTTTTGGAACGGACACCCTACCTCACAAAGACAAGTTCGCTCCCCGTGCCAAGAGAAGTGTTTTTTTGGGACTTTCACATGCCACAAAAGGTTATGTGTTGCAAGACCTTCAAACAAAATCAGTTTATGTTTCCAGAGACGTTACATTTTTTGAGAGAACCTTTCCTTTTTCTTCTTCCCAAGCTCACCCAGCTTCAGATATCTGCCATCCCCTACCTTCTACTGTAGCTGCACCTCTCAGTATCCATCATGACTCATCTTTCTTACCAGTTACTCAAGATCACTCAGCTACTCAACCATTCCTCCAGCCTAGTCCACATCATGATGAATCTGCATCACCATCTCCTTCACATCTTCCTGATCCTTCACCTATTCAACCGTCTTGCCAACCCAGTCAGCCTCATAACTCAATCCAACTATCAAATGACTCTGCACCCACTTCCTTCGTTCCCAACACATCCCAAGCTCTACCTGGTAACATTGTAATTGACTTGCCAATATCTCTTCAAGACATGAACCAGAGTTCAGCCCTTCCTTGGCCAACGTCCACTAGACCACAAAGAACCAGACAACCACCAATTTACTTGCAAGATTACCATTGTAATCAGGGCTGTTCCTCTAAATCTTCTCCTGCACTCAAACTTTCCCATCCGCATGCTCTTCACAACTATATTTCTTATGATTTGCTAGCTCCAAAGTACAAAGCATTTGCATTAAGCATTGGACAACATGTAGAGCCTAACTCTTATGCAGAAGCAGTTAATTCATCTGAATGGCAAGCAGCTATGAGCAGGGAACTGGCAGCGTTGGAGAGTAACCACACCTGGGATCTCATGTCACTTCCCAGGGACAAGAAGCCCATTGGATGCAGGTGGGTCTACAAAATTAAGTATAAGCAGGATGGAAGCATTGACAAATACAAAGCTAGGCTTGTGGCGAAAGGTTACACTCAACAATACGGAATTGACTACCAAGACACTTTCTCCCCGGTTACTAAAATGACCACGGTAAGAACACTTCTGGCTCTTGCAGCTAGAAAGAGGTGGTACATGTTAGGAAATCAACCGAGATCACTGCAAAAACGCGCAGCGGAAAACAAAACTTGATCTCTGATTTCCTACCAAGGATCCATGTTGTTCGTTTAATTCGACAAAAGAAATCAAAAAGTACCTCCGTAGATTCGAAATCTGCAGATGGAAGAGGTGCGAAATCACGAACACCCTCTGTCGGTATCCACACGAACGCTTCCGCCCGGAGTGCTAGCTCTTCAAACGGCGCGGCTGAAGAACTCGTTTTTCACAAAAACGGCTCTAGGGTTTTCTTATGACTCTGTGTATTTTTCGTGTGTCTTGTGTATACGAGATACACAAGTATATATGCACATACGTAGACATCAGAATCCGAGTCCTAATCGGATTAGTGGATGCCAATCAAAATCCATATCAGATACGGATTCTATCAGGATATTCAAAATCCATATCAGATATGGATTCTCTCGTTATTATCCGATAATACACATGTATATATAATCACCAAAAACCCGAAAATAATAATAATAATAATTAATATCCAATATTAATATTATTAATATTAAAAACGATAATAATAATACTAATAATTAATATCCAATATTAATATTATTAATATTATTAATCTCAGCCTTACGCATTCTTGTGTGTGACCCGATAGGCCCATATTAATTGGCAGTTGATTAAATCTCTATTAAACCAACAAGCCGTAATTGGCCTCTAGCAAGGCATTACAACTACCCAATTAATACGAGTAAAGTCCAACTAGCCTAATGATAGTACATGCATTAATCCCTTTGTCACACGATATCTAGTTTGAACATAAGTCATGGTCAGCGTCATACTTATATAGTTCAAACATATGATTACTCGATCTCTAAGTAGACTGATAAAACAAATGATATTGATCACACTATCAATTCATTTGAGCACGGCCATGCATTTCACAGTCTCACTAATCGAGGGGCTCAAAGATATCTCTCTCAAAAGAGAGGGACAAATTCTATCTTGATTGTTCAATATCCTCTACATAATTTCTATCACATTCAATCATGACCTTTATTATTATCCAGTTACGGATAACGTTTGATCATGTCAAAATATAATAGTCCTTATGTTGGAAACTATGACAATCTCAAGTCAAAGGATTACAACATGACTATCATGAGATTTACTTATGACGCTAATCCATGTAGCAATCTCATGATGGGTCTATCCAATACACTGTTCTCTAACAAGTATCTATGAGATTGATTTGTATCACCATACACATAATCATCTCATGATTATCAAATCAATACTCATACTGATTATAAATTATTTTATCTCCATAACAATAATGAATCAGGGACATATATCAAAATTGTGTAACATACTAACCAACAATAATGATAATAAAACCTCTTTTATTAATAATAAATGTATAACATAAATATCCAAATCATGGCCTAGGGCACATACACTAACAATCTCCCACTTGCACTAGGCCTACAAATATCTGAGACCCATAGATCTAGTGCGCTGATCATGCTTGACCCGTGAGAGAGGCTTAGTCAATGGATCCGCTATGTTATCATTTGTGTCAACTTTGCATATCTTGACATCTCCTCTATCGATGATGTCTCGAATGAGATGGTAGCGTCTGAGTATATGTTTAGATCTCTGATGAGACCTAGGCTCTTTTGCTTGTGCTATGGCACCATTGTTGTCACAATAAATGTCCACAGGATTTGCAATGCTAGGTACTACTCCTAGCTCAGTGATGAACTTCTTCAACCAAACTGCTTCTTTAGCTGCATCTGATGCTGCTATATACTCAGCCTCTGTTGTAGAATCAGCCACAGTGCTTTGTTTTGAACTCCTCCAACTAACAGCTCCACCATTCAATGTGAATACAAAACCCGACTGCGATCTGAAATCATCTATGTCGGTTTGGAAGCTAGCATCTGTGTAACCATTTACAACTAACTCGTCATCCAAACCTCCATAAACCAAGAATACTGCTTTAGTCCTTCTGAGGTACTTAAGAATATTCTTCACAGCTGTCCAGTGACCTTCACCGGGGTCAGCTTGATATCTACTGGTTGTGCTCAATGGATATGAGACATCTGGTCTAGTACATAACATGGCATACATGATCGATCCTATAGCAGAAGCATAAGGAATTTTATTCATTCGATCTCGCTCATCAGATGTCTTAGGACATTGATTCTTGTTAAGATGAATGCCATGAGACATAGGCAGGAATCCTTTCTTGGACTCTTGCATGTTGAACCTTTTCAACATTTTATCTATGTATGTACTCTGACTCAAGCCTATTATCCTTTTAGATCTATCTCTATAGATCTTGATACCAAGGATATAGGTAGCCTCACCCAAGTCCTTCATTGAAAATGAATTCCCTAACCAAGCCTTAACCTTTTGCAAGGTAGGGATATCATTCCCAATAAGTAATATGTCATCCACATATAAGACCAGAAACACTACTGCACTCCCACTAACCATCTTGTAAACACAAGGTTCATCTTCATTCTTGATGAAACCAAAGTTCTTAACTGTTTCATCAAAACGAAGATTCCAGCTTCGAGATGCTTGCTTCAATCCATAGATGGACCTTTGAAGCTTGCAAACCTTCTTTGAATTCTCAGGATTTACAAAACCCTCAGGTTGTGTCATGTACACATCCTCGAGTAAATTTCCATTAAGGAAAGCAGTTTTGACATCCATTTGCCATATCTCATAATCATAGTATGCTGCAATGGCAAGGAGAATTCGAATAGACTTAAGCATAGCTACTGGTGAAAAAGTTTCATCATAGTCTATACCATGAGTTTGCTTGAAACCTTTAGCCACAAGCCTTGCTTTGTAGGTTTGCACATTTCCATCCATGTCAGTTTTCTTCTTGAAAACCCATTTGCAACCAATAGTCTTAATACCCTCTGGAGGATCAATTAAAGACCAAACTTGGTTATCAAACATGGATTGCATCTCAGAATTCATGGCTCCAAGCCATTTATCTGAATCTGGACCTGACACAGCTTCCTGATAGGTAGTAGGCTCATCTTGATCTATGAGCATAACTTCACTATCATCAGTCACAAGAAATCCGTATCTCTCTGGCTGACGATGTATCCTATCAGATCTGCGTTGGACTTGTGTTACATTTTCAGGCTCCACAACTGTTTGTGGTTCTGAAATCGTCTCTAAAGACGGTTCAACGATATCTTGTGGAACTTGAGTTTTCTCAAGTTGTACTATACTCCCACTTGTTCTCTTGGAGAGGAACTCCTTTTCCAAAAAGACTCCATTTCGAGCAACAAACACTTTGTTCTCTGAGGGAATATAGAAATAGTACCCTTTAGTTTCTTTAGGATACCCCACAAAAATACATTTGATAGATTTTGGAGCTAGCTTATCTGCCATTAATCTTTTCACATAAGCTTCACAACCCCAAATCTTAAGAAAAGACAAACTGGGTCTCTTACCAGTCCACATCTCATATGGTGTCTTTTCAACTGCTTTAGATGGTACACGGTTCAAAATGAATGCAGCTGTCTCCAAGGCATAACCCCAAAAGGATGAAGGAAGATCTACTTGACCCATCATAGATCGAACCATATCCAATAAAGTCCGATTTCTCCTTTCAGAAACACCATTCCATTGTGGAGTTCCTGGAGGAGTCAACTGTGAAACGATTCCACAATTTCTGAGATGTTGGTCAAATTCTTGGCTCAAATATTCACCACCTCGATCTGATCGAAGGGTTTTAATTGTCTTACCAAGTTGATTTTGTACTTCATTTTGAAAAGTTCTAAACATTTCAAAAGACTCATGTTTATGTTTCATTAGGTAGACATAGCCATACCTACTGAAATCATCAGTAAAAGTAATGAAATACTGAAATCCTCCCCTGGCACTAATGCTGATTGGGCCGCATACATCTGTATGTACCAAGCCCAACAAGTCATTGGCCCTTTCACTATGTCCAGTAAAAGGAGTCTTTGTCATCTTTCCAAGCAAACAAGATTCGCAATTTTCAAATGATTCAAAATCAAATGAATCTAATAATCCATCTTGATGGAGTTTAGATACGCGCTTCTCATTTATATGGCTAAGGCGACAATGCCATAAATATGAAGGGTTTAGTTCATTTGGCTTAGTTCTCTTTGAAGATATGTTATAAATATTACCGTCATTGGAATCATCAAGGTTAAGGACATAAATGCCATTATAACTACTTGCAATACAATAAAGCAAGTCATTTTTATCAAAAATAGAACACTTCTTATTTTTAATTAAAAATGAATAACCTTCATCATCCAAAACAGACACTGAAATAAGATTCCTACTCATAGTAGGAACATAAAAGCAATTGTTTAAAACTAACAAAAGCCCATTGGGCAAGACAAGCTCATAGGTCCCTACAGCTATAGCAGCAACTCTTGCTCTATTGCCAACACGTAGGTCCACCTCGCCCTTCTTCAGCATCCTACTCCTTTTGAGCCCCTGCATATTTGTACAAATATGGGATCCACATCCAGTATCTAATACCCAGGAAGAAGAAGTAGATAAATTAATTTCTATAACATAAATACCTGAAGATGTAGTCGTACTACCCTTCAGCTTCTTCAACTCCTCCAAATAAACATCACAATTTCTTTTCCAATGCCCAGGCTTGTTGCAATGGAAACAAGTTCCTTCCTTAGGAACCTTTGCCTTGGGACCAGGTTTCGGTTTAGCTTGACCCTTTGCCCCTTTTGCACCCTTTGCATTTTTAGCCTTACCCTTGCCTTTAGCTTTCGTTTTCATTAGCTTAGTATTGACACTCAATACATGGGTAGGCTTCTTGATATTCCCCTCAGCAGTTTTGAGCATACCATGTAGCTCAGGAATGGACTTTTCCATATTATTCATATTGTAGTTCATGACGAACTGAGAAAAACTGCTAGGCAAAGAGTGTAGGATCAAATCCGTAGCGAGTTCCAAACTCAGGGGATATCCGAGTCTTGCAAGGTGATCTATATAGCCTTTCATCTTTAAAACATGAGCGCTAACAGATTCACCTTCAGACATCTTACAGTCAAAAAGTGCAACGGCGGTGTCGAACCTATCCTGCCTAGCCTGTTGTTGGAAAGCTTGTTTGAGATGCACACTCATCTCATAAGCTTCTAAGTGTTCCAGGTCTTTCTGAAGTCCTGAACACATAGTTGCCAACATAAGACATCCTATGTCGTTTGAATCTTCCACATGCTTCTTATACTTGTTCTTAACAGCAGCAGAAGCATCAGCAGGAGGGGGTTCAGGGACAGGGTCATCGAGCACGTAGGACTTCTTTTCTTGCTTGAGAACAATTCTCAAGTTTCGAAACCAGTCAACAAAATTAGTCCCACATTCTTTTAGTTTTTCCTTCTCAAGGATAGATCGCAGCGATAAGGTGGAATTATTATTAGCAGCCATTTATGATCTACAAAACATGCAAAGTAACACTTTATTAATAATGAGGTTAAAATTTATAAAACTCTCACTAAAACATAACCCTCAAAAGAAATATTTTAGTGAGCTAAGATCCATATTTGACTTAATTCTAAACTCAGCTTTGGCATGACGCTTAAAATTAAGTTATTTAGGTAGGTAACATCTTTACCAATTACATCTCATGTAACTCTTAGAATTTATGGAATAATGACATCATATATCATTGTATGTTAGATTCCATCTAATGCCTTGAGCCCAAAACCGTTTTGATAGCCCAATTAAGTCTAACCAATTTTAAACATATGAGTAGCACTATTACTCATCCTACGTAGCTAGGAATGTTTAAAGCACATTGCTTTGGCAATACCTACTTTAATACAATCCAGTTTTAATAGGTGTTTAAGACATGGATGGCATCAAGACTTAAATTATTAATGAGGGTTCAACTTAGTTTATGTCTTGCATTGCATATCATTATATCGTAGCATCCTATATGCATATATAATATATCATCCACGCATCTCATACAAAATGATAAATATGTAAATGTGACATAGCATGGCCAAACTAAATATGATCTTCATGAGACCAAATGAAGATCATAAAGGAAACCCTATGTGAAAGACTTCCTATTACAACATTTGCAATGATACATATCTTCTTGTCTTGAGCTCGTGCCTCCATCTCCATGGAATCCACTCGTCCTTGGTATGTGTCGCCATCACCACTTTTGTAGCTTGATTCTTCATTTATTACAATAATAAAGAAAAACCTAACTAATTGTATAATAAAATACAACAAAAATTACAGCGGCACGCAGGCCATAATAACCCAAAACAGAAATATGACTAAGTCAATCACATAGGTCCTGAGGCCATGCTATGCACCATGCAAAGACATCAACAATTATAATATATTTTACACAAACATATTATAACAAATAAATATATATTGACATTCTTAATGTCACGGTAACGAACTATAGGGCGTACGCATACGGCGGTCCCGCTATAAGCCAAACAGAAAGTATCAATCGCATTGATAATTTTTTTTTCGAAACCCTAACACAGACGCGTCAATTATATTAACGATCTTACTGTTTTGATTACGTGCAAACCCTTATAGAAGCACCGATCGAACCGAAAGTTATCATTCAAAACCCAAAACAGATTCATCAATCGAATTGATAATCTGCTGTTCGAAATCCGAAACAGAATCAATCTGCCATTCGAAATCCGAAAACAGAATCATCAATCGAATTGATAATCTGTCTGTTTTGAATATGCATAACTCTTACAGAATCATTATCGGTTGCTCATATCGATATAAATATAATCGTTTTTGATCATCACATGAAAAACGAAAACTTTATATCACATATAACAATCTCGAATCATAACGTCTCATGAAAATGAATTGAAAACATCAATCCGCTCTCACCAAATGAGATTCGAATAGGGTTCTACACATAGCGTATGTTTATATCTAATATAAACAGAATCCGTTTTGATCATCGCATGACAAACAAAAACCGCCGTATACAAATCATCTCATGAAAACGATTTGAAAAACACCATTCTTCTCTCATCATATGAAATCCGGGTTGGGGTTTTTGTACATATCATGCCATACGAAAAATAGTAAACATATAATCACATAAGCATGATATAATCGATTTAAACGAAATCAACAAGTGTCTCTGATACCACTGTTAGGAAATCAACCGAGATCACTGCAAAAACGCGCAGCGGAAAACAAAACTTGATCTCTGATTTCCTACCAAGGATCCATGTTGTTCGTTTAATTCGACAAAAGAAATCAAAAAGTACCTCCGTAGATTCGAAATTTGCAGATGGAAGAGGTGCAAAATCACGAACACCCTCTGTCGGTATCCACACGAACGCTTCCGCCCGGAGTGCTAGCTCTTCAAACGGCGCGGCTGAAGAACTCGTTTTTCACAAAAACGGCTCTAGGGTTTTCTTATGACTCTGTGTATTTTTCGTGTGTCTTGTGTATACGAGATACACAAGTATATATGCACATACGTAGACATCAGAATCCGAGTCCTAATCGGATTAGTGGATGCCAATCAAAATCCATATCAGATACGGATTCTATCAGGATATTCAAAATCCATATCAGATATGGATTCTCTCGTTATTATCCGATAATACACATGTATATATAATCACCAAAAACCCGAAAATAATAATAATAATAATAATTAATATCCAATATTAATATTATTAATATTAAAAACGATAATAATAATACTAATAATTAATATCCAATATTAATATTATTAATATTATTAATCTCAGCATTACGCATTCTTGTGTGTGACCCGATAGGCCCATATTAATTGGCAGTTGATTAAATCTCTATTAAACCAACAAGTCGTAATTGGCCTCTAGCAAGGCATTACAACTACCCAATTAATACGAGTAAAGTCCAACTAACCTAATAATAGTATATGCATTAATCCCTTTGTCACACGATATCTAGTTTGAACATAAGTCATGGTCAGCGTCATACTTATATAGCTCAAACATATGATTACTCGATCTCTAAGTAGACTGATAAAACAAATGATATTGATCACACTATCAATTCATTTGAGCACGGCCATGCATTTCACAGTCTCACTAATCGAGCGGCCCAAAGATATCTCTCTCAAAAGAGAGGGACAAATTCTATCTTGATTGTTCAATATCCTCTACATAATTTCTATCACATTCAATCATGACCTTTATTATTATCCAGTTACGGATAACGTTTGATCATGTCAAAATATAATAGTCCTTATGTTGGAAACTATGACAATCTTAAGTCAAAGGATTACAACATGACTATCATGAGATTTACTTATGACGCTAATCCATGTAGCAATCTCATGATGGGTCTATCCAATACACTGTTCTCTAACAAGTATCTATGAGATTGATTCGTATCACCATACACATAATCATCTCATGATTATCAAATCAATACTCATACTGATTATAAATTATTTTATCTCCATAACAATAATGAATCAGGGACATATATCAAAATTGTGTAACATACTAACCAACAATAATGATAATAAAACCTCTTTTATTAATAATAAATGTATAACATAAATATCCAAATCATGGCCTAGGGCACATACACTAACAATACATTCATCAGATGGACGTTAATAATGCATTCCTCCATGGTGATCTTCATGAGGAAATTTATATGTCTCCACCACCTGTCTGGATCTTCCTGAGGCAGGCATGGTTTGCAAGTTAAGAAAATCCCTCTATGGCCTGAAGCAGGCCAGTCGGGAATGGAATGTTAAGTTGACATCCTTCTTGTTAAGCCAAGGATTTCTTCAGTCTAAGTGTGACTATACATTATTCACCAAGACTGTGGGCCATTCTCTCCTTATTTTGCTTGTTTATGTGGATGATATAATTGTTGCCTGTGACAATGTAGCATTTATTCAGCATATCAAGTCTGCATTGCATCATGAATTTCAAATCAAGGATCTTGGGGAGTTGAAGTTTTTTCTTGGCATTGAGGTTGCCAAGGCTGAAGGGGGCATTTACATTAATCAAAGAAGGTACACTGTTGAGCTCTTGGACCAGGCAGGCTTCATCAACTCTAAGACTGCCAAGAGCCCCATGGGCGCACGTGCAGCCTTGGCACATAACGATTCTGCCCTGCTACATGATGTTACTCAGTATAGGAGGTTGATTGGAAAGCTAATATATTTAACCATTACAAGGCCAGACATTGCATTTGTGGTTCAGCAATTGAGCCAGTTCCTGGATTGTCCAACAATTAATCACCTTCAAGCAGCGTACAGGGTCCTCAGATATCTGAAAAGCACGATTGGACAAGGAATCATCTTTCCAAGAATAGGAGACTTAAGGCTAAAGGGGTTCGTAGACGCAGACTGGGGTGGTTGTAGTGAAACGTGTAGATCAGTCACTGGGTACTGTGTGTTCCTAGGAGACGCCTTGATATCCTGGAAGGCTAAGAAACAATCCACAGTATCAAGGTCCTCAGTTGAGGCCGAATACAGAGACATGACAATGGTGACTTGTGAATTGCAATGGTTGTTATACTTGTTGAGGGACTTGAAGGTTGAGGATCAAAGACCAGTAGAATTGTTCTGTGATTGCAAGAGTGCAATATACATTGTAGAGAATCCCGTATTCCATGAGAGGACGAAGCACATTGAGATTGACTGTCACGTGGTGAGAGATAAAGTGCAAGAAGGAATGTTGAAGTTGATGCTTGTTCGAACTAACCAGCAGCTGGCGGATGTTTTCACCAAGGCTTTGGATAATAAGAGATTAGGAGAGTTTTTGAAGCTTTTGGGGATTCAGAACTTGTATGCCAAGCGTAGCTTGAGGGGGGGTGTTGAAGTGGTTAGCCAGCTGGATGGAAGAAAGCACATGACTGATGAAGGGTGATCGTGTGTATGGAGAGTATGAAGATGCATTCTGTGGATTGCAATCGAAGATTAAATGGTTTAGGTGTCACATGGTGGGATCCAGGGGCAGAAATAACCGTCCTGGCACGGTGGAATAGGTGAGCTGCACAGGAGGTGCTGTGATGAGTTGGGAGAAGCAGCGTGGGGAAGATGATGTTTGGCGGCAAAGTGTTTGAATGGGGGAATAGACCATTTTGCCCTTAATGACAATTTCGCTGAAGTGTTGATTTGGAGGATAGTTTGGTCATTTCACATTTCTGTTATTTTTGTTTAAATAGCCAGCGGTTACCTTCTTCTTCCTTGAGTTCAATAACAGACTTTCATTTTTTCTCCAATTTTGTTTTCTTCATGCTCTCTTCGAGGCTCGTCTTCTTTGTTGTTTGATCACCATTGTTGATTCAATAATACTTTCCTCAGTTTATTCGTTTGTTTTTCGTCGTTTGATTAGTTGTGGAGCATTGTTAATTTCTTCACATAGAGTGTCATTCTTTGCATTATATTGAAATGGAAGCGGTCCGTTATTACTAGACACTATTTTCTGCTGATTCTGCTTCTCACACGAGTCTGTTCTCCATTATATTCCCCGGCTCTTATCTCCAAATGATAATACCTATCTCTTTGCCATGCCATCGCTTCACGAAGTCAAGCCGGCTGTGTAGGATCTTAGTCCCACTAGCACGGCTGGTCCGGATGGCTTCCCAAGATCATTTTATCGTCATTTTTGGTCAGTCATTCGGATAGATGTTCTTAAGGGGGTGCATGATTTCTTCCTGGTATTCAAGTTCCTCGTTCGGTTGATTCAGCCATTATTACGCTGATTAATAAGGTGATAAATCTGCAGTCATTTTCTAATTTTCGCCCTATCTGTTTGACAAACTTTTTATCTAAGGTAATCACTAGATTGATGGCCACGCGGTTATCATCCCTGCTGCCGCGAATGGTATGAATTGGATAACATGCTCTAATGTTCAATTTACGCTCAAATCCTCTTATACCACAAACTCTTCCATTGTCCATTCTTTTCTTTATTCACGTTATGTTTGGTGGTTGGGCTCTCATTCAAGGGGCGTATTTTCCTCTCGAGGCTATGGTCGCGATCTCTGCCACTTGTGGATAATTTGTGCACATAGATCTCAGTCTTGCCATCACAATGTGCTTTCTGCAAGCTCTATTCAGATATGCAGGATCATAATTTCTTGCACTGTTCGGTGATACACTGATATGGCAAGAAATGGCGATCCTTTTCTCTAGCCGATGCCCCAGTAATCGTCTATATATGCATATCTCATTCGTTTGTGGCGCATTTCTTCTTCTCATTCTATGTGAGATGAGTGTTGAGTAATTGTTCCTTCGATAGTTGCCTGAGCTATTTCGAGAGAATATGCCTCCATTTGTTTTGGAGAGGAGACTTTTGCTTATAAAAGATTGTCTGCGAGGGTTCGTGCAAACATCTACACTTGGTGTCATCCATGCGGGGGAGAAAATTCTCCCAATCTCTACCACACTTGATTTCCTGCTATTTTTCCCTACCTTGCGGACATACCGCAATCGGGCAGTGGTTTAGGAGCTTCCTCCACCGGGTAAGTTAAAATTGAATGTTGATGCCGCAGTGGGGAGGTTTGCTACTGTTGAAGATGGTGATGAGTTGCAAGCTGATCAGGCCAAGCTGGACAAGCACAAGCTTAGTTCGTTGGATCAGGGTTGATGATTAAAGGTCAAGATGATTGGTTGATGAGCTGGCAAGAGCAGTTATGGAATGGTAATTGGTGAAGGAGATTGCGGGTGCTGTGCTGGGATGAAGTGCGTTGCACTTCGATGTGAAGGAGCTGCCCAGCAGAAGATTTGGGGAAGAAGCTTGCAGGCGGCAAATTTTAAATGCTGGGAAATGACCATTTTACCCTTAATGAGATAGTTGGGTCATTTGTAAATAGAAGGCTAGTCTAGTAATTTTCTTTTTGTTCTCTTTGTTTCTGCCTTAGCCGAAGTGTATAAAATGCAGAGTTCAGCTGCATTTCAATTGAGATCAATGGAATAATTCTTCATCTAGAAAGTTCAGTTTTCATTCCTCTCTAGCGTTTTACATTCGTATAGTTTCGTTCTGGATGAATTTGATTGAATTTTGACATGGTATCAGAGCTTGTAGTCCCTAACCTCTGATCAGTAATAGACATTGAGTCTAGTCGTTGTTGTTTGTCTGGAAATGGCTAATAATGTGCGAAATGGCAATCAGCCAGCAGATGCTCCGGCGGCTAATCCTTACTATCTTCATCCGAATGATAGTCCAGCGATAATCCTCGCTCAACCTCCTTTAACCTCTCATAATTACCATACTTGGAGTAGAATGTTTTCAATGGCATTGATTGTGAAAAACAAAATTGGATTCGTGGATGGCACTATTGCACCTCTTAATCCAGCTGATCCGCAATACAATTCCTGGAGGCAAGTTAACTCGATGATTCACTCTTGGATTATGAATAGTGTATCTCCTGCAATTGCACAAAGCGTGATGTGGTACGATACGGCTGCAGAGGTATGGAATGATCTTAAGCGAAGGTATGGAAGTTGTGATCCTTTTAGGCTTTCTGATTTACTTGAAAAATTTTATAATATAAGGCAAGAGACGGATTGCATTAGTGATTACTTCACTAAATTGAAAGGAGTATGGGAAGAGATGATGGCTGTAAGGCCAATTCCCCGTTGCACTTGTCGTGGTTGCAATTGCAACGTCACAGCGAATATGAAGGCTTATGTTGAAAGTGATTGTGTTATCAAGTTTGTTAAAGGTCTAAATGATGATTATGATGCCGTAAAATCTCAAGTGTTTGTTATGTCACCCATGCCTAGCTTAGATACTGTATTTGCCATGGCGTTGAAATACGAAAGGAAGCTAAGTAATAGTGCCACCTCTGTACAGTTCATGAATAATCCTACTGCCATGATGTCTGAGAATAACGAAGGTGTGAATATTAGCGTGAATGCATTTAACAGTAGAGGAGGAAGTAATGTGTATAGAAGAGGAAATGGCAGATTCTATCCTGAAGGATCTAAGAGACCGCAGTGTACTCACTGTGGCATGATTGGACATGTCGAACAGAGGTGTTATAAGAAGCACGGTTTTCCCCCGGGGTACAAGCCAAGGGCAAATGTAACTGAAGCTCATGATGTTGAGTGTGATTCACAGCAGCATGATCAGAATGGATAGTCATGCCAGCTCCCAGTTTTGACGCAGGAACAGACTCAAAGGTTGATGTCGTTGTTAAGTGTCAAAGATCCTAGTCAGCCTGCTGTGGCTCCAGTGCAGTTTGGTGGAAGCCAGGGAGCAGTAATGTCTGCTTTATCAGGTAATGAAATAGGTAATGGCTGTATTAATAATTTGAATATATGGATTCTGGACTCAGGAGCTACTGATCACATTACATGTAGCATCAGCATGTTCCACTCTTTTCAGC
Source organism: Eustoma russellianum (assembly GCA_036186865.1). Classification (NCBI taxonomy): domain Eukaryota; kingdom Viridiplantae; phylum Streptophyta; class Magnoliopsida; order Gentianales; family Gentianaceae; genus Eustoma; species Eustoma russellianum. Next base: position 18,667,035 of record AP025040.1, on the reverse strand, counting down.
CTGTTCATAACATTTTCATTAAACTCCCTAATAAGACCTCAGTTGAAGCTACACACATTGGTTCAGTTATGATTAACCCTTCACTTGTTATACACAATGTGCTGTTCGTTCCCAGTTTTGCATATAATCTTTTGTCTCTTGGTAAGTTGCTTTCTGCGTCATCTGTGTTGGTTCAGTTCATGGGATCTTCTTGTGTAATTCAGGACCAAGTCTCTCTGAAGACGATTGGTTCAGCTGAATTGATCAAAGGCTTATACTATTTGCAAGGTTCTGGCCATGCCAAACCAGATTCTTCCTCATCACATTCAAAGTGTCTGTCAGTTGCTGCCAAACTTTCGGATTCTCCTGCCTTATTGTGGCATTATAGATTAGGACATGCTCTTATGCCTAGAATAAAGGATGTACAAAAGATTGATCCTTCTATTACTTTGCCTAATCAATTGTACTCTTGTTCCATATGCCCGTTGGCAAAAATGAAAAGACATCCGTTTCCAGTCTCTGTCTCTGTTTCAATTTCAGCTTTTGACCTCATACATATTGATATATGGGGACCTCATAAACATCCCACTATTTACGGGCAAAGGTATTTTCTTACCATAGTTGATGATTTTACAAGGTTTACTTGGCTATATCTTCTTAAACAAAAATCAGAAACCAGAAATGTCATTGAGAGTTTCTGCCAATTTGTTCAAAATCAGTTCAATAAGTGCATTAAGGTGTTGAGATCAGACAATGGCCAGGAGTTTAATATGCCTAAGTTTTATATGAACAAGGGCATAATTCATCAAACTACGTGTGTCAACACTCCCCAACAGAATGGGATTGTTGAAAGAAAGCATCAACACATCCTAAATACAGCTAGGGCCTTGAAGTTCCAGTCCAATGTCCCTATAGGCTACTGGGGATTTTGCACTCAGTATGCTGTCCATCTCATAAATATATTACCTACACCATTACTCAATCATAAAAGTCCTCACCAACTCCTGTTTCAGACCACTCCTTCATATAATCAGTTAAAGACATTTGGTTGTTTTGCATTTGCTGCAGACACTACTCCTCACAAGTCTAAGTTTGCACCAAGGTCCATACCATCTGTTTACCTTGGTATTCCTCACAATGTCAAAGGGTATATTATGCTAAACTTGCATTCCAAATCTATCTTCATTTCTAGGGATGTTCAATTCTTTGAACACACTTTTCCATTTGAGAATCCTAACACCACTGATATGCCTCCCAACAATGACCATTCCCCTGATCAATCATCTGGACCTGCCTCATCAGCTGGTCACTCTCCCTACCAACATCCTCCTGTTTCTTCAGAAGCATCACCTGCTCCCAGCACACTGGATGTCTCAAACACTCTTCCTGAAGATAATAGCTCCTCCATTACTCCATCACATGACAGCACTCCAGGAACGGATCATTACTCATCTGAAGCTTCACAGTCTCATAACAATGTCCATCCTTGCACTGGTCTTGAAATTTGCTTGCCTTTGCTTCCTGATTCTTCTTCTTCTAGAGTTCGTAAGCCTCCTAAATATCTGCAAGATTACTACTGCAACCTTCTCCAACGCACACCTTCGTTCCAATCTTCTTGTTCCACCTCTCATCCTCTTCAGCACTACATGTCATTTGATGCTTTAGCTCCTGACTATAGGGCATATATTCTCAATATTAGTCTACAGCAGGAGCCTAATTCATACCATGAAGCATCCAGTTCTCCTCACTGGCAGAAGGCAATGCACGCGGAGTTGGCTGCTTTAGCAGCCAATCGCACATGGACAGTGGTTTCTTTGCCTCCAGGTAAGCAAGCCATTGGTTGTAAGTGGGTTTACAAGATTAAATACAACCCAGATGGCAGTATAGAGAGATATAAGGCCAGGCTCGTTGCCAAAGGCTATACACAGCAGTTGGGTGTGGACTACACTGATACTTTCTCTCCAGTAGCTAAGCTTACCACAGTTCGACTGTTACTAGCCTTGTCTTCTATCAAACACTGGCATGTGCATCAACTTGATGTGAATAATGCATTTCTTCATGGTGATCTTACGCAGGAGATTTATATGCAGTTGCCCGAAGGTCTTTCCTCAGATCAACCTCGTGCTGTTTGTAAATTACACAAGTCTTTATACGGTCTTAAGCAGGCTAGCCGAGAATGGAACCATAAGCTTACTTCCTTTTTGATTTCTCAGGGTTATGTTCAGTCCAAGACAGATTACACTCTGTTTACTAGATCCACTCTAGATTCCTTTTTGGCTTTACTTGTTTACGTGGATGATATTATTGTGGCCAGTAATTCTTTATCTCACATCTTAACCTTGAAATCTGCCCTTCATCAGGCTTTCCAGATTAAAGATCTTGGTGTTCTTAAATATTTTTTGGGCTTAGAGGTGGCTTGGTCCCAAAGGGGGGTCATGTTGTGTCAGAGGAAATATGCGCTGGAACTAGTAGAGCAAGCTGGTTTTATTGGGTCCAAGCCAGCCAAGACACCTATGGAGCAGAATGTAAAGCTAGCACATAAAGACTCCCCACAGATAGCAGATGTTTCAGGGTACAGGAGATTGATTGGCAAACTGTTATACTTGACTATAACAAGGCCAAACATTACGTATACCGTACAGCAGCTGAGTCAGTTTCTTGATCAGCCTACTGAGCTTCACCTTAAGACGGCACATAGGTTACTGAGGTACATAAAGGGCACAGCAGGTCAGGGGCTGCTCTATCCAAGGTCTGGGAATGTGGAGCTAAAGGGATTTGCAGATTCTGACTGGGGTGGATGCGTTGAGTCTAGAAGGTCAATAACTGGATATTGTGTCTTCTAGGGTGAGTCTTTGATATCTTGGAAAGCAAAGAAGCAGACCACCATGTCCAAGTCCTCTTCAGAAGCTGAGTACAGGGCTTTGGCATCTGCTATTTGTGAAATACAATGGATATTGTATTTGATGAAGGATTTGAGGGTAGTGCAAGAGAGACCTGTAGAGCTGTTTTGTGATAATAAAAGTGCTATTTACATTGTTGAAAATCCGGTGTTTCACGAGAGGACCAAGCACATAGAGATTGATTGCCACATAATTAGGGACAAGTTTGTGCAAGGGATCATTCGTCCCATGCCTGTCAGGACTGAATTGCAGTTGGCAGATTTGTTCACAAAGCCACTTGACTCGAGAAAAATGCAATACCTGACTTCTGCGATGGGAGTGTGTAATATATATGGTAAGTCAGGATTGAGGGGGGGTGTTGAAGATGGTGATGAGTTGCAAGCTGATCAGGCCAAGCTGGACAAGCACAAGCTTAGTTCGTTGGATCAGGGTTGATGATTAAAGGTCAAGATGATTGGTTGATGAGCTGGCAAGAGCAGTTATGGAATGGTAATTGGTGAAGGAGATTGCGGGTGCTGTGCTGGGATGAAGTGCGTTGCACTTCGATGTGAAGGAGCTGCCCAGCAGAAGATTTGGGGAAGAAGCTTGCAGGCGGCAAATTTTAAATGCTGGGAAATGACCATTTTACCCTTAATGAGATAGTTGGGTCATTTGTAAATAGAAGGCTAGTCTAGTAATTTTCTTTTTGTTCTCTTCGTTTCTGCCTTAGCCGAAGTGTATAAAATGCAGAGTTCAGCTGCATTTCAATTGAGATCAATGGAATAATTCTTCATCTAGAAAGTTCAGTTTTCATTCCTCTCTAGCGTTTTACATTCGTATAGTTTCGTTCTGGATGAATTTGATTGAATTTTGACAGCTACAGTGGATGGGGCCGTCTTGCGGAATGCACAAGGTGCATTTGTATCGGTTGTCTACTTCTGCTTGCCTTCTGCATGCCCATTACGTGCAGAATTGCTGGGTCTTACATATGCCTTGATCTATTATACAAGGGATTATCATAGGTTAATAATTGAGACGGATTGTCGTATGCTTCTTTCTTGCGAGGCCAACGTTGATCGATACACGGGTACATTTGCCATGGACCTACGCAAAGCCACTACATTTTTATGTCTCAATGATTCATCGCTGCAGCATTGTCCTAGAATAGCTAACTTTGTAGCGCATACGTTGTCCCGACACGAATTTCATTCGGCTGGTTTAATGTTATACACGTTATACATAGCCTGCCATGCGATGTTCGTGGTGCAATTGGTCTGGATGTCAGTGTTCCTGCTTTGCGGCTCTGATTTGGTTTGTCTCCCGGTGGGTTGGCCATCTTACCATGTTGTTGACTGTGTCACTGGTTGACTAAGGCAACATTGGTACATTATTTATCCCTCATACTTGCCTGCTTCTACTCTTTTCTTTCACTTCTCGTATTCTGTGGGATAACTATGCATATTTTTTCATGAGCATTGAGGCTAGGTGTTGCAGCCTACATCACATGTTGCATTCTCATTCGATTTGGCTGGCTATACATTCGGATGCCTATGTTCATGGAGAATACAGGCAACGTAGGTATGTATTTGATTTCTTCTTTCTTAGTTTCGTTACTTGTACATTACACTCTTTTAACCAAATTCTTTTATGTGGCGTGCGAGCTGGTTGGTGACTTATGCGTCTCGGCAGAGCTCTCCTGATGCCAGTTCGGATCGTGACGATATGGCCTTGCGCATCTGTGAGGTTTTTTATTTGGTGGCGACACACACATTGCATTATCACCTCAAAATTACATAGGAAGATGTATAGTTTTTTGCCTTTCGGTTCTTTTACTTTTCCACGTAGAATTTCATTTTTCCTTCAGATCTTTTGTACTCATTACATGCATTTTAGTGGGAGAGTCTCCCACACTATATGTAACCATAGTATTCCTCTACCACAAGTGAGGGTTCCTTTTATTAATAAAATATCCAGACGGTGCCGCCGCTCGTCCTTCAATAAAAATATTAATTTCTTATTGGGATTAGAAGTATATGTTCATCCATGTTATTTCCGAAATTGAGAATAAACATTTTGATGAGTACGTGCCCGGCCGAAAGTGAATTTGCATAGGAAATTATAATTATAAGATTATTCGTAAACGGGCGTGGAAATTAAATATTAATGTATAGATATGTATGATTATAGATGCACTGGATTACGAGTGATTTTGCATTTGCATTCATGGCACGAGCATTACATTTGACAGGTTGTGCTTAACATGGGCACGAGTATTGGGATGGTCGGCTGCGTCTAACATGGATGCAGGTGTTGAGGACGGTAGGCTGCGTCTACCATGGACGCAGGTGTTGGAGACGGCAAGCCGTGTCTAACATGGGCACGGGTGTCAGACGGCAGGCCAGGCCCAACATGGGCACGGGTGTTGAGACAAACAAGGTTTAACATGGGCACCGGTGCGGATAACGGCAGGATGTCTCTAACATGGACACATTCTATCACCATTAGGACTCGGGACATGCATATCATATCATGGTTAAAAAAAGAGATGCATATCATTTGCATGACTTTGACTGTGTGTGACATGATTTTAAAGAAGGCATGCATCATGTGAATGTGGCATTGAGGAATGAGTTGTTCGATTTTTTACTCTTATTCGTTGTTTTGGTTGAAGAAGTTATTTAGATAAACTTTATTTGCGAATAAGGACATGTATGTTTTTACTTACTTTATTTACGTCCTTAACCCATCCTCTCATATATGATCCCATAGTAGGTACAGGTAGATACTTGCGGGCGGCTAAAATCGCTCATAAGTATTTGTTTTTATTTTTTGCAGCGGATCCAGGATATGACCTGATTTATATTGAGGATGATGCCGAGTGGGCTCAGTGGAAGCCATAACTTGTTTATGTTTCGGATCGTAGACTATTTGTAATGCGGACTTATCTTTTTGGTGACTTTGTTCGGGCTTGGTCAGCCCTTAACATTATATTTTTGTAATTACATTTGAAATTATTTATTGAAGTTTTAATTTTACGATGTTTCCGCAAATAAATCCCACGTCTCTTGCTGGCGTGTAAGGAATTTCTATCAACGCCTTGTAATTCTCGTAGCAGACTATGGCAGGTGTACTGTTCCTGATGCTAGAGTTCAGGACGGAGCGCTACACTTAAACACTTTTCTTTTATCATTTACATGATGTGAAAAAATATTTTGTGACGGCTCAAAATAGAACCGAGGAGTAGTAGTTTAGGAGAACTTAAAATTATTTTTAGACTTTAATAATTTCAGTTCTCCACGGACCCTGACATTCAGAGTTTTTAGCTTTCAACAAAATTTTGCATTTCCTGCCCATTCATGGTCTTGCCTCATGTTGTCTCGGGACGTTGCGTGCTTTATAGCTTGATCTGCATCGCTTCTTGGACTATGTGGTGTCTTCTTGAACGCTCTTCATTATAGGGCGCATTTAGCGTAGTTGCAAACTTTACATGTTGATATTGTTCGGTCTTACACAAATAATATAGAGTAGAGGCAAGATGAACCTCATGTTGGTGATAATATTGGTCCTAGGCAAATACTCTAGAAGCGGGATGGGTGGGGAGGGGGATGGTGGTGAACCTCATTGTCAATAAACTGCTAAACAAGCATAAAATTCAAAGAAACAATGACTGCAATCAATTGAAATGCATAATTGCTGAACAACCGAAGGGAGCAATGAACAGAAATGGAGGAGAGAAAAAATATCTCTTGCTTCTTGATTGATAACCGCTCCCATCAGCTGAATGTTCGTTTTTGTACAGTGCAATTGGAGGGAGAAAGAGTATAGAAATAAAAAGACAAGAAAGCCCTTAAATTTCTAATACAACTGATTTAACTGTCAATGGCAAAATAGTAATTTCAATGTTTTTAAATCCTCCTGCCAGCGTATTGAGCCTTCTTCTTCCTGCACTCACTTCTGCACCTTGACACCTTTAACATGTTGCTTCACTCCCTTTCTCCGTTCCTCCTCTCCAGGCAGACTTTCATCCTAATTCTCAATACCCTCCTTCAATCCTGACTGTCCATATATGTTCCACATACCTAGTGCATCAGACAGGATTGCAATTCTTCTTGAGTCCAAAGCCTTAGTAAAAATGTCCGCCAGTTGCAACTCAGTTCTAATAGGCATTGGCTTTATTATTCCTTGCTGAAACTTATCTCTCACAATATGACAGTCAATTTCAATATGCTTTGTCCTCTCGTGGAACACTGGATTTTCCACGATATAGACAGCACTCTTATTATCACAGAACAGCTCAATTGGTTCCTTGAAATCCACCTGAAGATCCTTAAGCACATAGAGAATCCATTGCACCTCACAGGTGGCTGAGGCAAGAGCTCTATACTCTGCTTCTGAGGATGATCTGGATATTGTGGTATGTTTCTTTGCTTTCCAGGACACAAGTGTACCACCCAACAGCATACAGTATCCAGTGACAGACTTTCTACTCTCCACGCATCCTCCCCAGTGTAAATCAGAGAAGGCCTTCAGCTTAACCTCTCCCTTTCTAGGAAACATTAGTCCTTTTCCTGGACAACCTTTCAAGTAGCTCAATAATCTTTGTGCAACATTCAAGTGAAACTCTGTAGGAGTGTCTAAGAACTGGCTTAACTGCTGTACTGTGTAAGTAATGTATGGCCTAGTTATAGTAAGATACAGTATGCAAATACATCCTCAATCAAGCTAGAATCACCATGAGCCAGTTTGATGTTTTGTTCCATTGGACTCTTGGCTGGCTTAGATGTCAGGTATCCAGGCTCTTCCAGAAGTTCAAGTGTGTATTTCCTTTGTAATATGAACACCCCCTCCTGAGACCTGGCTACCTCTAAGCCAATGAAATATCTGAAGGTGCCCAGATCATTAATCTTAAATGCCTGATGTAGGTGATTTTTGAGTTCAACAATGAGCAGCAAAGAATTACTAGCTAGCACTATGTCATCAACATAAACGAGTAGTGCTAGAAAGGATCCCTGATAAGACTTGGTGAACAGAGTATAATCATGCATGGACTGTTTGTAGCCATTTGAGATCAGAAAGTCAGTAAGCTTTTGATTCCATTGCCTACTGGCCTGTTTAAGGCCATAGAGTGATTTGTTCAGCTTACACACACCGTTTGGGATTGAAGTAAACACTCCATCTGGCAGGTTCATGTAGATGTCTTCACTAAGATCTCCATGCAAAAATGCATTATTCACATCAAGTTGGTGCAAATGCCATCCCTTCAGAGAAGCTAAGGCTAAGAGTACCCTCACTGTTGTCATTTTTGCTACTGGAGAAAAGGTATCTCCATAGTCAATACCTTCTTGTTGTGTGTAGCCCTTAGCAACCAACCTAGCCTTGTAGCGCTCAAAGCTCTCGTCTGCCTTATGTTTGATTTTATAGACCCATTTGCAACCTATAAGTTTGTTTCCCAAAGGTAGAGATACAATGTCCCAGTATGATTAGCGTCCAAGGCTGCTAATTCCAAATCCATGGCATGCTTCCAGTCTGTTGACTTGACAGCTTAGTGATAAGAAGTAGGCTCTTGCTGCAAGCTAACGTTAAGTACATATTTCTTGTATTGAGGAGCTAAGTGATCCAATGTGTGATGAGTTTGAATAGGATAGAGAGAAGAAGAAGGTGGAACATGTTCAGACACAGACTGACTACAGTAATAATCTTTGAGGAAACGAGGAGGTTTAATTTGCCTATGAGGTCTGGTATGCGTATCAGGAGAGCAAGCTTCAAGTGAAGGAGAAGTATTCTGGACGTTTGGAAGAGTATGAAGGAGTGTACTGTCTACTGGATCGATGCTTAACAGAATGTCAATAGTATGTATTAGAGAAGGGTGATCTGGGATGATTGATGCAGTGGAAGAAGTTGGGAGCGATTGAGGCAGAGTAGATGTGTCATGTGACGCAGATGTAGAGGCACTGGAAGGTGAGGAGAATTGGCCCAAGTTGTTTGTTGCTGGAATAGGTTGTGTTGGCAGGGTGTTTTGTGGTGAATAGTCAGAGTAGTTGAGGATGTCGGTTAATGGACGAAGAAAGTGGTGTTATGTTATTAACATCAGAAGAAGTAGAACAAGGTAATGAATTAGAATCAGCATAAGGAAATTGTGATTCAGAGAATTGTACGTCTCTTGACACTATAATCTGCTTGTGCTTTATGGTTTGAAGTATATGACCCTTTGAGGTAGAGGATAGTCCCAGGAACACAAACGGAATACCCTGGGTGAAAACTTATGATTGGTAGTGTCTGTGTTGCAAACATAAGTTAGACATCCAAATACCTTTAAATGCCGGTAAACTGGCTTAGTCTTGAAAAGAATTTTGTATGGAGTCTTTTGTTTGAGGATAGGAGTGGGGATCAAATTTATCAAAAACACTGCATGAGATACTGAAAAACCCCAGTAGGACAGTGGCAAGTGGGCCTGAAAAAGTAATGATTTTGCCACTATGAGAATATGTTGATGTTTTCTTTCTACAAGTCCATTCTGCTGGGGCGTATATATGCAAGAAGTTTAGTGTACAATGCCATGTTTAGCGTAATAATCAGTCATGACAAATTCCTGACCATTGTCAGTCCTAAGCACCTTGATTTGTCTTTCAAACTGTGTGTGCACAAATTGGCAAAAATTCTGCAGAATTTGTCTCACTTGAGTTTTGGATTTCATCAAATACACCCATGTATACCTACTATAGTCATCAACAATAGTGAGGAAATATTTTTGAGCATACATTGTAGAATGTCTATTTGGTCCCCAAATGTCAATATGTACAAGGTCAAAAGGAAATTTGGAAACAGAAGATGAAGGGGGAAAAGGAAGTTTATTCAGTCTAGCTAAGGGACATATATGACATGGCACTTGTAGAGGTCCACCTTGCACAGATGAATCAAGTTTCTATCCTTCTTGAACTCTGGGAACTGAAGCATGTCCCAGCCTGTAATGCCACAATAGAGATGGATGCAGATACATTGATGAATTTAGACAAACATTAGGCTGAGTTGAAGGTATAACACCTTGCAAATCGTAAATCCCCCCTGAAAGACTAGCTGAACCAATCATCCTCTAGGACAATTGATCCTGAATGATACAAACAGAGCCATGGAATTGAATGTTTAGAATGAGATCAACAAGAAGTTTGCTGAGAGAAAGCAGGTTATATTTGAAGGAGGGAACATACAAGACATTGTTAACAGTCAGTAAGGGATTGATTCTTACTGATCCAAGATGTGTGGTTGGAACAGATATATCATTAGGCATTCTTATAATTATATGGCTAATAGGTTTACATGACAGAAACAAAGATAAGTGTGACACAATGTGATCAGTAGCTCCTGAATCAAGAATCCATGTACTTAAACCATTAGTTACAGAGTTACCTGACAACTTATCCATCATGGCTGACAAGACAACATTCTGAGAAGAATTCCCTGGCTGAAACTCCTGGCTCTCATCATCTTTACTGAGCCAATTCAGTAGTCTTTGATTCTGTTGAGGAGTCAGAACCAAAGACTGCAAGCTTTTATTCACCTGGTTCATTGAACTTTTTTCTGGCTGCTTCTCCACAGCCTCTGTCAAATAGACTTGGTTCTTAGGCTTGAAACCTGGGGGATAACCATATAGCTTGTAACATCTATCAATTGTGTGCCCTTGCATCCCACAATGAGTACACTGGAAACGTTTTCCTCCATCCAACTGATCCTTTCCACCATTCTTCCTGTATCCCCCATATGACTGTCTATTTGAAAATGTGTTACCCATCACACAATCAGAAGCTTGGTTATCTGTCATTAAGACAACATTTCCACTCTCTGTTCCAGACATTCCAGCATTCGCCATTACTTTCCTTTCATATTTTTGGAGCCATTGAGAATGTGGTATTGATATCTGGTAAAGGAGACATCACAAACACTCATGACTTAACATGATCAAAGCTATCATTTAATCCTTTAATGAATTTAATCACGTAGTCACTTTCAACAAAATTTTGCATTTTTCCAGCCAGCTCACATCTGCATCCTCCAGATACACAGCTTGGCACTGATCTCACTGCCATCAACTCCTCCTATATCACTTTCAGTCTGCTAAAATATTCATTCACACTACTTCCATCTTGTTTAACAGAATAAAATGTTTCCAGAAAATCAGACAATCTAAAAGGATCTGTACTACCATATCTTAACTTCAAATCATTCCACATGTCAAATGCACTATCAAACCACATAGTGCTTTGAGAAATAGATTGACAAACAGAGTTCATAATCCATGATTGTACCATGGTGTTTACCTGTCTCCATACTGCAAACTGAGGATCATTGAATGCAGGTTTCCTTATACTTCCATCAATGAAGCCTACTTTGTTCTTTACAACCAGTGCCATCTCAAATGTCCTGCTCCACGTATGATAATTGTGCGCATTAAGAGGTGGCTGTGCCAAAATAGTCGCTGGACTGTCATTAGGATTTAAATAGAACGGATTGTGGAGAGTATTTTCAAGTTGATGAGCCTGATTTCCTCTATTTTCAACTTGATGAATTTGATTTCCTCTCGGACCAAATACTACATTCTGTGCAGGGCTCGCATCTGCTTGATTTTGATCGCCTTTGGATCCTGAGCTAGAACCTCCAAGATATGCCATTACACAATTACAGTGGCCAAGGATTATACACAACTCAACAACGACCGAAGAAAACCTTGAATGATTGAAGAAGAATGAAACAATTTCATATGTGAGAAAGCATCAAAAGCATCTCGCTCTGATACCATGTCAAGAAACTGCTAAACAAGCATAAAGTTCAAAGAAACAATGACTGCAATCAATTGAAATGCATAATTGTTGAACAACCGAAGGGAGCAATGAACAGAATTGGAGGAGAGAAAAAGTATCTCTTGCTTCTTGATTGATAACCGCTCCCATCAGCTGAATGTTCGTTTTTGTACAGTGCAATTGGAGGGAGAAAGAGTATAGAAATAAAAATGACAAGAAAGTCCTTAAATTTCTAATACAACTGATTTAACTGTCAAGGACAAAATAGTAATTTCACTGTTTTTAAATCCTACCGCCAGCGTATTGAGCTTTCTTCTTCCTGCACTCACTTATGCACCTTGACACCTTTAACATGTTGCTTCACTCCCTTTCTCCGTTCCTCCTCTCCCGGCAGACTTTCATCCCAATTCTCAACACTCATGGTGGTGATATTATTAGGTCCTAGACAAATAATACTTTTCGTTTATTTCAAACACCTCAAAACTATAAATATAAGTGTAGCTAACTATATATATATATATATATATATATATATATATAGATATAGATATATATATATATATATGTATATGTACGTATATATATATATATGTATATGTATGTATATATATATGCATATATATGTATATGTATATATATGCAAACACACGTCTGCATGTGTGTATTATTGATACTCTTTCTGCATCATCATTTTAGAATCAGACATTTAGTTTTTTAAAAGTTTATACAAGTTATAAGCGGCTAAACTCATATTTATTTTAGTGTTTATTATGTGATTTGGATTATGATTTACATGTATCAATTGCTGAGGGTTTAAACATTGTTCTTTAACATATCTTATGCTTTATTATTATTATATTTTGTATAGATCTGATCCGTCACACATGGTTGACTTTTGTGCAAGAGAAAGATTAATTGAAGCTCCTCGCAAAAATCGTGGATAGCTTAAAGGTTTTCTATGTGTGTTGTTAAATGAGAAAATATTCCGAACTGAAAGAAGACATCTCCAGGGTCACAAATGTACCAGAAATAATTAGTTCCTCGTCAGATCTTGTCTTTCATTATTATGCTGTGTGCATATATGAAAGAAGACTTTTCTAAATTGATTTGCCGATAATAATAACGGATATATTTTGGTAGACTGAGATTATACACGTAGATCTGCTTCTTGATTAAATAATTATAACTACACATCGTTCTTTTAATAATTATAAACTGACATATCTTCCCCTTATCGGATAGTATGAGCTTTGAGAAACACAAACATACATACATACACCTATAGAATATATATATATATATATATATATATATATATATTGTTAGAAATCAACCGAGATCACTGCCAAACGCGCAGCGGAAAACAAAACTTGATCTCCGATTTCCTACCAAGGATCCATGTTGTTCGCTTAATTCGACAAAAGAAATCAAAAACTACCTCCGTAGATTCGAAGTCTGCAGATGGAAGAGGTGCGAAATCACGAACACCCTCTGTCGGTATCCACACGAACGCTTCCGTCCGGAGTGCTAGCTCTTCAAACGGAAGAACTCGTTTTTCACAAAAACGATTCTAGGGTTTCTGTTGTTTTCGTTTGTATTTCGTATATCTCTATGTACGAGATACATAGATATATATATCGCATTTATGGATATTAAAAACCGAGTCCTAATCGGTTTCGTTGATGCCAATCAAAATCCATATCAGATATGGATTCTGTCAGGATATTCAAAATCCATATCAGATATGGATTCTCTCATTATTATCTGACAGCATATATATATCTATATACATATAACCACAAAAACAAAAATAATAATATTAATAATAATTAATATCCAATATTAATATTATTAATATTAAAACGATAATAATAATAATAATAATTAATATCCAATATTAATATTATTAATATTATTAATCTCAGCCTTACGCATTCTTGTGTGTGACCCGATAGGCCCATATTAATTGGCAGTTGATTAAATCTCTATTAAACCAACAAGTCGTAATTGGCCTCTAGCAAGGCATTACAACTACCCAATTAATACGAGTAAAGTCCAACTAGCCTAATAATAGTACATGCATTAATCCTTTTGTCACACGATATCTAGTTTGAACATAAGTCATGGTCAGCGTCATACTTATATAGTTCAAACATATGATTACTCGATCTCTAAGTAGACTGATAAAACAAATGATATTGATCACACTATCAATTTATTTGAGCACGGCCATGCATTTCACAGTCTCACTAATCGAGGGGACCAAAGATATCTCTCTCAAAAGAGAGAGACAAATTCTATCTTGATTGTTCAATATCCTCCACATAATTTCTATCACATTCAATCATGACCTTTATTATTATCCAGTTACGGATAACGTTTGATCATGTCAAAATATAATAGTCCTTATGTTGGAAACTATGACAATCTCAAGTCAAAGGATTAAAACATGACTATAATGAGATTTACTTATGACGCTAATCCATGTAGCAATCTCATGATGGGTCTATCCAATACACTGTTCTCTAACAAGTATCCATGAGATTGATTCGTATCACCATACACATAATCATCTCATGATTATCAAATCAATACTCATACTGATTATAAATTATTTTATCTCCATAACATAATGAATCAGGGACATACATCAAAATTGTGTAACATACTAACCAACAATAATGATAATAAAACCTCTTTTATTAATAATAAATGCATAACATAAATATCCAAATCATGGCCTAGGGCACATACACTAACATATATATATATATATATATATATACACACACACACAGCCACGAGGATCTATCTCCACATATATATGTACATATATATATACACATATATGTATATACATATATATACACACACACAGATATATATATATATATATATATATATATATATATATATATATGTATATATATACAGCCACGAGGATCTATCTCTACATCTGGAGCAGGAAGATCATGAAGCCTTGTTGCAACCGCAGCAACCTCATGATACTGTTGATACTACAATTTGTTTAGAGAATATGCCTCAGCAGCTGTTGCAGGGAGAGCCAGAACATGAATTGCTGCAATCACAAATTCCAGACGATCCAGATGTTTGTCAAGTATCCGATTCAGATCTTGACCATATGGGCAATGCAGATATTCAAAGTGACACAGATTTACGTTCCGAGTTTCAACAACAGATGAGAGAGGTTGCTGAAAACATTGCTAAGCGGTTGTCATCTCGACCGGCTAGTATTTATGATGAAGATATTCTGCAGGAATGCTTTACTAGTACAGCCCCTGATTCTGAGGGATTCATTCAGGCGGCGCTTAGACGTAGAAGGCTACTCTGTCATGAATTGCCGCCAAGACCTCCATCAACTGTAGTAACCAGAAGTGCAACACGTTTGGGCTCAACTCAGCCGCCAACATCATCATGAATGCAATTACATGGAATGTCGGAGGTATTCGTACCTCTCTAGATCGCTTGATCACCCTGCTCCGTCACACAAAACTGGACATATTGGTAATTATTGACCCGAAACAACGTTATTCTAAGATTACTTCTTTCCGTTTAAAGCTGGGATTCTCAAATGCTATTGAAACCTGCCAAGGTAATATATGGTTCTTCTGGAATTCATCATCCTTACAGTTACTTACTGTGAGCCATGGTGATCAAACAACTCTCTTCTCTTTTGTCTATCGACAAACACAACAGCCTTTCGCCTAGTCAGTCATTTATGAGTGTCATACTATAGCTGATAGGCGACCTCTTTGGGCTTCTCTTGTTGAAGTGTCTTGCACCATATCGGTTCCGTGGATAATTGGTGGTGATTTTAATACTTTTC
The DNA here is from genome assembly GCA_036186865.1 of Eustoma russellianum. NCBI lineage: Eukaryota > Viridiplantae > Streptophyta > Magnoliopsida > Gentianales > Gentianaceae > Eustoma > Eustoma russellianum. The sequence goes on along the minus strand of AP025040.1, from coordinate 18,651,538 downwards.
TCTCCTTAGAAGAACATAAGGGCCGTACTACCCCTTCTCTTCGCATATTGGAGGATTTTAAAGAGTGTGTTGATCTTTGTAGTTTGCAAGATCTTCCTTTTAAGGGTTCACTTTTTACTTGGGCGCGTGGGACTGGACAGGGACGAATCATGCGTCGTTTGGATAGATATTTGTGTACAATCTCGTTCTCAAATTTGTTTGCTAATGTAGTGGTTCACCATTTACCCAGGGCAACTTCAGATCATGCCCCATTATTGCTAAAATGCACGCTATCTCAAACAAGACCCCATATTCCTTTTCGATATATTAATGCATGTGCCTTATATTCAGACTTCTTGGCTTTTGTGAAAGAAAAATGTCAACAGTACCCTATGACTGGTGGCATGCGTGGTCTCTATTCCAAGCTTAATCATCTTAAGAAAGATCTCCGTCGTTGAAACCGTGAGATTTATGGCAATATCTTTAGCAATGTTTCTGTGGCTGAAGAAAATTATAAAAGGTTGGAAACTTAATATGATGATGACCCTACGCTTGAAAATAGAACGACACTCTCCTTGGCTCAAGCTCAGCTTCTCCAAGCGACAAAAGCTCAAACATCATATTGGATGCAGAAATTTAGAACTCAATGGCTAGCAGAGGGTGAAGCCAACACAGCTTACTTTCACGCCCTGGTTAAAGACAGACACCGATGCCAACAAATCCGTGATCTACAAAATCCTACAGGGGAAACACTGCAAGATAATCAAGCATTAGGTGATGCAGCAGTTACTTTTTACAAAAACTTGTTGGCACAAGTGGCAGTGAGTGGTATAGACGCCTTTCTTCAGCAGATTCCTCAATTACTAACATAAGGTGATAATGACATGCTCAGTGCCCATCCCGGATGTCAATGAAATAAAATCTATAGTTTGGAACCTCAGTCCAAACAGCGCTGCCGGTCCCGATGGTTTTAACGGCCATTGTTTCAGGACTTACTGGGATGTATTGCACCTTGACGTCACTCTTGCCATTCAAGAATTTTTTCTAGAAGTGCCTCCACCGCAGGTAATGGTTTCATCATTGATAACTTTGATCCCTAAAAAATCATGGCCAGCAACGTATGCAAATTTCCGTTCCATTTGCCTTTCAGATTTTCTTAGCAAGGTTACTACTAGAATCATTGCTTCACGTATGAACACGATACTACCAAAAATAATATCTGCGGAGCAAATTGGATTCTTAAAGGGACATGATATTAGCGAACATGCACTGATGGCAAATGAGATGGTACATTACTGGATAGGAAAATTCATGGGGGCAATATCATGATCAAGCTGGACATGGCAAAGGATCGAGTCAGTTGGTCTTACTTAGAGGCCATACTTCTTAAGTTTGGTTTCAATCTACGTTTTATTCGCATTATATTGAATAATATGCGCCTTTCCAAGCTTTCCATAGCCATTAACGGTTCATCTTATGGCTTTTTCTCACCAACACGTGGAGTAAAACAAGGAGATCCATTATCTCCTCTACTCTTTATACTTTGTCCTGAGGGCTTCAGCTGCGGTATAAATTGTTTATTTACCACTGGTTTCTTACGAGGATTTTCGTTGGTCCGGGTTCCACCAGTCTCACACTTAGCGTATGCGGATGATTTATTGCTCTTTTTAAATTCATCAACGCAAAATTTGAGTAGGTTCCACTCTTTTCTTCAAGAATACCAACATGCATCTGGACAGCTGGTTAATTACACCAAAAGTCAATTTGTTGTCAGTTCTTATGTTACATCATAGCAACTTCGGAATGTTGCACAAGTCCTATCCATGCAGCCATCCTCACTGCCGATCAAGTACTTGGGTTCTTATCTTTATCGTGGTATAAATAGAGCTTCTTATTGTACTTCTTTGCTACAACATTTTGAAGCGCGGATTACTGGCTGGGATAGTCGTCTCCTTTCTCCAGGTAGTCGATTGGTTTTATTAAAATCTGTGTTGACATCTATGCCACTTCACATATTGGTTGCATCCCGTCTGCCCAAAAGTGTTATTCGCGCTCTTAACTGGAAAATTGCCTCCTTTTTATGGGGTGACAAGCATCACTGGCTATCCTTCAATTAAGTGTGTTATTCGGAAATGGAAGGAGGATTGGGAGTGCGTAATTTGTTTCACATTCAGCGCTCATATGATTGTAAACTATGGTGGTCTTACCATAATAACATGTCTTTATGGACAACATACATGCATCATTGTTATGGGGTTTGAGCGGATTATATACCTCGATTATATGACTCTCCTGGATGGAAGCGAATTTGCTCAATTCATTCTCTTTGTCTTCAACTTTCATCCGGTCTTCCAAATCTGTTATGGCTCTCTAGTGCATCTGATATCTTCTCTATTCGCCAGGCATATGAAGATGTTCGACCATCTCGGGCACATTTGTTCTCACATAAATTTATTTGGTGGCAAGGTATACCAAAAACAATTAGCATTTTTGCATGAAGATTATTACATTCTTCATTGCCTATTGATGATTATTTGCGGCGAGTTTCTACCATTTGTCCTACTATATGCCTATTTTGCCGTAATAACTCTGCCACTCTCATGCATCTATTCCTTCTATGTCCTTATGTCAAACCCGCGTGGTTGAAATTATTGTGGTTACTAGAAGGCCCGCCACATCAGGATTTGCAACTTCGTCCTTATTTATTGCAATGGTGGTTGTCCTCCTCCGATAGAACCCTCAAAGGTAACTTCCGCGTTGTTGGCCCTCTTATGCTTTGTTGGTCCATTTGGCGTGTATATACGAATCATTCATATGGAGATGCCGATCTTCCAGTTACAAATATTTATAATCTAGCTCGCCAATCATGCTTTGACTGGGCTTCATCACTTTCTGGTACAGCTTTGGCTCAATATGTGTCATCTCTCATTGATGGAGGCTTCTCCCCAAGACTACGTCCTAAAACTATCTTGCCACTAAAATGGGAACTTCCACCATCGGGGAAATTGAAACTGAATGTTGATGCGTCGGCAGGCCATTCTTCTGCTTCGGTCGGAGCAATTTTGAGGGATTCATAGGGCCGCATGATTGCTGCCCTTTCATTCCGGCTCCCTTGTCTATCGCCATTACGAGCTGAAATTCAAGCTCTTCTTTATAGTCTTCTGTTCTTTGGGCAACTGCACCGACAACTAATAATCGAGACAGATTGCAAACAAATCACTCAGTACAACGCTCAGCTTGGACTATTGCCAGACTACGCTCGGTTAAGTCTATTTTGGAGGCTCACAGACAGTCAACTTCGTTTCATCCCAAGTGAGATCAACATGGTTGCACACTACTTGAGCCAGTTTGCATGCATGTCACCGTCTACAAAGATTTTTACATCAGCAACTCAACTGCCACCCACGTGGGTTTTATTATACTGATGGCACTATACATGCACTCAGAGCATAAATTCATGGGTTGGAGAATTTGTTTTGTTGCATGTATCCTTGCGATGCAGACAACCTTGGTACGACTTGACATTCATCTTTGTTCTCATAAACTATCCTTGTCATGTTTTGACGGTTTTGGTTCGTTTGCTTTGTTGCCCGCAGTCCTAGGACTTCGGGCAACATTGGTAGTTATTTGCATCAATATCAGATTACTTCTCCTTACTTCTATATATCCGTGAACACTAATGCATATCATGTTATTTTTTGTCGAGGATATCTCTCATGGATGCTTACTTGAGAACTGCTGAACTGGATATTTGGAGATTTACAATGGATGCCAAGGACACTTTGTGATTCTGTTTTCCCTAAACACTGGAGATTGCTGAGATGGTTCATCAAACTAATCTACACCGCTCGAGTGGATCCATATCATATCAAAGCATACCCGTTGCATTCCACATTATGTTGTATCGTGACTATACTCATGCATAGTTACTCCAATGATATAAATGTGTACGCTTTTTCCTTCGCCAAGGTTTTATCCACAAGGGTGGTTTTACTTGGCAAGGTTTTAATGCGGCATATCGTATATGATTGGAGATCACATATTCTCACGGCTTTACATTTCTTATTCTCGTACGATATACATTATTGTAATATGGTCATCTCCGCCATAAGTGAGGTTTTTCATTATCAAAAAGATCCCGCCTTTATATAAAAAAATGCATATATTATTATGTGTATGTATTCTTGATACCTCCTTAACTATTATGTGTGTGCATTCTTGATACTTCCATCGCCATTTCAGAATCATGCTTATTCGATTTCTACACCAAACTAATATAAGTTATTGGAGGCTAAAGCCATATTTGTTTCAGTGTCTAATTCTTATTATGATTTCCACGTTCACACAAAATGGCTCATATGGTTTACGATATCGCTCTTTAATGCCTCTTGTATTTCACTATTATTATATATGGTCTACATCTGGTCCATCACATATGGTTGACTTTTGGTGATAGACAAAGATTAATTCAAGCTCCCTGCAATAATCGTGGGTGCCTAAAGGTTCCTATTAGCAATATTAACTGGGGGAATGTTTCAACGATACACCATGATGTGATCTGAAAGTAGACTTTTACAGGATCAGTAATATCATTAAAAAAACTTACACCCTCGGCCACATAGCTCTATGAGACTGGCACAATAAAGATTACGAGATCAAAATTTGGATTTCTTAATCAAATCTTGTGTTTCATTATAGTGTATTTGATGTAGATATGAAAGAAGACTTGTTTTACGTGATGTGACAGCATTAGTAACAGATATATATTTTGCAAAGGTAAGATCACACTTGCATATCTGCTTCCTCACTTATTATAGAGCTTCTTTAACAAATCACTTTTTTCAGGTTTGACAACACTTGTAGTTATCATCATTTCTTAACACTTCGGATCCCTTCATTGCAAAGAGACAGGGAAAAATCACCAGACAATATATGTCTAGACAAATATAGTGAAATCGGATAAAAGACTAACCCACAGAAAATCAGCTGACCCAGGATGATAAAAGGTAAAGACGGTAAGAGCTCTAGGCTGATAAAAGGTAAAAACGTGTCCCTTAAGCAGGTTTCATATCATCAACGGGAATCTCTATCAAGGGAGCTTGCTTTAGGAGCGGCAGTCAGAGCGTGGTCAGATCGATTGCCTTGTGGTGTTGGTAGTTACTCGGGAGATGGGAGTTGTGGTGGTGAGGCTCTTGGATTCCATCATGAAACACGAAAACGAAAATATTAATGGAACGACAATCAATTTAAAAAAAAAAACTTTAAAGTACAAGATAAGTTAAAGAACAATTCCGCAGAAGTAAAGCGCCATTTAACAGCTAACCCAGATACTTCTGCTTGTTGTTCAGTATGCATGAAGTCTCCATATTTGGAACACCTTCCATCATGGCCTTCTTACGATGCTCTTCGTGTTTGATCTCGGCGAAGGCAACTGTCAGGCTCGGAAACGGTTTTGAGTTCAGAATTCGACTTCGAGCACTGTCTAATTCTAGATTTAATCCGGTAAGGAAGCAAAATATCTGCGTCCACTCAGTTATTTCTTTACATAGACTAACATCACTGATGCAAGTTCACTGATGTGTCTCAAAGGTGTAAATATGCTGCATTGCCTTGGGTATAATATTTGTGCACCGCTAGATTGCCTTATTTAAACTCATAAAGATGAGCTTCGATTTCATAGAGCTCGGAGATGTTGTCTTGTTTGGAGTAAATCTCCTTTATTGCAGCCTAGATTTCTGCTGCGGTGTTGTACATGATGAAGTCATTGGAAATGTTGGATTGCAGAGAACGTATTAACCACGACATTATCATGCCGTTCTCCGGCTTCCAGAGCCAGTAATTTGCATCATTTGCATATGGAACAGTGAATGTTCCATATAAGTATTCCTCCTTGTTTTTGCTGGTGATGAACGTTTTCATCCCTCGAGACCACGAGAGGTAGTTATCTCTATTTAGCTTGTGGCTAGTGATGACACTGGAGGAATCATCAAAGAGTTAAGGACCACAGACCACTCTTGATAATTGATCCGAAGTGGATGTGGCCTCTGTATATTCAACTGAGCTGATGGTGTATCCATTTAAAGTATTTTTAAGATTTGCAGAAAAAACAGAGTTAAAAAGAATCAGATGGGCTCCGATACCATGTCAAGATTGAGATAATTTAGAATTCATTCAACTTAAGGATCAAATTTTCAAAGTTACTCTCCTTTTATAGGAGTTTTTCCACCTCTAACGGCTTCATTTTCTCATTTGTAAAGTGGTTACTGTTTATCTACGTTGATTCCTAACGATTACAAAGGTAATGACTAGTTACCTATTCTGCTCAGACATATGTACAGTAAAAGCACTAAGTTACAATATTTACATGACTAAGTGTTGCAACTCTGCCTTAGCTTTTCTACTTCACTTGTGCTTTACCCCGTCACCTCTACACCTCACATCTTTATTCCAGTTATGTTTTGCTACCCTTCTTCATATGGGCTGCTCTTCTTCATCTCAGCTCTTCCTTTCTCTGCCTTGATCACCTTAGCATGGCAGTTGTGTGTCATCAGTTCACCGCAGCTTCACTTTGCTCATTCTTACTTAGCTCAGCCACTACTATATTCAGGTCAGCACAGTTCGACTGACTTACTTCAGTCACTTGTCTTATTTCTCCCAGCACGGCAACTACAAATTTCAGGTCGGGACACCTCGACCGAGCTCGGCACACCTCGACCAGGTTTGTTTCTACATCACCCTTACAACTGCAGTCGTGTTTGTAACTTATTGTTGGGGCATTAGTCCAGTCCATTTGTTATTGGACATTTTGTAAGTGATAGACCAATCACTTATTTTATAAGGCCCTAATAGTTTGAGCAACCCTTAAAAAAAGGTGTTTTTAGCTGGCTGAAATGAAGTGTTCACTGTAGAACATCTGAGACTCACACAAAAACAGAGAAAAGAGGGAGGAGAGAGTTTTTCGCGTAGGTGCAGTTTTTCTGGGCAGCCTCCGCTTCTTTGACGATCGCCGGAGATCCAACCGTTGGAGTTTGCTGAAATTTGGACAGCATCTTCAAAACACACAGGGCTACATTCTGACCGTTCAGAATTTCAATCCGAGCTCTGGATCGTTCGTAATCGCTGCTGGTGTCAGCTGCAATTTTGGTGACATTTCTGTATTTTTGTTCTCCTTCAATTGTTGTCTCTTATGTATGTTGTTGTTGGTGGGCTGTAACATCCTTGTAGACTGATTTGGGTATTTTTACCCTCAATTTCATAATAAGAGAAGAAGAAGGGTGGACTCCTTACAAGTTCCGTGGTTTTTTATCCTTCACATTGAAGGGGTTTTTCCACGTATAAATCTCTTGTGTTGTTTGAAGCTTTATCTTGGATAATTTGCTTATGGTTTTGATGTGAGATTGATCTTTGCTTGGTGAATCAATTGTGGTGAATTGGTTAAGCATTTTGGTTGGTTGTCTTGAAGTTGATCCTTGTAGGTGATGTATCCTACTTGTTGCTTCTCCCCTACAACTGGTATCAGAGCGTTTGGTTAAACTGTAGATATGGAATCCAAAAATCATTCTATGGTTAAATTGACATCAACCAATTATTCCATTTGGCGTCCAATGATGGAAGATTTGCTATATTGTAAAGATTTGTTTGACCCAATTGATGTGGATAAAACCAAGAAAGATGACACACCCACTAAACTCGAGAAGATGTCAGATAAAGAATAGGAAAAGCTAAAGAGAAAGACCTTGGGAACAATTAGACAGTGGATTGACATTAGCATATTCAATCATGTGTCCCAAGAGAATGAGCCACTTGAGTTGTGGAGAAAATTGGAGGGTCTTTATGAAAGAAAGACTGCTCACAACAAGGCCTCATTGATTAAGAGACTTGTTAATCTCAAGTTGAAGCCAGGGAAGTCAGTTTTTGAGCATCTAAGTGACTTTCAAGATATCATTAACAAGTTGACTGTGATGAAGATTATTCTTGATGATGAGTTGCAGGCTTTATTCCTATTGAGTTCTCTGCCGGACAGTTGGGAAACCCTGGTTGTGTCCATCAGCAACTCAGCTCCAGATGGTACGCTTTCATTGGATGTCATTAAAGAGAGCATGTTCAATGAAGAGCTTAGAAGAAAGGAGATGTGGGTTGATATTTCACAGGCACTTGTTGTAGAGAATAGAGGAAAAAGCAAGAGTAGATGTCCCAAGGGGCGTGACAAGTCAAAGTACAGGTCCAAGTCCAAGGATGGGAGAGAACCCACGATATGTCACTATTGTAGCAAGGCTGGCCATATTCAAAAATTTTGCTATAAGTTGAAAAGAGATCAGCGACAGAAGAAAAATGATCATCACAAAGAGGGTGCGGACAAGAATACAGCTGCGACAGCTTCTACTTCAGATGATTCTGTTTCTTTGATTTGTACTACTGGGGATTGTTGTCATGTTGACAATTTCGATTCTGAATGGCTTGTTGATACTGGGGCTTCTTATCATTGTGTTCCTGTTAATGAGTACTTTATTGACTACCGAGCTGGAGATTTAGGTAGTGTGAAGATGGGAAACCAGAGTTCAGCTAGTATTGTTGGAATTGGAGATATTCGAGTACAAACCAGTGTTGGGTGCTATTTGACATTGAGAGATGTTCGCCACATTCCAGATTTACGCCTCAATTTATTGTCTGCTAATGTACTTGATCAAGAAGGTTACAAGCACACTTTTGGTGAGGGTAAATGGAAATTGTCTAAGGGTTCCTTGACCGTTGCTCGTGGCAAGCTCTGTTGCACCTTGTATAAGACACACTTGAAAGTGTGTACTAGTGAGTTGAATGCTGTTGAGGAGAAAACTTCACCTAACTTATGGCACCGAAGATTGGGGCATGTCAGTGAGAAGGGTATAAAGTTGCTGGCTGGTAAGTCTCTTATTCCTGTTGATGTTACCATCTCTCTTGACCCTTGTGATCATTGCTTAGCAGGAAAGCAGCATAGAGTTTCTTTTCCGAGGAGATCCACAAGAAAGAAAGTGAAGCTAGAGTTAGTTTACTCTGATGTGTGTGGTCCCATAGAGGTGGAATCACTTGGTGGCAACAAATACTTTGTTACTTTTATCGATGATGCTACTCGTAGAACTTGGGTTTATATGATGAAGAACAAAAGTGAGGTGTTTGGTATCTTTCAGAAGTTTCATGCCATAGTGGAAAGGGAGTCAGATTGCAAATTGCAGAGTCTCCGAACTGATGATGGAGGTGAATACACTTCAAATGAGTTTAAAGCATATTGCTCAAAATATGGCATTCGACATGAAAGAACAGAACCTGGTACTCCACAACACAATGGTGTTGCCGAGAGGATGAACAGAACTATTGTTGAAAAAGTGAGATGTATGCTTAGGATGTCCAATCTTCCTAAGTCGTTTTGGAGAGAAACAGTTGGAACCGCTGTGTACTTGATAAATAGAGCACCATCAGTTCTTTTGGAGTTTGAGATTCCTGAGAGGGTTTGGTTCGAGAAAGATCGTTCTTATTCTCATTTGAGGGTGTTTGGATGCAAGACTTTCATGCATGTGCGGAAGGAACAGAGATTGAAGCTTGATTTCAAGACTTCTCTTTGTGTGTTTGTTGGATATGGTGATGAAGAGTTTGGTTACAGACTTTATGATCCAGGAAAGCAAAACCTTGTGAGGAGTAGAGATGTTGTCTTTTATGAGCACGAGATGTGTTTTCATCTCTTAGGTGCTGGTAAGTCTCATTCTACTGATTTCTCTCATGATGCTATTGATATGTCTCCTATTTCTGTTCCAGATGATCAACAAACAGGTGATGCTCCCGAGGATGGTCATGACACCATTCATGAACATGACCATATTGAAGAGGTACAACCAGAAGTTGTGGTACCACAACCTGAAAATGAAGATGTACATATTGAGCATGGAGAGTCTTCTAATCAGGGGGAGCAATTCAGTCCATAGGTGGAAGAGCCAACACTTAGAAAGTCAACCCGAGTTCGACAACCTTCAAGACTTTATCCTAGTTCAGATTATATCTTAATCACAGATGAGGGGGAGCCTGAGAGTCTTCAAGAGGTGTTGTCACATCCAGACAAAGACCATTGGTTTAAGGCTATGCAAGAGGAGATGGATTCTTTAAAGAAAAATGAAACCTATGACTTGGTGAAGCGTCCAACAGGGAAGAAAGTCTTGAAGAACAGGTGGTTGTTTAAGAACAAGAAAGATGGCCACAAGCTAGTGAGGCGGAAGGCAAGACTAGTGGTGAAGGGATGCCACCAGAAGAAAGGCATCGACTTTGATGAGATTTTTGCACCAGTGGTGAAGATGACTTCCATTCGTATAATTTTGGGACTAGCTGCCAGTTTGGATCTTGAACTTGAACAACTTGATGTAAAAACTGCTTTTTTACATGGTGATTTGCATGAGGAGATTTACATGGAGCAGCCGGAAGGATTTGAAGTCAAAGGAAAGGAGAATTTTGTTTGCAAGTTGAAAAAGAGTCTTTATGGACTCAAGCAAGCACCAAGGCAATGGTACCGCAAGTTTGATTCCTTTATGAGTACTAATGAATACAAGCGGATTTCTGCGGATCCTTGTGTTTATTTTAGAAAGTTCTCTGAAGGTAACTTCATTATCCTTTGCTTATATGTTGACGATATGCTGATAGTGGGACAAGATGTTGAGATGATTCGCAGGTTGAACGAGGACTTGTCAAAGTCCTTTGATATGAAAGATTTGGGTCCTGCAAAGCAGATTCTTGGCATTGAAATTGTTCGTGATAGAAAAGCTGGTAAGCTTTGGTTGTCACAAGAGAAGTATATTGAACGGGTGCTTGAAAGGTTCAATATGAAGAATGCCAAGCTAGTTAATACACCACTTGCAGGTCATTTCAAGTTGAGCAAGCGGTGTTGTCCTACTACCGAGAAAGAGAAGGAAAGTATGTCACATATTCCTTACTCTTCTGCTGTTGGTTCATTGATGTATGCTATGGTGTGTACAAGACCGGATATAGCACATGCTGTTGGATTGGTTAGCAGATTCTTGGCTAACCCAGGCAAGGTTCACTGGGAAGCTGTAAAGTGGATCTTGAGATATTTGCATGGCACCTCAAAATTGAGCTTGTGTTTTGGAGGTGGTGAGCCTATTCTTGAGGGGTTTACAGATGCTGACATGGCTGGTGATCTTGATAACAGAAGGTCTACCTCAAGTTACTTATTCAAATTTGCCGGGGGAGCCATTTCATGGCAATCCAAGCTACAGAAGTGTGTAGCATTGTCTACAACCGAGGCGGAGTATATTGCAGCTGTGGAAGCATGTAAAGAAATGCTTTGGTTGAAATGTTTCTTTCAAGAGTTTGGTTTGAAGCAAACGGAGTATGTTGTGTTTTGTGATAGTCAAAGTGCTATGGACTTGAGTAAAAACAGCATGTACCATGCTCGCACGAAGCATATTGATGTGAGGTATCATTGGTTGCGTGATGTCATTGAAGAGCAACTAATGAAGTTGAAGAAGATTCACACCAACAAGAATGACGCTGATATGTTGACAAAGGTAGTTCCAGGAAGCAAGCTTGAATTTTGTTCCAAGCTTGCAGGTATGTCCTTTTGATGAGCTTTGCGTATAGTCTTCCCCGAATTGGACTGGAGGGGGAGATTGTTGGGGCATTAGTCCAATCCATTTGTTATTGGACATTTTGTAAGTGATAGACCAATCACTTATTTTATAAGGCCCTAATAGTTTGAGAAACCCTTAAAAAAGGTGTTTTTAGCTGGCTGAAATGAAGTGTTCACTATAGAATATCTGAGACTCACACAAAAACAGAGAAAAGAGGGAGGAGAGAGTTTTTCGCGTAGGTGCAGTTTTTCTGGGCAGCCTCCGCTTCTTTGACGATCGCCGGAGATCCAACCGTTGGATATTGCTGAAATTTGGACAGCATCTTTGGAACACACAGGGCTACATTCTGACCGTTCAGAATTTCAATCCGAGCTCTGGATCGTTCGTAATCGCTGTTCGTGTCAGCTGCGATTTTGGTGACATTTCTGCATTTTTGTTCTCCTTCAATTGTTGTCTCTTATGTATGTTGTTGTTGGTGGACTGTAACATCCTTGTAGACTGATTTGGGTGTTTTTACCCTCAATTTCATAATAAGAGAAGAAGAAAGGTGGACTCCTTACAAGTTCCGTGGTTTTTTATCCTTCACATTGAAGGGGTTTTTCCACGTATAAATCTCTTGTATTGTTTGAAGCTTTATCTTGGATAATTTGCTTATGGTTTTGATGTGAGATTGATCTTTGCTTGGTGAATCAATTGTGGTGAATTGGTTAAGCATTTTGGTTGGTTGTCTTGAAGTTGATCCTTGTAGGTATTGTATCCTACTTGTTGCTTCTCCCCTACACTTATGTCAAAAAAATTGCTAACATGCATTTACTATTTCATTGAATAATGTGATTTTTTTTAGTACTATTTCACATCCTTAACAGTTGCTATCGGGGAAATTCCAGTTCAAATCACAGAGCATCCCTCCATGCCGCACATTGTTCCCCTGATGTTGATCTTTCGACATGAATCATATCTGCACAGTTAAGGGACATGAAAGATTTTGTAATACAAGTGAATGATCATCATATTTGCCAGCTTCCATTAACTGCTTACAGCTACTTAAACTAATTCTGTTTCAAATGATTATTAGGAAATTATTTCGGTCACAGAGGACCTCACAAGATAATTGAACAACAACAAAAATTGTTTGCTGTTTCGAGAATTTTGAGATCCATGCTGTCTTGAAAGCCTACAAAAAAGCAACTTTTTGCCCAACAAATGAAGAAAGCCGTGATTATCTAACAACTTTCCCAAACATATATTGGATGAATGATGGATTGATTATTCCTCGCAGCTTCCACTATGAAGTCAGTTTAGCAGATCGTATATCCTTTATAAACTTCGTGAATAAATCAATTTTCACATAAAACCCCCTTAAAACCTCTTATATCTTTACAAAACACCTGTCTCCCCTCTAGGTTGCTTTTTCAACGTTGAAATCTGCTTATGATTCCATTTGCATGCACACGGTACAGTGATCTCCATTTTTATCACTATCTTTACAATGACGATCATTACTGTCGTTTGTCGTATTATAATTATCACTTTAGTGTAAACAAAACAATAATCAGCGAATCTGACGACAATCGTATTAAGGTTATAAACCACAAAAGTGTCAATCATATTACAGTTACGCGCTATATAAGTGTTAACCATATTACGGTTTTCACTTATCTGTAACCGAAAAACTCTGTAATCACACTCTCTTCCTTTGAAGACATTCTGCTCTGCTGGTCTGTGAACTCTCACTGAACACGCACATTGAATATGCATCCACACATAACATGCATTTTACCCATCATTCTAGCTAGCAAACACATATACTTGTAATCCTCATTGTTCCTCAAACAACCGCCATCGTACCTATCGATGTTACACTCAAATACTATATCATCAACATTTATACCCTCTCTTGTTTCTTAGCAAAACGCCTTAAGGAATCATCGCGCTCAGCAACCATATCAATGTTCAATAATAATCTTTCAGCGTGAAACTTAACAAAAATCATCACAATATTTTCTATGCTACAACAAACTATACAATATATCCACTAATGAATGAAGCAAAACAAACCACGTTTTCAATGGAGACATGCAACTTGATTCGGTTTAAATTTCTATTTCTTATGTTACTTGCATTTGGGTTTCACTATTCGGGATTTTTGTGTGTCACTTAAGCGAATTTTTTGGGGAAAAAAAGGCAATGCACGGGGTTGAAATTCTAACCTTTCGTATGTCCTCTACGCAATTTCACGATATCTAACTGCACTTGGATGCAATTTTCCTAAAAATTAAGATCTGCATGAGTAAAATATTTTTCCTGATCAGATCTATTAAGATGTGATAAGTCTACTTAAGAACAGAGTTTGTAGTTTTACTTTGAATATTTTGGAGTTAGTTTAGTGTTTTTTTGTATTATGCTGTCAACATGGATATTTTTGGGATGTATTTTTGTGTTTCAAGTACGAACGAGGATTCATAGAGCAGCGGAATCACATAGGAGCCTTAGAAGTGGAATCACGTAGGAGTGTTAGAAGTGGAAAGGTCAGACAATATAGAATCAACGTAAGAAATCGATTTCCAGAGACTCATGAATCAGTTTACATTTTTCCATGTTTAATTCCCACTAGGTCGAAGGGTTGTACAGACAGGGCTAACTGATCCGGACTCGATTCTCAATTGCGAAATTAGGCTTATAAACTAGATGCATACTTCTTACTTTTTTATAGTATTCCAGTAGATTCCGTATCTAGTTTAATACTTCTTCTAACTCAATTTGTTTATGCATGTCAAACTTGTGTACCGTCTAATATAAATTAGTTGAAAAGTTATTTAATGCTTATATTTTTCAATTTACCATTAAAACCACCGTTAGTCTTACGAAATACACAAAATATATAAGAATATTTTAGTCACTTTAACACTTTTCTTTTATCATTTACAGGATGTGAATAAATATCTTGTGACACCTCAACATAGAACCTAGTAGTTTAACATAAGTTAAAATTATTCTGAGACTTTAGTAGTTTCAGTTCTCCACGGACCCTGACATTCAGAGTTTTTAGTTTTCAACAAAATTTTGCATTTCCTATTCATTCATGGTCTTGCCGCATGTTGTCTTGGACGTTACGTTTATAGCTTGATCTGCATCGCTTCTTGGACTGTGATTTCTTGAACGCTCTTCATCATAAGATGCATTTAGCGTAGTTTCACACTTTACATGTTGACCCCCTCCGGTCTTTCATTTATTTCATGCATCTCATGGTGGTGATATTTTTAGGTCTTACACAAATAATATAGAGTGGAAGGCAAGATGAACCTCATGGTGGTGATAATATTGGTCCTGGACAAATACTCTAGAAGCGAGAGGGTGGGGGTGAACCTAATGGTGGTGATATTGTTACTGTTAGAAAAGTACGTTAAAGTACTTTAAGATGTACTCCAAACTTATATAAAAACTTGTTTGATGTTGTTTGGAAGATTGAAAGATGATTGAACACTTTGAACTTGAAAAATGTCACTTGGATCGATCCATGTGTAAGCTGGATCGAACCAAGTGAAATGTGGAATAAAGCTAGTGTTTTATTGAACATAGATCAATCACATCGATCAATCGATGTGGAAGACATCGATCGATCGATGTGGTATAGATGCAATGCTGAAACTCTCTGTCCAATATAGATTGATCACATCGATCGATCGATGCATCGATCAATCTAGGTTGGTAGGATGCAAAGTTAGAAGTATCTGTCTGACATCAATCGATGACATCGATCGATCGAAGTGACATCGATCGATCACATTGATCAATCGATGTGCCAATAGTCAGAACCTTTCAGCTTGAATTGCATCTTTTGGTCCAAGATTCACCTCCCTTCACTCATGAATGACATGCAACTGACTGGGAGGGATTAAGAACTGCTGAAATGAGTTTCTAAATATGTCTTTAACACAACATAAGGCTTATATATAATATGGCTTGTTGTTTTACTCCATATACAACAAGCTTTCCAAAACTTTGAAGATTTCAGCATTCTTGTCTTCTCCATCTCTTTTCCTTTATCATCAAACACTTCAACATCAAGTTCAAACTCTCTCTAGTAGAGCAAACTAAGGAGAGCAAGCGGTTATATTTTGGGAAGCATTAGTCTTGTTGTCTATCTTGCTCATTGGTAGAGACTAAATTGCTTTAAGGACATAGTTACCTTAAAACTCGTTTCGGTTTTATTTTGATCATTTTCTCGTTTGTAATTACCATTTTTTTAATAATCTTAAAACAATTTACTATTGCTACCAAACAAGCTCTTCCGGATATGTCGAATATGGAGCCATTTGATGGCAACTTCTACAAAAGATAGGCAGCAAAAGTGTTGTTCTTCTTGGAAATGCTCTCTGTTTCGTACGTGCTCAACATGGACAAACCAATCAACGAAACAGAGAGACGCAAGTATGAGTCAGACAATACTACTTGCAGAGGCCATATCCTGCACTTCTTGGCCAACTTCTTGTTTGACATCTATGTCAAATTCACTTCAGCAAAGGAGATTCGATCAGCACTGGAAAGTAAATACAGTGCTGAGGATGTTGGCAAACGTAAGTACGTGGTGAGTGAGTTTCTGAAGTACCAGATGGTTGATCATGCTCCAATCAATGATCAAATCCATCATTTTCAACAACTCGTGGATAATCTGAAACAAGCAGGAATTAAGATCGATGAGACCTTTCAGGCAGCGGCACTATTGGAGAAACTTCCTCCTTCTTGGAACAAGTACAAGAAGAGAGGAAAACACGATTATGCCAAGTTGTCTCTAGATGCGGTGATCAAGCACATACGCATCAAAGAGAACAACAAAATAGAAGATGAATCCCATGTTAAAGAGGGAGTCAAGGCCAATGTTGTTGAGCATGCTGCAAAGAAACACAAGTTCCAATCCAACAACAGCGGAAACTACAATGGTGGAACAAAGGTAAGAAAATTACTATCCAGGTCCAAAATAAGATCAACGGAGTTTACTGGGTGTGTGGGAATCTAGATTACTGAGCAATCAACTGCAGGAAAAGGAAGGGCCAAACTAGCAACCAAGCAAAACTTGTGGAGGATGAAGGAGCACTAGACGACGTCATTGCAGCGGTCGTCCTAACAGAGGTAAACCTTGTCAGTGGCACAACAGAATGGGTGGTAGACACAGGGGCTACCAGGCATATTGTACCAGTAATGACATATTTTTTGATTATCAAGAAATAGGTAGTGGTGAACAAGTCTTCTTGGGAGATACACATAGTACCTAAGTTCTTGGGAAGGGTAAGGTGCTTCTCAAGTTGACCTCTGGAAAGAAACTGGAGTTAAGCAATGTGTTGCACGTACCTTCCATGCATAGGAATTTGATCTCCGGAGTGCTACTGAACAAGGCTAATATCAAACTTGTTCTCGAATGTGATAAACTTGTTTTGTCTAGAAATGGGGATTTTATTGGTAAAAGATTCTGTAAAGGGGATTACTTATACTTGATGCTACTTGTATTTCCAATAATAAAGATGCTTATACTTGATGCTATTTGTATTTCCATAATAAAGAGGCATCTAGTTTTGTTTACTTTGTTGAGTCTCTTGATATGCGGTATGCTAGACTAGAACATGTAAACATAGGATTTATAAAGAAACTTAAAAACATGAATGTTATTTCTTATGATAATGATAGTTTTGACAAATGTGAGCTTTGTGTTGAGACTAAACATCATAAGAAATCATTTAAGAAAGTTGATAGAGTTTCACAAAAACTTGGTTTAACTCACAGTGACTTAGGTGATTTCAAGAACCATGTGAGTAAAGGTGGTAAAAAGTATTATGTCACTTTTATTGATGATTACTCTAGATATGCAAAAGTATATTTGTTGAGTCATAAGGATGAGACTGAATCTATGTTTGTTAACTACAAGAATGAAGTTGAAAATTAGTTAGATTTAAAGATCAAAAGGCTTAGGACTGATAGAGGTGGTGAATATAATACAGATTCTTTACAAAAGTTTTGTGAAGAAAATGGAATCATGCATGAAGTGACATATTTTGACTGCGTGTAATATTTTGAATAGAATATCTCATAAGAAGTTAGATAAAACACCTTATGAGTTGTGGACAGGCTACGCACCCAACCTGATTTATTTGAAAATGTGGGGGTGTTTAGCTAAAATTGCTATTCCTAATTTTAAAAGGAGTAAAATCATATCTAAGACCAGGGATTGTGTGTTCATTGGATATGCTCAGAACAGTTATGAATAGACAATCCGAAGTTGTTTCTAAATTTGAGATAGGTGAGTCAAGTAAATCCGTATTAATAAAGAAGTTGACTTACCTAGGAAAAGTAAGAGACAAAGTGTTGAAAAATCGTTTGGGAATGATTTTACATCTATTTTTATTTTAGAATATGGTCCTAAAACTTATAGAGATGCTATTAAGTAAATAGTTTCTAAGTTTTGGAAAGAAGCTAAAAGCGGATGGAACAATTGATAAGTTTAAATTTAGGCTTGTTGCTAAAGGGTTCACGGAACAAGAAGGTATCGATTTCTTCGACACATATTTTCCGGTTGCTAGAATAACTACTATTAGAGTATTAGTAGCACTTGCCTCCATTTAAAAACTTGTTATCCATCAAATGGATGTAAAAACAGCGTTTTTAAATGGAGATTTAGAAGAAGAGATATATATGAAACAATCGGAGGGCATGATAGTTAAAGGCAAAGAGCATAAAGTGTGTAAACTTAAGAAATCGTTGTATGGCCTTAAGCAAGCACCTAAACAATGGCACGAAAAATTTGATAACGCAATGGTCTCAAATGGTTATGTAGTAAATGAAAGTGACCGTTGTGTGTACAACAAATTTGTTGACTGTGATGGTGTTATTATTTGTCTTTATGTTGATGATATGTTAATTTTTGGTACCAACATAAATGTTGTAACTAACACGAAATCATTCCTATCTTCTATTTTTGACATGAAAGATACAGGGAAGGCAGATTTGATTCTTGGACTTAAGTTAGTGGAGAAATATGGGGGTTACCTACTTTCTCAAGAACATTATGTTGAGAAAATATTGAAAAAGTTTGATGATTTTGGTGTGAAACCAGTTAGTTCCCCTTATGATTCATATGTGACTTTGACAAAGAATAAATTTGCAAGTGTGTCTCAATGTGAATATGGTAGAATAATCGATAGTGTAATGAACTTGATGAATTGCACTAGACCTGACATTGCATACGCCGTAGAAAGACTTGCAAGATATACTCATAATCCTATTGAGAAACATTGGTGTGCATTAAGACTATTATTGAGATATCTTAAAGGTATAATGAGTTTAGAGGTCATGTTTAGTGGTTCACCTGCTATTTTAGAAGGCTATTGTGATGCTAATTGGGTTACTGATAATGACGAGATAAACTCCACTAGTGGTTATGTATTTACATTGAGTGTGGAGCTATCTCTTGGAAGTCATGTAAACAAACATGTAGTGCGAAATCAACAATGGAATCTGAATTCATTGCATTAGAATTGACGAGTATAGAAGCTGAATGGTTAAGGAATTTACCTGTCGATATTCCTTTGTGGTCTAAACTCATGACTTCTGTATATATTCATTGTGATTCTCAGGCTACGATCACATGTGCAAAGAACAAGATTTATAATGGGAAGAGCCGGCACATCCGTCTAATGCATAATATTGTGCGTGAATTGGTAAGTTCAAGGGTGGTAAACTTGGAGTTTGTAAGAACCAAGTTTAACCTTGCTGACCCTTTAATTAAAGGACTAAATAAGAAGTTAGTTTATGAAACATCGAGGGGGATGGGACTTATTCCATCTGTAGAGAATTTTTTGTGACAGGAACCCAACCCACTAATAGTAGAAATCCTAAAAACGGGGTTCAATGTGGTAAAAACAAGTTATTAAAGAGTTCTATGTTGCACTATAAAAGTGTTCCTCCTTTAGGTGTTATTGTTGATAGTGCTCACTGTAAAGAATCGAGGGTGAGATTTTGAGAATCTCTTAATGAAACTTCATAGCCATGTTGTATGGTGGTGTCAGCAGTGCACACTTGATGAATTTTACCTACATAAGCTCGGAAGTGGTGCCACTTCCTGTGAGAGCCTGGAAAATTCTTTAGAGAACTTATGAATCCGGAGATAAGTGCATGGCTGATATCGCACCAAACTGCAAACTTGAAGAAGTAGATAATGATATGTCTTCTTGTTGTTCATATAAACAATAGTGGATTGAGATTCAAGACGAAGTTCATCTTATTTCCATTATTATAACTCAAGTTGTACTACTGGCGATTCAAGACCACAAGTCATCGTATCCATTATGTGTCATTATATTCTGTTGATAGTAGAGAGGTTAGTTTATTACCGTTTGGAAATGTTTGTATATAAGTTTTGATCATGTGGGGGATTTTTGGAAAAGTACGACAAAGTACTTTAAATGTGATCCAAACTTATATAAAAACTTGTTTGATGTTGTTTGGGAGATTGAAAGATGATTTGAATACTTTGAACTTGAAAAAGGTCACTTGGATCGATCCATGTGTAGGTTGGATCGAACCAAGTAAAAGTTGTAATAAAGCTAGTGTTCTGTTGGACATAGATCGATCACATCGATCGACCTATGTTGGCAGGATGCAAAGTTGGAAGTATCTGTCCGACATCGAACAATGACATCGATCGATCACATCGATCGATTGATGTGCCAACAGTCAGAATCTTTAAGCTTGAATTGCATCTTCTGGTCCAAGATTCAACTCCCTTCACTCATGAACGGCATGCAACTGACTGAGAGGGATTAAGAACTGCTGAAATGAGTTTCTAAACCCAAGGCTTATATATACTATGCCTTGTTATCTTAATCCATATACAACAAGCTTTGCAAAACTTTGAAGATTTCAGCATTCTTGTCTTCTCCATCTCTTTTCCTCCATCATCAATCACTTCAACATCAAGTTCAAACTCTCACTAGTAGAGCAAGCCATTATATCTTGGGAAGCATTAGTCTTGTTTTCTATCTTACTCATTGGTAGAGACTAAATTGCTTTAAGGACAGAGTTATCTTGAAACTTGTTATTTTGATCGTTTTTTTGTTTGGTATTACCACTTTTCTAACAGTCACATCCTAGACAAATAATACTTTTCGTTTATTTCAAACACATCAAATTATGGAATATAAGTGTAGCTAAGTATATGTATACACACACGTCTGCATGTTTGTATTATTGATACTCTCTCTGTATCATCATTTTGGAATCAGACATATTCAATTTTTTGTAAAAGTTTATATAAGTTATAAGAGGCTAAACTCATATTTATTTTAGTGTTTATCATTGTGATTTGTATTTTGGTTTACATGTTCATACCGCTATGAGGGTTTAAAAATTGTTCTTTAACTTATCTTATACTTTATTATTATATTTTGTGTAGATCTGATTCCTCGCATATGGTTGACTTTTGTGCAAGAGAAAGGTTAATTGGAGCTCCTCGCAGTAATCGTGGATAACCAAAGTTTTTCTACGTGTATTGTTAAATGAGAAAATATTCCGAACTGAAAGAAGACAGCTCCGGGTCACTAATGTACTAGGAATTAATTCCTCGTCAAATCTTGTCTTATATTATTATTATGTTGTATGAAGATCTGAAGGAAGACTTTTCTGAATTGACGTGGCAGTAGATCTGCTTCTTGATTGACTAATTATAAGTACACATCGTTCTTTTAATAATGATAAACTGACATAGGTTTACATTAGGCGCGCGTTCGAAGTGTACCGACTTTCAGACACTTCACATTAGACGTCTTATGTAAGTGTTCTAAGTGTCAATTTACAAATCATCAAAACTTAACATATTCTAACACATGGTTATTATTATTATTATTATTATTATTATTATTATTATTATTATTATTATTATTATTATTATATTTTGTGTAGATCTGATCCATCACACCTGGTTGAACACATGGTTCTTTAACTTATCTTATTATTATTATTATTATTATTATTATTATTATTATTATTATTATTATTATTATTATTATTATTATTATTATTATATTTTGTGTAGATCTGATCCATCACACATGGTTGACTTTTGTGCAAGAGAAAAATTAATTGAAGCTCCTCGCAATAATAATTAGTGCCTCGTCAAATCTTGTCTTATATTATTATTATTATGTTGTATGAAGATCTGAACGAAGACTTTTCTGAATTGCCGTGGCAGTAGATCTGCTCCTTGATTGACTAATTATAAGTACACATCGTTCTTTTAATAATGATAAACTGACGGGATATGATCCCCTCATCTATTTTTCCTCACCCAACGTGTCAGCACACGACATGTGGCAGCAAAGGAAGGTGGTGAGGCTAGATGAAGGTCACCCGCATCTATCCTCACCACCCCACCCTACTGCCACGTGTCGCGTGGTCATGAGTGGGGTGAGAGGATTTAAGATGAGGGGATTCCATCCCTAAACTGACATAGCTTCCCCTAATCGCATACCTTGAACTTCGAGACATAAACATACACACATACGCATACAGAGCTATATATAAATATACATTTTTTGGATGAAGGACGGGCGGTACCGTCCGGTATTTTATTAATATTCAACTCTCACTTATGGCAGAAGAATACCGTGGTTACAGATCAATCCTCAATCTACGAGAGACTCTCCCAAATCAACAAATAATGTAAAGATTTGCAGGCTGGGCAATACAAAGCATATAATCAAAAAAAATATAAGAAAAACTGTACATCACAAAGCCTGATGACGCCCGTTCGCCTGTGAGTGCTGAGATTGTGCAATCCATATACGTGCTCAGCAGACATTGGAAAAAGTAAAGATTATTTGAGAGAGACTCAACTTAGCGCAGGATCGTAGTAAGAGTTGGATGGATTCTAAGAAACGGCATTTGGAATTTATAGTGGGTGAGAAGGTATATTTGAAGGTTTCACCTACGAAGGGTGTGAAGAGATTCGGAGAAAATGTAAGTTGAGTCCTTGGTATATTGGACTGTACGAGATACTTAAGAAAATTGGGAACTACGGCTTTATGTTCCCGACCTAATTCATGTATTCGAAGCTCGACCACTGAAAGTAAGAAGCAATGCAATATATGAAGAATTACCGATACGCATCGTGGATAGAAAGGATCAAGTGTTGAGAAGGAGAGTGATCCCATGTGTAAAAGTTCAATGGAGTAATCATATAAAGAAAGAAGTAACATGAGAACTAGAAGAAGAAGTACGAAAGAAGTATCCACACCTCTTCGACTAAGATACGCAAGTTTCGAGGACGAAACGTTTTGTAAAGGGAGAGGAATGTTACGCCTGGCTATAATTAAAAAGAAAGATATAAATATTAAAACATAGATCATGGTTATCTTTATGCTATTTGATTGGAATATGTAATTATATGATTAAGGCGACATGGGTACGTGTAGCTTCCATTTTCTTTCTAATACATATGTGCTAGAACCTTCACTTAGCTGTCTTGTTTATGTTGTTTTGGGTGAGGTATGACGGCGATTGAGAGCGCAGATTTTCGCAGTGTTTTGCTCCCTAACACAGCCGATCAGTTTTGTTCAACATTGTCATTGTAGATTACTTCAGCAGCATTTCGTCCATTTCTATTATGTAATACGTTTATCATTCCTGCCTCAACGCTCTAATCATATAAATATGTATGCTTCCACAAGGGTGGTTATACTTGGCAAGGTTTTAATGCGGCATATCATATATGATTGGAGGCTGACGATCATTAGCTTTCTTCATTATTTCTTTTCATATGCTAACTTTCCTCCGACACAAGTGAGGCAATCTAATAATATATTATCGTTTTATAAAAATAAAAAAATTGGGAGGGGCATTGAACTCAAGACCCTGAAATGGGATAAATACTACTCAACCATTAGATCTAAAGGTTTTTCACACACAGACATATACATATACATATACACATATATGTATATATATAATCTACCCTAACCCTACCTCACATACACCTTAAGAAATCGGCAGCTGCCATATTCCCCCCACCATAAGTTATTCGGCTGAGCTATAGAAAGGAAAAAAGCGGGAATTTATTCCAACAAACGCTAATTGATCAATATTGTGTAGTATATATGCGTAGATGTACGTACCTTTATGTATTCGTTATGAAATTGCAAACTATATAAATATATCTTTGTATAAACGTGAGGATCATACATATATGTCTGTGATTGCATAGATAGGTATATATATATATGGCCGTGTGTATGTATATATGTATAGATGTCAAATTTTGTATTGTACGGAATAAAAGCCAAAAAATCATATTTTTGTATTGTATATATATGTACTGATGAGTATGCATCAACGTATAAGTTGATGCATAATTTTTATATGTATATAATTTGCAACCTATGATATATATGTATGATTACGTGTGTGAAGAATTATGTGAATTTGTATCAATTTTGGATAGATTTGAAAGTAGACTAAATTGGGATTTTTTATAATTTGAGGGCGGAAAAAGATTGGAAATCGTTTAAGCTGAATTCTGGTGGAAGGCGGCGGCGCCAGTGCTGGTGCATAAGCCACACACGCCGGCATAATGGGTATGCGTGGGTGGTACGTGAGGCACGTGAGACACGTGTTTTGTGCAGAGTGTTAGGTGTGAATTGTACCTGATGTTTATAGTATTTGGTGTGTGAAAATGTCGATGGTGTGTGTTTTTGAGAGAGGGCGAGGGGTAAGAAGTGGTGGAGAGTGGAATTAGGGTCTTGAGAGATAGAGAGGGGCTGGCCAAGGGAGTGGGGTGGGGGAATGGGTTTTGGCGGGGGGCACAGTGAGGGGCATCAAGAGTGAGGGGGGAGTGGTGAGTTGGGTAGTGGATTGGGAAAAAGTGGGTTGATAAACATAAGAGGGATAGGGAAGACGGTAGGGCCACTTGACGAGGGAAGCACGATTGGCAAGGACGCAGACTGAGGAAAGAATAGGCTGGCAGGGCTACAGGCAGGGCCGCGGGCTGCGCGGGCTAGTGGAGGAAATGCTAAGATTCTTAACCTTTGGGGCAACTGAAATTGCACATGTCCTAGTTTGGTTGAAATTTCCCAACCTACCAGTCATGCTCTGGTGGACCAGGTTCTCTGTAGTATTTGTTCTCAGCTCTTCACGCCGCTATATGATGTCCAACTCACTGCAATTGTTCAGAAGGAAGAGTATAAAAGGCTGCCAATGTTTTTCAGAGACTGCATGCAGCTCGGCCACAGCGCAGCCTCCCACAAAATGGCTACCCACCAAGCTTCGATGAACCCTGCATCTGCCAACCTCAATACAGTCTTGGTCATCTTGGCACAACCCAGTTCTTCTCAACCGCCCCACTTAACACTTGTTCCCTCTATCCCCCCATCAGAAAACCCAGTAGACCTAGGCCTAGCTCATCTTGCCTTCAATAGCCCAGCTCAGCTCAGCAACAGAGAGATGTAGCATCCCAAAAAGCCAGCCAGAAACAGCCCGCCTTCCACCAGCTCAGCTCAACCTCTTGCCAGCTCAGTATCCCCCCTCTAACTCACATCAGGCAACCCCCATCCCAGCTTGGCCATCCACCACCTCGGCCCAACCTCCCACCCCAGCCCCTACTCAAAGCGGCCACCCTGAAATTGTCATTGACATACCTCAGCCAGGTTTTGTACAGATAATGGAGGGCACCTCTACTCTGTCTGAGGTCAGCCTGGCCGAGCCAGGTTAGAACGCTCAATCTAATGTCTACCTGGAGCACCATGTCAAAAGAATCAACTCCTTGCCCTAGGATGGCTTCACTGAGGTGGTCTCCAAATCAAAGGCCTTTGCCTTAAGGAATAAACTCAAACCTCATGGTAAGCTCAAGGTACACTCAAATGCCTAACCTCTATGATTATTAGTTTTTGGAATGTTAGGGGATGCACCAAGCCCTTAAAGCACAATAGAGTCTATAATTTTGTTAAAAAGCACAAATAGACGTCCTCAGATCACTAGAAACAATGTTAAATGACAACATCTATCTGTTCTTGCGCCAAAAGCTTGCAAGCTGGGAGTTTGTAAATAATTTTGACTCCCATTCGAGTAAGCAAATTTTGTTAGGACGGAATCCATCCTCCACTATTGTTCAGGTCATCTCTGCTGACCCCCATGCCATACACTGCATGATTTTATTTAAGGAGACTGGGCTGAGCTTGTCAGCCACATTTGTCTATTACAACAGGATTGTAGATAGGCATCTGTTGTGGAGCTCTCCTTCCAACAATAGCCAAGCACTGAATAATCCTTGGATAGTCCTGGGTAATTTCAATTGCATCCTTGGTGAAGTGGAAAGAACAGGCGGTAGGTCGCCTAGTAACTTTGAGCTGTAGGATCAACTCAACTGCTTCCTCCAGAGTGGACTGATGCAGATCACCTCCTTAGGCTACTTCCATACTTGGGATGATGGCTCTATCAAATCTAGACTTGACAGAGCTATGGAAAATGCTTCCTTCCTGGAGACGTATCCCATGGTAAAGGTATATTTCTTTCCTTCAGGTTGCCTCTCTGATCATTCTCCTAGAGTGCTAGGCCTAGATCAATTCAGGCTAGTAAACAAAAGCTCTTTCAAGTTCTTCAACATGTGGACCGACCACAAGGACTTCCTTCCTCTGGTCAATTTGCACTGAAGACAAAGAGTCTGTGGTTCAGCAATGTTCCAAATCTACAAGAAGCTCAAATCCCTGAAAGGCCCCCTGAGGGACTTGAATAGGAAATCCTCCTCGCATATCTCTAACCTAGCTGACCAGGCTGAGGAAGAGCTAAGATCATGCAGGAATTCTCAGACGACAACTGGGGCACCACTGGATGGAAGGAAAAGTTGCAGAAACAAAGGCACCTTGCATTCAACCTTTTGGAGGCAGAAAGGAAATACTTTCCACAGCTAGCCAAAGGTAATTTTTAATTTCGAGTGATAAGAATACAAAATTCTTTCACTCTATAATTAAAGGGAACAGTTGAAGGGCAGTAGCATGGGAGTTCAGCTAGCTGATGGTACTATGTCATCGTCTATTAAGTTAGCAGTGCAGCGTTTTGTCAGTTCCCCACTGACCTGCTCGGTTCAGCTCTGCCTGTGCAGGCCATCAGTTCACAAGTTTTGAATAACGGCCCCTTGCTCTCAACTCAGCAGACTGACTCTCTTATTGTTCCTATCTCGGAGGCTGAGATCATAGCAGCTCTGTGCTCTATTGGTAAAGACAGAGCTCCTGGTGCTGATGGTTACTCTTCTCAGTTCTTTATCAGTGCCTGAGAGATAGTTGGGGCAGACCTTGTTGCTGCGGCCTAGGAGTTCTTCAGGAATAGGGTGTTGCTTAAGCAGCTCAATCATGCCACAATTGCTCTTGTACCCAAGTCTGCTCATGTCAACAGAGTTGAAGATTACAGGCATATCACCTGCTACAATGTTATATGCAAGATTATATCCAAGATCCTTGCTTCCAGAATGACAACTGTCATGGCTTCTTTAGCCTAGGCTAGCTTCCTCAAAGGCAAATCTATGATGGAAAATATATTCTTGGTGCAAGAATTATTCAGGGAGTACAGGAAAAAGAGAACTACTCCTAAGTGCATGCTAAAGTTTGACCTCAGGAAAGCGTTTGACTCCATCAACTGGTCTTTTCTTAAGGACATGCTTATTAGACTTGGTTTCCCTGCTGTATTTACTGGATGGATCATGGAGTGCGTCACCTCCACCTCGTACTCTATCACTCTAAATGGCAGGCCTTATGGACACTTTCAAGGCAAACGTGGGCTGAGACAGGGGACCCTATCTCTCCATTCCTATTTGTGCTTAGCATGGAGTACCTCTCAAGGCTCCTCTGACAGCTGCATCAAGATAAAAAAATTCCACTTTCATATTGGTTGTGCGAAACAGTATATCACTCACCTTAGCTTTGCGGATGACCTCATTCTCTTCTCCCAAAGTGATATTACTCAGTACAAAAACTCATGAAGGTATTGATTACCTTTGGTGATTGCTCAGGTCTCAGGGCCAACCTGGCTAAGTCCTAGCTCTTCCATGCAGACATTGGTCAAGATGCTAACTGTCTGCAGGTTAGCACGGACTTCTCAGTTGGAACTATGTCATTCAGGTATCTGGGCATACCCATTGATAGGCACAAACTCCAGAGCCCTCACTACGACCCTTTCGTTAAGAAGCTGATGGACAAGCTGGGGCTATGGAATGTGACTAGTCTTTCATATGCTAGTAGACTACAGTTGATCTAATCAGTGCTGCAAGGCATAAACTGTTTTTGGTTAAGTGCTTTGCCTTTGCTATCAACAGTTAGGTCTCTTGTGGATTGCTTACACTTTTTATGGGAAAATTCTTCGCTTGGGCCAGAAAGGTTTGGGTATCCTCGTCTTAGGTCAGTATGGCCAAAGACGAAGGTGG
The DNA here is from genome assembly GCA_036186865.1 of Eustoma russellianum. NCBI lineage: Eukaryota > Viridiplantae > Streptophyta > Magnoliopsida > Gentianales > Gentianaceae > Eustoma > Eustoma russellianum. The sequence continues at coordinate 18,623,503 of AP025040.1, read as the reverse complement.
CTTGGGAGTACTTGAGTTAAAAGAATAGAATCTAGCGCTGTTAGCCAAGGACTTATGGGATCTCCATCACAAGAAGGATACTCTCTGGGTGCATTAGATAAATCATAAAGCTATACATCTCGTTATGGACAAGGGTAGGGCGCAACATTGACTCTCCCCTCCTGAAAAAATTATTGGAGATCAGAGAAAAGCTGCTGGTCAGCTCAGGCTGGTGCAGCTCGGCTGTAGATACTCTTACTTCGTGAATGGTTGATGGCATTCGCAAACCTTGTTTGTCATATGAATACTTCAGGGAGAAAGGTAGGAAAGTCAATTGGGCCAAGATTGTCTGGGACTCAGCTATGACTCCCAAACACTCTTTTACGATGTGGCTGACAAGACTGAACAAGCTTTCCACCAAGGACATGTTTGTTTACCTAGATGATCATACATGTCAGCTCTGCTCAGCGGGACAAGGGGCATTTCATCACCTCTTCTTCTACTGCTCGACCACAAGACATATTTGGCTATCCGCCTTGCTTTAGCTTGGTATTCCACGGGGACTTAGTTGTATCCATAGATTACAAACCTAGATCTAACGTAAACTTAAAAGAAAGGCACTCAGAGCCAACGTAGCAAAAATTGCCTTGGCTGCTACGATGTACCACATATGGCAGACATGGAATATATACATTTTTGAAGGCACATAATTTGTATCAATGTAGTACATAGAATACGCACTCATGTGTACAGAATAATGTATAAGCTCTTTCCCCATATTTTAGACATGGGTGCTGCTTCTATTGTTTAAAATTCGCCTGCATTACTGAATAATTCATGTAGATCGGCATGACGACCTACAAGTAGGGCTATTGTATTTGATACATCGATTTGATGTTTTGATATTCGGAAATACAAATTTGCATTTCACACAAAAAAAAGGAAAAGTAGGGAAGAAGGAAATTTGGGCCGTAGTTTTTGTGCTAAGTTAAGATTTGAATTTGTGAGCTAAGAAATAGATTTTGGGTTGAGAGATGTACGTGTATATATATACGTGTTTATGCACATATATGGGCGTAGGCATATATATACATGTATATATACATAGGAGATAGGAATATTTTGATATTTGGAAATATTTGATGATTGAATATTTAAAACTGTTTTGGAAAAATTTGGTATATAAAAAATGATTTTGGAATTGTTTTGGAAATCGTGCATTGTATTTTGTGAAATTCACCCTCACAAGGGAAATATATCGTTAAGCTGGATTGAACTCAAACAAATGGGGTGTCCAAGCATATTGGTTATTTCGATAGAGCGCTCGGACTTATTGACTGTCAATTTGGCGCCCATGCACATTGGCTATTTCGATAGAGCGCCTGGACATATTGACTATTAGGGTGACCAATTCGTAGGTCTTACAGTATAAGTCATATGTAAGGAAAGTGCTATAGCCATTGCATTGATCTTGGTTTTGTAAAATTTAGAAATTTGTATTTGGTACCGATTTGGAATCAAAATTGGATATTAGAATTTGCACTGATTTAGAATCGGATCTAGAAATTGGAATTTGGAACATTGGAATGGATTTTGATTTTGGACTATGCATTCATCGATTTTGGTAACCTTACATCATTGGATTTTGACTTTGAGAGCGTCTGATTGGAAATTGAGTGGATGATTATTTTTGTTGACTTTGATGGTTGTTTGACTATAAAGGGTAATATAGCAATTTATTTACGAACAGAAAACTCGATATTGTCCTAAACTGTTTACTTATGTATTTAGACTTGTTTTCTTGTGTATGATCCCGTAGTGGGTACAGACACGTTACTTTATGTGTGATGTTTCGTCGCTCATACTATACTTTATTAGTGTTTTGATGAGAACCAGATTATGGATTAGTGTTCATAGAGAAAGAATCCGAATAGGGATATTGTTGATTCAAAGATTTACGAGGATATTTATATATGGAGTTATGTTAGGACTTTTATTGTATGGACTCGAGATTTGTTAATTTAAAATATAAAATTTTACGATGTATGTATTGCATTTTGGATATTGCGAAGATTTATATATTAATGATTGAAGATTATTTTAATGGTTTTAATTTTATGACTTCCGCTGACAGGAGTCTGTGTCAGTTTGATGACGTGTATACGATTTGGTTTCAACCCCTTGTATTTATCTTTACAGAATATGATGGGTGAACTGTTTCAAGTACTAAGAATCAAGACAGAGCGTTACATTTTTCGGTTGTATTTTTGTGTTTAACTATGCGCGAGTCAGAGAGCAACAGAATCACATAGGAGTCTTAGAAGTAGAAAGGTCAGTCAACATAGAATCAACGTAAGGAATCGGTTTCCAGAGACTCATGAACCCGTTCAAAATTTTCGCATGTTCAAATCCCACTAGGTCAAAGGTGTTGCACAGGCATGGCTAACTGATCCGGACTCGATTCTCAAATGTGAAATTAAGTTTCTAAACTAAATGCACACTTCTTACTTCTTTATAGTATTCCATTAGATTTCGTATCTGAAAATTCTTAATCCACAATCAAATCAACAATTAACAAGACGAATTAACAAGCTACATCAAATGAGAAATGAGAGAAAAGGATAGAATGAAGAAAACTGCTATATGGCATTAGCAATCTGGAAGAATCGATTTAGCAGAATTAGTTTTACACCTACGACAGCCTCGTCTTATGTAGAAGAAGGAAAAACACTAAAAATTACAAGAATATCCTTCTACCAACTGAAATCAAAACATGACTTAAAAGTGTACAATCGTCATTTCACTCGTTTAAACCATTTACCCGCCTAACTACTTCTTCTTCCTCTTGCTGCTTGCGCACCCGTACAACACCTTCTTGATTATTCCTCGTTGGCACCACGTGCCCAATTGTATCTTCTCATCCAACCAACAAACACAACTCATAAGTATCTCAATCGTTGATTTATGCAATGGTCCAACATTCATCCAATCAATTTGACACGGATCATGGCCAATGCTTCAACCACCTTCAGCTGTACCATCATGCTCACCACTATGCATTTATTTATCTCCAACACCCCCTTTCAAGCTTGGCTTGATGTAAATATTATGCAGTCCAAGAGTAGACACCATCTGATCAAACTTTCTGATGTCAAGAGCCTTAGTGAACACATCAGCCACCTGTAACTCTGTTCTAATGGGCATCAATTTCAACACCCCTTCTTGCACCCTATCTCTAAAAACATGGCAATCAATCTCTATGTGCTTAGTACGCTCATGAAAAACTAGATTTTCAGCTATATATATGGCACTTTTACATCACAGAATGCCTCTACGGGAGTCTGATCTTTCACCTTTAGTTCTTTCAACAAGGCCAACAACCACACTATCTCACAAGTCACCATTTTCATAGCTCTATATTCAGCTTCAGCTGAGGATCTAGAAATCATGGTCCCTTTCTTGGCCTTCCAAGACCAATGCATCCCAAAGAAACACATCACAACCTGTAACTGATCTTTTGGTGTCACTGCAACCTCCCCAATCTGCATCAACAAAGGCCTTAAGACTAAGATCTCCACCCTTAGGAAACAACAGGCCTTTCCCAACAGTCCCTTTTACATACCTCAGTACCCTATGAGGTGCTTTTAAATGATTCTCGGTGGGACAATCTAAGAACTGACTTAGCCGTTGAACATCAAAAGATATGTCTAGCCTAGTTATAGTAAGGTAAATTAACTTTCCCACTAGCTTCCTATACTGTGACACGTCTGGAAGTAAAGCTGAATCATTCTTCACTAAGTTCATATGACTCTCTATAGGACTCTTTGATGGTTTAGCATCCAAAAAACCCGTCTGCTTAAGCAACTCAATAGTGTATTTCCCTTGATTAATGTGTATCCCTCTTTCTGCTTGAGCTACTTCAATTCCAAAAAAATATTTAAGCCTGCCCAAGTCTTTGATTCTGAATTCATCATGTAAAGACACCTTATATCTGCAATCACCCCCTCATTGTCACAAGTGACAATGATATCATCAACATATAACAACAAACATAGAAGTGAATGACCAACAAATTTGAAGAACAAGGTGTAATCAGACTTGAACTACTGGAAGTGATGAGCAAGCAAGAATTTAGTCAATGTGGCATTCCACTCTCTGCTAGCTTTCTTGAGCCCACACAATTATTTTTGAAGTTTACATATCAGGCCAGGTTTAGGCAAAACAACTCCAGGAGGTGGTGTTATGTAAATATCCTCATGAAGGTCTCCATGAAGGAAGGCTTTGTTGATGTCAAGTTGATTGATGTGCCAATGATGCTATGCTGCTAATGCCAATATCAACCTGACTGTGGTCATCTTGGTCACAGGGGAGAAAGTCTCCTGATAATCAACTCCATACTGCTAAGTGTACCCCTTTTCCACTAGCTTAGCCTTGTACCTCTCTACCTGTCCATCAGGCTTTAGATTAACCTTGTACACCCACCTACATCCAATAGGTGTCTTGCGTAAGGGTAAAGGAACCAAAATCTCCACGTCTGGTTGGCATCTAAAGCTGCAACTTCACAACTCATAGCCTCCTACCATTCAGGAAACAAAGATGCTTCTGCATAACTGTTAGGCTCTCTATGTGCAATAGTACTTATAGCATAAGATTTGTACTCTGGAGTTAAATGATCATAAGACAGATAATGATGCAAGGAATATGGAGAAGTCTGAACTTCATTACAGTAATAATCTTGTAAGTAGGCTGACACAATTTTAGTACATTTGGATCTGTTTGGAACTGAGTGCTCAAGTTGTGATGAAGCAGATGGGATAGGTAAATCAATGGCCAGCTCATAAGGAGGAAGATTAGATGCCAAGGGAGAAATAGAAACTGGAGAAGATGGGCTGGACGTTGAAGAAGAAGGTGAGAGTTGAAGTTTTGAAGAAGAGGAAGAAGATGAAGAAGAAGATGAGGATGTATTTAAGGGTGTGCTTGGAATTGCATATTCTTCAGAAGGTAAAAGACTGGATGAAGCAAAGGTAGGATAAGAGTAAGGATGTACTGAGACATCACAAATAGGAGTTGGCAAGATGGGAATAGATGTATCAGTACTAGGAGGAGGAGAAGAAGACACCGTGTCACCAGAAGCAAAAGGAAACACCTGTTCATGAAACACAACATCTCTGGACACATAGACATCCTTAGTTTCAAGGTCCTGAAGAATATAACCCTTAGCAGTATAGCAATCCTAAGAACACACTCTTTCTTGCCCTGGGACCAAACATTTCAACATGTCCCTGAGTGTTACTCCCAAATGCCAGACACCTAAAAACTATAAGGTTGTTGTAACAAGGTATTGATTTGTGAAGGAATTGATGAAGAGTTGAATTGTTAAGGTTTGGAGTTGAAGTAATATTGATAAGATATGCTGAATGCTGGACACAAAACCTCCAGTATGAAGAAGGAAGATTGGACTGGAACTTGAGGGCTCTTGCTAATGACAAAAGGTGCTGATGTTTTCTCCCTACCAGGCCATTTTGTTGAGGAGTGTTCACACAACTTGTTTGATGCACAATACTATGAGTGAAATAAAATAAGAACATGTTAAAATCTTGTCCATTATCAGTTCTGATGATTCTTATCTTAGCATCAACTGTACAGAAACAAATTCATAAAAGCTTTGCATTACATGCCTAGCTTCTGATTTTGATTTTAGTAAGTAAAGCCAACAAAATCTAGAGTAATCATTCACAATGGCTAGAAAATATCTCTGGTTATACATTGTGGAGTACTTGTAAGGCCCCCATATATCCATATGTACAAGTGAGAAAGGAGAATAGGTGACAGAAGATGAAATGGGAAAGGGTGCTCGTTTTTGTTTAGCAAGGGGGCAAACTAGCTACATTATCATCTGGTACAACTACTAAGGGTTTTAACTTCTTTACTAGCCTTATTCTTGATGATGACATGTATACCAATCTTGAGTGCCACAACATTTAATCTGTTGTTCTGGTGACTGGACCAAGTGCTGTAATAGAAGAGACAAGAGAAGATGTTGATGATGAAGGCTTGCAAAGACCATGAAAATGATACAGATCAAGATTCACCTCATCTGCACCAATCATCTGTCTGGTCGGTACATCCTGTATGAAGCATGTATTAGACCAAAATGTGATGGCAATGAAGTTACATTTGGTCAATTGATTGAGAGACATTAGATTAAAGGCAAAGCTAGGCACATGAAAGACATTCACAAGTACCAGTTGTGGATTCACATTGACTGTCCTAATATGAACTATAGAAGCATAGCTCTTATCTGGTAGTCTAACAGAGAGGGATGTAACTGGATAAAAGGAATCAAACAGCTCAAGAAAGGGGCAAACATGATCATTAGCTCCAGAGTCCAAAATCCAAGTGTTTAAGTTTTGAACATATAGATTACTTGACACATTACCTTCCATATTAGCTTTCTGAGCTAACATTATGGCATGAGGTGCGTCATTACTAGTGTTGATCTCATGAACTGGCTTGTTGCTCTTTTCTAGTCTCTCCTGCAACAAACTAATAAGCTAGGCATATTGCTCCTGTGTTAGCCCTTAAGTTAATTGAACATTAAGGCAAGGATGCTCCTGAATATATGCATCACATGCTTCATAAAATTCATAGTCTCCTTGACTTCCTGTATCAAACATCTGTTGGCTGCCTCCAACACTACAGGCATCCCCACTTACCAAATTTACCTGAGCTTTTGTTTTGTAACCATGAGGATATCCATGCTTCTTGTAGCATCAGTCTATTGTATGTCCTGTCATATTGCAATGTGTACAATATGGTACTTTGCCACCACCTGATCCAAATTTCCCACCATCTCTCTTATATCCTCTTCCAAAGTGTCTTTGAGAAATCATTCCACCAGGACCATTAGGTCTTGGCATATATGAATTGAATCTAGATGCATTGTTTACATTCATTACCGTTGAAGGATTATTAGTAAAATGGCCTAATTCTTCTGTATAAGTGAGTTTTCTCTCGAGCTTCACAGCCATAGCAAAGGCTGACTTCAAGTCTGGTAATGGCGTACTTAATATAATCTGAGACTTAACAGCCTCAAACTCATCATTGAGTCCCTTCAAAAACTTAATCACACAATCATTTTCCAAAAATCTGTTAAACTGAACTGCAAGGTTGCATGCACATCGCCTACAGGCACAACTAGGCACCCATCTTAACACTGATGATTCTTCCCGAATTGATTTTAGTCTGGTATAGTAATCAGTAATTGAATTGTTACCTTGTCTGATTCCATAGAATTCCTCTTGTAAGTCTGATAATCTAAAGGCATCTGCACTCCATTTGTCTGCTGCTACATCAATCCAAGTAACACTCTGTGCAATACTTGCAGACAACGAATTAACAAGCCACGAGGCCACCATGTGTTAGATTTCAACCATGCATTGTACCTTCTTGTTCCTTCTATTGGCTTAGGAATAGTTTCATCCACGAAACTAACCTTGTTCTTGGCCTCCAAGGCTCTTCTTGCTGCTCTACTCTAGCTATGGTAGTTGCTACCTTCAAGCAACGGCTGCACTAAGATCATCCCAGGATTATCACTAGGATGTATATAATATGGATCCTCTGTAGGATCAGTGATTGTAGGATTCGGATCATGAGGATTCGAAGTCGAATGAGAATGATTATTGCTGTTTAAAGCCATAATCATGCCAAAGTTCATGAATAACGCTCTGATACCACGTGAAAATTCTCAATCCACAATCAAATCAATAATTAACATGATGAATTAACAAGCTACAACATCAAATGAGAAATGAGAGAAAAGGATAGAATGAAGAAAACTGCTCTAGGGCATTAGCAATCTGGAAGAATCGATTTAGCAGAATTAGTTTTACACCTACGGTGGCCTCGTCTTATGTAGAAGAAGGGAAAACACCAGAAATTACAAGAATATCCTTCTACTAACTGAAATCAAAACATGACTTAAAAGGGTACTATCGTCTTTTCACTAGTTCTGTTTACCCACCTAACTGCTTCTTCTTCCTCTTTCTGCTCGCGTACCACACCTTCTTGATTCTTCCTCGTTGGCACCACATGCACAATTGTATCTTCCTATCCTGATGCGGGTAACTCATGGGCTCCAACAATTCCACCTTTCAAACGTCCTTCACAAAGGTTTAGGCACAAGGAAGAAGATTTCCCCTTGCTTCCTTAGTGATTAAAAACGTGTGGATTAAAATGAGCAAGACCAACACTTCAAGATGGTCATTGATCAGGCAAACCAATATGGTCCTCTTGGATGGCACCTTTAAGAAATGGCAACACCTTCAAAAATGCTCAACTTTGAAGGATCTTAACCTAGGTTTTTAATGCAAAACCAAGAAAGCAAAGTCTCACACAAAGTGAAATAAAATATCAAGAATTGCTATTCATCAAACTTGGTGTTACAAATCGGCCAAAGGGCCTATTTATAGATGCCTAAGACACTTCAAAATAATCAGATATTATCTAAAAGAAATAGCTAGAAAAACATTTGAATTGAACTTGAATTTGCTAACTATTTGAATTCAAAAACAACTTGAAAAATCCTAGCTAAAATCTGGTTGAAATCCTCCTTTTCCAGCCGTGTATTTTTCTAGCAAATGAGGCATTGTTGAGCTGATTTGATGAGTAGGATAGGGCTGAACTTGAATTCAAAAAGTTGGGTGAATTTGAATTCAAGTTCAGTTTGAATTTGAGCTTACTTTGAATTTGTTTCTTGCTCATCCTTTCCTTTGTCCAGCCATGGATAAGAAGTCCAAGAGAGGTCTTGAAATCTGATTTTCATGATGATAATATGGCTGGAGTTGAATTCAAAAGATGGTTGAAGTTCGAATTCAAATTGAGTTTTAATTTGAATTCAAACTTGGATTCAATTTGAATTGGATTTTATCCTTCTTTTTCTTCCAAGATGGCGTGTGGATTCTTGAGATAATGGCAGATTTCTTCTTGAAAAGCAAGCTTCAATTTGGTTGAAATTTGAATTCAAATCAAGGTTGAATTTAAATTCAAGTTTAACTTTGAACTTAAATTCAATTTGATAATAATCCTTTTGCTTGAATATGGCCGGCCTCTTATTGTGTTTTGGATAGGGGTGGCAATTTCAGACACGACACGAAACACGACCCGAACCTGACACGAATTTTTGTGGGTATGGGTATGACCTTGGCGGGTTTCGTGTACAAATCGGGTAAGACCTGAAAGATACCCGCCAATGGCGGGT